>CM052443.1:24109969-24189832 GCA_028533085.1 Varecia variegata
ATGCTGCCTGCTGCCTGCTGGTTTCCCGCACTGCTCAATCCACCTGCTGCGTGCCTGGGGTCACCTTCCTGCTGCCTGCTCCACCTGTCCCTGAGCTGGTTGATTTTGCCCCCTGAAAAGCACAGATGGGATCTCTCCACTTTCCCTGTGATTGTCTAATGGGGAAGTGGAATGCAAATGACTGTGCAAAATAAATTGAAAGGAAGAAAAAACAAACCAAAACAAAAGAACACAAATGCCCAGATAGTGATTAACTATCCAGAGTAATGTGGCTAAATAAATTTAAATCTGTCTAAGAATCCAGCACATAGATATAAAACAGAAAGAGGGGAAACATAATTGGAAATGGGTTAAAATAGGCTCCCTTCTGCATGGGAAACAGCCAAATTTTGAAGGTAAGTGCCAGAGAGTAAAGATTCCTCTTCCATGTCTAGCTCTGCAAGTGAGCATCAAGCTTTGGTGACACACAGGCCTGTTCATAGGCAATGATTACATTTCCCTGCACAGGATAATTTACCTGAACTCTAGGGTCCCCTTAAAACTGTTGGTGAGTGTTTGCAATTTATGTCTAACTTTTAGCCTTCTGTATCTATTTTAGATATTCTAATGGCGTCATGAGCATGAATCCCTTTTTTGAATAGTATTTTTCTTTCATTTTCTCTGTTTATTTAAACTGGCATTAAACATTCACTATTGGGCACAATTGCAAGTTATTAGAATCTTTTATTTGACAACTTTAGTCGCAAAGACAGAGTTCCATTTAGAGCAAAGAAATTCTTCTTAGGCCCCAAATTAATTGTGTCTCTAAGAATACAAAGATCTTTTCTTTTCCTTGTTTTATTGTTTGCATCTTTAGAAATTTTATTTTACATTTAATGAACATAATTGTACATATTTATGGAGAAAATGTAATGTTTCAATAGTATATACATTATATAATGATTGAATCAGGGTAATTTACATTTCTATCACTACAAACACTTGTAATTTTTTGTTGTGAGAGCATCCAAAATTTTTTCTTCTAGCTATTTTGAAGTATACAGTATTGTTGATGATAATTATCCTATTGTATGATAGAACACCAGAGCTTATACTTCCTAATTGTGACTTTGTTCCCATTGACCAACCTCTCTGCATGTCCCTCCTACACTCCTCAGTCTCTAGTAACCACTATTCTACCATTATTCTACTCTCTACTTTTATGAGATCAACTTTTTAAAAATTATACATATGAGTAAGATCACGTAGTATTTGTTCTGTGCTTGGATTATTTTACTAACATACTGTCTTCTAAGTTCATCCATGCTGTCACCAATGACAGGATTTTGTCCTTCTTTTCTGGCTGAGTAGTATTTCATTGTGTATACATACTACATTTTTATATCCATTTATTCATTAATGGTTAGGTTGATCCATATCTTGATTCCATATCTTTCAATAAACATGGGAGAAAATATTTACAAACTGAGTATCTGACAAGGGATTTATATCCAGAATATATAAGGAACTCAAGCAACCCAATAACATAAAAAATAATCATATTTAAAAATGGCCAAAAGATCTAAATAGACATTTCTCGAGAGAAGACATACAAATGGTCAACAGGTGTATGAAAAATGCTCAGCATCACTAATTGTCAGGGAAATGCAAATCAAAACCACAGTGAGATATCATCTCACCCCAGCTGGAATAGCTATTGTCAAAAGGACAAAAAGTAACAAATGCTGGTGAGGATGTGGAGAATGGAGAACTCTTATACACCGTTGGTGGGAATGTAAATTAGTCTAGTCATTATGGACAACAGTATAGAGGTTTTTTGAAATATTAAAAATAGAACTACCATATGATCCAACAATCCCACTACTGGGTATATATTCAAAGGAAAAAAGGAAATGCAATTAATCAAAGAGATATCTGCAGTCCCATATTTATTACACAGATTTTTTTTTATATTTAAGTGTGAAAGTACCTCAGAAATCAGTTGTTAGGCCTCTTATGAGAAGACACAGGCATGAACACTGGTTTTGGACATAGTATCTGAGATTTGTTTATGCTCTTCTTCTTCATAGTGAATGATTAGTTCTTCTCAAGCAAGAAAGATTTGAAGAAACACGTGCCAACATCCACAGAGGTTACACCACTAGTTACTCTGAATTTGTCCAAAAAGTTCTACTCCAAAATAAAATGTATTTGTTGCCTCCAACAGGAAGTCTTGTCATCTTTCTCCTCAAATTGATAATCAAACCAATCAGGTCATTATATTATTATTTAGTTTTTAAAGTTTTTTTCCCCCCTTTCTACAAATCAATTCTTTGTATGTTAATAGTGTCAGCAATGACAACTAGGCCTAGGTTGCCTTCCCTTGACTTCAGATTCCTCATTTGTAACATGCAGCAGAGGGCAGGAAAAACTGTGATTCCACTGAGCTTAATGATATTGGAATAATTTTGTATCCTAAAACTCATGAGACTTAAAATTATCAAGTTAGTCCTGAAATATATCCACGGTCACCACTGATAATAATTCATTATCAACACCTACTTTTTACAGAATTCCTAGTCCTCATGTTCCTGGAATGTGAAGAAATAGGCTGTAGCAGATCCAGCATTTTCTCTGGGAGATGAACATGCATAAAAATTAAGCTTCAGTGATACAATGAGAGGTGTAGAATCTATCGACATTAACCATAGAAAGTGTGGGGTGAAGGAAACCTTAGTAATATCTAATCCTATTTTTTTATTCTGTGGATATAGTAGTCAAGGTCTCAAGAATGAGAGTGACTTGCCTACTGTTAGTGCTAGTATAGGGTTAAAGCCTTTGCTGTCTAGTTTTGATCCATAATCTCATCATAATTTCTCTATGTAAGATTTTTAAATCATCCACTTTTACACAATCCTCAGTATTTGGGTTAGTGATAGTAACAATATTTGCAATAAATCAAAAAGTGTTGCTGATTTGGCAGATGTGAAAAGAAAAAAAAAAGGAATTTTGCTTCTTAGCTTAATTGAATAAATGTGAGATCAGGTCACAGTCCATATCATGTGAGAAATGTGAGTGCTGATGTCTTCAAATTGACACAAGAATCATTTACTGCCTCTCCCCCATCTCACAGTAATTAAGCACATTGCCTCCATTGCTCAACACTATTTCAATTTTCCACCACAGGTATTTTTAATTGTCTCAATCCTTAAACCAAGGGAGAAAGATGAAAATAAAGGAGCTAAGAGCTTTTTCCAGTGAATGACTGTTCAGAGAGAGAGAGAGAGAAGTGGCAACTACATGTCATACTTTTGAATTCAAATTAGATTTAAAACATTTTAAAGATCTTTTTAGAAGTCCCTAGTCCCATCTAGTACAGAAAGCTTGCTACAACTGCCTAAAAATGGTATTTCAGACTTTGGACATCTCTAAAGTATGAATGCCATTCTTTCATTGGGGGGATTTTTTTCTGATTATAACTCATGTGCATGTTTCAGTGTTTATTCCCACTTCTACCTTTTGGAGTAGCAGTGTTCGAGCCTGAGCCTTGGGAAATCCTCTAGACACTTCAAAGTTGGAGGAAATTTATATTTTATCATCTCACACGGAGGACCATAAAGAAGGGTAATTTCTATTCCTCTATCCAAAACACATGTGACAGTCTGGATTACCCAGGCTGGGCCCCCGCAGCATGGTATACATGTTCCCATGGTAACCTTGCTCTAAATGGCTGCTAGGTCTTCTGGTGCCATTATGGTCTTACAATTAAGGTACATCATTGGCTACATTGGCTTTCGTTGGCTAATCTAGGGACTGAACCATTATTGACAATGAATTGTATTGCATTATTTTCTAGACAAATGCATTCTGAGTTGTAAACATGTGAGTATCCTGGAGGTTACGACTCATCCCTCAGAAGGGGACTACTTGGAATCCAGATTGGCTTCATCCCTGCACTGTAAAGCAGAATTGTTATTTCTCAGGATCTGAGCATTTTATGCACATTTATCACTACAATCTAGTGAGTCATGTAACTGTGTTACACTTTGATCCTACTAAAATAATAGTCAACTATATAGTCAAAATTTGTCTTTACATTTCTTGCCTCCAGGCCACTCAAGTCTTCCTTGCAAGATGGAGTAAGGGATAATCTATTGGTCACAACTAATGTAACTAAAAATATTCATCAGATTTTCCAAAATTGAGTCATAATAGGATTAAGTGAAAGTTGCTTTTCTGTATTTGTCCTAAAGAACAAAAAGGACCCTTTCAATCAACGTCCCTTTCCCGTAAGTATGTGATTCCACAAAACAATCTTGCAATCTCATAAGCATACAAATAACTGAACAAATGAGGAACCAAACAAAATAAAAGCTTTTTACCTGCAATTTTCAACATAATAAAGTTTCGAAACAAGAAAGTATTTTCTATTAAGCAACATGATATTTTTAAAGACACACAATGAATCTCACATCCATTCATTTATTTAAAATATCCATCAAATGTTTATTGGGTGCCTACTATGCGCCGAGGACTGCCTTGGGTGCTGGCTGTGTGGTGGAGAACTAAGCAGATGATCAGACTGCTTTCCTGTGTTCACGGGCTGACAGGGAAGAGTTAGTAAACAAGGGAGTTTGGATTGAATTACAGTGTGGATTAAATTGCAGAGGCGACTTCATGGTGCAAGACTCAGCAGTATGAAAGTTTAAGGAAAACTCAGACTTCATAGAGAAGGATAATTGAGGTCTTCTTTTGGGTAGTAGCAGCAGAAGCAGGCTGGGGCTTAAACTACAGCCAATCATAAGGCAGAATACAAGATGAGAATGTCATTCCCTGATTTTTTTAAAATTATTTTTTCAAAAGCAATTTGCCATGGTTTACATAAAGCAAGCAGACACAAACTACAGTAAATGGTTCACTTTTGCACACTTGATGTAGCTCTTTAGAAGGACCTACTTACACAGCTGGCTCTTATCTGGCTTCTGTGAACTTGACTTTCAGAATTCTTCCTACATCACAAGACTGATATCTGCCTTGTAGGCATGGGGCACCAGACCCTGCCATATCACCCTATCTAGATTGTTTGTGCAACAATGTGATTTATGGTGAGCACCTGATTTCCTTCTGGGACTGTGAATTTTGGTAATCATGGCTGCCCATGTAGTCAGAGAACATCTATGTGATCAGCCCCTAAGAAAATCTCTGTACTCTAAAGAAGACTGGGAAGAAACACTGCACATGTGTGGGTGTATTTCATTGCCCGAAGAAGAGCACATACTGTGTGACTACCTTTCCTTCCATTTCTGAGACAGAGAACTTTGGAAGCCTGTGCCTAGATTCCCCCAGCCTATGCCTAATGCATCTTTTCCTCCCTGCTGATCCTTTTGTGTCCCCTTTTGCTGTAATAAACCATAGCAATGACTGCAATTTCCTCCAAGTTCTGTGAGTCATCAAACATGTGGGTGGTCCCTGGGCCCCTTAAAAATACACTAAACAAAAAAAGGCAAATAAAATAGAAATATTTAGAAAGACATGACTAAGGAAAAGAATATAAAGTCAACTTTTCTGCCTTAACAGATTAATGCTATTGTCAGGCGTGGCTTGGGCATTCAGTCTGACTCTCAGTTTCCTGGCAGCAAAAGCAATAAAGGAAATTTTATTATCTTGCTCACATTTTCAGAAAGGACAAAGTAACTAATTACTTGGGAGTGATAACTGCTTAGCAAGTGAACCCCAAAATAAGATTTTTTCATTGAGGAAATTATTATAGGAAGTGTGTCCCTTCTGGACACCCTGGTTTCTCTTAACTTTTGGGACACTGCTCTCTGGTGACTTACCTGGCAGTTCTGCTTCTCAGTTGTCTTCTCTGGGTTCCTTCCTTTACCCAACCACACATTCCTGGACTACTGTTGTGCTGAAAATGATGCTAACTATAGACTCACCCAAAGATCAACAGAAAGAAATGAAGAGTTGATCATGTACAGCTGTTTATCAGACTTACTGCAGTAAGGGAGAACACTACCTTAGTAGTGTCTCCAAATGGGGAAAAAAAAAATTAGGGTGTAACAATCACGGGACCTTGACTGGGTGATTTTGAAGGTGATCTTGCCAGATGAACTGGCTAAGACTGGGTAGATATTGTGACATAATAGTTTGAGATTGGTAGGCCCAGTGAGGTTAAGTATCTTCAAGTAACCTGGGATGAGAAGCTGTTTTAGTTGGTTCACAGCCTTATTTTCTAAAAGTTAGTAGAGTCCATCCTCACTACTCACAGATTCATCATGTGTGGATTTGCCTACTCACTAAAAGGTACTTCTGAGTCCCCTATCAATGCTTGTGGCACTTCCATGGTCACTTGTGGACATGTCAGACTGGAAAAAAAATTTTGATTTGCTCCCTGCTCATGTTCCAAAATAAGATTGAACAAGACAACTTTTTGTCTTCTTGTTTCAGCTCTCATTCTGTAAGTTAGTGTCCTCTTTGCAGTCTAGTTAATCCCACGTTATTTTGCATTTTTGTGCTTTTTGTCAGTGATTTCACTGTTTAAAATGGACCCATGCATAATGCTGCATTGCTGTCTACCGTAACCAAGCCCAAGAGGCCCGTAATGTGCCTTAGAGAGAAAATGTGTGTTAGATAAGCTTCATTCAAGCATGAGTTGTAGTGCTGTTGGCTGAACTCATCGTTAATGAATCAACAAGGTGTGTGTGCATGTGTGTGTGTGTGCAGGGTTGCAGGAGCCTATCCATGCCTTTCTTCTAGGAACAATGGTTCAGTATTCACTAATTCCGTGTTTGCAGTGACTTTATAGAACATAACTACTGCCAATAATGAGAATTAACTTTATTTTTTGCTGTTTTTTTTGTTGTCTTACCCCATTACTGTTTAACACAGGGACAGTAAATGATTTTACTTTTCAGGTCTCAGTGACTTTTTAACCATGCCATGAGACACCAATTCCTTTAACCTATAAGTGCTTGGCATGGCCTTTTGGTTAGTCATTTCCTACAGCGAGCAGTCCTATTTTGGGCTCCTGGGAAGGTGATTTCAATTGAATGGAGCTCAGAATGCGTGTCCCACCGTCTCTTGGGTACTGGGCTTTGTGATTAATAGTGAGTTAGGTGTCTTCGACCACATGGCAACTGTTTTGGTAGCTGCTGCAGAGCACACGGTACTGCTTTTTCAGAGATGACCAAACCAGCTGCCCAGTGACTACTAATTCTGCAAAGTAGACCTTTGCCATTATTTTGAAATTCTTGTTATGGCAAAAGTTCAAATGCATTTAAAATCCTTTCACGTTTTTATGTAAAAATTCAACACTATTTTTGCTAACAGAAAAAATATTTCACAATATTCAAATATAATTTCAACTCTTGACATTCTTCCTATAGTTGTAAAAAAACATGATTTAACATTTTTATTACCAATTATACAAAGTTTCTCATCAAAGGTGACTGTGAATAGTTTGAAGAGGTCATTATCAAAAAGCAATTATATGTAACAAGTATACAACCTAATTTTAAAAAGTTACATCCACAGACGCATAATCAAACCTCTCATTAAAACTGCAAAAACATTTTATATGGAAGTTTTATACAAATTCAATATTTAATATCTTTCTTAATACATTGTATATAAGTTTTCTTATTTTAGCAGTTGTGTTGTTTCTCATCTTAGACCTCCCCCTTTCCTTTCTGCTGAGGTCACTAGTCCCAAACTGTCCTTCCCCAGTGGGAGCTGCCTTGGCCAAGGTCATATCCTCTTCCTAGAGAGCAGTTTGCATCCAGTGCCTAGTTGATGTGGGAGTCCAAAGGCTTGGCCCTCTTGCCACAATTTGGGAAAACTCTGTCCACTCCAGCTGCCGAGGCCTCTGCTATACCATATCCCAGGTCAGCTTCTCCCTCTGCCCAGTTCTGCTTCCTTAACCCTCTTCCAGGTATTAATCCTGAGAACACACACCAGTAAACCTCCTGTGTATAAATCCTTGCCTCAAGATCTGTTTTCCAGGGAATCAATTTGTAACTCTAACCATAATTATATAATTTATATAATATAATAAAAAGATAAAGCAAGATTAGTGTAATAAAAAAAAAAAACTAAAGCAAGATTAGTGAACTTGATTTTCCTAAGACCCACATAGCCCCAATTCACCGAAACTTACCAGAGTATGTTGCTCAGATTTTATATTTTCTACTGGTGTCATTTCATACAAAAATTCTGGATGTGTCATTCTAAGGGAAAGTGATCCAAAGAAATCTTATTCATTCATATAATATTTATTATATGTGTACAGTGACTTCTGAAGGTGTATATCTAGCCCAATTTTCTCCAATGATACCGGTCTAGATTTGTATATCTAAATGTCTTTTTGATACCTCCCTGTATATTTCTCACATGCTTCCTGGACTTGACATGTTTAAACAGGATTTAATACCCCACCCACTGCCCTGCCCAGCTGTCTTCTTCACAAGAGTAAAATGTGCCACCACCAGCCATTTGCTAAAGCCAGAAACCTGGACTCTGTCTCTTTTACACTGTCCCTCAATAGCCTTTCAGCAAGCCCTGCCCATAGGTCACCAGAGCTCTAGCCAGGACTATTAGAGCAGCTTTCTCAATGGTCCCATTTTTCTGCTCATACTCTTCTGACTTCCTTTCACATAACAGAAATAGTAATTTTAAAATGTTAATCCAATCAGGCATATCTTATGTTAAATATCTTAAGGTAGCTCCTGTTTGCCTTAGGGGAAAAATCAAAACCCTTCTAACAACCTATAAGCACCTACATCTGGAGCTTTCCTGCCTCTCCCATGTAGCTCCTGCCATTCCTCCCCTCTCCTCCTCTGCTCCACTGGTCTTATCGTGGTCCCACGAATGAGCTGAGCTTCTTTCCTGCTCCTGGTCTTTGCATGTGTTTCCTTTCTGTTTGATGGGCTTCTACCCTAACTCCAACACATTCACACTTAGTATATGATTAGTTTTTTATAATCCTTGAGGCTCCAATAGCATAAATGCCATTCCTTCCTTATGTGGCCTTCCTCAATCAGCATCTCTAAAATTATTACTTATTCCTTTTCTCTCTTTTAGCAAATTTTTTTGTCCTTCTTACACTTCACCACAATTTAAAATGATCTCTTTTGTTCATTTGTTGTGTTTTTGTTTTTGAGACAGGGTCTCACTCTGTTGCTTGGGATAGAGTGCAGTGGCATCATCATAGTTCACTGAGACCTCAAACTCCTGGGCTCAAGTGATCCTTCTGCTTCAGCCTCCTGGGTAGCTGGAACTACAGGTGCATGCCACCACACCTGGATAATTTTTAAATATTTTTCTATAGAGATAGGGTGTCCATATGTTGACCAGGTTGGTCTCGAACTTCTGGACTCAAGCAATCCTCCCACCTTGTCCTCCCAGAGTGTTGGGATTCTAGGCATGAGCCACCATGCCCGGTCCATTTGGGTACTGTTTCTCTGCTCTATCACCTTGTTATCTCCTGGAGGGAGGGGGCTTATCTGATCACTTATGGCCATATTTTTAGTGCCCAACATAACCCTTGGCATAGAGTTGGGATTCAACAAATATATTTTGGATTAATGAATGATTAATGAAGTGAAGAATGCAGCTTATGCCTATATGAGATACTTAATCTGTAGATTCGGACTTAACTGGCCTGACTTGTAAACCAATTAGGACAAGACATTCTCAAGCTGTGGAAATGATATTTCTCCTATAAAGTCACACTAATTTGATATTTTCTTTTAGCAAGAGGCACAAAACCTTTAGAGAAAAATACATTTCAAAATATAAAATTTAATATCACTTCTGAGGAATCAACTGAGCGTGATATTTTCTCATCATTTAAACTTTGGTTGAGATTTGAATCTCAGAGAAGAAATTCAATAAATAGCAGATAGCAACCAAGCAAGGAAAATATAACAGAATATTAAGTAAAAAATGGACTGATGAGGTGCAACTATAATTTCCAAGTCAACTGTGTCTTTTGACCATGATCAGCAAATCAGCTATTTAAGTACAGTCAGTCGACCAACATTATCTATGAATCACTAGCATCTGCTAGTCATTGAGTAAGTTCCTGGAGATATCAACATTAAGTACAAAGGGTTCCACCCTCTAGGAGCTAAAACTTAAGTGGATGATATACTCATTGTCACCTTAAGCCTCATCAATGATATTTAGAAGATTCTGCGTCTGATCCACAAAATGCGTTCAACCTAATATTAAGCCAGGATTGAGCTTTTCTACATGCCAAGCACTATATCCAAAGGTTCTTATCTGACTCACCTGGACCTGATTAAGATGATGAGATTTTGGAATTTAAGCACATGTTGCAATGAGATAGGACTCTTGGGGACTTTGAGAGGGTGTCACTGCATTTTGAATATGGCAGGCATGAATCACTGGGAGCCGGAGGGAGATCTGTGGGAGACATACTCTCAAGCAGCCCCTCCTAATTCCTTCCTCCTGCTGTTCAAGTCCTTGTGTGATTCCCTCCCCTTGAGTGTGAACAGGACCTGTGATTTACTTCTAACAAATAGAATATGGTGAGATGATGATTTACGTGATTACATGTGTGTGATTAGATGATTATGTTACATTACATTATAGTGCCCATTTCACCGGAGTCTCTCTCCTTCTCTTCTTTGCTAGCTTGATGAAGCAGGCAACTATATTGGGAGCCCATGTGGCAAGAAACTGAGGGTCCTACCTAGGGTTTGAGGGAAGCCTCTGGTCGGTAATCAGCAAGAAACTGAAGCCCTCAGTCCTACAACAAGAAGCTGAATTCTTCCAACAACCACATGAGTGGGGCAGCAGACCCTTCCACAGTCATGCCTCACGTGAGGATACAGAACTAGACTGCACCTGGATTGCAGTCTCGTGAGATCCTGAAGCGAAGAAACCAGTTAACCCATGCCAAGACTCCTGAACCACAGAAATTATGAGGTAATAACTGTGTGTTTTTTTAAGCTGCTTACTTTGTGGAAATATTTTTCTGTAGTAATAGATACAGAGAATTGCCTACGTTCTCCCTGGATCTTCCTTTATTTTCCCTGATTCCTGGGCCAGGTGTGTTGGTGTTCAGCTGCATAACTAAAAGCCCTGATTTCTGCAGGATACTCTCATCACTAAGGCCATAGGCAACGAGAGTAGACACAGGGTTCAGGCCCCTTGTGGGTCACAGCTATCCTCATCAGGGTCCAGTTTGCTCCTAATCTTTCCTTCTCAATTGTCTGCCCTGGGGACTTTGGGCTCCGGTATTAGACACTAGGACAGCCTTGTGAAGGTTGGTTACCCACAGGCTCCCCCAGTACTTGTGTAAGCCAATTCCCTGTAATCAATCAATCAATATCTATCTATTTATCACCTGTCTATCCATCCTTGTTCTGTGTCTCCTTGAATTCCAATTAGAGTATGTGCTGGCACTGAGTAATGTGTTGGGAATGCAAAAACAAATGAAACATCATTCCTCCCTTTTATGGATAGGCCAGTGGAAAAGATAAATATACAAAGAGAAAAAAAAATCCAACGCAAGATGGTCAGGCAAAATGAATTGCAATATAATGTTTATTGTAGCTATAATGGAGAAATAACCACTGTGCCTTTGAAACCCAGAGAATGATGCTCCTGATTCCTATGGAAACACAGGGAAAAATTGATGAAGGTGAAAACATCTGATTAGTAGGGACTTACTGGGAAAAGAATGAAGATAGTGTTGTAGGAAAGAAAGTGGTGGGATAGAAAGGCAGTGTTGCAGAGAGACAGCATCAGAAAGGAAGTTTTGTGATCAACGATAATTTCCATTAAGTTGATTCATAGGATGCTGGAGTTGTAGAAAAGTCATTTAGTGATGGATTATATAAAACCTTGTTTGCTAAAGTAAGAAGCTATGATATTTTTCTGTTGATTGCAACAAACTAATGAAAAATCCTTCAGGAAGTTAACTCTACAAGCAATTTGGAAAAGCAGTGGGAAAAAGTGGAAGTTTGGGAGTAGAGAAGCAATCATATGTCTTATAACTGTCCAAGGAGAGAATGATTACAGCTCCAACTAAGAAAGAAGTATGGAGCTAGAGAGAAAGAGATGGAGACATTTCTGAGTTAGGCTTTTAGGATTTAATGACTGGAGCAGTGGCTATGGGAAACATGGAGATTTTAATAATCATTTGGAAGTTTTAGTATCACAATAGCATGGCTATAATTCCATTAAGCAAATCTAATAAGCACCTTTTTAACATTCATGTCAGAGAGTTTGGGAAAGAGGTCAGGATTTCCTCTCTCTTCTTCTCTTCTTACCGCTTTAACATACTTGTAAGGTAATGGGAAGGAAGGAAAAGTATAGGAGAGCCTCAGACTAAAGCAAGGATAAGCATATTGGCATTATTGGAAAGCATGGTGATGAAAGGTGAAATATCAGGTACAGATTGAAGAATAGCTTTTCCTTTGAGAAAGAAAACTAACGTTTTTGAAAATTCAGATGTAAAAAGTTTGATAAGCTGTGGAGAAATAAAAACATTCATACATTGTTAACGCAGAAGTAAAATTTGTGCAGCTACTTGGGGAAACATTTTGGCAGTTCCTCAAAAAGTTAAGTGTAGTTTCCACATGACCCAGCAGTTCCACTCTAGGTATATGCCCAACAAAATAAAAAATATATCCACACAATAACCTGTACAAAAATTTTCATAGCCATATAATTCATAATAGCCCCCAAAATGAAAACAACCCAAATGTCTATGTGTTATACCCATATAATAAAATATTCTTCAGCCATAAAAAGGAATGAAGTACTGATTCATGCTACAACATGGGTAGACCTTGAAAACATTATGGTAAATGAAAGAAGCTGGATACCAAAGACTACATATGATATAATTTCATTTATATGAAATCTCCAGGATAGCAAATTCACAGAGACAGAAAGTAGATTAATTGTTGCCAGGGGCTGGGGGCCAGAAAGAATGGTTAGTGACTGATAATGTGTATGAGTTTTCTTTCCTGAGATGGCAAAAATGCTCTAAAATTATATAGTGGTGATGGCAGCATAACTTTGTGAATTTATTAAAAATCACAAAATCATATATTTTAAAAGGATAAATTTCATAGTATATGAATTATATATTAATAAAACTGATATACATTTTTATTTAATTTACTTATTAGAGATGGGATCTTACCCTGTAGCCCAAGCTGGAGTGCAGTGGGGAGATCATAGCTCACTGTAACCTTGAACTCCTGGGCTCAAGCCATCCTTCTGCCTCAGGCTCCTGAGTAGCTTGCACTCCAGGCATGTGCCATCATACCTGGCTAATTTTTTTTTTTTCATTTTTTGTAGAGACAGGGTCTTGCTACGTTGCCCAGGCTGGTCTCAAATTCCTGGCCTCAAGCAATCCTGCCTTGGATTCCCAACATGTTGGGATTACAGGCATGAGCCACCACTACTGGCTGATATATATATATACATATATATATATGTGTGTGTGTATATACATTTTTTTTTTTTTTTTTTTGAGAAAGAGTCTCGCTTTGTTGCCCAGGTTACAGTGAGTGCCTTGTCGTCAGCCTAGCTCACAGCAACCTCAAACTCCTGGGCTTAAGCAATCCTACTGCCTCAGCCTCCTGAGTAGCTGGGACTACAGGCATGCGCCACCATGCCTGGCTAATTTTTTCTATATATATTTTAGTTGGCCAGATAATTTCTTTCTATTTTTAGTAAAGATGGGGTCTCTGCTCTTGCTCAGGCTGGTCTCAAACTCCTGACCTTGAGCGATCCACCCGCCTCGGCCTCCCAGAGTGCTAGGATTACAGGCGTGAGCCACCGCGCCCAGCCCATATTTTTAAAAAGAGAAGATAACGGTGTGGGGACACTCATTCGATGTCCTCCATTGTCTCTGAAGAACCTGCAATAGTAAAAATTCTAAGCATTTTCAGGGATTCTTATCACCACATGTGTATTAAAGGAAAAGATAATATTTCCCCTTGCTCAATCTCAAGAAGTCACAGTTAAATCTTGTAGGAAGCTGCCTTTCCTGGTGTCCAGACTCTTTGGAGTGTTGTTTCGCAAAGAGTAATAAAAATATGTAGACAGTCTCTTTGAAAGCTGGAGAACCTGATTCAGGTGGGCTTCAAAGTAAGCCCTGAATTTTTCTTTTTTGGTCATGTTTCTCAGGTATGTAAACTGGAATTATCTGTGTTTCAAATCCTGCCTGTATCTTTAGTGTGACTTACGCTTAGAAATCTTATACTAATGCACGTTTGAGATAGCTTTGACCCAGGAAGCACAGTGTTTAAAAAAAAAAAAAGATTCATTCATCTCCATGAGTGAATTTCATTCTATTTTATATGAGTTAGTCTTATTTATTTAATCTGTAAACTAGAATTCAGGAGAGGTCTCAAATTCAGTAATTAGTCTCTGACGCTCCTAGTTTTGACAATCGTATATTATAAACCAACAAACAAATAAATGGTTCAGGACTATTAAGAATCCAAATCCGAATTTCTTACCAAGGCTCTCAGATTTAATCTAAAATATCTAACAAGATCACTTTAGTTCGTACTCTTCTTTAGATTCATTGTCAAAATTAAGACTTAGGATGAAAGAGTAGCTAGGCCGTGGGGAAGTATAAAAGACTCATTGTCTCAACCAACAGAGAGGGAGAAATATAAACCAACAGTTTATAAACACCAAGTGATAATTTAAACAAACAATTTATCTTCTAAGGATACTCTATTCAATATTCTACCCTTGTGCTATTTTAATATGGCCATTAAAATAAGTGTGCACCTTGTTTTTTCACCCAGAGAACAACCTTCACATGGCATTCTCTGGGTACAGAGCAGTGTCATAATGAATCTCTTCTTTCTCATTAATGTCTTTTACTAAATGTATAAAACATTTTACTTCTCATTAATGTCTTTCATTAAATTTTAAAAAAATCCTGAATGCATATATTTCTGTTAAAACCAATGGGGTTTTAAATTCATTGAGAAACTTTTGCTAAGACACATGCTGCACATTTTTATCATGTCTCCTAATCATAGCAAGGCAGGAATCATTTCACTTGACAACATGAAGACAAATTGTGCAAAGGGAGATGAAAGAAATAAACCTGTTTAGGGAGTGGGCTCTGAGGAACCCAAATACCCTCTTGTACTTCTACTAACTAGAGACTTGGTTCGAAAACACCACTGGTAGGGAGTTTTCTAATTATCCCTTTACTAAGTTAAGTACATCAGTTTACTTCATTCCATGTATTTCCACAAAGGAGGGTGCACCGACCCATCATACATTTGTCGGAGTTCACCCCATTTTCATCTCTTTTTAGCCCAATTCACCAGAGTACTTGCTCCCTGGGCCTTTTCAAAAGCAGGTAGATTGGACCAGGCACGGGGGCTCACGCCTGTAATCCTGGCACTCTGGGAGGCCGAGGCGGGAGGATTGCTTCAGGTCAGGAGTTCAAGACAAGCCTGAGCAATAGCGAGACCCCATCTCTACCAAAAATAGAAAGAAATTATCTGGACAGCTAAAAAAATATATATAGAAAAAAAAATTAGCCGGGCATGGTGGCATACCTGTAGTCCCAGCTACTCGGGAGGCTGAGGCAGGAGGATTGCTTGATCCCAGGAGTTTGAGGTTGCTGTGAGCTAGGCTGATTCCACAGCACTCTAGCCCAGGCAACAGAGCGAGACTCTGTCTCAAAAAAAAAAAAAAAAAAAGAAACAAAAGTAGGCAGATTGGGAGCATAACAGTGACCTTAATCATTTGGGATTTCTGCTAGCCCTAGATCTCAGCACCCTCTGTTTCTATGGGATTGGAATTACTGTAATTATACTTAAATACATGTGTGATAGGGTGAAATATATATTTGGTCTTCATCTCCATTTCCTGGCATATAACCCCTGAAATCCTTGGAATTCCAAAATGCTGTGTGTTTTTAAAGTTTTGTGGTTTTTTTTGGTATGCTAATGTTGGCTAATAACTTCAGGATGAGGGTTAGTCACCAGAAAGACGAAGGCATTATTAGAGGGTTGAGACTTTCAGCCCCACCCCACAACCTTCAGGGAGAGAAGAGG
This sequence comes from Varecia variegata, assembly GCA_028533085.1. Taxonomy (NCBI): domain Eukaryota; kingdom Metazoa; phylum Chordata; class Mammalia; order Primates; family Lemuridae; genus Varecia; species Varecia variegata. Next base: position 24,126,031 of record CM052443.1, read on the forward strand.
GGCTGAAGGTCAAGTTGATCACCAATGGCCAGTTGTTTAATCAATCATGTCGACATAATGAATTCTCCATCAAACTCCCAGAGGACAAAGTTCAGAAGCTTCCAGATAGCTGAACAGGTGAAGGTTCCTGGAGAGTGGCATGAAAAGGGAGGGCAGGGAAACTCCACAGCCCTTTCCCTATACCTGGCCCTACACATCTCTTCATCTGTATTTTTTGTAATATCGTTTATAATAAACCGGTAGGTAGATGTGTTTCCCCGAGTTCTCTGAGCTGTTCCAGCAAATTATTTGAACCCACAGAAAAGGGTTGTGGGTGCTCCAGATTGAAGCTGGTTTGTCAGAAGCTCCGAAGGCCCAGACTTGCAACTTTTCTCCAAAGGGAGTGCAGTTTTGGAGACTGAGCCCTTACCCTGTGGGATATGATGCTTTCTCTAGGTAGAATCACATCTGAGGACACCCAGTTGGTGTTCATTGCAAAATTGGTTGCTGGCTTGCTAGTGGGGAGAAATCACCACGTGTTTTAGGGTCACAGAAGTCTTCTGTGTTGATTGTTTTTGTGGTGGTTTGAGAGCAGAGGAAAAATAATTTAGGTTTGTTTTCTAAATAGTATGATATTAATATTTACATTTGTAACTATATGGTAACATCCTAGAAGACAGGGCCAAGTCTGGCTTGTTCAGCAAAGCATCTTGCACTTGAAGTACTCAATACGTATCTGTTGACTGACTGGCTAGGACTAGAAGAGCAAAGTTGGTAACTTGTTGTCCATCTACATACCTTTATCAAATTTATGTCAGATACAACACTGACATCACTCCAGGATGACCTAATCCCACCTCATCAAGGAGTGGGGAATGTTGTCAGACAATGGGATCAGAGTTCCAAACCCTAAAGATGGATGATGGCAACCACTTTATTTGGGGCAGAATCCTAACTACTACTATGTAAGATACTTAGGCTGTGTCCTTCCCATAGGTCCTTTTGCATTCTTGATGCTTCTTTTTATGATTTTGTACCTCGACTAATTCAGGATTTTTGCTAAATGCTTTCATAACAGTAGGACCTAATGAAGAGTTCATGAAGAGGCAGCAAAGGTGAATTTGACATTTCTAGTGCTATATTCATGACTTCTAATTATGGCTATGCCCCAAACTCTATTTTGTTTATTTAAAAACAAAATTCTGGTAAAGAATTGATCTCTTGGAACTTGACTTCATTTTTCATTCTCCTATAGCTAGGTCTTATCAATCCCACCTTGATATGAACCCAAAGGAGGACAATGGCCCAATTTTTATAGACTTATTTTCTCTTTTTAATAGGTGTTAGGATTTAACAGCATTATAACTTTTAGAACAGTTTTCTTCCTCACTTTTCACAAATTTTATCCTTAGAATTGAAAATCCTATTGCATTTCAGACTTTCTTATACCTGCATTGATTAGTCTTCTAAGAAACACGGCTATGGCAATAATCCCATCTCTGCATCTTTGCAAGCAGGAGGGAAGGCAGGAGATAAGAGTTGCCACAGGGAGTCTATATTTAATCTACAACTGGCTTATCCAAGTGTCTTATAGCTCCCTGAGGGTCTCACCAAATGCACTATTGTGAGAAAAAAAAGGATACAGTAGGAAGGAAAGAAAAGTTCACCCAGGACTGGTCTTCAACTAATTAATTCATTTCAGAATTGGCACAGGAAAAGTTTTTGCTTTGCTGGTAATGCAGACTGAAGAAACTATACCTTCCCTATACCAACACAGCTCACCTTTCTGGCTTGCCCTGTGGCTGATGTTGGGGGATGGCTGGCCTTTTCCTTAGTGACAATTCTTAAGCCTTCTGGGAGACATCTATAAAAGGCATCTCTAGTAGCTCCATCAAGGAAACTCCACTGATCTACGCTGCAGAATTTTATGGGCATTCACCGGTGAAACAAAGTATTTATCTGAGACAATTATAAAATCAATTATGAAATAAGTAAATACATAAATAATTATAACATAAAACAAACGAAGCCTTGAAGGGAGAAATAGAGGAAAGCTACCCTTCTTTAAATACAAATTCCATCATTCCATTGCTTACAAGACTACAGCGATTGTCTACCTTACTTGACATCAAAGAAAAACATGCCTGACTTTGCAAATTGTCTATCATCTGGATTCACCCTAAATTTTCAGATATTCTAAAATGAAATCTCAGTCTGATGTAGAATGCCCAGAAAATGTAGAATGCTCAGAATGTAGAAAAGTAGAATGAAATGAAAACTTTTTAAACATTTTCTAGGGAGGAGAAGGAATTTGATCTACTATGTCAGTACTTTGCATTTCTTTGAGTTCAACATTCCCACAATGTTGTAGATTGAACCAAAGTCCAATCAGAATTATTTTGTCTTAAGTCATGGAGTACAGGAATTAATGACAGGAGTTTTAGTATATGACAGAGCCATAATTCAAATTAAATAGTCTTTCTAGGCCTCATTTTTATTTTGTGAGAAATTTTCTCTGTAAAGGGTCAGATAGTAAGCAGACGATATAGTCTCTCTTGCAACTATTCAACTCTGTCACTGTACTGTGACAGGAATCACGGACAATATGTAAACAACTAGGTATGTCTGTGCTCCAATAAAACTTTAATTACAAAAGCAGATGTAAATCAAATTTGGCCCATGGCTGTCAGTTGCTGACCCCTGGGGTACAACTATGAATAACTTATGGGATAATGAATGAAAAAGTCTTTGCACAATGGCTGGCACATAGTATAAACACTGAATAAAGGATAGTTACTGTGGCCATTAGGCCAAATGTGTTTTATAAGATATTTGTTTACTCATTAATTTAATTTTCAACAATATTTGCTTAGTTCTTATCATATGATAGGAGTTATAGAGTTAGATATAAGCATGAAAAATAATTATAAGAAAAAAATTCATCCATTTTAAATAAATCATGAATATAAAAATAGTACAAAGAAAATTTTTTTCTGTCCATGGAAGAACTAGCACCATATTTGTCCTCCCACATTAAGCAACGAGAGAAGTAGATACAATATTATGAGACAACTGCTTTCTGAAGCTGGACAACAGGCAGCACAAGGCAGCGCAGAACAGTATGTGTATATATATATATATATAAAATACATATATTATAATATGTATTATATATCTAATATATATATATATTAGAGAAGCAGAACAAGTAAGGTAAGCCATATGATTACACTGGCATTCTGCTTGTGGAGACACTTTCAAGACTCTGGTGCAAGAAGGGGAACCCCAGGAAAATAATAACAGTCTCACTGAGTTGAATATACAAAATCAGAGGTTAGAAAGGTGGAGATGGCTAGAAATTACAATACAGAATATTGCAAATGAGGGAGATATGCAGAGAAAAGCTTCAGAAATCTAAATAATGTTCCCTTGAGCTATTGAGTAATAATAATTAAAAAAAAAAACTATCGAAGATTTGTAAGCTGAACAATTTCAACAGAGAGCTCACAGAGAGCTGGAATATATTTGAGTTTCTATTTAGCTAGAGTGAAAAGACCTCATTGAACATCAATGGTAGAAATTTCCCTGGAAATCGCCCCAAGAAGGTTATTTCTTAAGATTACGGCTAATTTAGCCCTAGGAAAAAATCTCCTACACTGTCATACTAAGAAATCTTAAAAACAAGTCTCAAAAAGAACATATTTATTAGTAAGTAACTTAATTGTCTGCTAAAACAAATATCATTACCCTCTAATGAAAAATTACTGGATGTGCAAAGAAACACAAAAAGTAACGTATGGCCAGAAGAAAAATCAGTCAATGGAAACAAACTCAAAATTACAGAAATGATAGAATTAGAAGAAAAGGACTTTAAAATAGCTATTATAAGAATATTGAAAGTTTTGAAGAAAAACATAAACATATGGGGAGAGAAATAGGAGATATAAAATAGAACAAAAATGATAGTACATGCACTATAACCATCTTTTCAATAATTATTAACTTCTAATAAAAAATTATGAAGATTAGAAGACAATGAATAAACATCTTTAAAATGGTGATAGAAACATAAACTGTAAATTCAGAATTCTATGTTCAATAAACATATCATTCAAGAAAGAAGATGAAAAAAAGTGTAAATAATAGAAAACTATACTTTGTTTTGTTGCCTGGATAAAGAGAAATAATACCATAAAGAAGCTCAGATTCTCATGAAGAAAGGAAGAGCCCTAGAAATGTAAATATTTGGGTAAATATAAAAGAGTATTTTTTCTATTAATGTCTTTAAAATATTTATGAATGTTTAAAGCAAAAACATAACATTGTCTTGTGGGTTATAATGTATGTAGATAGGGTATAGTAAACTGACCTGTATAGTTGCAAGCTTTCTACAGTTTTATGCTCTGTGGCTCAATATTAACTTAAAGTATTCTATGAAAAATTATAGATGCATTAAAATTTTAGGAGAAAATCAATAGATAACTTGTAATGGAATTCTGAAAAATATACAAATAATTCAAAAGAACACAGGAAGGAGAAGCAGAAGCAAAAAATAAAAACCAGAAGAGACAAACAGAAAAAGCATACAATAAAATGGTAGGCATTAATCCAATCATATTAATAATTACATTGCATTTATTGAAGTAAACACTCTAAGTGAAATGCAGAAATTTTAACAATAATTTGAAAAAAACACTTCCCAATCATATGCTTTCATCAAGACATGCACTTTAAATGTAAAGACTAGAGTAGTTAAATGGATAGAAAAAGATGAAAAAGTAAATCAAATAAAGTTTGTAGTTGCTATATTAAATGTGTTAAATAAAATTTAAGACAAAAGATGTTAATGGCAGAAAGATTTTCATATTAAGAGTTGTTTCAAAGGATGAACTAACAATCATAAATATAAATGCCTATATAGCCAATAATAAAACTTCAATATACATATGACCAAAATGAAGAGAATTTAAAAGACAAATAGGAAATTCAAAATCATCATTGAAGATTTCAACATCTCTCAGCACTTGATAGAATGATTAGGAAAAAAAAATTAGTAATGACATAGGTGTTTTGGGTAATAGTATTAAACAAAGTTAATTAAATGATATTTGTAGAACAATACATCAAATAAATTCAGAATACATATTTTTTTTCAAGTGCTCAAAAAATATTTGCCAAGATAGACCACAGACTGGGTCTTACTACCTACTGGCAACAAAACAAACTGTCTTACTACATTTAAAAAATGAAATTGTACAATGTAGGTTTCCTGGCCATAATAGAATTAAACTAAAATCAATAACAATAAGATGTAAAAAACATCAAAAATATTTGGAAACTACCAAATTTCTAATTGACAATTAGGTCAAAGAAAAGATCATAAGGGAAATTAGAAAAAATTTAAACTGAGTAATAAATTTTTGAGATGTACTATAGCAGTGTAGAGGAATATTTATAATTTTAAATTTTACTATTGAAGGAATATATAAAATAAATGATCTTAGCTTCTACTTTAATATAAGTTAGGGAGAGGAGAATAGAATAAATCCAAAGTAATAGAAAATAAACATAAGAGAGAAAATTAACAAACACCGGAGAAAATTAAAGTCAAAAGTCAGTTCTTTCAAAAAGATCAACCAAATTTATAAAGCCCTAGATAAACTGATCAAGAGGGAAAACACAAATTACAAATATCAATAATGAAGGAGAGGGTATCATAGGACATACTAAAAGCAATAATATGATAAGAGGATATTACGAACTACTTAATGCCAACATACTTTCCTTATATTAAATAGGCAAATTCTTTGAAAACTACTATTTAGCAAAACTGATACAAGATAAAGTAATAAATAAAATAGCCCTATGTCTGTTTGAGAAATTGAATTCATCATCAAAAAACTTTTTCCACAAACAAAACTCCAGGACTAGGCCAGAGGATGACAGGAAGATGGCGGAGTAGAAAGTACCAGGAAGGTGTCTCTTCTTCTAGACAATAATGACACTGGCAGAATCTGTTTGATGTAATTCTTTTGGAACTCTGGAGTGTATTGAAGGCTTTCAACTTCCAGGGGAAGGTTTGGATAGTAAATTGTGCTTAGTTTTGGTCAATTACAGCTCTTAGGACATAGCATCTATGACTACTCTTCCCCCACCGCAGTGGCAAGCCCCTGTACACATGCGCCTGAAACAACCTGAATAAAGCTTGCCAAAGCCAGGGTGGGCATAGAGAGCTCTCTCCCAGATGTTGGAAATATGTGCTCTGATTGCTGGTTGTTGCTTCTGAGCATAGAGATACAGACAAAGCGGCTGGAGGCTACCATCTCCCATTGTTGCAAGTGCCCATTACCTCCAGCTGAAGTGACTTATAGGGGACTTAATGGGGCCAGTGTCTTTTCAGTATGTTAAGACTTTCTTTGTCTTTGTTAATATTAATAGATTTGAAAAGATAGATATCATACCAATTGTCTTCTCTGACCACAACAGGAATCAGTTCGAAATCAATAACAGAAGTAAAACTGGAAAATTCACAAAATTGTGGAAATTAACATACTCTTAAATAATCAATGGACCAAAGAAGAAATCATAAGGGAAATTAGGAAATACCTACAGATGAATGAAAGTAAATGCAAAACATATCAAAATTTACGGGACACAGTGAAAGCAGTGCTAAGAGAGAAATTTGTATCTATCAATATTTACATTCAAAAACAAGAAAGATCTCAAAAATCAACAACCAAATTTTACAACTTAAGGAATTAGAAAAAAAAGAACAATCTAAACCCAAAGACAGCAGAAGGAAAGAACTAATAAAGACTAAGGCAGAGATAAATGAAATTGAGAATAGAAAAACAATGGAGAAAATGAATAAAACTAAAAGTTGGTTCTCTAAAAACGATCAGCAGAATTGCCTTTTTTTCAAAACCTTTAACTAGATGGACTAAGAAAAAAAAGCGAGAAGACTCAAATTACTAAAGTCATAAATGAAAGTGGGACATTACTACTGATTTTACAGAAATGAAGAAAAAATTATAAGAGTACTATGAACAATTGTAGCCCAACAAATTGGATAACTTGGGTGAAATGGACAAATTCCTACAAAACCTACCAAGATTAAATAATGAAGAAATAGAAAATCTAAATTGATCTATAATTAGTAAGGAGATTAAATAAGTAATCCAAAATCTCTCCAGAAAGAAAGGTTCTGGACCTGATGGTTTCCCTGGAAAATTCTAGAAGACATTTAAAAAAGAACTAATACTAATCCTTCTCAAATATTTCCAAAAATTTGAAAAGAGGAAGTACTTCCTAACTCATTCTATGAGGCCAGCATTACCCCAATACAATACCTGTATACCATACAATATACCATACCAATACAGCAATTCCTCAAAAATTTAAGAATAGAATTATCATATAATCTAGCAATTCTACTTTTAGGTATATACCCCACAAAATTGAAAGCAGTGTCTCAAAGAAATATTTATATACCCATGTTCTTAGCAGCATTATTCACAATAGCTAAAATACGGAAGTAACCCGTGTCCATAGATTGATAAATGAATAAGAAAAATGTGGTATATACAGAAAATGAGATACAATTTATCCTTTAAAAGGAAGGAAATTGTGACAAGGCTACAACATGGATGAACCTTGAGGACATTGTACTACATTAAATAAGGCTGTCACCAAAAGATAAATACAGTCTGATTCCACTTAAATGAGGTTGTAGAAGAAGACTTAGAGAAGTCAAAAAAATGCTCAAATAACTAATCATCAGGGAAATGCAAATAAAAGGCCCAATGAGATACCATCTCACCCCAGTCAGAATGACTGCTATCAAAAAGACAAATAGTAAATGCTGGCAAGGAGGCAGAGAAGGAGGAACACTCCAATATACTGTTGGTGGGACTGTAAAGTAGTACAGCCGTTATGAAAAACAGTACGGAGTTTCCTCAAAAAACTAAAAATAGAACTACCATATGATCCAGCAAATATATCCCAAAGAAAGAAAATCAGTATATCAAAGATATATCTTCACCCCATGTTTATTACAGCACTATTCACAGTAGCCAAAATATGGAATCAACCTAACAGTCCATCAATGAGTGAATAAATAAAGAAAATGTGGTATATATATGCAATGGAATATTATTCAGCCATGAAACAGAATGAAATCCTGTCATTTGCAGCAACATGGATGGAACTGAGATCATTATGGTAAGTGAAATAAGCCAGGCACAGAAAGGCAAATATTTCTTGTTCTCACTCATATTTGGGAGCTCCTGATGGTTACCAGAGCCCAGGAAGGGAAGGGGGAAGGAGTAGGATGAAAAGAAACTGGTTAATGGGTACAAAAATACAGTTAGATAAAAGGAATAATTTCTAGTATTTGATAGTACAATAGGGAAATTATAGTTAACAAAAATTTAGTGTATCTTTCAAAATAGCAAGAAGAGAAGAATTGTAATTTTCCCAAAACAAAGAAAAAAATTAATGTTTGAGGTGATGGATATCCCCATTATTCTGATTTGATCATTGCACATTGTATACATATATCAAACTATAGTATGTACTCCAAAATATGTACAACTACATCAATTTTTAAAAGTTTAAAAGAAGGAAAAACTATTTCACCAAAAGCAGAATAGACACTGGTAAAATAAATCCATCAAAATGAAAACTAGTTATATTTTTCTAAATAAACGTATTATAGGGACAAAAACAGGTTAATCACCTGTCCTTTCCCCGAGCCTAACATGCCACACAGATAAATAAATAGGCACAGCATAGATTCACAGGAAAATAGATCCTCACTCACATATATGCTCTTAATTGTTACTGTAGATATCTTCTGTTTGTGGCCTGGAGTTTGCTTATTTTTTGCTCTTTGCATCTGTAAAAGAAAAAAATATATAAAGAAGAATTTTGGTGTCTTTCCCTAAATGTAGAGAAAATTTGAACCTTAAGTTTTCAGAAGTTATAGACATGTATCTTTCAAATGGGGATGAAGGCAGATTTTGTTTTATTTATTGCAATTATTACTTTTTTGTTCACAGCCTTGAAATCACCAAAGGATAGTTCTAACACAGCTCTGGCCACAATGCCCTGGATGCCCTCCTCCGGCATCTGCCTTTAATCACAGACAATATGGTTTGTGTTTAGAATCGAATGACTGTCATCATCTAGCACTAATGTTCTCTGTCATAGGGACTTAACAACCCATTTGGGGAACACTCTCAGAGACTTTCAAATTCAATATTCTCTCCAAACTCCTGGCTTTTCATTAACCATGCCATGTGAGTTTCCAAGGCGTGATGCCCAATGGTATTATTTTTCCAAAGAGGTCATAGGAGAGAAGCATTTTTTTTTTCAAGTGCATATTTTAGCACATCTAAACATGCCAACCCCCCATAGTCCCTATGTAGAAGTCTCTGCTCACAGATAACCAACATTCAAGATTCAACCTGATTTTTACAGTAGTAAGTTCGCATGCTTTTGGATTGCATTATATGCAATTACCCAGCACATGATTGAACTGAATTACAACCTGTTGTTGATTTTCTTCATGGAGCTTATGTGGTGGCTCTTTGATATATTTTCTCATTACTTTTCCCCTGATTTATTTATGATATTGTTATGCATATACATGGCAGAATTGTTGAAGTTTACATTGCATTGCTGAATTAGTGGTTGAAAAATTAATGGTTATGATGTGCAAATGATTCTGTAAGTGTTCTAAAGTTGTGCTCTATTCTTCCCTATAATTGAGATGCTGTCAATTCTATCTTTACAACACTTTTCATCTATCCTCTCCTTACCTTTCTCGTGACCACCATTTCAGAACCTCATCATCTCTAACCTAGAAAATTGTAATATTTTTCTAATGAAGTTCCACACATATAGGCAATCTCCTTGAAGCTTAGGCTTCTCAGTGCTGCACAATCCATCATCTCAAATCACAATCCTATAATAGTTATGTTACTCCCATGCCCAAGAGGAAAGGTAGACAGAAAAGTAGATAAGGGAGAAAAGGAAGCCCAAGAAGAAGGAAGAAAATACCAGTACAGGTGAGAGGAGGGCAAGACAGTTTCTATAAGAAGAAAATAAGGAATGCAAATAGAGTGGGAGATGGGAAAGGAAAGAAAGGACGGCTAAGAGGAAGGTAACCGTACATGTGACAGTGGAAAGAAAGGTAACAAAGATCTGTTGGCTTCTGTCACATATCACCTTTCTTTAATAGGACTCGCTCTTACGAAACTGGAACATAGGCAGATGATGGTTTCTGCAGTTACACACTTCAGTGAAACATTTCTATTTAATCTGCCTAATTAGGTACTTCTCTACCAGTGTATCTCTCCACACATCTAAATGGAAAGCTATTGTCACTGCACCCAAGCACAGGACAATAAAATTAGGCCAATTTCAAATATTTATGTGAAAAAAGAAAGGTATTCTTCTTCCACACCCTCTCTGCAGGGGCCATTATTGATTGGCTGGCGATGAATTAGTGAGATGTGCTGTGAGGATTGGCGAGGGGTGCAGAAGACATAAGTTGTGAGAGCACATTATGCCACATGCATTTAAAATCTCAGGCATATGATGCGAGAAGAAAGTCATTTAGCATCCTTAATTTTCCCACAGGATGAGAAATCATCTGAGCTAGTAGTACATGGGAAAAAATAAAGATGTCATCACATGTTGGGAGTGGAAGTGATGTTTCCTTCTTTCTTTTTTTATGTTGTAAAGGCCAACTTACAAAGAAGAACCATCTATGCAGCTTTAAAAATTCTGAATTATATGACACAGATTTAGTGGCTCACAAGATCAAATTGGAAAAGCAGAAACCTTAATAACTACTTTTAAAAAAATGAAGAAAAGGAAGAACTGAAAATGTTGTAAGAGTTCAGTAAAGTTCGTAGTTATAAAATGTAAAAGAATAAAATCTCTGAAACACTGTCAGCAAACAGCTTCTTTTTAAAGAAAAGTTATGGGTGGAGAAGTTTAGTTATGTGGCTTTCCAAATCATTCCATCAAGTCCTTTTTCAAATAACATAAGCTGAAACCAAGAGTAAGAACACAGAGGGGGGAAAAGAACATACTTCACCAATTGAAATAAATGTTGCTACCTTTATTATCTCTATTCTAATGACACACATTCCTGAACATGAGGATTGAAAATATGCTTAGTTATTCACAAATATATCTCTATTTTTAACTCAGAAATGAGAAGGTAGCGATTACTCATTTATTATTATTTGCACAAATAAATGACACATATTTTTGAGCTGCATTTTATCCTCACCATTCTTAGGGAAAGATGAAATATGGGATCAAGCATTTCTGTTTTTTATAATTATTAGCTTAAAACTCTTGCTGAAATGTGTTTTTGTACTGAAAAAAACATTTGAAATTGGAAGAAGGAGAAAAGTATGGTTCATAGAGGGATTTTTCTTAAGAGAACATATTTTGATACTGGTGCTGGAAAACAGTGGTCCTTAAAATGTAAATGATCTCTTGATTATAACGTGAAGTTAAAAACGAGTCTACAGCAACTACAATGTGATCCAATAAGTGAATAAATAAACTGTGGTACATCCCTACAATGGAATATTATTCAGCAATAACAAGAGATGAACTACTGAGCCATGAAAAGACAGAGAAGAACTTTAAATGCATATTGCTAAGTGAAAGAAGGCAAGCTGAGAAAGCTGTGTGCTGTCTGATTCTAACTATACAACAGTCTGCAAAAGGCAAAACTTTAGAGACATTAAAAAGATCAAGAGTTGGGAAGGGGAGGGGAGAAGGATGCATAGGTGAAGCACAGAGGATTTTGTAAGGCAGTAAAGCTACTCTGTATGACACTGTAATGTTACATGTGCTATGTAATGATACATGTCATTATGCATCTGTACAAACCCACAGAATGTAAAACACCAAGAGTGAACCCTAATGTAAACTATGGACTTTAGCTAGTAATACTGCATCAATACTGGTTCATCAGTCATAACAAATGTACCACACTCACGCAAGATGTGTGATAGGGGAAATCGTGAGAGTGAGAGAGAGGTTATATGGTAGCTCTTTACACTTTCTGCTCATTTTTTTTCCCGTATACCTAAAACTTTTCTAAGTAATCAGGCCTATTAATTTTTTTAAGGTGAGCCTATAAAATATGTGACAGAACAACAGCTAAGGCTCTTCTTCCTTAGTGATCTTCCTCTATGAATGAGACTCAGAAACAAGGGTAAATAAAGGATTCCAATAAAATTCATATATTAAAACCTCAAAGGAATGTCCAAATGTTATCTGGAATTGAATCCTTTTTTTAAGGCAAGCATGAAAATGAGATTTATTGAGGAGAGAAAGATAGGATTATATGGCAAGAGTAAGATACAGGTTTACAGAGCATGGTACGTACACCACAGATGATGACTATACCCACTGTCGCAGCAAAGGGAGACCAAAAGGAAGGGCGCAAAAGAAAAGGCTGGAATTGAATCTTAAGACTTGTTTCAAAGTGAGTTTTAAATAGGCTGCTGATATAAGTAGAAAAGAGTATAATAAGATATCACATGACATTGAAAATAGGATACTATGTTATTAGGATATACCTTTTGTTCATTTATCATGCAACTGTTGAACAACTATTTGTCAATCATTCAGTTGTGATGTGTTGGGCATCAGGTGCATAGTGGTGAAAAAAATTTGATCTTGTTGCCCAGCGTCAAGGAGCTTCTGTTCAGGCAATGACTTGTATGTTCACCTGTCCTCAGGGGCTGCCTCTGAGGGTTCCATGTGCAATTTCACTGCAGAAGAAAGTTCATAGGAAATCTCTGTGATAAAAGCAATGGTCTTGTACGCTTGCCCCTCTAAAGTGCCCTGCTCCTGGTGCTCCCTCTCTCCAGTCTGCCCCCATGTCTAGGTCTCAAAATTCTAACCTGTTCACTAGGCACATTTGAAAACATTAATTTACAATGGTGATATATTTAGCTACTTCAATGTGCGAAAATAATGCTAAGATCTTTAGCTATTTTTCCAGTCAGCTTGGGCTGCTGTAGCAAATTTACAAAGACTGTGTGGCTTAAATAAAAAAATATTTATTTCTCACAGTTTTGGAAGCTAGGCTATCCAAGATCAAGGTGCTGGCATCTGGTGTCAGGTGAGGGGGTGCTTCCCATTTGTAGATGGCCACTTCTCATTATATCTTCATACTGTAGAGAGAAGAGTGCACGAGCAAGATCTCATGTCTCTTCTTAGAAGAGCACTGATCCCATTCATGAAGGCTCCAATCTCCTGACCTCCCAAAGGTCACAGCTCCTGAAACCATCACACTGGGGGTTAGGAATTCAACATATGAATTTAGCAGGATGCAAACATTCAGTCCATAACAGATTTTTTTTTTTCATAAAACCTCATTAGGTACAAAATACAATTTTTATAGATGAGAAAACTGAGGCTCAGAGAGGTTCTGTGCATCACTCAAAGCCTCACAACTCACAACTGGGAGAGTCAGACCTAGGAGCCAGAGCTCTCTGATGCCAGAGCCCTGTCCCTGCACCACCGTGCTCTGCCTCCCTTTGCTACAGGAAGGCACTTAGGGTCTGGACATCTCTTTAAGCAACATCTAATCTGCTGTCACCTAAGTATTCAAAGTGATACACATTGTGACTGGAGATTTTCCTCAAATTGAATTTTATCAATGATAGTTTTGACATGCAGGGTTTTCATATATACTACAGAAATTATTTAAATGATTCTGGAATAACCACTAATGTTTATTAGCTAAGTAAAACATTCTGGCTAGTGGCCGTATCATGACGTGTGTGTGTGTGTGTGTGTGTGTGTGTGTGTGTGTGTGAGAGAGAGAGAGATTCACAATCTGGCTGTCAGGAGCAGGTTTCACTCTTCCTCCCCTGTGCTCCACAGTCTCTCTCCCACATCTGCCAGCTGGCAGCTCAAACTAGCTGAGCTCCCCCATGGTGACACTAAGGCCTGGGAGCCTCCCTGTCCAGGATCCTACCCTGGGCTTAGAGCACAGCCTTCCTGTGGGGGAGGGGTGCTCCATGCCCTGCAGCTGGGATCCACATGGTGCTCTCTTTTCAGTTCTGCCTATGGTGCTGGATCCCTCGCCTCCTGAGATTAGTTCAGAAATCTCCCCTCCATCCCCCTGCCAGCAACATGATTGAACCCTGGGGGAATTGGAATCTGGCCTGCAGGACTGTCTCTGGGTCCCCAAAGATCAATCCTTGATCATGCCAGGGAGAAGCATTCTAGTCCTGAGTTGCCTACTGGGTGCTCAAGCAGGTTCGATATCCCTCCTCTTAGGGGTGTGGCCTGCTCTGATGGAACAGCTGGGTAAGCAGCACTGGGGAGGGTTGGTGAGCAGGCGGCTCACAGTCTGAGCACCCCTTAGCCTTCTGCAGGTCTTTAAGAGGACAGGTTTGAGCCCCTCTCTCTGTGGAAGCCCCAGTGTGGTGTATGCACCCACGGGGGCTGAAGCAGCAGCTCCTGAGAGCCCTGGCTCAATCATATCTGTCTTGGCAGCCACAGGTGGGCAGGGGAGGAGGAGAAAGAGAGTCTGGCTGGAGGCAAGCAAGCACTCTGGTCCTTTCTGCCCCTCTCTCCGGAAGGCAGCCCACCTGGAATGTCCAGGGTCTGGGGTCACACAGATCTCCTGGGATCCACCAGGCTCCCTGTGGGTCCCACAGTCTGGGCTGGAGTTGGGAAATGTTTGTGTGGGAATGAGTAAGACAAAAACTGAGAGGCTGAATCCCCCTGGGGAGGACAAAGGCACGTGGCAGGTAGAGAAGCAATGTGGCACCTGCTGTCTCTGTGCAGGTGTGTGTTGACAGGAAGTGCCAGGTGCCAGCACTGGCAGGCTGGTGCTTTGTCCTCAAGAAGCTTCCAGTTCACTGGCAGCAGCAGCTTTTGGGCTCCTGAGGGTAGAAAGGCTCTCCAGCAGCTTGGGAGCCTGCTGACTGCCAGAAATACAAGTGAGGGAGAAACAAACTGCTCCACTGATCCTTTTCGCTGGACTCCTAGCCTCTCGGAGTTGTCCTCTGCCGACATCTTGCTGCTTCTTGTTTTGCTCTGCAGCTTCTTCCCGTGGAATCTCTTGTAGGTTTTGGCTCTTTTTCTTCTTTCTGAGACAATCTGGCAGCTGGTGTCTCTGGTCAGCCATCTTGTCTCTTTTCTAAGTGTTCTCACCATAAAAAATAAGTATGTGAAGTAATGCATGTTAATTAGCTCATTCAGCTATTGTGCAATGTATACTATTTTAAAACATCATGTTGTACATGATAAATATATAGAATTTTATTTTTCAATTGAAAAAATAAAATAAATTAAAAATAAAAATATTCATATACTCTGAACCACCACCCCCAAACTCTGCCCCCACCAAACTGGCAAATCAATACAAATGTATATAATTGAAGTTAAAATGTGCAAGGAAAACAAGCATCTTTTCCATGATTCCAGGGTTATCTTGACTTTTTCTATTATTTGACCAAGTATAGCTCTTAAATATACTGAGTAAAAGAACACCTACTATATGTTGGTATTTTAATTTTTATTTTATAGAAGAAAGCTGAACAAAATGCCTTCAATATGTGTACATGGGAGGGTGCATTTCTCAATTTTCTGCCTTTTATTCCTGGGGAAAATGAAAACACATAGATTATGCTCCATAACCAAAGAGATTACGGCTTTCTCAGTGATAGATACTAAAATTGAAGGCAAATGACTAATAGAAACTGGCATCTGTAATAGTTGCTTTCAAGCCATGGTTGACAAAAGTCCAGGAAATCTTTGAGCTTTCTTGGAGACAGTGGAGGGGGACAAAAGGAGGGGAGAGCACATGCAGAATGCTGAGCATCTGACACCCACATTAACAAAATAGCTCCATTTTGCCTCTTTTGTATTTTAGATTTATATGATTTTGTTCAAATAAATGCTTTCTTTGCTAAAAAAAATATTAGAAAACTGTTGGTCTAGATATTATGCTTTGAAAATTCAACCTAATCTAATAATGGCATATGTCACAAAATCAAATCTAAGAAAACCATTTAGAAAAAAATGAACAGTGTGAGATAATGCTAATACAATGGGGATAAAGGTGAAAAATGCTAAATGGATTTTGCAAATGTATACTGAGGAAAAAAATTGCAGAAAAATAGCTCTTCTAACAAATGAGAACAGTCACTGAAAAGCAATACTTTTAAATTTTTGAGATATTAGGCTCACTTAAATCAATTTAATAACAGCATAAGGGAAAGTTAAATCTGGTCCATTGGAAGGAATGAAAACATCTTTTAAAATGTAATTATTTACTTGTGGAAATTTAAACCTGCATAATTTTATATGATATCACTTTGGTTGTATTTTTAATAAATCATTTAAACTTTCATTTATAGATATAAGGGAAAGTAAAAGAAACCAAAGGATGCACTCCTTAAAAAAAGAAAAAAAAATATTTTTGAAGTGTGTTGAAAGTAGCATTAATGTAATAATTATTCTAATAGTCAAGTGATACTAACCACATCGCCGAACTCTTAGATTCAAAGACATTCAAGGTTAGAGTATAACAATATTTTATATATTCCCTCATTGTCTTTTGGATCAAATTCAAACTCCCTAGCCTAACATTTGGAGTTTACCACTAACTGATCCAACATTCATTCTTTGTTCTTACCGGGAAATAGTTATTAAATACTCACAATGTGCAAGGTGATGCATGAAATAATATACATGTTACTTTTAAGCTTTTATTGATATTATTCTTTTTGTTTAGAAAGTGTCCCCTTTTCTTTTGTCAGTTAAAATTCTATTAATTCTCTAAAATCCATCTCATGTCTTGTTCTATGGAGCTCTCTTAGAAAACTCAGACTTGAAGATAGATACTCCTTCTTCTTCTGAATTCCTAAAATAATCAAAGTGTGAATTTTAAAATATGTGCATGATCATGTATATATATTTATATACACACATATATATGCTTGATTATCTTACTTCATGTTCTCTAACAACTCCATTTGTTCTCTTATCTCCAAGTGGGTTTTAGGTATTTGCTGAATGCTTAATGAATACATATTTGTTGAGTCCTAAAGGAATTAGAATTCCTTGAGATTAAGGTCTTTGTTCTCTGCTATCTCTTCCAAAAACTACCATATAACCTGGCTGTTGCATAGCATGAAATGAATGTGTGTTGATTTTTCATTAAATAATTAGTAGAATGAAAGGGCTTTTTCAAGTTAAAACAAATATTTTGACATTGTTTTCCAAACACTATTCCATCTTTAACCTCTATTTATTTAACCTCTAGTGAAAGACATTTGCTCCAGTAAAGTATAATTTGGTAATCCTGATTTTTGCGTATACGCTACATTCTAGAACTATTTGATCTTGCCTTTTTGAAAAAGAGGATTCCATGTAGTGGACAGCCAGTAAAATTCTGGATGTTGAATAATTATTATAAGAGTAATAGTGGGCCAACCCAGGACTACACTATGTTTTCTGAGAGATATCAATTGAAGATGCCAGTGAAAATTGTTTTCAAAACTACTTTTATAACCATCACCATTTTTCATTTTATTTATTTAAACTTTACTGTTTTAAAAACACATTCACAATTGTTATTTTTAATGGTATCATCATAAGAACTCTTCATGGAACATATGTTAGAAAATATTACTTCTCTTTGCTGTGTGGGGTAAGGGAGGTCTAAGGCCACTCAGCTCATCACTGTGAAGTAGTACTCGGCCACTACGTACAGTTTCTGATACCAAGTCCCATGATTTTAAGATTATGAAGGAAGATCATTAAGGTTTAAACTCTGGGAAGCATATATATATTTTTAAAAACATAGCAAATATTTGCTGCTTAATTTTCTTTTCTGATCTTTCTAGAAAACTTTCTTTGTTCTCATCCACAAATTAATATTCACTGCCAGAAAAAAATTAGCCTGAGAATACACATACTGTGAGTTCAGAAGCCCAGACATGACAAAGTTTCCTGACTTTCCACTATTAACCATCACTTCTTCGGAAAATTGGTTCTTCTTTAATGTGCTATCTTTAGATTTAAATGTAGTACTTTCTGTATATTTTTACTTCCTCTTTTGGGTTCTAGCCACCTTTATGACAGAGACTTAGTCAAATTCATTCCAATGTCCCTCACTGCCTCTGGCCCAATGCCGTCTGCTATAAACAAAAGGTTTTTTTTTGTGTGTGTGTATATAGAGGAACAAAGGAATAGTCAATGACACTATAATCTAGTAAACTTTCAGGACTCAAAGAATGCGTAAAATTTGCATATTTTCAGATCTTGTAGTTGTGGAAATTCTGGGAAGCAAAAGGTGATATAAAACTACACAAGTATGATGATCCAGTCCCGTGAAGAACATGGAGCTACTCTCGCTTGTCAAGATATAGTGTAGGTAAAGCCACTGAGGATGGACCAAGGAAGGACCCAGTGGCTGAGTGTGAGGAAAGAGACAAGAGTTGGCATCAGATGAAGCTGGAGAAATAAACAGATGCCAGACTATGCAGGGCCTTGTGGGCTTGGGGAAGTGAGTAGATTTTATTGAAAAAGTCATGGAAAGTCCTGAAAGGCATTAGGCCGAGGAATAACCTAATTGAGTGTCTGTTGTTTAACAATTACTCTGCCTGCCATGGGAAGTACTGATAGGAAGGAGAAAAGAGTGGCTGTCTCCTGGCATCTCTCTCTAGTCTCTGATAACATCTCCAGCTGTTTATTGATTCCTTCCACCCGATTCTTCCACATGTGTTTCCCTATGCTTTGTTTTCTCGCCAGTGATGTTTTTTCTCCCTTCATGCATTATCCTTTGAAAATCCCACCTAGCATCGTGGTTTTAACACACACTGATAGCATAATGATTTCTAAATCTAAATCTCTTAGACAGACATCCTCCTGGCTTCTGTCATATACATCTGCTTTCTGGCTGAACATATTTATCTGAATATCCATAACAGCTAAAATTCAAATGCCCAGAATAGAATTAATTCTTTCATCTTCCATAGACTGACGCTTCCTGATTTGTTTTCTATCACATTTTCAGGAAACTGAAATAGGAATTGTCAGTCCAAACCCAAAACATGACATTTATTTCATTTATTTGGAGTTCGCTCCCGTACCCTATCTAACAAATCATGAATTCCCATGTTTCTCATAAATTCTTCTCAAATCCTTCTGCTTTTCTTCAGCCCTACTATAACAGCTCAAGTTCAGGCTCTCATTCTCCCTTTTTGGTCTTAGCAGCATTGAGCTTTCACTCTTGTTCTGTGTATTTAGACTCGCCCTTCTCAATCATCATTTTCAAGCTTTCTGAGCTTTCAAGACTCAACTTTGAAGACACAGGTCAGGAAGGAAGGACTCAACAAAGCAGCTCATGATGTTTTACAAGGCAGAGGTGGGTTTCTAGAGACAGCAGATCACCAGAGGATCTCCTGAACATCCCTGATGAACCACCCTCCCTCGCTCCCTGGTGTTGCTGCCTTTGTGCCGGCTTAAGCCTTCTCCCTGTGGGGGTCTTGCTAGAGTCACCCAGTATACAGCCTGGATCCAAATCCTGCATTTCCAATTCATTCTCCTTGGCAGTCTTTCTAATACATAAGCTTGATTACCTCAATCCTCAATTTAAAGTCTTATTTAATGGTTTCTTATTTTGTATGGGTTCAGGTCCAAACACCTTAGCTTGTCTCTAAGACAAGCTTTATCTAATAGTCCAAATCTTGCATTCTCAGTCTCCTGTCTTCCATTGTTCTTTTCACTGAAACCACACCGGAGGCCTGGTATCACTTGAACCTTCACTCTCTTTCATTCCTCTCTGAATTGGCATATTTGCTATCATTTTGTAACTAAAAAACTCACAATCATATTTCAACATCAACTCAAATATAACTCCCACTGTGAAACTCCTCCTTTCATTAGACAGAGTATGTACAGATTGCCATAGAGGCATAGAGAAAGGAACACCCAATACTGCTTAGCAATATTCGCCCTGCATTGCATTGCATTATAGAATTACAATTAAACCATTGACTATTTAAGGCCAAGAACCATGTTGTATCTTATTTGTACTTTTATTATACATAGTGCATTGTTTTTTTCATTTTAAAAGTGCATAACAAGTATTTATAGAAGGAATGAATAAATGAATGAATAAAGATGACTGTAATCATAGGATTATGAATACATTTGAATGTTACTTGGTTAAAAGGAATAGAGAAAATAATGAGACTAGTAAAAATGAGATTCATTGTGTGAGAAAAATCCTTATCAGTGGTAAAAATCCAGACCAAGATAAAAGCAAATAGGCCAGAAAGAATTTAATGGTTTTACCAGGTGAGATAAAACAGAGTGATAAGGTAGAAATATTAAGTGTGGATCACACAGAAAAGTTATAACATGTGGCAGGTAGGCAGAAAGTACAAAGCTATTGGAAAGACGCAAAAATGAGATACAAAAAGAAAGAATGTGAAGAAAAATGCCAAGTTAGAGGCATGATAAAAGTGTACAGAAACAGGGAGAAATAGAAAAATACTGCAACAAAGACCACTTGAAGCCTGTGTTTTTAAACTCTTTGGATGCTTGAGTGTGGGGTGAAAGAAGATACACATCAGCATTAAGAGAAGACACCAGAGTTAAAGTAGTTTAAGTTGAGGCATTTTAAAAAACAACATAAACTAATTTCTTTCCTCTGTCTCTACTGAGATGCAAACACATTTCTAGCCTTGATTAGCAGTCCTGTTTCCAAGAAAGACCTCTGCAAAATGAAACTACATTGACTTTTTAAAATTAAGTTTTGTTTTCCAAAAAAAAAATTGCAATTTATAGAAAAGCTTGAGTTGTAGTAGCAAAAAAATGGTTTTTATTTTCCTAAAACTTTTGAAAGTAAGTTGCCAACCCAACGGCCCATTCCTCCACAATATTTTGGTGTGTACTGCCTGTAGGCAAGTACACCCTCCTTTATAGCCACAACACAACACCCAAATCATGAATTAGTATTGATACATTTCTCCCATCTACTCCTCAGACCCGTTCATATTTCTCCCAATTGCCCCAGTAATGTCCTGCTTGCCAAAAGGATCCATTCACCGTCTTGAGCTCATGAGTTGTCAATATCTTTTTAGGCTGCTTCACCTTGGATGAATTCTTAGTCATGGCTTTTAGAACCTTGATATTTTTTAGGAATATTTTTGAAATTAGTTTGTAAAATGGTCCTCAATTTAGGTTTGCATGATGCGTCCTTGCTATTGGATTCAGGTTATGTTTCTTTAGCAGGAAAAATCTCAAAAGTGTTGCCAACTTCTCATTTGGTACAAGGAGTTGGCACCAATCAAATGGTACATGATTTTTATTTGTCCCATAACTGATGATGTTTATTTTGATCATTTGATTAAGGTCGTGTCTGCCAAGCTTCTCCAAATAAATTTACCCTGCCACCCTTTGTAATTAATACATATTTTGTGAGATGATACTTTGTAACAATGTAAATACCTTGTCATCAAATATTTACATTTATTTTTATTTCTATCTGTATGTGCTCATAGTTTTCTATTTTATTTAGTGGAGCTGTCATCAGTAGCAACAACTGAAAACTTGTTAGACATTCAAATTACCAGGCCCCATTGTATATTTATCTAATCAGAAATTCCTGGAATGGGGCCCAGGAATCGGTGTTTTAATATTTGCTTCAGGTTGTTGTGAGGCATGCTAAAGATTGAGAGTCACTGGAATACTAGATCTCCATCCTGGCTGTGCGTTAAAAATCATCTGCAGAAGTCAGACACAGGGGCTCACTTCTGTAATCCTAGCACTTTGGGAGGCCAAGGTGGGAAGATCGCTTGAGGCCAGGAGTTCCAGACCAATCTGAACAAGAGTGAGACCCTGTCTCTAGGAAAAATGAGCTGAGCGTGGTGGCATGTGCCTATATTCCCAACTACTCAAGAGGCTGAGGCAGGAGGATCACTTGAGCCCAGGAGTTTGAGATTGCAGTAAGCTGTGACCGTACCACTGCACTCTAGCCCAGGTGACAGAGTGAGATCTTGTCTCAAAAAAAAAAAAAAAAAAAAAAAAATCACCTGCAGGAACTTTTGAGAACTACATATTATTGAGTGTCATCCCCAGAGATTAGACACAAATTGCATCTAGATGATGCTGCCTGCCTGTCCTCAATATTTTTTGTCTTCTAAAATAATTCTACTGTGCAGCCAGTAGAAATTAAAACCACTAGCAGATTTTATCTGAAACAGTGGTCCTCAAATGTGGCTCTACTTTATAATCATCTAGGGAGCTTTAAAAAATATTTGATGCCTAGGTATTACCCATAGAGATTCTGATTTATTTGTTCTGGAATGCAGCATGAGTATTATAACTCAAAAGTACTAGAAACACCTAGAGAATTTTTAAAACTACTGATGCCCAGTTCAAGCTACACTCCACACTATATTAAATCAGAAACTCTAGTAGTGGGATCTAGGATCAGTTTTAAAAACTCCCCAGGTAATTACAATGTACAGGAAGTTTGAGAACCAGTGCTGTGGGTCCTTCTATACATCACAATGTACTCTTCCATAACAAGGATACTATTTGTAATTATGACTATCCTGTATTGAAACCAGAAGGTGTGCTAGCATGGAGCTAAAAACTTTGAATTTAAATATAATTATGATAATATCTTTCTGTATTGCATGGTATTTTTTCACTATACAGATGAGGAAATTGAGACAGGGCAAATAATCACCTTGGCCCAAATTACACAACCAGTATATGGAAAAGCAGACATTCTAACCTAGTGTCTGAAACTTCAGAGTTTGCTCTTAGCAATCACACTCCATCTCTTCTCACTCTTTATGGGGGAAACTTGTCTTATGTGGGCTCACATAAGACATTTATTTAGCTTTAACAAACATGCCTTGATTATAATAGAAAGTATTCTAGGTTTCTGACATGCAGAAATTAAAAGAGCAAAATAACATGTGCAAAGACTTCAGAGATCTAAGGAGCACGTCTTTAAATGGGAAGCGCCCTGGTTTGGGTATAACACCCCATGGTGACTCAGCAAAGAATAATAAAGTAGGGTAAATAGCTCAGGATTTGGAGTCAGACAGAAATGGCATGACTCCTATCTTTATTGATCTCTCTCTGATTTCTTTACCTATAAATGGGGGAAATAATAACCATTGCCCAGAATTGCTAAAATTTAAATGATGAAAAAAATAGCTACTTCATCATGCCTGGCACATAGAAGATACTTACTAAATAAAAGACTTGGATCCAGGTTTCCTTTTATAATTTTTTTTTTCCAGGTGTAGGAAAGATTGGAGGAGCATGAGCAAGAGACATTTGTATCAACTTAGGCATCTTCCTCAAATCAGCAGCGTTGGTGTCACCTACAAGATTATCAGAAATGCAGAATCTTGAGTTCCACCCCAGATTTTGTATTTCAACAAGAGCACCTGTGATTTGTATGTGTGGTCAAGTTTAAGCAGATACCCTAGTAGGTCCCTGATAGAATGAAACACGTTGGTTAAATTTTGATGAGACATGTGGGAAGGTTGGTGGTTAGGGGTTGAGGCAAGGCTGTGGAGGGAATTTGGGAAGGTTTCAGAATATAAAATGTAAGCCTCAATTATGCACAATTCTCCTTCAAGCCAGCCCTAAGCTAGCACTTTGTTTTTCAGAGAATCTGGCTACAGGTTTTAAACTCCTTTTGTTATAATCATCAAGTTAATATCCCACTCAATTGTTTCTGACTATCTAATGAATTGTGTTGACTGATTGCTGAGGATTTTCCTCTAAAATTTTTATAATAAGTTGATGTTTATTTTCTGGCTGAGAATTTGTTCTTTTCTCCTAATGAGGAGTTGAGGGGTTTAAGGAGGAAATGAACTAGGCTGGTGTTTGTATCTTCCTAAGGAGGGGCAACAGAGGCAACAGAGTGTATACCTTACGAAAGGTTAGATACCATCCTGGGGCCACATCCCTGTGACAAAAAAGAAAACATCGTCTAGTTCCATGATAACAATTTTGTAAATAAGGAAATACAATGGCAAGGAGAATAAACCCTCACTGTCCTCATAATGTTAAATGGTCTTTTTTAGTGAAGGTTGTTGTGTGTCTATCTATATAGGCTATCTTGGACACTTTCAAGGCAGAATCTACAATACTCATATATGAAATTCCTAACTTTGTGCTTGAAGCTACTTGAAATTTTGAATGTTCTCAGTCCAATTATATACATTACATTGTGTCTTCTTTTTTTGTTGTTGTTGTTGTTTTCCTGAATGGCAGTGAAGCTTGCTCTTTATAAAATATTCGGAGGGGAAGTGAGGATGAGATTGTGGGAAGGAGAAAATGTCATCAGAGAGGCACTGCAAAATAACACCGTGGAAAGGATAGCATATCGTAAGAGGCGCGGACATGGTGGATGGTCCTTATTCAATGAAGAGTGAATCTCGGCCTAACGACCAGATGGCAGAGCTGAACACAGAAATTCCATATGTGTGATGGCAGCGAGGGATGGCCACTGACATACTTGCTTTTCCAGCCAAATGCCTCGGCAGATGCAGAGTTTTACACTTTAACATTGCAATATGGCACTAAAACCCAGGAGAAGAGTTAGATGCAAGATTCAAAACTGATTTAAAGTGGCAGAGTTTAAATCCCGTCCTATTCTATTAGGGTGAAAGCAAGCCATGAACAGAAAGTGAGGGGAGATTGGCCCTCTCTAGGACTATATTTTGGATCTGCTGGTCTTTTCATGTTATGTAAAGATGAGCCAAACCCGGTCATATTAGTTATAAGCCCCTTGCCATCACCAAGTCTTTCTAAAAAAAATAAAAATAAAAATCAAGTTCACAAATGAACTATTAAAGCAGCATTAATGTGCTCTGCCTGGAGTCTAAAAGTTTGTGGTATGAGTTATTTTCCACTTTGAATAAACTGCAAGATGTACTTGAAAATCAGATTTTCATTTAATTGCATTTTTCTGTCTGTGCTGCACTGCCTAGAAAGCCTTAAGAAAAATTTACTAGAATTTAACACTCACAGACTTTTACTATTTTAATGTGTATAGTTTTTGGAATATTGAAAAGCAGCAAAGTTTTCTGAAATTATTAAGCTGTGGCCTGGGATATCATCACAACCTTTTTCCCTGGGTCTCTGTTGTCTTCCATAAGGGATGACTGCCAAAGGCAGCAACAGCAAACTCATTTTCCCAAACACATCCTCAGTTGATCAGGAAAAGAAATTCCCTTACATTTTTGTGTTAACTTGATCAAGTTCTTGGGATTGATATGTTGTTCAAAATTCATTGAAAGCAGTAGTGCTAGTCAACTTTGGCAATAACTCACCTTGCTTCTGCCACGGGTCCCAGTATTCTGTTGAGAATAGAAAATGTCTTCAGTGACAACTGCCTTCCTTTTCACTAATATCCCTCTATTTTTCTATGTGAATCTTAAGATCGAGATGTAAAAAAGTGCTATACATTCACTGGTCATACCTAATCTTTTCATATCACTGCATTTCCCTTCATTGTGTGCCACTGAATGTTACTTCCATCCTTCTGTAGTCTATTGTTTTATAGTGGCTTATTTTTGAAAATGAATGAACGTGATCACAGTTCCTTGGAGGACAAGAATTGAGACTTTAATTTTTATATCCCTATACTACCAGGGGCACTAAGATATTTAATTAATATTTGTGGAATTGAATTAATGATCATGAGATTTAGTGGACTTATGTATAATACCAAATAGACCTGGGGGAGGGAAGGGAAGTGGCAAAGGTAAAGCTGCATTTGTGTGGCTCAGGGGGTAGGGGAAGACGGGTAGGACTCAAAGGCACAGATCATCTGATGCTACTGGCAATAGGTTTGGTAACTGCTAAGTAGAAATGCACCCATCTCGCTCACCACATTGTACCCAGTTCAAACTCTACCTCCTGCAAAAACTGTCTCTGATGACACTAATGAGCTATATTTTCTCTGCCTTTTATAAACTTCCAAAGTAAATGTTTTAAGATAACAAATAGCAACCAGCATAGTAAAAATAGCAATAATTAACATTTATGAGCATGTACTACATGTCAGATACTGCATTAAGTATGCATTATCTCACTTAATCTTCCCAACAATTCTATGGGGTAGGCATTACAAGTTTATTTATTTTTAAAAATGAAAAAATTTGAAAAGCTTAGATTCAAGGAATATTTTTTAGGGAGATTACATAAGCTCTCCAAGGTCACAGATCTGAAAATAATAATGCTGGGAATTAAAGGCTGTTATATTTAATTCTAGAATACAAATTCTAATTATGGTATTATATAAAAAATAAGATCATTGCACTTTCAACTAAATTTTCTTTTTTTTTTTTTTTTTTTTTTTTGAGACAGAGTCTCACTCTGTTGCTCAAGCTAGAGTGCCATGGTGTCAGCCTAGCTCATAGCAACCTCAAACTCCTGGGCTCAAGCAGTCCTCCTGCCTCAGCCTCCTGCATAGCTGGGACTACAGGTGTGCACCACCACGCCCGGCTAATTTTTTCTATAGTAAAGATGGGGTCTCACTCTTGCTCAGGCTGTTCTTGAACTTCTGACCTCAAGAAATCCTCCAGCCTCTGCCTTCCATAGTTCTAGGATTACAGGCGTGAGCCACCACTCCTGTCCTTCAACTAAATTTGTGTTGGAATCTCTTTAGGTTAGTATTGACAGTCTGTCTTAGTCTACTTAGGCTAACATTCAAAGCTTTTCAAGTCACAAGAACAAAATCAAATTCTTCTATTTATTAGCTCTAGAACATGGCCTTAGCATATTCCAATGTGCATTTGTTTTCGTATGTTGTTTTCCTTACTTGAGATTTTCTTACCCACCTCACCCCATGCAGGTCGTATTTACCTGTTCCTCAAGATTTAATTCAATTTCCATATCCACATAAAAACTTTTTCTGACCTCTTAAGCCCAAGATTACCAATTTGTCTGATGTGGCTTTAAGTCTCTCCACCTCCCTTGACCACCCCAGCACCTTCCCTAGTCCACGTTGCCATCATTTCTTGCCCCCAGATTCTCCACAGGCTGCTCCTTCTCCCTGGAGTCGCTCCATCTCTGCCTAGTTTACTCCTGTACCTCCTTCAGATTCAGAACTCTTTGGGTATAAAAAAAGAAGAGCCAACAACCTTCAAGTCATAGGCTAACTTTTGGCTAAATACTAAAGCCAGTGCGAACACTGAATTTTTTTTCTAGCTTGATTTAGATTAATCATCACTTTCAGTAAGCTTTTATTTAAGACGGAGAACTGAGAATTGGCATCTTTCTCCCTCCTTGGATGAATTTATATACACCAGAGTTCTTAACACTTAGAGTACGTTTGCCTGATTCCTTGTTCCCCATACACCTGATGCATGATGCCTACAATACATATCATCTAATATGCTTTTCTTACTATGTGACCTTGGAATTCCTCCCATTCAGTGGTGGGGTCTATGTCCATTTCATTGGTCACAGGCAGAGTTCTGTGACTGCTTTGACCAATTGAGTATGGTGGAAGAAAAGTGATGTTTTCTGGCATGAAATCGATCAAAACCCTCTATTTGTTAGCTTCAAAATATGGCCTTAGCACATGAGTAAATGATACACACTTCCTTCTTGCTTTTTTGAGGTGCTCAGTCTTGGAACTCTGTTGCCATTGCTATGAACAGACCCACAGAAAGGTTATATGAAGAGGCCAGGAGTTCCAGCTTTCTGTCCAGCCGAGGTCCCTGCTAACAGCCAGCATCAACTGCCAGATTTACACGTAAGGATGCTGCCGAGTGATTCCAGTTCACAGACATCGAGTAACCTACAAACATAATGGGACAGAGATAACCCAGTCTCACGGAATCCTGTATGAATCTGTGAGCATAATAAAATGGTAGTTTTATATGATTCATTTTTGGACAGGTGTGTTATGTAACAATATTAACTGAAATAATATCCCAATTTTAATGGTGATCCCTGCCCTCTTTAAAACAGGTCAAAGGCATAAGACTTCTAAGAAACTCACCATTGGCCCAAAGGCTGGTGGTAGGGATTTCAGTAAGAAAGGTAATTCCAGGAAATTTCCTCTTCCAGTATTATGCTCTCTTTTAACATTTTTTTTTTTTTATCTGTTACTCATCTGTGAAGCATTTTCTATGTAGCTGCTGCTAATATAAACCTCAGGCCAAGTTCCACTTTGGAATTTCTAGTGGGCTCATTTAGGGGTCCAGGATAAGGAGGCATGGATTTGATATCTTAAGGCAGCTTGACTTAAAAAAAATTATCTTTGGAATTTTTTCTCTTGTCTTCCATTTACCATAAAAATGGTTTATCTTTAAACTCAGCTTATAGTCTGTTCAATAACTATAGTTACCTTGCTTAGGAGTTTCAAAGAGAATTATCAGCTCAGGCAAGGATTAGAATATTTTATCTGGAATGTTGTTTCTTACACCTCTAAAATCTGCAGCTGAGATGGGCAGATGGACTTTACTGGGTTAAGTGTCCAGGGAGTCAGTTTGTTGACTTTCTTCTTCCTGAAGATATGCTTAAGATTACCCTGTTCTTTGTGGTTTTGCACACATCCACCATCCTGGTTTAAGTCTTACTGATGCTTTTTCTGTAGGATACTGGAAACAAACAAAAAAAACCCAAATATGTTCCAATCTCTACCCATCTCATTCTATTCTACCATATGGTGGAATTCAAGGCCATATAATAAAATAATTATTAATAAAAGCATAGGAATAATACTATCTGATGTAATGTCCTGGTTTTGCCTCTTATAAAATAGATAATTTAGATCAAATTCCTTAACCACACTGAGTCTAAGTTTCATCATTTGTAATATGAGGTTAAAAATAGTGCCAACCTATAGGGTTCTTGGGGAGATTAGATAAACTAACATATGCAAATCACTTAGAATAGTGCCTGATATGCAATAAGAGAGGACTAGCTATAGTAATATAGGATGTGTGGAGGTCAAATGATATGAATACAAGAGGGGCATATTAAAGATATGTTAAAGATTAATAATTACATCAATATATATGAAGCACCTGCTCTAATCCAGGAACTATGCTAGGAATATCAAAATGAATTATATAATTTCCTCATCCATTAATGTTCAGGAGTTTGAGTCCCAAGGCACAGAGTCAATGGTGGAAATGCAAAAGGAGAAGTTACAGGGAAATATGATTTTAGACTTGAACACTTCGACTTGAAGTCTAATTGACTCATCCATGTAGAATTGTGAAGGATTGAAAATTCGCTATCATTGTTTGTCTGCTGGAGTTTCCCCACTTTTTTTCCCACTGGATATTTAACTATTTATTTAACTATTAAATATACATTGCTTTAATTAAAAAAATTACTTTGTTCTGTGCTTGATTCTTGTCTTGCTTTACAAACTAGATCAAGAATGCCTTGAGGCAGGACTATGCTTTCTTTGTTACATCTGGTTAGAATTTTTTATTTTGTAAATACTTGTGTTGAGAAAAGTTTTCTAAGCATTGGGAATAAGGCAAAACAGAAAAGTGTTTGTTCTTTCAATGTCATACTGAGGGCATCATTTAGCAGTCTCACTCAAGGACTACTTGAGTCTCTAGGAGAACACACCTGTATTTAACTTTGTTTTTTACCATTTAATTAAAGTCCGTACATTTTGAAGTCATATATTTACTTGTAAGTTCTGTATAAATAGAAAAGATAACTCCAAAGATTATTATCTTGAAGGATATTAATGAACTTTGTGTTTAATTGAGCAATTTTATTTCTAACATTTGTTTTTTAAAATACCTATAATACCCACTTTCTCAAATACTCTTGGAACCAGCTTTATCAGCTTTATGTATTGGTTTTCTCATTGACAAGTTAGGAAACTCACTCTATTTTTGTATTGGAGTGATGTCTTTAACTTTTGAAAATTATATTCTGATTCTTGTTATCTACATGTGAACCAAGAGTCAGAAAAGTATTGTAGATTATTGAATATAGCCATATATTTATTGCTATAAATTTACCTCCAAGCACATTTTTATCTGTATCCCATAATATCTGAGTTATAGAATTTTCATTGTCATTCAGTTGCAAGTATATTCTAATTTTTTATTTTGATTTATTCAATAGAACTATGGCTTAAGAGGTATTATACATTTCTAATTTTCCAAACATATAGTGATTCTCTAGTTACTTTATTATTATTATTATTTTCTAACCAAACTGCATTGTGGTCAGAGAATGAACTCTGCATGATTTTTTTTAACTATTTTAATTTTGTTGAGACTGGCTTAATGACCCTGCATTGGTTTTAATTTTAGAATTATTCCATGGTATATAAAAACGTTACTTCTATGGTTGTAGATCATGAATTTAAATTCCATCTATATTTTAAATTCAAAAGTAATTATTATTGTTGTTTTCTGCAGTAAATACTTATTTCAAGTTACCAATTTCCTTGCTCTTTTTGCAGTTTCAACCTTCCACTTGGGATGATTTTTCTTCTGCCTAAAGAATTCCTTTAGTATTTCCTTTAGTGCAATTCTCATGATCACCTTTTGTTTTTATTTTTTAGGTTTTTTTAGTCTCAAGGTTGTAATTTCCTTCACTCTGAAAAAATAAGTTGTGCTAGATTTAGAACTCTAGGTTGAAAGTTATTTCTTTCAGTGTTTTAATGGTATTTCATTATATTTGCCTTCTATTATTTCTGTGTTGAGTTCAGCTGTCAGTTTAATTGATGCTGTTTGGAAAGTCTTATTCTTGTTTTCTATTGGCTTAATATTTTCTATTTGTTTTTAGTTTTTG
This sequence comes from Varecia variegata, assembly GCA_028533085.1. Lineage (NCBI taxonomy): Eukaryota > Metazoa > Chordata > Mammalia > Primates > Lemuridae > Varecia > Varecia variegata. The sequence continues at coordinate 24,156,844 of CM052443.1, forward strand.
GCAATTAAAATCTGATGAGCTTGGGTATAGATTTATACCTTGGTTAGGATTTTTAGGGAATCTTCTTTATGTGGCTTACCATCTTTTCAGCTAATAATTGGAAATTATTAGCTCTTCTATCCTTAAACATTACTTTTGCCCCATTCTCTCTCTCCTTTTCTTTTAGGACTCCAAGAACAAATAAGTGAAACTTTCTTTATTCATTCTCTGTCCCTTTTGCACTATATTTTTGATCTGATTTTCTCCCTATTCTTCCTTTTAAATATTATCTTCTAGTTCACTAATTATTCTCTTCAGCTGTGTCTAATCTAATCTGCTGTTAAACTCATTCCCTGGGTTTCTGTTTTTAGTTATTGCATTTTTACTTTATAGTATTTCAATTTTTTTGTTAAGTTTCCAGTTCTCTGAAAGAAATTTTCCATCTTTACCATGATAGGAAAAGACATTTTAAAGGGCGTGACTAATAACTCTAATATCTGGAGACTTTGAAGATATCTTATTATATTGTTTCTTTTAGGTTTTTAAAAAAATAAAGTTCACATCTTTTTTTGTTTTAATCTCCAAGTGGGTCTTTTAATTGTTTATTGCATGTTGGAGATGGCAAGAAGAAAAGCATTTATAGATATATTTGAGACCTAGAATGCCATTTGTTCCAAAGATGATTCACCTTTGCTCTTGCTAGGCACCTAGAAGTACCAGAAATCCAGGGCATCTTTGTCCAATTTGGGGAAATGGTGTGTATGAAGCTGAACTGCAGTCTCTGATAGGGACTTTTAATTCCTGGGTTCCCCCTGATTTCTCTGATGGTGCTTTTATGGAGGGTTCCAATTCAATAAAGGGGTCATCACATACTCCATGTAAGTGTCCTCGATATTAATATTTATATCCCTAGTATCTCTAGAGTATCAAAAGTGTTTCACTACCTCCCAGGTTCCACCTCTGGATTTGAAAAACTCTCCCATAGGAAAAGCAGCCACAAATGCTGGAATAAAATTCCTTAGTCATCTCTGTGCTACTCTGATATCAGGTCAGGAATTTCTCATGATTTTGTTAGCTCTTTGGTGCTTCACTCACACACGCATATTATACACATATATATATACACAAACACACATATATATTTGTATGTATGTGTGTATAGACATATGCATATATAGTGCAGCATTTCTAATTGTAGGCAGTTGGAATATTGGTATGAATTACTTACTCTACTCTCACAGAAAGGAAAATCATCTCCCTTTCCCACTTTTCCACATATCTTTTATCTGATAGATTGAACTCTCTAAAAATCAGAAACTTAATAATAAAGTCTATAAGCATCCAAAATAGATACCACAAAATGTACACAGTTATTTCTTTTATTCATAGTAGATTAATTTAAGGCTGCGATTCAATGATTCTTTACTCTGATATTACACACATCCATAACAAATTTGTGGTCTGGGGTGGGAAAGAGAAGTAGAGTGACTTTTCTGGAAGTAAACATACCAACTACAACTGAAGTAACAGTTGTCAAGGAAGAGATGGCCAAAATTCAAAGTAATATATAAATTCAAAATAATATAGCAATGAAAGGAAAAACAGTCCCATCTACCTGAACACCATGGAAGAAACTTAATGTGCAGTAACGAATATTTATAATGATAGCTCCATGCCCTGCATAAAAATACCAACTACTTCCTAGTGAGCTCTACCTTAAAAAGGTGGTGAGGTTTGTGATACATTTCAGTATGAATTTCATTATTAATTTCTAAGCTTAGATTGCCAAATTTCAATTGTATTCTTTATGAGCAGCTCCTTTTATGATTGCCACTGAAAAAATTTCCTTTTCACTGCCAATTACCTTCTTACATTACCAGTAGTAACTAATCCTTTTAAATCCATATTTATTTATCAGTTGCAAAAAAACAATTTATTTTCTATTTTCTGTATGTATATATCTTAACTCTTTAACTATTTTTGAACTTGGAATACATTTTTCAAGGCCATTTTTCACTTTATACCAAATAGCAATGAACTGTTTCCAGTACAGAAAGAGGAAACAAAATATTGCTGGCACAGCAAATTTCCTTTTTTTTTGCTGAGTCTTATCCATTTTGGCCAGTGGTACATACTGAAGTCTTTAAATTATGGCTTTCCTGTTTATATAACCATGATGTATAACAAATTGGACGTCAAGCTGAATGAATGTACTTCATTTATTTATTTTGACCACTAAACTAAACCAATCTAGTACCTTATCTGACCCCAACTAAACTTCCAGGGGACTGGATGTATTTCTAAAGAGATGGGAATTTGGCCAAGAAACACTCTTTGGTCTGCTCTACCAAGCAAATTATGTACATTTATAGATGGAAATAGAAAATAGAAAAAAGAGTGAGAATAATATTTGCAAGCCCAGCATATTTTGCTAACATAGACCACTAGTCATCCATGCTTCAAGAAGTTGGCCTTAGAAGTGGTGTGTTATCTTTTCTTCCTATTAAAAAAGGTCACTTTGTATTTGAGATTGTCTAGAAACTGTTGCTGGAAATAATACTGTATAACATAACTGTAGATATCTTGAAAAATACCCTGGAGATTTATATCTTCCTCTCCCATTTTATTGAGTATAGAAACACTAGTATTTGAGAAACTTCAGTGAGCCTACTCTCTTAATTAAAAAGATAAGTGTTTAAAAAAAAAAGTCTACTAAGTATATTTAATCCCCATTTCTAACCCCTAAATCCCACATTATCTTAAAACATGCATACATTTCAAGTTAGAAAGGTAGACAGTTTCAAAATATTTACTATGAGAAATGACTGAGGATTCCTCCTGATCTTTAGTGCCCAGAAGTCAAGGATGCAAGTCACCCTACAATGTGCAGGACAATCACTCATATAATAACAAAAGAACAAAAAAATCAAACCTCAAAATACAAGGTGATAGAACAAGGTTTTTGGAAAAAAACAAAAGATTTAGGGAAGAAGGAAATTCAAGAAATTTAGAGCATAGAATCTAGGGGGGATAAATATAGACATTAAAATGTCTTGAACACCCAGGAGACAGAACAAGGGAACGAGGTCTTTGGAGGTTTAAAGATAGAGCAAAAGGCAGGAGATACAGAACCCTGAGAGGTAAAGTCATTGAAGGCAATTTGCCCCAGGCTAGTTTTGCTTCATGGAATTTGAAGAGGGATTAACCGTTTGGAATTCAAAATGCTTTTCTGCCAAAAACTGGATTAAAGTGAGGGGGTATGTGAAATCTAAGTAAAATTACTATTTACTGACAGTGGCTCTGAAAGTATAACAAACTCTAATTCTGCATAAACTCTTGGGGGAGTGAAGGCCTACAGATAATTAGATGTTTTCTCTTAGTGTCACTAACTTATTCTCTTGTACCAAAGATAAGATATCCTAATCCTGAGGCACTGAGTCTGGCCCCTTGGAACTCTGAGCAACAGAATTCTACGAAATTCAAGTTCTTATAAGTATCATCTGGGGAATGCCTCTTCCAGCAATTGCAGACCAGACTGTTTCAGACTACAAATCCTGCTGAGAACAACTAAAGATATTGAGCAAAATATTATAAGTAGGTGTGTGAAAAAACATTAGAAGACATTCAAGATAGTGACAATTTGGGGAGCCAATATCTTGGAGAAAAGTAAAACCCAGAAAGGTGAATTTGTCTGTTGGCATTGCCTTTTCCCTCCAGCCATTGTCTTGTTCCTAAAGCTACAGCTGAGAGGCCAAGGAAGCTGAATAGTAATTTCTGCAGACTTTGTGCACAAAAATTGTAATTCAGGGACTTCCAAGGAGTAATTTTGGAAAATAATCTATCATGGTTTCCCAATTATTTGATTTTATTCAGTTAAACTGAAAGTATGTAGAATTATGGAATTTCAGAAAGTTTCTACTTATTCAATCCTGTGTTTAAAAATAGAAGAGACATCAAAACTGTTTCCATGTTCACTCCCACACGACAACCTCTTTCTCAGGCTGAGCAGCCCTATTTCTCTTAATGTTTTTACTCTTCTATTACTACCTAATTTTTTCACCAAGTTTCCACTATAATTTATGGTAACTAACATCTGGCCTAATACCCTTACAATATTCTTAGATTTCTTCACCAGTTTTTACTAAATATTAAGCTAATGGAGGCCTGTGATTTTGCGGTGTTTTTTAATGGGCCTGGTGACTTGAATAAGCTTGAGCACAGCGTATGTTTAATAAATGTTTCTTTCATTTTTAATCAGTTGATCCTTTGGTTCTCTCCTATACCACTTATTGTCTATACCATTTATTTCAGCATGAGATCCCATAGTTTCTTAAATTCTCCTATTCAACACACATTTATTAAACTCCTACTGAAATCCAAGCTCTGTGCCCTTATCAGGGTGTAAAAAGCACAAAAGACAAAGAGACAGACTTCCAGAAGCTCATAGCCTGGTGAAAAGATAAAACATATGAATATTCACCTAGGCATACAATTTAAATTACTCTGAGCTAATGAATATAAAAATATCCATAAAATATAGTGGAGATAAATTTCAGGTGCCTCTTTTAGAGACAAAACATAAAACCTAGAAAATGGTAAACACAATTGGTAGAAACATGGTGTCTATACCAGGTTCAAACAGCATAAATCATTAAATCAAAATCGTGGTATTTTGAATATATCTCTTTCAATTGTTAAAAAGATATAAAATTGTAGAACCTAGAAAGAATCTGTTTTCTCCCCCCAGACAGTAAACATTTACAAGAAATATTTTGTGCACAGTAAAGTGTTAGGTTTGGAACACGGCGCTCTTCAAGAAACATACGACACAATCTCCGTGGGCTTGCAATTCTTTGGAAGAAATAGAGATAATAATTTGAAAGTGGTATATTGCACCCCAAGCCCTTACTTCTGCCTTTGCCCACTCTCAACATGCACGTTAGAATAGTAGTCAATATTAAGTCTCTAGAATTTTCTTAAACAGGACGTTCTCTCTCGGGTCACATGATTTTGCATCATGCGCAAAAAGATTTGTATAGAACCTTTTCTCCTCATCCTACTTACAACTTCCTCTCTCACCTGGCTCCACGTTATCAGTCAAAATGCAGATAGTATCTCCAGGAACTCTTCCTTTATTCATGCATACTGGGCACATATATAATAGTTTCCTGTGCTTGGATCATAGAGTGTGGATGAGAGAGTGGTAAAAGATAAGTCTGGAAGGATAGAAGGTGACTGCATAATGGATAACTTTCTAAGTAATTTTAACACATTTGCAATCTATCATGTTAACAATGGGAAGACACTAAACAGTTTTAAGCAGGACAAGAACATTTCAGCCAATTGTTCTCCACCCTCCTCTTACGTTATGATCAAGTTCATATTTACTTGAAGTGCCAGTGAGAATATTTGGAGGGTTGAAATCCAAAGCCTATTTAAATTAAGTTCAATTTCATATTCTTATTGTTAATCTCTCTTCTGAGTTTTAATCTCTCATTTGTATCTGCTTGTGGGCAATTTCCACTTAAATATTTGTCACATCAAAATAGGCCCATGTAATGTAAGCTCATTAACAATGTCCTTGTATGATCCTGTTTTAGTCAAAAGTGGCTTCCTATTTCTGCTATTCCAGGATTGAAGTTTTGTTGTTGTTGACGATGTACAGCAAAATAATGAACTGGAAAATAGAAAACCTACTTAAAATTGTTGTCTTTCTACCCAGGCAGATTGTTTAGACTTTCTGAACTTCACTATTATCATCTACGTAATGAGAAATTGAAATAAAAGAGTTATACCGTGGCTACTTTCATTGATAATTTTTTTATTCTTTAGTTACTCTTCTTTTATTATGCTCATTCAGTCCTCTTAGCTTTTTGCTACTCTTCTCATTGCTACTGTTTCCTGCCTACAACCTTGACTCCCATGATCCAATCCCCCATTAAAATTGAAACTATTATTATCCTATTTTTGTCCAATTATACTAGCTTCCACACTGGATTCTCTGGTTCTTCTTAGCCTCTCTTTGTTTCAAACCAGCTTGAGTACCTTATGTTGTTACTTTCATCAAGAAGTTTTTGTTGCTTATAGGATAAAATTAAAATTTATAAATCAGCATTCAAATCCTTCTAAGGTATATTGTTCTTCTCCATATTTTTCCCAAAGTTTCTTATACAAACCTCTGCTCCAGCCCCAAAGAAACCCAGATAGTCTTACTTTTTATGAAAATATTCTGTATTCCCTTTTTCTGCAAATGGAAGTTCTTTCTATTGCTTAAAGGATAATTCGTAAATCTCTGGAGAAGTCCTCAATGATGAGGAACTCCACCTAAGAAAGCTATTTCTATCCCTTGAACTCTTATGATAGTGATTCTGTCTTCTGCTAGCCCCGCACTGGTAACCTATAGAATTCATACCCAGTGTCATCTCTGGACACATAATACTGATGGATTTTGAGAGTTGACACAAGGCAAAACAAAGAGTCAACATCTATTTTATGTCGCAACAGCTACTAACTATACTGCATTATAGATTATGACAGTGTAGATTTCATTTAAACAATACACTTTACCTAATGTATTACCCCATTGTTTTGATGGGGAAGATGCTGTAACCCTCATTGCTGTATGAAAAAACTGGGCTTCAGGGAATTTATGTGGTTTGCCCAGAGATTCACAGCTGGTAAAGTGCAGCCAATGCTTGAACACAGATTTCTTGTTGTGTAATTTCAGGGCTTTCATGTTAACCAGTATCAAAAGATTTGCCATATTGTATGGAAACAATTTTTGAGGTCAGAGATTATGCCTAAGTCGTTATATGCCAAACCTAATCATAGGTCCACAAACATTTCTACTAGCTCTCTGTTAGAGTTCTTTGTCTTATATTGATGCCACATCTTCCCTGAGTCCCAGTGCCTTTTGTTAAATGACCAGAAATATAAAGCTGAACCCAGGATGTCACTTGTCTTGAATATCTCATTACCTTCTCCCTTCCAGTCACATTTCACCTGTGGATTTTCTTTTTGAGGAGGCTGATATTAGCTAGTTATGTTGGAAAGGAACTAAACTTCAATCAAATAGGGTATTAATTGCTGATTAAGCTTATAGTGTTTCACTTTTCAGGGAAATTTCCAATTTAACTAGAAACAGTCCTGTAACCTGAAGGGACCAATTTCTAATGAAGTGATGCCAGATAATTTGGTAAAGAGAGAGGGGAGATGTTTATAAGTGAGAATTCCTTTAAACCACATTCATAGTGATTGCCTATTTGGCCTCAATCTAAAGTTAGACACGATTTCAATGTTAACTTTTTCTTCCCTGTTTTCTAACAATTGTCTCTATTTTGTGGACAAAGATAAAGTAGTTGGAATTTTAAAAGCTTGCAGAAAGAGACAGGCTGGTTATATCCTTAGATGGTTTAGGACATTCTTGCATAATTTCATTTCAGCAGAAGCAGTCAGTAAATATCCACTAACTCAACATTTGCAGAGGGAAAGGGGTATTTTCTCCTTGCTCGACTTTGCCTGCTACAAGAGCATCATTTTTTACTTTCTTTATTGTCGTCTCTTAAAATGTATAGCTATTTGGGAATGGTTGAATGTATATTTGTAATAGGTGTAGGTAGAGAGTGTCCACTTTAAGTAAAGCTTATCAATTATTCACAACTAAATACAAATGAGTTTATTAGATCTTTTTATTACAGCAGTTTTGAAGAGGCAGTTACAGAGCACCAGAATGGAAGAAGGAAGTGGTTTGATGGAACAGAATAAAGAATTCAGGAAGGAAGAGAAAATTGGAAATGCTAGAAGAGAATCTTTGCTTTAGCCTTGAGCTGGCAAAATTTTACCACTGATAATACAAAATGGTGCCATGAAATCAAAAGGGTGACCCAGACAAATCTTCTTGTCAAATGCTATGTTTTTCCTGCTCAATACATCATCTCTGGTTCTTTATTTTCTCTCATATAAATTCTCACAGAGAAAACACACATTCTAGAAAATAAAATGTTCAAGCTACAAAATGACATCTCAATTACTTGCACATTCAATCATTCTTACAAGTAAAACAAAATTGATCAATAATGTTTGCTGTAGTGTGCCCCATTAAGCAGCTTTTCTTCCTACTATATCTCAATAAAGCTTTCTATTCCCAGAAGGACAAGGATTGAAAGAAAAACAACAAATATGTATCATAGAGAAGAAAAGTATATGATGTGTTAGATCTGTTTATGCTAATCCTAATTTATCCCCTCCAAAGTGAATAAAATAAAATTCGGAAAGCATTTACTTTTCATTCATGAACTTGTTTCCTACTCTGGAAGTTGTCTTTTCTAAAATGCATTTGGAAGAAACCATAGTCATTAACTTGATATCTTCTTAGATGTTCAATTTGCTCTTGGTTTCTATGGCCTTATTGTATTAATTTTGACTGTTCCTTAATCTATATAACTTACAATTTCATCTTCCTTCACCCTTCCCACCATAATACATTTTCCTGTAGTTTTAGCTACGGTTTTGCATATGTATCAGGAAATAAATCTAATAGTTGATCCATAAATAACTTTCTTTTTTTTCACCTTTTTCCTTTTCCCTTCCTTTTGTCATTCTAATCCAAACATATTCTTTAATATAATTGTAAGTAGCAATAATATCAAAAGATGTTCTTTTAATTGATTTTTATAACTCTAGTGAATGGGAAGAAAGAATAATATTATCTATCATGTATTTATTCTCATTTCTTCATTACTTATCAGTTATTTCTCTCTTCCATTCTCTTTCTTATCTACGTTTCCTCTCTATCCTTTGGGACTACAATTTTCTAAAGTCACTAATCCCAGTACCAGGCATGTAGAATGTGTTCAAGAAATGATTGTTGAATTAAGGAATGAACTATATACTATAACACCCCATCTTCCCTGTTACCATTGGTTTTCAGACATTCTTAGCTTCTTCTTACATCTCATGAATTTTATAAGCTCTCTGACAACATTATATTCAATATGATTCACATTTATTGGCCATCAACAATATGCCACATACTGAGGACACAGCACTTAACAAAATAATTAATAATCTTAGCTCTTTTGATGCTTTCATTTCAGTGAGGAAAGAGAGCAAATAAAATTAACAAGTATGTAAGTTGGATATAAATGTAAAGGGAAAAGGCAGAGAAAATGGATAGGGGTATTGAAGGGGGTTGCAATTTAGAGGTGGTCAGTGAACTCCTCACTAATAAGGTGCCATTTGCAAAATGGCTTGAAGTAGATGAGGGAATGAACCATGCCTGTGATGGAGGACACAGCAAACTCAAAGGCTGTGGCATGAGTCTACCTGGGGCATTCAAGGAAAATAAAAAAAGGTTGATGTGGTTGGAGTGGAGTAAACAAAGGAAAGTTTAGTCAATGAATCAATCATGCCCTTATGGCCCTCTCAATGACAAAGCCGCATGTCTTAATCTGCTCGGGCTGCCATAACAAAATAACATAGACTGTCTTAAACAAGAGAAATTCATTTTCTCACAGTTCTGGAGGCTGGGAAGTTCAAGATCAAGATGCCGGCAGATTCGGCAGAAAGCCCTGCTGAGGGCTTTCTTTCTTGAGTTACAGATGGCTGCCTTCCTGCTGTGTCTTCACATGGTTGAGATATAGACTGAGAGAGAGTTCACGAATGTCTGTTCTTATAAGACCACCGACTCTATTGTATCAGGGCCCTGCCTTTTACCTTTTTCTTACCCATTGCAAGGGTCATGTCTGATACCTCTATAAGATAATACAGATTAACAAAAGAAAAGCACAAAAAATTAATTTAAGCAAAGTTTTACATGACATGGAAGACTTCAGAAATAAAGACCCAGGGAAAATTTTGTATTTTTATGCTTAGCTTAAATGAAGAATAGACAGTTGTATAGAAGTATGATTAGGCAAAAAGAGTATGATCAAATGCTAATCACCTGGGTTGGGGAGGAACCCAGCAAGGTTTATCTGTTCAGATTTTTCTTGGCCTCTGAGTATAGGTCAGGATATAGGTAAGTCAGAGAATCCCTCTGTGGCCAGCTCTCACATAGAAAGGCAGAGGCAGAGTGACCTTTTTGCTTCTACAGTTTCCTCCATTATCAAAGTGCCATATTTGAGGGCATTATGTTCTGAGCCCTGACATTCACAATCCTTAAGAATCCTCTTATTTTTCCTAACTACAGTGCCTAGGCAATGGCAGAGTTCACAATGGGACACTAATAATTACTTTCACTACAGGGATACTTTATTTCTCTCTCTTTATTATGAAAGCTTTCATAGCCAAGGTATAGTAAAATATTCATAAAATACAATTAGATCTCTAAATGTGTTTTTAATTTCATACATGCATATTCATGTGTGTATCTGTGTGTATATATAACACAACAACAGCTATGACAGAAGCAAACATTTATATATAAGATGATTTTGCTGCCCAAGATATTATGGTGATCATTCTAAAATTGTGTTTTCCCAAGGATAAGTTTGGATAAATAAAAATGCTCCATGAATATTCAGCTGTGCTTTTGGATTGGATTTCTACTGTTCTGAATAAATTCCCAGAGCATTTCTACATTTAAGGTCCTATTGCATCTTGAAAGTCTAGTTCACTGCAGAGAAGAGAGTTTGATTTGGTGATTCTTTTAAGGCAGGCTTGTGAGATCTAAGTCAAAGATATCAGCTGGAGAAATGGTTGTGTTGTAGGCATGTTGTATGCTTTTAGCATTTCTACATAATTAATTTTTTTTTTTACTTTTAAAATATTGGAGAATCATTCTTATCATTTTTTGCAATCTGGTATAGCATGAGCCTGTAAATATATTTTATAATGTATAAAGTGTACATCATTTGTAAGAATTTGAAATATGAAATATTTTTGGAAAACCCAATATTGGAACTACCAAACTGGCTCCCAAAAGAAAATTATAATGATAGCCCATTAGCATAGTCAAAAGTGTTAGAGATCATTTGACTTGAAAACAGGAAGTAGCTTTATATCCCATCCTTACCATGGTCAAGTTGAGTGACTTTGGGCAAGTCATTCCTGTTTCCTTGAAATATTTAGTTGGAAAGGAAAGGAAGGGTAATATTAACCTGATAATGTTCTTGGAAAGATTCAATAAAATTATGTAATGTATGAAATAACACTTAGTAAGCTTAACAACACTATTCACAACTAAGGTAGTTTTTAAACCATCTAAAGTAGGAATCTTACCTTCAATATCTTTGAAAAAGATCACCCTCTTGCTGTTGCAAAGGTATATAATTAAATCTATGATTTAAACAGTTCTTGAAAATAAAAGGTTGTACATACTAAAATACTAGAGGTTCAAATTGCTCTTCCTCTTTCAAGACTGGCTACTGGTAGAGGAAGTCATCATACATGAAAAAATTCCTCCTAAACTTTCCTTTTGTAGTTTCTGGACTTCCCCTGGGCACTAGAAATGGGACTGGACAGGCATCTGGAATCACCTATTGTGCTGGCTATGATTTGGCATCTCCCAGGATGGTCCATATTAACATATTCCTGGATAGCAGAAGTTATCATATGCCTTCATAGCATAACTTGTGCATTTTGGAAGGCATTTCTGAGAACAGATTTTTTCGACAATGAACATGCCAAAGGCTTGACATGAAAAGTACTTATGCCTAATGTCTGTCATTCTCTCTCTGCCAGTTCATCTTTCCTGGGCTGGCCCTCTGCCACACTGGCACCTGAAATGCAGCAAACAATGTCGCTGGATGCTGAAGGTGTGACTGTAAGTTGAGGTTATCTTCCAAGCAATTACCATATGGTGTGCAATTCAGCTCTTCATCTCCCTGTTCGATGGGAGAATAATAACAATGACAATAATTCCATTTAATAATGTATTTTATCTTTGTGGGCAATTTCATTCCCATATTTCTATGCCTTTGAATAAATTGGTGCAGGGGGCCTTAGGCAACATTAAAGTTTAGTCACCTCTCCAGAGTAGGAGGCTATTGTATATAAAACAATTCTAAAGCAGGCTTGATGAAGGAATGAGGGAGATTAGCATATTGAAACAGGATTAGGGAGAAATTTAAGAAAAACAAGTTACCAACTGAAGCATGTCTTTATAAGAATACAAAGCAGGCCCTATGTCCGTGCTTCTGTTTTTCACTCTCATTCTTCAGAAATATTCTGTGATGTGCCTGTAGAACAAAATAAAAAAAGAAATACTTTTCTTTCCTAAATACTTCCTGAGTTTTCTACCAGGCCTCAGATTCAAGTTCCACCACTGCTGATTTTACAAAACTGGACCACAAAAATTTTTGCTTTTCACAAAATTGCAAACTAGAAGATCGCTGTTTCAAAGTTCATAAGGGATTGAGTTGGGTCTGAGATGGTTTTCAAAGTTTATTCATCTGATAAACATTTACTTAACACCAATGTGATGAATATTCAATGCCTGTCTAGCTAGATTCTAGTTCCTGCAAAGAAGGACTTTGTGTCATCATGATGGAGCTTAACAATTAAATCAAAGATTGTTATCTAGCATGAGAGGGGATATTGTAGAGCATATAGTAAGTGTAGTTATCTGTGAAGTCTTTCTGGGGGAGATGATCATTGTGCTTCATTTTATAGGGGAAATTAGAATTAATCATATAAAACAGGAGAATGCCTTCTCATGTCAGAAAACATGCACATAATTATGGTGGCCCGAGCTCCCCTATTTTCGTTAGGGAACTAAAATAATTAGATGGGATAAAATGTGTTATTTAAAAATATATTTCATCCCTTTTGATTTTTAAAATAACCTTATCAAATGGAAAGCAAAGGCATTTTTTTTTCCATTTTATGGAAGAGGGCTTGGCATTTCAGGCCACTAAGTTACTTGCCCAAGTTAAACTATAATGAAGAGGAAAATCTGGACTTAGAAACATAGCCTCGATATTTTTCATTTAGTACTCTGTGTCATGCACTACCTTGCACTAATTCATATTCCATGAGGAAGATGGACTGTGATAAAGAGGCATAGGATGATTAATTCATAAAATGAGAAGAGACTTTTGAGAAATCTCTAGAGAAGAATGTGCAGCCACTCTTCTTATTGCAATCTGCCGAGAATTTCTTCCTGGCCCCACAGACACTGTTTATTTATATTTTTCTATTTGCTGCATAAGAATTAATCTCATTGAGACCCTTCATATATTTAAAGATTAAATAGCCTTTTCAACCAAGTGATACAAATATTAAATTCAATACAATTTCATTATTGGATAACTTCTATGTACAAAATACTTTGAAATAACTACAGAATGTAAGGTTACAAATATGAGCATGGAACTATTTATTCCTGTAGTAGCTGATAACTGAGTAAAGAATACTGACACAAGGAGCTCTAACTGAAGATAGAATAGGTACAAACAGCATAAGTGTACTCTGGGAATTTGAAAAATCACAATTCTAAATTTATTGTGAGGCTATATCGCAGATTTCTTGGAGAAGGGAGAGATTGAACTGAAATCTAGAGAAAGTCTTAACTCCAATAGATGTTATGGGTCAGAACCGTTGCAGAGAAAGGGTACAACATGAAGAAAGGCATGGGATCATGAAATCCTATGACACATTTCATAAATGAGTAATTGAGACTGTTAATATAGTGAAAGATAAAACTAGAAAGCTTAAAAACTATACAGATGTTTATATTCCAGATAATTATTAGGAAATAAAAACTATAGTTTTATTAAAATTTATTTATTTTCCTTCTGAATATATAGATTTATTTTTGTGTATATATGTAGGTAAATATATGATATAATTATAGATACAAATATAGTCATAAATATAAAACATTGAGAGAGTTTTAATCTCAATTCCTTAATTTATAGATAAGAAAACTAATGTCTGAAAAATTATGGGGCTTATGCAAAGGTATGCAGATGATTAGCAACAAAGACTGTAAATGAAGTATGTATTATCCACTCTGTAAGACAGCATCGTGCATGAAGTCCTTTAAGTGCATAGGAGCTTTTTATAATCTAATCAGAATTTACATTTCTGGTCTCATTTTCCTCAACATACTCTATTTTCTTCTCATTTGAACTTTGTTCCAGAGCCTACTTTTCAAACCTTCAAGTCATTCCAAATGCTGGTCTTTCTTCCGGGAATTTCTTCTTTTGTATAGATACTTGCTTATATCCACCCAATTCTATGAAGAGAAGAACTGTAATATGAAGAGAACCCTGCCCCTATCTACACGGGGTAGGATGGCGTTGGGGTGGGCAAACTTTGAATTGGGTGATATTTGGATACTACTATGAGATTTATTTATTTATGTAGTTATAATTTATAACCTGCTTACTTCCAGAAAGGATTTGAGTCAGCTAGCTAAAAGTTAAAATACTTGGAAAAATCCTATTTTGAAGTTCTTTGATGTGAAAATTATACTGCACAAGTTGGCGCACCGAGAGTTTCTCCTCTGATTTCTGCCTCCATGTCTGATCCATTGCAGCAGTGCGATTGCTTGATGATTTTTTTTTTTTTTAAGAAAATTTAACTGAACAACTCACACTCTCAGAAATGCTTTGATTTTACTTTGGTTTGTGCTCAGGGCAAAGATTTTGGCTCTGGTTTTCCCATCCACAGTTGTGAATTCACTTTTAAATAAAATGCAAGAGGAAATCAATGCCCAGTGTCTTGGCTGAAAAATAAATGAAAACAAACATACAGGATGAGCGAAGCATCCAGATTTCTGTAAACTTGATCAAAGGACCAAATGTGAGGAACCTAGGGGAGTCTATTTCTCTTTTAGGAATGCCCAAAGGCCAGTAATTAAGGAGCTGAGATACTCTTCCTCTCCATTGCTAGCCCTAACATTATTTTCATGAGGTAAGAGATCTTAAATTTTCCTATAAGCATTTCTCTGCCTGTTGGTTGTTCTGTGATACCTTAAGGCTGTCTTTCACACTCCTCCCTCCCTTCCCTCCCTCCTTCCTTACTCTTGAATTTGGGTTAAGGTTATTGAAGGGTCTTTTTGATGTAATATATGGTTCCAGAGATGGGACTCATAATGCATTATAATAAAGCAAATTAAAACATGGATCAGGCTGGGCACGGTGGCTCACGCCTGTAATCCTAGCACTCTGGGAGGCCGAGGTGGGTGGATCACTTGAGGTCCACCCGCTTGAGGAGTTCAAGACCAGCCTGAGTAAGAGTGAGATCCCATCTCTACTAAAAATAGAAAGAAATTATCTGGCCAACTAAAAATATATATAGAAAAAATTAGCCGGGCATGGTGGCGCGTGCCTGTAGTCCCAGCTACTCGGGAGGCTGAGGCAGTAGGATCGCTTGAGCCCAGGAGTTTGAGGTTGCTGTGAGCTAGGCTGATGCCACGGCACTCACTTTAGCCTGGGCAACAGAGTGAGACTCTGTCTTAAAAAAAAAAAAAACAAAAAAAACATGGATCAATTTGGGTACTAAATTCTGTAACAATTTAGTTATTTAACTTAAAATGTACTTTCTGTGGAGTCTTAAGTAAAAAGCACTGTTTTCAGGTGCATCTAAAAGCTGCAATAATAAGTAATTTGTAGCTATTGTGTTTAAAAAGAAAAACATCAGATGAAAAGCAGAGCTTTGGAATGATTCCTTTCTAACACACTCAAAAGGGCAAAAAATATAACCAGCCACAGTTGAAAAATTGAAAAGCAATTTGGGATTCTAGAGTTTGTCAAAGGAAGAGGTAAGGCTTCCATAAAATATTTAAGAGAAAGAGAAAAGAGCAGGAAAAGACAGGCCATACGTCTGAAAGCAGCCATGAAAGAATCACTTGGATCTGAACCTGAGTTAAAATAATAATCTTGCTAATGATTCTTTGGTTCCTGATTTCAGGATTTTTGCAATATGAAATAATCTGTCGAGCTCCTGCCTCATCCAACTATACAGTCTGTCCTTCTCTGGGATAGGCATTGGATTCCAATTCACTTCCAAATGTCCAGGCCAAGCTACCAAAAATACATCTTCACTAAATAGAATTTATGCTTTTAAACTTTCATTTATTCCACAATTTGTTCCATACAGGCCTGTGTATTCACAGTTTTTTCCTCTTCCAACTTCTAAAGAATTCTGGAAGAACAAATGGGAAAAGCTGAGAAAAGCTATGTTAGTATAGATTAGAAAGAACAGGGAGGAGAAAAAGGACTTGGATTAGATTTGAAGAGAAATAGATTTAGAGGAAGTAGATTGTGAGAAAGTGTAAGGAGAAAGATAAAAAGGGTTTTGGGAGGCATTTATAAAGTCAAAGAATGTAACTCCCTTTGATATGCCTTTAAGAGACTTCCACAAAGATTTAAACTGTATTTTAGTATTGTTTGGAAGTCATATTTTGTGTTTTATAATGCATCATCATATAGGTCTAAACATGGAGGAGAGGAGATACAGTCCTTGCCCTCATGAAATTTGAGGTACAAGTGATAATGACCACCCCACCACAAAAATGACAAAGTGTCATTAAATCTCTTGTCTCATTTTACATTCATTGTCTCATTTAATATTTTCTATGATTTCTCTCAGTATCATCTAAACTTATATAGATGGTCCCTGAATTAAGGTTAGATTTATAATTTTTTGACTTTGCAATGGTACACACATAACTGTTCTTTCACTTTCAGTATAGTAGTCAGTAAATTACATGAGATATTTGGCACTGTATTATAAAGTAGCTTTGTGTTAGATTATTTTGTCCAGTTGTAGGCTAATGTAAGTATTCTGAGCCCATTTAAGGTAGGCTAGGCTAAGCTATGATGTTTGGTGGGTTAGGTGTATTAAATGCATTTTCATCATACAATGGAATTATCAGGATCTAACCCCATCATAAGTTGAGAAGCAGCTATATTGTCTACAAGGTGTTGCCAATCAGGGAAATGATCACGGAACAGAGTTAGGGTGGGTGAGTGCTCCCTATCCCAAACATACTTTGCCCTATATCTTATCTGCACTCCATGAAGATAAAAAGATCTGAAAATCTGAAGACAGACTATCCTGATTTCAACTTTTGAATTCTTATCTTTGTTTCTGGGCTTACAACAACCACTTTAGGGTATGATATTAAATATCATTTGGATTTGTCCACAGTGATTAATTAAATTATCCACAGCATTGGGACCAGTAATACATAAAAATATAAATAATTGCCCCTCCTGGTCATATAGTGTGGACTTTACAAACTCTATATTGGACTGTCACATTAGCCACGACCTGATTCTCGACAATAATGGTTTCAAACAGATGGCACATCTGTTCCAGCATTTGCTAATTGATAATAACGACAATGATCAGGCTAGGGCAGTTACTATGTGCCAAGCCCTGTTATGAGTTTTTTCAATATATTAACACTTTAAATACTCCTAGTGACCCTCTGTGTTATTGTTATTATTATTATTTTGGCCATTTTACAGATGAGAAAATTAAGGCAAAGAGAGACTAATTAACTTGCATACAGTCTTACTGCTAATGGCAGAGGCAGGATTCAAACCCAGCCTTTGTGGCTTGTGATTGGTTTTTATGATTATATTCTGTCCATTATTAATGCATCTGTTGAGCGTAGGAGCATCATCACTTCTGTTCTATGAGGACAATCAGTCAGTTGCATTGATACATGTTAATGTGTTTAAGGAGACACTGGTTATGGCCAGTCCCCTTTTCCCGAGCAGATACTTCTCCTCTATATTGTAACAATGGCCTCTTAGAGACCATTTTTATCAGGTTCAGATTTGGTAAGAATACCTTCATGTAATTTTCCTCATTTGAATCCTTTTAACTGCCAGCTAGTGATGAGTGTACCTGCTGTGTTTTATATTTGTTTTCCTAAACCTCCTGTTGAAATTTGATCCCAAAGTTGAAGATGAGGCCTAATGGGTGGTATCTGGGTCATGGGGGCAGATCCCTCATGAATGGCTTGGTGCCGTCCTCAGTCCTCACAGGAATGAGTGAGTTCTTATTCTATTAGTTCACATGAGAACTGATTGTTAGAAAGAGCCTGGCAATTCCCTCCTCCTCTCTCTTGCTTCCTTCCTCTTGCCATGTGATGTCTGCTCCCCTCCTGCCATGAGTGGAAACAATCTGAGGTCCTCACCAGATGCAGATGCTGGCACCATGCTTCTTGCACAGCCTGTAAAACTGTGAAAGAAATGCAGATTTTTTTTTTTTAATAAATAACCCAGCCTCAGGTATTTCTTTATAGCAACACAGACTAAGACCGTACACTGCCCATTTCTGTCAGCAATGGGGACTAAATATGAGAAAGTTTATATGACGTGCTGCATCAGAGAGCTAGTCTGTGCTATAGCTCAGAATCAGACCACACTGTTTAACATATTCTGAGACTTTTTCTGCCATATTATGGACTCTTCTGACTCCGTGTTCTTCAAGCACTGACAATCTGGGAAATATCCTAATTAAAACCTATCGGAAGACAAAAATAATAATAAAATGTGAAACAAATGTTGTAGGAAAAATCAAACTATTTTTACTTAGCACAGCCCCAAATACTCATCCATGACATCAGGGTCAGTTTCAAGCATGACCATGTGTTTTTTTATTTTTGCATAAAGAAATTTTGATACAATAAGGAAGTATGAATTATTTCAATGATTGGATGAATCAAATGACAAAGTAATGTGGTGATAATAAGCTGCTAGGACTGAGAAAATAAATTTTTATTAAGAACACCAAAGGCAAACTCTGTAGGCCTTGCTCCTAAAATATAAGCAAAAGATAACTTCCATGAATGTTTGATAAGCAAGGAACAGAATTAATTGTACCTTCTTCAGCTGACAAGACAAACTAACTTTGAATGATAGAATCTTCCTCTGTGACACACCTCTTACAGAACAAAGAAGATTTTCAAATAAGAACATAATCCTAATGAAAGTGATAGGAGACTTTTGCAAGCATTCATTATTTGATTCATTTCTCAAATTAGTATTTTTATCTGTCCAGCAATTTGAGAAGTAGAGGTCATAATAAATTCTACCACCTCTGCCAACCCCACCTCCCTCTTCTGCATTTTGGTTCTAAAAATCAAGAAATTGAACTGGTCTTTATACTATCAAAATTGAAGAATTTAGAAAAAGTTGAGATATGTTACATTTCATTCTCAGATTTAGCTGAAACAAATATGAGATTAAATTAATTTTCTATTTTGATTTAAGGTTATATGTGTACATATGCATGGCTACAAAAATAGCAATGCAATTAAATTTGTGGTTTAGCATTTTCAAAGGATGTTATTTGATGGATGCACACAAATATGTATGAAAAGTATTTTGGATAAATAAGGGTAAAAGAAAATCACATTAACTGAGTGAAGCAAATGACATTTAAGCAATTATGATGCAAGTTAAAATTAAATAAATTGCTTATAAGAAATAAGTATAGACATTAACATATCATAGCTCTCTTATTAATTATTGATTGATTTTTTTTTTTAAAGTCAGACTGATGTTGTGACCTTATGTTGTGAGTAAGGAAGAAATAAAAAGAGATTCAAATGATTATCTTAGGATTTTTAGTAGTTTGGACCAGAGAGATTTACTTTTGTGGTTGAAGGGCAGAATGATTCAGAGATAGGTTGAAAAGAATAGAACTTTTAAGAAATAAAGAGAAGACAAAGAAGTATGGTAAGTTAGATTTATATAGTAGGAGCTGTTGAATAATTTTACTTAAAAATATCAAATATATTATCAATAAAACCCAAAGACATTGAGTAACCAATACATCTGCACTTCATTTCATACTGGGGGGTCTGGCTTCAAAGGCAACTTTACGTTCGTTAAATACAGCTTATTATAGGAAAATAACAATGACCAAAGCTGCTATTTAACAATAAAGGAGGAGAAAGATAATTCCACAGCTTGATTTTTTCTGTTCTATCTCATGATGAACAAAAGCTACACTCATCTGCTCTTCTATGTGGCTACATTGCAGCTATGTAGACTCTGATTTCTCTCTCTCTCTTCCTCTCTATTATTAATTACATTTGAATTCCATATTGAGACCTTGCTCTTCAACCACTCACTTGCTTTCTAATTAGACTGGAAAATGTAGTACAAAATTGATGTGTGTGTGTGTGTATGTCCCCTGACAGGGGTGATGTGGGTGGAACTGATGACAAGGATGGATGGAGAGGTGAGCAAAGGGGGAAAAAAACTATAAACGAAAGGGAGAGTAAGATAAATAGGCTCTGTAACCTGGAATATAGATAGAAGCAGAGTCGTCTGGGTCTGCTGTGAAATTTCAAGCAGACCTGAGGGGAAAGAGAAGGTGGAGCTCTGTCCTGGTGGAGAAGGCATTGGGAGGAAATGGTGCCACCACCAAAGGCATCTTCAGTAGGTTCTCTCCGCCCTGCTGAGCTGCAACTAATGACCTCACCAACTCTGGCATAACTGGAGATGGCTAGATTAACCATTTTGATTGCATTGATCAGCAAATGCAATATAGCACTGGCTTATCTGACTTTTACCCCCACCCCTTAATTGACCAATGGTTTTTAGCTGCAGTGATTGATTATGTCCATTAAAATTGCTGAACCAGAAGCCATGTTCAAATTTTTTTTCCAAATGATTTGGAAGAGGTTACGGATAGCTCAGTGTGAAAAATGTGTATCACATGTGAATCTTATTGAAGAGATGAGAGTATTTTTACACAACCCGATTGAAAAGGATCTATTAAAGTTTAATATTTTAGTGAGTGAGACCACGTTATAAAGCTGAGGGTGCAGGAAAAATATTCAAGTTTTGGATCAACCATGTTAGATCAGGCTGTGTTTCCAGAAACACAGTCTGATTGGGCTGGGGAAGAGGAGTTACAGGGTAAACTATCAAAATTGAAAGGGAAATTTGTCTGAGCTGTCAATCATTTATAAATAATAACCCATGTCGTTGTTCAGGAATTCATTGTATGGGCTCTAATAGGAACTCTTTTTTAATTCAAACATGGGAGCAAGGCTGGCTTTGTGGGCTCATTTAGTACCTTATTTCCAGAAGGGCCTTACATGTGGTTTATTTAATGTTTTGTTGTTGCTATGTTAAAATTCTTAATTTTTGAACAAGGGACTATATTTTTATGTTGCCCTGGGTCCTGCAAATTTCATAGCCAGATTTGCAGGGGGGTGGGATGTTATTGGAAATATAGTGATCTTGACATTGAAGCTATGTCTGATTTTAAATTACAGTTTCTAAAACAATAGAATCAGCTTCAAAATCTATGCCATCCCCCCACCAGGCCCAACAATCTATATATGCTTATAAATGTAAAGAATTCCCTGGGCTTACTTTGCTATGGTCCTCTGATCCTTGTGAAGGAAGAAAAACAAAACAGGAATTATGGGTGTGTAATTCCATTAAAATCTTCCCCCTAAACTTTATACAGTAGCAGTTTATACAGTAGCAGTTTGTTTGGCAGAATACCAGAGATAAAGTTACACAACCTGGACAGTTCACGTTCCTTTGCTTTCCTTGTACCAAGCAGGGGAACTGGTTATTGCATTTTCCAGAAGATTGAATTGTTATAATTACATTACATGTGATAATAATATTCAAATAGCTCCCAGTGTTTGGCGGTCATTTATCTGTTATATTCTCAAGGGTTTTTTTTTTTCTGCCTTAGAACACTTAGGTTGCCAAATGTGGAGATGTTGGGGGATCCTTGGGAAGGGCAGTTGCTTGACCTGTTAGATACATCAGGACATCATTAATTTAAAATAACATATGAGATGACTGCTCTTATAGTCATGACTCTAAGAAAACCACTTTCGTTATCAATCTAGACTATATTTTTATCAAAAGTGAAGAGACTAATTATTAACATTTTTCTCACTTACTGAGGGTAAAAACTAGAATATGACCTTTTTTTAAGTAGGGAAGTTGGAATTTATCTTTTCTTTATCTGAAGATCAACAGCCTTTTTTTTCCTCACCCCCACATTTGGAAATAAAACAAAACAAACAAACAAAAATTCAGTAATATTCTATTGATTTTTATTTCCTAAGCATCTCTTAATCTTTTCTTTTTATTCCAACTGCCATCATCTTAGTACAAACTGGAGTCATATTTAACCTAGGCTACTACTAAAATGGGTGGCTTTTCCCTTCAGTCTCACTTTTCTCCAAGTTATTTTTTTACATTGTAGATAATATGATCCTTCTAAGCCACAAATCTGATCAAATGACATCCCTACTAAAGCCAGACTTCCAATGGTGTCCTACTCTACTTGTAATAAAATCCAAATCCCCTAGTTCTTTATCTGGCAGGACCAGCCAAGAAGAGCTCACAGGAGCTCCCAAATTGCTTCCTCCTATAATGTCTGCCTTGTGCCTTTTTCTGACAAAACTTAACATCATACCGACTAGCAAAAGAAAGATAATTAAAGAATCCAGTTTTATTTTTCATGTATCAGGAATTTAAGAGTCAATATGGAACTGAGAGAAGATAAATTGATAACTAGAATATTATTCTATTGTCTTCTGGCTTGCTTGATTTCTGACAAAAAGTTGGCTATAAATCTTATCTTGTCCGTCTGAATACATGTTTCTTTGTTTCCTCTCTGATTTTTTTCAAAATATTCCTTTGTCTTTTGTTTTCAGTGATGTCAGTAAGATATGCCTAGGTGGAGTTTTGTTTTGTTTATTTTATTTGTTTGGATTTTCCTTTTTGGAGGCTGGGATGGTATTTATTCTGCTTGGTGTTCTCTGAGCTTCCAGAATCTGTGGTTTGGTATCTAACATTAATTTTGGAAAATTCTCAGTTAATATAACTTTGAATATTTTTTCTAACCTGTTCTCTCTCTCTCTTTTTTCTTGTTGAAATCTAATAACATGTGTATTATAGTATTGATTCTGCCCCATAACCCTTGTATGCTTTTTTTTGTTTTTAAAATTTTTACTCTTTTTTTTCTCTTCATGTTTCAATTTGGATAATTTTTGTTGATGCTTCAACAAGTTCTTTGATGCTTTCCTCAGTTATGTTGAGTCTACTGATAACCCAGAGGAGACATTCTTTATCTGTGCTATGGTGTTTTTCAGTTCTAGCACTTCCATTTTTTCTCCTATTTTAATTTTATCTCTTCTATTGAAATTACCCCTTTGATTTGCATGTTGTCCATTATTTCCATTAGAGCCCTTCACACATTAGTCATAGTTACTTTAAATTTACTGTCAGGTAGTTCTATCATCTTTGTAATATTTAAGTTTAGTTCACATAATTGCTTTCTCTTTTCTGAGTATGTTTTTTTTTTTTTTTCTTGCTATTTCTCTGCCTTATAACTTTTTTTTTTTTGGAACCTGACCATGTTATATAAAGCACTGGAGACTGAGGTAAGATGAATTTTATGCTTGGAAATGGGAACAACCTCTGGTAGTCTTTTGGTGTAGGCTTTGAGTTGGTCTAGGAACTCAGGGAGATTACATTGGGTTGAGTTTTGTTGTTGCTGTGGTTCTCCTTTGTGTACCTACACAGGCTTCAATTAGGGTGAGTGTTGGTTTATCAGAAGGATGTCTGTTCAGTTTTGAATTTTAGGTCTTCCTTTGACACTGAGCCTCAGAGTGGGTCTCTTTTTTCTCTCCTGTCTCTTTTCCAACAGTATTCTGTCCTTACTTGTTTTTAAAGCTTATTAGCTTGGTGGTAGAGGCAATGAGGAAGTGTGTTCTTTGTTGTTCTAATCAAGCCTCTACTAGGGAAACATTCTTTCCCTGGATCTTGCTGGTGTGGTTTTCTCCACTTTCCTGCTCTTCTCTCAGTTGTAGTTATGGGTCCAACTCACAAGCCTCTCCCTCCTTTTTATTACCCTTGTTCATTTTTCCCCAGATATAATGATTTTTCAGCAACGTCTTAATGGTAGCAGTACTTGGTGTCCTTTTTCTAATAGTTTAAGGCTTTTGTTCCACAGTGGAGGTAAAGAAGAATAATCCAGGTAGAATTTCTTGTCCCTCCTGAATGGTTGATATTCCCCCATCCCAGCTTGGCACCACAAAACATAATTTTTAGTATTTTTACAAACTCTTATCTCTGGTGGGGTTTGTGGAGAAAGAGCCTATAAGAGGGTGTGGACTGTTCAATTTTTTCAGTGCTCAGGAGTTTCACACTGTCCTGTCAATTTACACTTGGCCTTCACTAAGCTATCAACTCTTCTGGTTGAGCTCTTTATCAGTGTCTATTGTTTCTACCCAGTGTGAGAACATGCTTGCATCACTATTTGCCCTAAGGCGTCAGTTCTTTTTAGATTTTGAGATAGTTGTTTACTCTCTGACTTTGTCTCTCCAGAGGGTTCAAAACGTGCTTGAGTTTTGAAGTTAGTTTGACTCTTTTTCTTTGTAAGGATTAGAGTAACTCTTCTTTCATTTCTACAATGTGGTCCAGAAGCCCAAAATTCCATATGGGGGTTTATATATAGATACTAAATATGTATTTATCAACATGGATAGATCTCTAAATATTATTAAGGAAAAAATCAATTTGCTATATGACACATATAGTATGATAAAAAATTATTCCATTATTAAAACACAGAGCAATATAAGATAGTGCTTATGTATATATTTATATTTTAAAAGTGTAAAAACAGACTGGAAGGGTCCACAGAAAATTTATGGTAGTGATTATTCCTGGGAAGAAGGTAATAAAAGGAATTTCAACTTTATCTAAAATGCTCTATTTCTTTTATAAAAAATTACTTTAATGTCCAACTAGCACATCAAATGAAGTATCCCTAAGGCCAAAAGCATCATCTATTCCTTATGATGTGCCACTATGAGCTTAATTAGTGACTTAGTTATGGCAGACATTTTGCAGGAAGATGATAGTTGTCTTTAATATGCCATAATGTTGAAGTTATCCCAAATTTGTACATTGTAGACCATATGTGTGAATTTCATATTTTTTGTTTTATACACATTTCTTCCAAAACTGATTAAATGCTATATGCTTATCTGGGGTGCATTTTTCTTACTCTGAAGCCCACCCATCACAGACCCGGAGACTCTATGCCTCTAGAGAGTGTTCCACATGAATGCCTTCACAAACAATACTATTCCTGCTCTTAATTTTGACTTCACATAAATATATTAAATCTATTCACCTCCTAACGTGCGTTTTACTCCATAAACCTCTCCCATTAATCTGATAAGGAAGAGCACCTTATCCAATAGCTACTCTCTGCTATGAGTCTATATTCCTATAAACTAAAAGAATATAGACTATAAGAAAAAGATAATACACATTAAACTCTCACATAGCCATAGCAGACAAAATCAGAAGTATATTGGAAGGAATGTATTAATCAGTAAGTCGTAAAAGTATCACCATTTTAGTCCATAACAAGTTCCAGAAACCACATGAGAGATGCATGTGATCAAACAAAGCTATTAGAAGGTCTTCAAAAGATTAAATGCAGCACCCATGGTCATTCTCAGGATATCTTCAAAGGAATGATATGAAACCTGTCTTCATCATTACCTTAAATTACTCTCAACAGCATATAATTAAATATATTTAGGGGATGGTTGCTGATGAAGAAAGAGTAAACAACTTTTACTAGTAAATTTAACAATCTACTTTCATATAATCATTTTATTTATATCTAAAGTGTACTGGAATGATATAAGTATAGTATAAAAGACCCAAATTATTAATAAAGTAATCATTTGTTTTATCCATATAACTTAAACAAGTTTTGTCATTGATTTGTGCTGAACACACCTTTTGAAGTATTGGTAGAAAAGGCAATGCGTAGTTGCAGCTACAATAAATTAAACACCTTAGTGTAAAGTACTTTGAATGTTTTTAAAAACAACTCAATTTAAGTAATTATGAAAATAACTCTGCTTTTCTGTGTGGTATGAAGCAGATACCAAATGATTAAGAGTAGAGAAAATGAACCAGCTCAATGAAGGAAAGCCAAAAAAAGACATTGGTTTCTTAACTTTTAGAAAAACCACCACCACCAAAGAGGTAAAAGGGGATATTTATATCAATGAAGGCTTTGTCATCTTTTCTCCTGTTGTCCTTTCTTATCCAAGTCACAACAGGATTTAGATGTCCACTTTAATACTCTTTATCTTGTTTTACAACTTAATTTTTATTATCACCATCACACACACTCCAAATAGCAAAAAATATAAAGAAAAAATAATAAAAACCTTGTAAAAATCCACTTGCCTCTTTTTGCTGAGCTGCTGGTGGGGTAATTGTATTCAAACCATCCATGCTGCCTCTTAACTCTCTTTGATGCAGGAGTGCCTGCTATACCCTTGTGCCCAAGGGGCAGCACATTAAGTGTTGAAATGGAAGATAACTCACATCTCAGATGAGTCTCACGTCATCATTACTAGAAAACATAGGCAATAAAATCTAATATGGATTATCTCACCCCTTTCCCACAAGCCTGCCTAAAGATAATCCGTCCAGCATGCTGCCTGCAGTTCCTGCCTCATATAGGCCAGTGCTGAGAGTGACAAGTCTCTGTGCTCAGCCCTGCTGTAAGAAGTGAACTTCTATCTACAGTCAAGACATTAACATGTCTCAAGGGTTTCATTTTCCTGGAGAGCAAAGAATAAAATGTAATTAGAGAATAATTTCACAGTGATCCCAAAACCCACACTACAATCCATGAAGGAAATACACAGTTAAATGGAAGAAGAAGAAAAAGAGAAGAAACAACAAGGTAAACTTACTGTTCCTTCAATGGGAGAAATTGACAACAAAAAACTTAGTGTGTTCAGCCAATTCAATTAATTGTCTATAATGTAATGGGGAGATTCTTCATTGACCATAGTAGAACGAATCTGCTTTCTCTAGTGACTAAAAACATTAAAGGTAAGGATATTCCATGATCAGCGTAAAGATATTGTTGTTGAATGGTATGGATAAAAGATAATTTAAGGCCAATTAACTATAACATCTTCATCCTTGTCTCAATTAGTCAGGTAAGAGTGATGAGATATCATCTTGATTTACATTGTAATTATGTTTGTAGGAGACGTGTTATAGATAACAGCCTTCATGACTCTCAATAAAACTCTTTCAGGTTGTCATATTAGTAATTAAAATGTTTTTCTATCAAAATCCAAGTCAGAACCTTAATTTCCAACCGAAACATAGTAATAGGGACTGGATTTACACTCTTACCTGAAATAACAAAACTGAAAGGAAAAAAAAAAATGAAACCACAGTTCTTGAGACGTTAGATATCAAGTAATGAAAAACAGTGATCTTTGAGGGCTGGAGAAAAAGTTGAGCTCTATAATTACCAGTTTATTGCCTGGAAAAATTTCTAGGCTGCAATGCTGGAAGAAGGAACACAGGCAGTGGCTAACTGTCTCCCTGAATTGAAGAAACAGACCTGGGAATCCAGAGAGGTCAACATAGCTGGAGTTTGAATAGCATCTTATCAGAGAGTAGAAAGCTGCACAGAGAGAGGATTCTGAAAATCTGAAGGGGATTCTTCTTGAGTTTTCAACAGAATACAGGTCAGAGTATATGTATAAGGAAATTACATGAGACCAAAACAAGAACCACATGAATCATAAGATGGAAAAATTATCAAGGCACATACAGGGCTGGGCATAGTGTCTGTTCTCTCCACCCAGAGTGGCAAATGAAGCAGGAAAATATAATCCATTGGGGGGAAAACATAGATCCATCAAAACTAAGCCAGAAATTAAACAGGTGGGAAAATTGCTGGACAATGACATTAAAACAGTTATTATAATGCTATTCCATATGTTCAAGAAGCTAGAGGAAAGATTGAACATATTTAGTACAGACATGGAAGATACAAAAAAACATAAATCAAATACCTGGAAATGAAAAATACATGTCTGAGATAAAAAATACAGTGGATGGGGTTAATCAGCGGATTATAAGAGGCAGAAGAAAAAAATGGTAAACTTGAAGACATAACAATAGAAACCATGCAAAATAAAATGAAAATTAAAAGGAACTGAAAAAAGAGTAAATAAAGCATCAGTAAGCTGTTGACGAACTTTAAGTGGCCAGATAATTAGTAAGGATATAGAAAACTTGAACAATATTATCAATCAACTTGACCTAATTGAAATTTATAGAGCATTTCACTCCAAAACAGTGGAATTCTGTTCAAGTGCACATGTAACATTCATTAAAAGAGTCTTTCTTCTTTGCCATAAAACAACTTTCAATCAATTTAAAAGCATTCAAATCATACAAAGTATATTTTCAGAACACAATACAATTAAATTGGATACAAATAACAAAAAGATAATGGGAATATCAAACATTTGAAGACCAACCAATACATTTATAAATAGCTCAAGAGTCAAAAATGAAATAAAAAGGAAAATTAAAATGTATTTTGGATTGATGAGAAATGAAGTCTCAACATATCCAAATATGTGGAAGGTAACTAAAGAAATAATTATAGACAAATTTATAGCATTAAATGGCTATGTTAGAAAATAAAAAGGTCTCAAATGAGTAACTTCAACTTCCACCTTAAAAAAACTATAAATAAATAAATAAATAAATGAAGCCCCAAAATAAGCAGAAAAAAAGAAAATAATAAAAGTCACAATGAAAATTTATTAACCAGAAAAGAGAAAATAGTTGAGAAAATCTACAGAAGATATTCTGTGAGATGATTAATAAAACTGATAAATCTTTATCCAGATTGATTGTGAAAGAAGAAAGAGAAGACACAATTACCGGTGTTAGATATGGGAGAAGAAAGATTACAAAAGATTGTGCAGCTATTAAAAATATTTTATACTTAACTAAAATATCAATAAAACATAAGGTTTTAAAAATATTTTGTCAGACATTTAAGAACTGAGAATATTTGTTTTTTCACATACTTGCTTAAAAAATTGTGTTTAAAGAAAAAAGTGTTAGGCTGGGCGCAGTGGCTCATGCCTGTAATCCTAGCACTCTGGGAGGCCGAGGTGGGAGGATCGTTTGAGCTCAAGAGTTCAAGACCAGCCTGAGCAAGAGCGAGACTCTGTCTCTATTAAAAAAAAAAAAAAAAATAGAAAGAAATTATTTGGACACCTAAAAATATATATAGAAAAAAATTAGCCGGGCATGGTGGCACATGTCTGTAGTCCCAGCTACTTGGGAGGCTGAGGCAAAAGGATTGCTTAAGCCCAGGAGTTTGAGGTTGCTGTGAGCTAGGCTGGTGCCAAGGCACCGTAGCCCGGGCAACAGAGTGAGACTTTGTCTCAAAAAAAAAAAAAAAAAAGAAAAGAAAAAAGTGTTAAAAAAAATGCAACAAAAGTGCAATGACATAGAAATCCCCCAAATTATACACTACATCAAGAATGCAATAAGAAAACAACCTGTAAAACTGGGTATATTCCTAAAATGTAATTGATAAACATCACAACAGACAGGGATCTGGAAAGGATAGCTCTAGGAAAGAAGTTTGTTTCATGCAAAGTATGATTGGAGGATGAATAATCTGAGGAATCTAACATAGGATATTGAGCTTAATATTTTAGGATGAGAACACTGAAACTAATGCTCTAAATATTAATACAATCAATAAACCTGAGCTATAACTGTATACACAATTATAGTTACACATATACATAAATAGATTCCATATGTTGGAGAAACTAAATAGCATATAACTAAATAACTGGTGGGTTAAAAAATATCATAAAAAATTCAGAAATGCATAAAAAGAAATGGCAATGTAATATAATCTGTCAAAATTTGTGGAATGTAGCAGAAACTTAGACAATAAAGCAAAAGGAACATGAAAAAGTACAAACAGAATAGTTAGCCATTCAACTCGAATGCTGGAAAAAGAACAATTATGCTAACTCACAGAATTAAAAAAAGAAGAAAAAAGAAAATAGTAAAAATTTAACAGCATAAATCAACAAAATAAAGAACAAAAATGGTAGAAAAATTTACAAAATAAAATGGTGTTTTTTAAAAAAGTTAGTGAAGTAGATAAAACTTTGATAAGACTGACAAAGTAGGCAAAAGATACAAATACACAAAATTTAAAAATAAATGAAATAGCCACACACATGTCAGAGACAAAAATAACAGAGAGGACAATTTTAAAAATGTGTATGTCTTTTACATATGAAAACCTAAAATAAATAAATAAATTTCTAGGGTAATATAAAATGCTCAGCTTGATGAAAGAAGAATCAGTTAAGAAAGTATCAAAGAAATAAAAATCTTAGTCAAAATCCTCCCTTCATCCTAAAATTCAGGCACAGTGTTTGCTAACAAATTTTAAACAGATAATTTCTATCTCATGGATATTGTTCTAGGAAGTAAACAGAGCAAAAGTTGC
The DNA here is from genome assembly GCA_028533085.1 of Varecia variegata. NCBI lineage: Eukaryota > Metazoa > Chordata > Mammalia > Primates > Lemuridae > Varecia > Varecia variegata. Next base: position 24,187,129 of record CM052443.1, read on the forward strand.
CCAGCTTATTTGTGAAGCCAATATAATTCTGATTCTACAATAAGTAAGTAAAATCAATATAACAAAATAAAAACACAGGCTCATTTTACTTATGAAGAATATAAAAATTATACTAAATACTAAATAAAAGAACCTAACAGTACATTAAAATTACATTTCATAATCAAACTTGGTTTACACAAAAATATAAGGATGGTCCAGTAAATAAAACATATCAGCATAATTTGTCATAATAGTAAAATGAAATATTAAAAGTCATAGGGTTATATCAGTAAGTGTAGAAAAAGCTTTTGATAAAATTCAGCAGCTCTCAGTAGTAACAAGCATCTCAGGACCCAGATTTCAATTTTGAAATGCCGTTCGTTCTGCCATTAAAGGAATCAGGAATTCTTGGGGAAAATGCAGATTTTAAAAGTAGGACAGGGAAAATAGAAGATGGGCTAGAAATAGCTTGTAAGCCAGAAAGTAAGAAAGTACTATAAATAGACAGACAGATAGACAGATAGATAGATAGATAGATGAAAGAAAGAATGAGACATGTCAAAGGGACTCAGGATCTAACCTGAAAGAGCTCCCAATGAGAAAAGCTAAAACAGTTTGAAGCAACAACTACAAAAAGCAATTTGCATTACATTATAACCAAAAGTATAAAATAATTATACATGCTGATGCAATTAAATGATTGAATAAAAAATGAAGAGCAAAAATTCCTTACAAATGAGTTTCAGATGATGTATGTATAATAAATACTCCTCTCTCCAGAAAGTGGAGCTTAATCCTCACCACTGACCTCGAGTGTGGGATGGACTTAATGTCTTCCTTTCGGAGAACATAGTATTAAGAGCAGTGGAGGAGAAGTGAGGAAGTTACTTTTCAATGGAGAAACCCAGCAACAGAATCTTAACCAAGTGATGGAGATTAACATCACCACAGATGGCATGTGGTTATTACATATTCCCTTATGGGATGGGATGGGAAGGGCTCTTCCCCTCTGCCATGTTCTTTCCCCAAACCCATAGACCCAGTGTACTCATTAGAAAATGAATTAGACCCAAACTGAGAAAAATTCTACAAAATACCTGATTAGTACTCCTCCAAACCATCAAGATCATGAAAAACAAGGAATGATTGAAAAATTATCACCAAACAAAGGAGACCAAGAAGACATGACAACTAAATGCCATATAGCATACTGGATTGGATCCTGGAAGAGAAAAAGGACATTAGTGGAAAAACTGGTAATATTTTAATAAAAACTTGAATTTGGTTAATGGTAATGCAAAATTAATCTTTAGATTTGACAAAGGTAGTGCAATAATTCAGATCATAAAATTAGAGAAGTGTTTGGGAACTCTCTGAACTGCTTTTGCAACTTTTCTGCAAATCTAACATTATTCCAAACAAAAATTGTATTTTAAAATAAAACAAAGTAGAAATAAAATCCTTGAACTATACTTTTGTGATTTGTGCATTTTTCAAAATACATATTTCAATTAAATGTTTACTTAAAATTCAACATCAATTTATGATTTAAAAAGCAGCTTTTTGCAAATAAGACAGAAGTGAATGCCTTAATTTGGCAAGGGTTCTATATCATAAAGCAATAACAAAATATTGAAAGACAAAATAGTAGATTAATTATCTTAAGATTATGAACAATATACAGATGATGCTATTACTATTGCTATTTGACATAATATAATAATAGTCTCTGCTATAATGATAGGCTAACCAGAAATATGTATACTATATTATATATATACATATACACGCACATGTATTTCATAACAGCATCATGATCAATCAAGTACTTACAATTTATCCTAATCAAAAACATAATAATTCCTATGGAGAAAAATTTAATACTCCAGTAAAAAGACAGAAGATAAAAATTAATTCTGTGCTTTTGGATGAGATGATTTAATTTTTAAAGATGCTAGTTCTCACATATCATCTATATATTAAAAGCAATCTCAGTCAAAAGTTCAGTTGGATCCTTTTTTTTAAGAGCATGACAAACTCATTCTAAAATTTATGTGAAAGAATAAAGTCAACTTTGAAACAGTGTGAATTGGTGTGGGAAGATTGCCTATCAGAAATGATAAGATACTACAGTGACATAGCAATACAGATTAGTGAGGTATTAGCACAAAGCTGGACAAATAGACTAATGGAGGAACAGAGTACATAGTTTAGAGACAGACCACTTACATATGGTGACTGGAATTTAATACACTATAAAATCAATACTTAGTGGGAAAAATATAAGATGTTTATATGGCTCACAACAGGGAGACAAATAAATTTAGATATCTAATAAAGACCATTTACAAATGCACTCCTGATGGATTAAATACCTGTATATAAAATGCAAAATGTTAAATTAATGGGAACAAATATAAGAAAACATCTGTACAATCTTGTGGGGAAAGATTTATTAACAATTCCTTCCAGAGAACAGAGCAGTAAAAGCAGTGGGGGAGAAGGGAGGGAGTTACTATATCATGAACTATAAAATTAAAAATTTGGATTTTTATTCAATGGAAAATACCATGGACAAAGTATACAAATGGATAACAAATTGGGGTAAGATATTTTTGATTTCTAAAAGTGACAAGGAATAAATATCTTGAATATAAAATATTTTCTGAAAGTTAACAAGAAAAAGACAATATCCACAAAAGAAAAATGGGCAAGAAGATAC
>CM052443.1:24190332-24230837 GCA_028533085.1 Varecia variegata
TTATAAATTTTATAATCACCTCTTCAACTTTCAAAATAATCTTGCTTGAATTATGATTGAAATTGCACTATACTTTCAAATTCATTGGGGAGAATGGCATCTTTACAATATTGTGTTTTAAATTTATTTAGGACATATTTATATCCTCCAAGTTAGTATTTTTTTAATATAACTTCTATTTGATTTCTTAGTTATATTTTTTGTGTGACCTACAAATATAATTTTATTACATTTTTGAATTATTTATTCCTAATTTATATAAGTGCGTTATTTTTATATGTTTTTGTATTTGTCTACCTTATGCTATTTCATAACTTCTGCTTTCAGTAGGTTATTTTAGCTTTTATAGAAAAATAATTGTATCATCTAAAATGTGTCAAATTTTTTTCTCTCTTATTCTCCACCAATATTTTTCTTGTCATATTATTGTTATGTCTGTTAGAATTTCCAAAAAAGAAAAAAAGAAAAAGTAGAAAAACATCTTGATCATAAATATCAATGCAATTGGTTCTAAAGATTTATAATTACATGTAATATTTGCACCTAGGTTTAAGTGGTGGTTCTAAATCATATTATAGAATTACTAGAGATAACTGATTTTAATTTCTACAAAGTCTAAGGGATCATTGGAAAGGGAGGTTTGGGAGTGAGTGGCTGTATGGAAAGTAAATTTAGGGGATATAGAATACATACATTAAAGTATTTTGTTAGAGGGATGCTGTGGTCGATTCTGTGGGTTTTTGTCTTCAGAAATTTTAGTAAACAGCCAAGAGAGGATGCTTGGGTTGGTGACTAACTGCAGTTTGCTAGATAAACAATGAGGCTTACTAAACTTACACAAACTACTCATTGGCTATGGAAATGTAAAACATAAATATTCATTAAAAACTGACTATAGGTCAGACATTATGATAAACAACATAGCTGTCTTCAAATATTTGAAAGGTAAGTGTTGATGTGTTTTTTCTTATTAATCCCTCACACCCTCTCTCTAACTCTATCTCAGACTCTCTCTCTCACTCTCTCTTCACACACACACACACACACAAACACACACACACACACACATGCAGACACTTCTGGGAGGTAGATCCTATAATCTTCTTACAAGAAACTGAGCCAAGAAGACATAAAGTAACTTGTACAAGGTTATCTAGCTATTAATACCAGCATTGGGATTAAAAGCTCTATTGTTTTTAGTGTAACAAGATTCCTGGGACTAACTAAAATACAAGCACAGTACTATGGTACCATGTAGGAAAAAGAGAAGAATTTCAGCCGAGGAAATTCAAGAAGGTTTCATGTGTACAGTTTAGAATGCAAAGGTGATTTCAGTAGTAGATATCAGTGGATCCAAACAAAAGACATGTATCTTCTTCTTAAACTCTTTTAACTTTAGAATCCCATTAGTATATATTTAGATCAAGAGAACAAGACTGTATTTGAGAAGTCCATGTGGCATCTATAAAATCTGATAGACATGGCCTGATGAGTACAATAGATCTCTGTAACCCCATTGTCCTTTACTTATAAATTTCTAAAACATGTAGGCTAATTTGTTTCCAATGACATTGTACTAAGTAGTGAACCTGCTCAATTGTATAGTAAATTGAAGACATTAACTGCTGCGAATGGAATGTGAGTCTATGGGGGAAATATAGATTTATTTCCATCCATAAACTCAGAGTATATATGTACATATGTATTTATATTTTCATATATATTTAATGAAATATATGTTGTCTTCATTCACCATCAGTTTTTCATTATTGAATATCCATTTTAGGTCCAAATAAAATCCTAGTAATCTTCTCTAATGCCATATGCTGTGCAAAGAGTTCTTATTCCTTTCCTGATGTGTGTCTGTGTGTGTGTGTGTGTGTGTGTGTGTGTGTGTATGTAATGACTGAAATGATAATAGTGATCTGTGGAAGAATTTAGGCTGCATAAATAAAAAGAAAATATGATGCCTAGAAATAGGCTTGTATTCCTTCAATTGTCTTTACTGGTGGCACACCAACCAGATTATTTTATTTAATTTTGGTTGATAAAGTTCAAAAACAATATTGACAAATATTGGTCCATGGAGAGGGTTCCCCTGGTTGTTGGATGGACATAAAATCTTGCCAGGTGAGTAGTTTAAGGGATTTGGCATTTATACTTAGAGAAAACGGGAATCAGAGAGACAGCATAGCTGTCTTCAAACATCTAAAAGACTGTCAGGTAGCCAAGGAAAAACATGGATTCTGTGTGACCAAGCAGGGCATATAAAAGCCATGAGTTACAGTGGAAAAGGGTTCAAAGCAACCACTGCTTGATTTTTCTGAAGAAAAAAAGAGACACCAAAACCAAAAACATATATACATATGTGTGAGTGTGTGTGTGTATATATATATGTGTGTGTATATATATATATATATATACACACATACATATATTCACCTTAGCAAGCACTGAGTTTCTTGTTATCAGAGGTAACATTACAAGCTGCATTACGACAATAATGTACTGGGACAGTTACAGAGGGGATTTGATCCCTTAGTGGGGGATGGGAATAGATGCTTTAGTGCATTTTGTGTTGCTAACAAAATAACCGGGACTGGATAACTGATAAAGAAAGGAGGTTTATTTAGCTCACAATTCTGTAGGCTGGGAAGTTAAAGATTAGGCGGCCACGTCTGGTGGCTTCTAGTGAGGGCCTCATGCTGTTTCAAAACATGGCAGAAAAATGAAAAAAGAGCAAAACAGGAGAAGCAACCTTGACTTACAACACCCTGCTCTTGCCGGAACTAATCCTTTCCTAGGAAAACTAACCTGGTCTCATGAGAAAGATGTTAATCCATGTTCAAGACCCAATCACCTCTTAAAAGCACCACCTTCCAACACTGCCACGTGGGGGCCAAGCCTCAGCATGCGTTCTGGTGGGGACAAACCTTATTTAAACCATAGCAATTCATAATCTCTTCTGACACTGCATCTATGATTTTATAAAAAGTCCCCACACAAATCAGTTCCCTGTTTTCTTTGATGATAATGTCAATCATGTTCAACACCAATTCAAACCTCAAGGCTTTTGCAATCAGAACCAACACCCTTTTCAAAATTGAAGGGTTTTCTCCTTTTTTTATTTCGTCCCCGTGGCTAACATGACTTCCTGTTTTGAAGAAGGGGGAAAAAAGCCCAAAGGTACCATACACATCAAAAAGCTCTTGAAATATAACATTTTGATGAGTTAAGAAGTAAAGCAGTAAGAAATAAGTATGGATTAAATGTCTCTTAAAAAAATGGGTGTTAAAAATTGATGGAACAGCACCTGGCAAACCACACTAAGGATTTTGCCAAGCCCCCAGTATTTGAAATATTCTTTGTTACACTTGACAAAGTCAACCCCGCTGAGTATCTCAAAGATATTGCCTCTACGGGCTGGCAAAGCAACCCATAAATACACAGTCCAAGTTTGCAAACAGTTTCTTCAGTTCAGAAACAAAATTCAGTGGAATTCCTTCTAAGAATGAGGGGTTCTGGATATCTTGCAACTGGGAGAAATAAATTTGGTAAAACACAGCTATTGAAAATAGCATCCCTGATATAATTATTGTTCTTCTAATCAATGAAATACCCATACCTCAATTTTATATACACTATATTGTTGTGTACCTGTTGGTTTGGGTTTTGTTGTTTTATCTCAAGGGAATATATATTTATTGCTCTTTCTAAAATCACAGCATTACTGTTCTGGCCACTATCTTGCTCCTTCCTTTGTTTATCTTCTTTTCTCTCTCCTTTCTTGTACTTTCGATGCCTCCTTTCCCTATCAACTGACCCCTGTCCTCAAGACCACATTATCTCAGCCAGGAAGGGCTCTTATTTTCTCTTTTTTCCTTTTCTGGTGCCTGAAGCACAGTTGTGACAGCAGAGTCCCCCGCAGCCATACTGTCCTGAGAAACGAACTTGAGGACAGAAGTTGAGCTCCGAGAATGGCAGAGAGGCAGCTCTGGTCACTGTATGGAGCCCTCACATCAGCCCTGGGCTGACTCTCCTGAACGCCTTTCATTTGTGAGAAATGTAAACACTTCTTTGTTTAAGATACTATTAATTTGAGTCTTTGGCTATACATAGCCAAATTTTATTCTAATTTATATATCAATGGGATCAGAGAATAAGCCACTAGTGAGTCCTACATGTCCATTGAACTCAACCCAAGTGACTTCTGCTCTGGAAAACATTAATTGATTCCCCCCAAATAAGTAACATCCCCCTTTTTCTGTTTTCTCATATCAGCTCTGTGACAACATTGACAATAGTACTGTGATTATTGGATTATTTGTGTCTCTCCTTTACTATCTAAGATTGGTGTACCCAGAGAAGTAACAAAGTGCTAGAGGGCCTGGAATGCAGGAGGCAGCCAATATATGCCGAATGAATTTATGAATAGAAAGGTTCAAGAAGGTAGGCAAGTAAATGATCTGTGCCAGGAAAATGTGGTAGCCAATAACGTGGCTCACAGTACCAGCAAGGCGGTGTCAGGGATGAGAACAAGGGCCTGCGAGGGAGAGCCAGAGTACCAAGGAGGCTACCAAGGCAGCCCCTGGGTAAGGTATGAAGATGGGGACCTGACATTGGGGCTGACAGATGAGTGGACACCTGGTCACATGACCAAAGCAGCAGCGCATTGTGGCAATTAGTGCTAAAGTTTGCACAAGATGAATCCATTCTTAGGGATTCTTTAATTCCTTTAAGGATTAAATCTATACTGTCAAAGATCTTACTATCAACTGCTCATTACCCTCATGTGGCTGGTGAGCACTTGAAATGTGGCTAGTCCGAATTGAAATGTGTGTAAATGTAAAATGTACAACAGAATTTGAAGACACCGTACAAAAAAAAGAATGCATGATATATCATTAATAGTTTTATATTGATTGCATATTGCAATATTTATGGATGAGATATATTACTACATTTAATTTCAGCTTTTTCAAACTTTTTAGCAGTGTGGCTACTAGAAAATTTAAAGGTGTACGTATGGCTTGTATTTGTGGCTTGAGTTATATTTTTATAAAACAGTAATCCTTAGATTAAAAATCTGGTAGTCTCAGATGAGAGAATATTGGAATGTGGTTGTCATGAAAGGGAAGCATTAAAGATAAGAAATACTAAAACATGTCCTTAGCATTTTGGTCTCTGCCCTACCCTAACCACTCAGTTTGCTGCAATGATAAAGTGATAATGAAATACTCTCTCCTTGTCCATTTTCTAAATCATCTGAAACCAGTATTTGTCTTTATCCTTCTAAAATATTGGGGTTCTTCAGAATTCTGCCCTATCTTCTTTTCACTCTTATTCTATATACATGCTTCTTATAATCTCATATATCCCATGATATCAATTACCATCCAGATCAGGATAGATGAATGCTACAAATATTCTTCCATTCCCCCTTCTCTGTGTGCATGAAAACTTTACTAATAAATTAACACCATTTTCCCCCCACTATGAAAGAATATTGCCTCAAAGTCCTTTTTCAACTCAGCACTCCAGGAAATTGCTGCAATATTTCAGGATAGAAACACAAGAGGAAACATTTTTGCCATTCCTGAGTCATGTATTCAATGTCCTCAAATCTGCATCTCTACCCAAGATCTCTTTCCTGAGCTGCATACTCAGAGTCGACTGCTTGTGCACCCAAAATTAATGTTGTAATTGAATTCATTCTTCCTCCTCTCACCTCCAGTCCCCTCCTCCTAAGTTTCCTCTCTTGCAGCCATGAATGGTACCCCTGCTATACGGTTCTCAGAGGAGCCTTGGACTGACCCAGTTCTCTCCCCTTTCCCTCTTACTGTAGACTGTACTGGGAATGCAACATCCTGAGATAGGGAGGAACTGGCCAGGAAAGTATGTGTACTGATCCAGTGTCCCTCTAAGAATAGCATTTCCTTCAACACTCTGAGCCCAGCCCTCACACTACCCTGGCGTAAAACCCAGGGGTGGCTGCTTTTTGAAATCCCTCAGCTGGGGTGTAAGTGGGATATGTGCAAATGAGACATCATCTGCCATGGGAAGCTTCTCTGAGCCTTGGGGTGTCAGCTCGCAATGAATATTATGCTTCCATTGTCCCTTGCTGTCTATCTGCAAGTAATAAATCTGCTGCATGTAATTTGTTGTGTGTGTAATGGATCTGCCTCCCCAGACTAAGGCAAGTTGGTAGCCAGTGCCCAGTGAACTTGTTTCATACCACCATCCTTTCAGTTGTCCAAGAAAACATCTTTTTTTTTTTTTTTTTAATTCGGTAGAGTCTTACTCTGTTGTCTAGGTTAGAGTGCCGTGGCGTCAGCCTAGCTCACAGCAACCTCAAACTTCTAGGCTCAAGCAGTCCTCCTGCCTCAGTCTCCCGAGTAGCTGGGACTACAGACACACGCCACCAGGCCTGGCTAATTTTTTCTATTTTTAGTAGAGACGGGGGTCTCACTCTTGCTCAGGCTGGTCTTGAACTCCCGAGCTCAAGAGATCCTCCTGCCTCCCAGAGTGCTAGGATTATAGGCGTGAGCCACCGCACCTGGCCTCAAACATCTTAACATTAACCTTGACTTATCTTTTCCCCTCACCTCCTCTTATTATCAATTACAGTCTTGCCAGTTACAAATTCTAACTATATATTTAGTGCTTTCATTACTCCTTTATTACTGTCCTAATTCAGAGTTCTGTGATTGCTTGCCTAGATTACAAAAGTGGATTCGAGTTTTAGTCATTTCAAATTCATCCCTCATACTGAATCCAGAGTGATTTTTCTAAAATTTATTTGTGTACTTTTTGTTCTGTAAAATTTTCCCACTGACTTTAGAATGAAGTCTAGCTCTTTAATAATGCTTATAAATATCTTCATGAAAATTACTTCTTCACACTTTTACTCTGTCCTTCCCATCCTCTTCCAACTCTCTGTTCCAGTCAGAGACTTCCAAAATTTTGTGCATACTATTCCTTCCACCTTCTAACTCTCTCTCATCTTCTTGATGCATAGTTTATATTTCATGGAACTCTTTGGGGATCTATATGCTCTTCATTAATTCATTCAGCAAATACATTTTGTGTATATATCATCTGCCTGCTCATTATGCTGGTGAACAAGAATGAGAATAATACTGTTCCTACACACACACACAACTATTAATCTACTGAAAAGACATACAGTAATCAATAATTACACAAACAGCTATAGAGATATTATACTAACTACTGAATAAAATGCAATTTTTAAACATTATACCAGCAATCATTGTATCTATTCACCTTGGAGCAAAAGTTCTTTACTGGGAGGAAAAAAAAAAAAAACAAAAACACACATGCACACACTGACATGGCCACCCATAAATATATAAACCCAGCATCAACAGGCAACCTTTTGCAAGGAGAAAAAGTATAACTGGATCTTAAGACTCTGTGTGTGTGTGTGTGTGTGTGTGTGTGTGTGTGTGTATCCCTGAAATGACCACTGAGCTTGGTATACAGAGCTCAAGGGAAGGGGTAGAACAATCTTTTCTAAGGTACTGAGGGCATTTATAGGAAAAAATGAAACTAGATTTCATCCTCTCTTCTTTGGGAGGTAAAATTCAAGATACTTGTCAGAAGTGGCTGGATGAATCTGGGTAAAGTTCATTAGCAAAGGAAGATCTTGAAAGGAAACTCACAGTGAGGAGACAAAGTACAAGCTGTTAATCTGGTCACTGAACAAGGGCTCAGAACGCATGAGGCAGAACTAATTCGGAAAAATACATACATGAGGCACAAAGTTTCTGAGTGGCCCACCCTACCATCATAAAAACTGGGCTTTGGGTAACACAAGTGTCATCTTTTAGCTCAAATATAGGCTGAAAGAAACCTGAATCAGAGGGACATAACCACAGCCCTTTATGTAGGACCCACATTCAACAGGATACTAGCTAGCAAAAACAAAGCCAGTTGTGCATGTATTACTCGGGCATCCCAGTTGCCTCTCCTTTTATGCCTAGCATTCAGAGTGACTCTCTTGAACTCAGTAACCCTTGAGAAACTTTGGAAATTCAGAACCAAGAGGTCTCAAATTCCCCAAGAGGGAAAGAGAACTTCCTGCTAAGAAGAGCATATGAGAAAAGTAATGTAATCTACTGGTCTTTGTATGCCAAGTTAGTGAAGTATCTATACCAGTTGCATTATGCATTGTGAAAATTTCTATAAAAGAAAGGTAGAAAGAGCCACAAGTGAGTACACATTTTCCCCTAGAAAATAGGGAGGCAGACATATTCTTGACTAGGGGATTGTCATTATTAGATTTACATGTAAGGTGTAATTCTGTGCATATGAGGGTGGATTTTAGAGAAATGAGACATCAGAGAATAAGCAGTATTGAAATCAGTAGGGGAGGGTTATTTACATAGTCACAATGTAGGATGATTTGCAATAGTCTACTACCCTACTAAGAAAATCACCTTCTGTAACATCTAATAGTTAAGGTAGTCACAAAACACAAAGCAAAACAAAGCAAACCAGCAAGAAAACAAAAACAGACCAGAACCCAAATGAACCCTGTACTACTTAAATATGGGCCTCATCCTGGGGTGTACTCCATACCTCCTTTCCTCTGTTCTTGTTCACTCTCAAAAAGAAGAGTTAAGAAGCTTGCTCACACTTCTCAGTTGTAATAAGAGAATGTAAATTTAAAGAATGATAGAGTTCAGCAGAAACCTCAAGATCATCTATTTCAAGTCTCTCATTTGCAAATTGAGAGGCTCAAACTCTGGGATGAAAAGTTGCAAATCTGGAACCAGAATCTAAATTTTCCGATTCTCAATAAAACAATATGGTAAGGGAACTTTCTGAGAGGGCAGGGTATCTGGGAGAGAGTGCTGTGCAAGGAGAAAGTGCTGATCTTTTGCTTTCTCGGAGGGCCAGGCTCCATAAACTGTAATTGGGCAGATCTGGAACTGCTCTCAATTTCTCTGTTGCTACCAAAGGCGTGCAGGGCTACTCTGTTGACACTGATGATCAAAATACTAGCAGAGGGCAGCAAGAGGCACTTCTCTACGCATCTCCTGAGACAAAGCATAGCTTGCCTTTCTGGGTACAGGGAAGAAAATCCAGCTCATTAAAAAAAAAAGTTTTCTCTGACATTTTGCTCCCTCCTTGCACATTTCCCCTCTTGTCTTCATTTCTCAGCCTGACCCTCTCATCTCACCTTTGCCCGGAGGGTCAACATAACTTCATGGTTGACACTGATTTTTCTAACAGCAGCAATTTTAAACCAGTAAAAAGTATCCCCAAAGCACAAAAGGTATCAAATTAAAGTGCCTCTCCAACAACTTGATACTGTGGCTTATTCACAAAGGCATAAAGTGAGGAATGCGTTGTTCTGTTTTTGGCTTTTGCAAACAAGTGAATACTCATCTGCCCTTGTCTAACCCTTTGGCTTTTATGAATAATCACTTTTTAAGTGTAATGTTTCTGAATCAAAGATTCACATTCATGCATTTGCTCTATCGTCTAATATCCATCTTCACATTTTTGCCACTATAATTATCTTTCTAGATGACTCTATATAAGTTCAAATGCACTCAAGGATCTCTTTGCTTTAATTTACTTATTATTCCTTAAATTTATCATGGAAAGTTTCAAACTTAATCAAAAGTATAGAGAATAGTATAATGAATCACCAGGAACACTTCACCCATATTAAACTTCCATCAACGCCCATCCATCCAATCCTGTTTTATCTATATTACTCTTTCCTTTCCTTTATCATATATTATTTTAAAGCAAATCCCAGATATCATATATTTCATCTATAAATATTTCAATATGAATATCTAAAAGGTAAGGAAACAAAAACATAAAATCATCACACCTCAATACTACCTGGAAAAATAATAAACCCTTCCTATTATCATATATGTCAATTATCTTACAATGTTTAAAATTTTATTGATTTAATCATTATTCAAGAATGGTCTATTCACTGTGATTGTTGCTATGTCTTTAATTCTCTTTTAATCTACAGATTCCTTCACTTTTTCCCCCCTATAAAAAATTATTTGTTTCTTAAAAATCTAAATCTTTAGCCTGTAGAGTTTCTCATAATCCCAATTTTTCTGATCACATTTTGCATAGCATTTTATATTATCTGTCTCCTCTATATTCTACAATTGACCAATTTTTGATCAAGAGGTTTAATCAGATTCGGGTTTGATCTTTTTGACATTGAAACTTGCAGGTAATGTCATGTACTTTCTTCAGAAACTATATACTATGTGACTGTCTTTTTAAAAAAAATACTGTGCTTCTTCCCCAAAATTGATTTTGTCCATGACTTAGATTATTTAAAATTATATTAATTAACATTAAATTTTCTTACGATATACCTTAATTGCTAATTTTGCACAATGACTTATGTTGCTAAAGCTGTCTTCTTCTACCACAAAAAAAGAAATATAAATGATGGAGAATAGAGAGAGTGAGAAGGGAGGCAATGGATTAAGTGTCTTCAAGAAATCAATTGATATTTCAAATCCTAACCCTTGAAAAATAAATATGCAACTGTAAAGGGTATTAGTAACTCTGGAGTTGGCATTGGCAATGTCTTTATGTGCCATCATCATTGATCAAATCACAGCTCAGCTCACACTTCAATTGCATCCAAAGAAAAATGACTCTTGTGGATTTTGGAGGTGCAAATGCCCAGTAATGTGTAATTTTTAATACCTGGAAAAATAGACAAACACATATAGCACATAAGTATACATGCATGTATATAAATTGATATTAATATATGCCATATTAATTTTTTATTGATATATAATGGTTGTATATATTTTGGGGGCACAGGCGGTATTTTCATACCTGCACGCAATGTGTAATGATCAAATCAGGGTAATTATGATATCCATCACCTCAAATATTTACCTTTTCTTTGTGTTTAGAGCATTACAAATCTTCTTTCCTATTAAATAGCTATTTTGAAATATACAACAAATTGTTGTTAACTATAATTTCCATACTCTACTACTGAATACAAGAACTTATTTCTTCCATCTAAGTATATTTTTGTATCCCTTAAACCAATCTATCTTCATCCCCCTCCCCTTTTTCTTTCCCAGCCTCTGGTAAACACTACTGTACTCTCTACTTCCATGAGATCTACTTTTTTAGCTCCCTCATATGAGTGAGAATATGCGACATTTGCTGTTCTATGTCTGGCTTATAATATAGGCTTTTTATTGAAGTATGCATATATTGACAAAAGTATAAAAATTATATCCAGCTTCACGAGTTTTCTCAGTTTGAGCATGCCTTGTAAGCAGTATCCAAGTCAGAAAACAGAATGTCATCATTAATCTAGAGGCTTCCTTATGCTTTTTCCAGTCACTGCTTTTCTTTTGAGGGTAACCATTATTTTGACTCTAATAATATACATTACTTGTGTCTGTTTTTTACCTTTATATAAAGTAGAATCATGCACTATATTGCTTTTTGTCTGAATTCTATTGCTCAACATGTTGGTTGTGAAAAACATTTATCATGTTACATGTAGTTCTCTAGTATAGCTGTACATGTAGTGCTCTGTTTTTTTAATTATTTCACATTTATTTGTCCATTCTACTATTTATGCATAATTGAGTTGTCTCTAGGTTTTGGCTATTATAAATAGAACTGTGGTGACCACTCTGTTATTTGTCATTTGGTGAACATATGGGTAGATTTCTTATGGATATATACCCTGGAGTGGAATTCATATCTTGTAAGATATACATAACTTCAGGTTTACTAGATATTATCAGAGTTTTCCAAAGCAGTCAAACCAACTGATACTTTCACCAGCAGTGTATCAAAATGTCAATTGATTCACATCCTTGACTATATTTGGTAGTCTGATCTTACCTTCTAAGTAATCTAGAATGCTTTTAGTGACATCTCATTATAATTTTATTTTTCTTTTTCCTGATGTCTACTCAAGTTAAACCCTTATGTTTTTTGACCATTTGAATAGCCCCTTTTGTGAATTTCTTGTTCAAGTCTTTTGCTCATTTTTCTGTTGGGTTGTCTTTTGTTTTTATTGATGTTTTAAGGCTTTATGTTTCAAATTACTATTAAATCTGTGTGTAAAGAAATATAAGGTATTGCAAGAAAGAGTAAGAATATAAATTCTAAAGCATTCATCAATTTTTACACTGCCAATTATAGCTGAGCACATTAGCTGTTATTCTAAAACTTACCTAAAGCATGATTCTTCAGTGACAAAAAAGGTTTTTGCTTAATTCTGTACACAAAATTAGAACTTATCTTTCATGGTTTCCTATCTAGCAATTTAATGACTCTATTTTTATCCACACACTCACAAATAATCAGAGTCTAGGATTATTTTTTAGCTCTGGATATCACTTTTTTTTCTTCTCTTGTTCATTTACACCTTCAGTTACAGCCTAAACACCAGAGATCCTGGTTTGGTCTGATGCATAAAATTAGTTGATTACTAATTCAGAAATATGAATTACATATAAATCACTAGAGTTCACTTTTTAAAGTAAATTTACAGAAATTTATGTTCTGATATATGAAAATAAATCAGACAAAAACCAGAAGGAGGAAAAGATAGGGAATTATATCCACTGCAATCACAAGATAGCTGGATACTAAACCATTCATTTTACTTCCCTGGCCCAATGCCTTTGTATGAAAAAAGAATAATAATTCTCTTCCTATGTAGTTTGAGAATGAGATGATATAACATATAGAAAATATTTTAATGAAAGTGGCATTAAATTTTTAGGTGGCATCATTAATCTGACAAATAATTCATAGACTTAATGCTGCAACTAGAATATACTTTAAAGGTAAGTAAATTAAAGTTTAAATTAAAATAGTCCTTCAAGATCTTATTGCTGGCTAGTTTCTGAATTATAAATCTTGTGCTCTTTCACTTGTAAGTTACAAATACTGGGTAGCAACTATGTCCCCACAACCTAGAACATCTCATGAAATTTTACTTGTTACTCGCTACTACAATTTGCATATAGAAAACAGAAGGGAAAAAAAGTTACAAAGATTTTTAAGTTGCTGAAGCTTTTATTGTGCAGGGATGTGAGCCCTTTAAATATAAACCAAAATATTTATAGATGAAATAGAATTATTTTATTAATTACTTCAGGTCCAAAGAGGAGGAAGAAGTTCTTGAGAGAAAAACTTAGGAAATATCAAGGAAGAAAGCATTTTTCATTTTATTTTTGTGTGTGTCTAGAAGTTATTTACATAACATAATACGTTTGAGTTGTTTAAGATCTTAGAGGTTATCTATTACTTTTGTTTTATAAATGATATGCTAAAGACCCTGAGAAATAAAAATATGTTTCTGAATGATACCTTTAAGGGAAGAGCCCCCAAACCTCCTAAATCCTAGCCAATGCTCTTCTTCATGAGGCAGAGACATTGAGTTAGAGGGATGGAAGAGAAGAGCCCTGCGTTGGAATACACTGGAGTGACACTAGGAGCTGTGAGACAGCACTACAGTCACCATGGTAAGCAGGGTACCAGCTTCTCGGATGTCATGAATTTCCTGATCATATGGTCCAACAGTTAGTCTCTTAGGAAACATAATATTAAAGACACCAACATCATGTGGTAATTAAGGCATAGAAGCCAAAAAAGAAAAAGAGCAAAATTTTATCTCACCTTTAGAGGTAGGATACACAAAAGGGAGTGACACAAATGAGTAATGCAAAGATCGGCACAAGGTAGAATAACCCAGTGATTTAGTCAGCATAGAGAAATTAACTAGAGTGCTAATTAATTCAGTGAATCAATACAATTGATAAGATAAAAGAAAAATTATCACTTTCCTAAAAGCTCAGGATGAATCTACACAGCATTGTGATGTATAACACCAATGTATAATTGTAAAGGGTTAGAGAGAAGGAAATAAAATAATAGCCACAAATAATTATAGCCACTATAATAATAATGGCAAGAATAGTGAAGGCAAATTGAGTTTTATTTATTATAAAAATAATTTATGTAAATAGTGTGAGATGCTGGAGAACTCTTCTCACCAGAATACACACAGAGATTGCTAATCTCTAAAAATGCTGCCCTTGACTATCAGCAGGGCTGAACAGGGACAAGGTAAATAGGTATAGCACTGAAAATGTCTATGTTCATTCATTCTAATCCCTCAGTGAGGAAGAGGGATTACATGGAACTGATCCCATGATACATATGTTCCTACCAATTGCATGTTAAACTATTTTGTCATCCTTTTTTCTTGTGTTTATTTAACTTTTTAGTAACAGGTATATTGCTTTAGTGGTTTCTTTGGTATGTTTATTTTTTACTTTGCTTTTTGGTCCAGTTCTTTGGGTACACAATGTCCAATTCAGATATTGATGCAGTTATCATATATTGGCTACTTATGTGTCTGCCAAGGCACAAATTATGTGAATGCTGGCTCTAAGACAAATACCTAAAATGGTCAGCTGTTTTCAATATTGCAAAGTAGATAAGCACCCTTCACCCCAGCCTTTCTTTCTAGCACACAGCTCTCAATGGGTGAGTCAAGCCTTATATTAGTATATTACAATCATATTTTAATGGCATATAAATCTTTTGGTTTTGAAATACCATTTTAAGGTTGTCATTAAAACATGATAGATTACCAGTTCTTAAGACATTTAATGACTCACTGTGAAATTGACCCAGTTGCTGGGTTGATAAGGGAGCAACCTATTTATATCTCCTTAATGAACATTAAATGTCTTTCGGGAGTGATGAAGTGGGAGACAGTAACACAAGAGGCCTGAAGATGGCAAAGGGAATTGGGCATCCCTGGAAGGGTCATCCCCTCCCCTGGGTCCTCACAGCACTGTGTATGCCACTAGGGGCTAAATACTTTGTCTGCCTCTGCAGGGAAGATTAGTGTAGCCCAGATAACAGATAAGGTGTTCCTAATTTCAATTAAGCTACACCAGCCTTCCATCATCCAAATTTGAAACGTAGGCAATACTTCTGAGTATTTTCTTACTCTTACCCCTATATCCAATAAGGCATTAAGTGCTGCTCATCCTACTGCCGTGATATCACTCCTTTTACCCACCTTCTCTTTCAATTACCACTGCCACAGCCACAGTGCAGGCATTTAGCTCTTCCCTGTACCATTATTTCCATCTTCTTTCTAACTGGTCTTGTTCATGTCTCTCCCACATCTCATCCATTTTAAATAAAGCAGAATGGTAAATTTAATGTGTGACACTGATCACATCAATCCTCCTGTAAAGGCTTTGCATTAACTCTTCATTGTCTGAAAAGTAAAATTCAATTATTTTGAAATGACTGACTATACCTCTCTAACCTCATTTCTCTCCATCTCTCCATCTCTCACTTACTCCAAGACCCAGATCAGTGTATACAACTTTTCACTGTTGTGGTTCAAAGATGCATGAGGAATATGCAACTCACATCCAGTAACGGTGGCTCACCGAGGTAGTGATACACTAACAGAGAGGGGTGGGCAAATAGAATTAGATTGCACGTTCTAGAGAGGTGCATCCCCTCTACCCATCTTGCAGGTCCCTCTTTGCCCTTCCTCCTACCCTGTCTCTTTCCTCCAACTTTCTCTATTCCTGCAGCCTACAATGACCTTCCCTCCATTTCTCTCAATCCAAGAGTCACCTCAAATTCCCCATCAAATGGTAAATTAGGGAAATATAAAATTAAAATAAGATAAATGCAGTTTTACAAATTGTGCTATAAATGTTATAACTGAAAACTTAATGGAGACCACTAGCAGCTATTCACCAAAATCTGCTCTCTATTTTGGGATGTATGCAGGTGACATTTCTCAGCTTCTCTAGCAGTTAGGCATAGACGGATCCCTCACAGATAAGGCTATGTGCCACTTTCAGATCTACAAAACCTTCCTGGTGTGTTCTTCTTTGTATACTCTTCCTGTGCTCTTTCTTCCTTGCCAGCTAAAAGAGGAAGATGATAATGGCATAGCTACCAGATGGAAGGAGTTGGAAAGGGGCTTTGTGTCAGTCAGTGTTCTGCAGAGAAACATACCGGTAGGGTTTGACAATACACACACGCACACACACACATGAGCACGCACAAACACAAAATATATTTTTATACATTCATTAAAAATAAAAATGACTAAAACTTTATGAAGAGATTTATTTCAAGGAATTGGTTCATGCAATTATGGAGGCTGAGATGTCCAAAATTTGTTGGGTAGGCCAGCAGGTTGGAAACTTAGGCAGGAGCAGATGCTATAGCCTTGAGGCAGAATTTCTCCTCCCTCTGAGACCTCTCAGTTTTCTTCTTATGGCCTTTCCACTGATTGGATGATGCTCACCCACGTGATGGAGGAAAAGCTCCTTTACTTAGTCAACTAATTGTAGATGTTAATCACATCCACAAAGTACCTTCACGGCAGTACCTAGATTAATGTTCGATTTAATAACTGGGTACTCTAGCTTAGCCAAGCTGATGCATAAAACTCACTCACTGTCACATGGTCCCTACATGACTACGTGGAAGTGGGCTCCCTTAGCAATCTGGGCACCCACACAGAAATATTATACAAGAAAAAAACTAAAAGGTTATTTTTTTAAAGGCTGAAGCCATTGAAATTTTGTGATTTGTTACCTCAACCAAACCTCTCTCATATAATATGCAAAATATTGCTAGATAGAGATCTTTTCAGGCCTGCTTCAAAGAATAGATAAAAGTAGCTTGTAATTAAGCATTAAATGTTGATATGCTAGTAAATTTTACTCTGAAGTTGAAGTTGGTTTATTATCTTTAGCAAATTAATCACTTGCTAAAATGTGGATGATGCTTTAATTTGCCCAAGATGAACACATTTTTCATGGTCCTATTTAAAGGTGAACATCCACCAAGCTTCATTTTGGATTATCACCTCTTTGAAATTAGTGGAGTGACTTTTACTGAGGTTTTTAAAATGTTGTGATTTTGGATTAAATGTTTCTAGGAGGAAGATAGCTATTAGCTTGGATAAACCCTTGATGTAGTTGTCCAGCAGTTAAAGGGGCGAAGATGCAGCAGTCACGTGGTTTTGGGATGTAAACCTCAAAATTGCAAAGGCAATAGCTTGCTTGATTTGGTTGATATTCAGCCAAAATCTATGAGCTCGTATTCACCGGTATTAACTATATTTACTACCACCAGAATGAAATTCAAATCATTCAGTGTGTAGCCCTAATAATAATCCTATATGACTAGGGGCTGCTTCTTCAACATTATTTCCACCTAATTTATAATCAAGATGTTCAATTAATAATTTCAGCACTTTACGCAGTGTTAAGTCAGCTGAAAAATATGTGATTTTTCCACTTTTCATTTTTCACAATGCTGAGGAATGCATAATAACCTGACAAAATGGAGATGCCAGGAAAGCCACAATTACTAATAGACTAATGAGAAAAGGAAAGGATTTTAAGAGAAAAGTTGATTGAGTTTTGCAAAAATGTAAAGGCACAAAACTATTGCAAAAAGGCAGCCATGTCTATGACACTGTTTTATTTATTAAAAAGATTCCTTTGGAAATGAAAATGGATCTAGAAATAAGAAAAATGGCCACCTCTTTGGGTGCATTCTACATTGAATCTACCAGAGATCTGTTGAATTTGCTTGGTTTTTGCCTGTGTTTATTTGGAATATTGTTTCCTTCTCCATTCCCCATCTCTGGTGCTATTTTTCTATATTTTAAAGCTAATCAATTGACAAATGTTAATCTAAGTTAATTCAATTTCTTATTAATTTGACTAAGAGTTATGTAAGACTTTTCTCTCAGTGCTGAAGGGATAAAAAGAGATCTAACAAGTAATGTAATAATAATTACCGTGTATTGAGTCACTGTGTTAAGTGCTTTCTGTGCACTATTTCACCTGCATTCGCACAATCCTATGAGCCAGATAAAAATAAAATTCTATAAAAGGGAAGATTCAGAAAAGTTGAAATGCAATTGCATTTTAAACCTAAGCAGAAAGGAGAACTGATTTTTTAAGTGGAGATAATAGCAGTTCTTGGGAGCCTTCACTAGTTTAGTTTGACTGAAGGGTACAGACAGTGGAGAATTTTAAGAGGTAAACCTAGAAAAGAACTTGAGGGCTGTATGCTACATATGCTACTCAAATACACCCATACAAATAAGCACTCGGCTCAACAAAAGGGAAAAAGACTACATTGTAAGCTTTTCAACTACTGAATCATTTGAGCTAAAGTGATACACAGCTGACACTTTGGCATTTGAGGTAGAGTTAATAAAATAGGACTTATTTCAGCATTCACCATTTATATTATATTGGGAATATGTTCCCACTTAGCTAGTGTAACTAATCAGGGTCTTTGGGTGAATGGAACACAGTGGCATCTCCCTTAAGGGAATCATTCCCATCATTGCAGGCCTAGAAGAAGCACCACCTGTCAGTGGGCACCTGGCGTGGAAGTTGGGGTTGGTGAGGCAGGGAAGGTGGAACTTGAGGCACTAGACACTGGGGAGAGGGGTGGTAATCACAGGATAAAGGGCATTGGAAAAGAGAGACATGACGTAACAAATTTACTGAGTCACAATATATCTACCCAGGTTCTGTTCTGTTTTCCTATATAAACAGGTGTGTTTCAGAAGGAGGCCATTTCACAAAGAGGACTAAATTGGGAACAGCTTGATACTTGATACTTCACAGCTCAGCTGTAGCCTTGCCTGGGAGATTCAGAAATGATATCATCCTTCCTGATCTAGTCTTAGAATAGTGTTAGATTAAATAAATTGCTTCCGGGGCACAGCCGCTACTTGAACAACAAGATTAACAAGCAAATGAAAGAATCATACAAGACCATCAGGGTTAAAGGCAGCTGCCTCCTCCTCCTTCTCCTCCTTCTCCTCCTTCTTCTTTTCCAGAGAGATAATTGTTAGAGCTGTAGGAGTTCAGAGAACTGACATATCCAGGGAGTAGAAAATTTTGGAGAATATTTAGCCCAATTTTCCATTTTTTTTTTTATAATGAGAAAAACTTTATAAATGAGGAAACTGATGCCTAGGCAAGCTTAGTGATATGCATAACGTGATAGCAAATTCATAACAGTTGTCTTCAAACAAATACCCTACTATGCAATACTGGCTCTAAAATAAGACCAAGGAGAGAATTTTGTTTTTTTCCCAAAGATATGAAAACAATATACGGGTTTTACATTAAAGAAATAAAATTTTCTGTTGGTGCCGCATCACCCTTATACATGATTGGCTCTTACTGATGAAGCAGGAAATTCATGATGGAAATTAATTCTCTTGATATCTGAGAAGCCAGAAACTCCTTGAAAGGTAAAACAAGAGATACTGCTGACTCTGTTGAATATATTCCAATGCCTACTGAAATAAGTATAAACCTTTGGCTAAACAGGGAATATTATGGTTTTTCTTTTATGAAAAGGAAAAAAAAATAATAGATATCTCCGGAGGTGGAAATTAGTGTTTATGCAAATTTAGCTGAGCTGTTTAGAATTAGTTATTGAAAGGTAGCCTCAATCATTTTCAAGGTCAGGTGAGAATAAAATATCATTCCCCAAATATTGATGATTTCTTGTCTGCAACAGACTGTCCAGAAAGACTTGCCACCTTTATAAGGTCTGATTTGAGGGGTAGCAAATGTTTGCATGGTTCCCAGGTCCCTTCAGCACCAATGTCACCGATACTTGCGATTAAATCTTTATACATTTCCACCTTGGATCTCAGTGTTTAGTCTTCCGGAGTTCCTTTTTGAAATGCAAATACCCTCTATGAGCTAATAGTTTAAGCCCTTATCAGCTAAAAATCCCCTGGAATTACTTAAGACTGAGCTGGGAACACATAGCCACCTAAGGGTAATAAAGGGAAAGAGGAGGACCAAAGGCAGGAAGGGAAATACTGGAAACTCAGAGCTGGGGCTATCAAAAGTGAACCTTTAGGGCAGCATAATTTTGCCTGGGGCTCATTCTGACCTCAGAAAAGGGCAGTAGAGGTTGATAAGTCTATCAGAGGGTTACAGTGTTTTGTAACTGTCCTGAGTGGCATTAAACATCACAAGTGCTTTAAATTAACTTCTTCCCCTACAAAAAATTTTTAACAATTGCTTATGTGATACATTGACATATTGAAAGATTATTCAAAATCTTTTTGTATTTAGAATAATGACTTTCAAAGCACTTCCCATCTTGTGTCAGTCAAATGCAAACACTTTGCTCATCACTGTGGGGGTATTAAGTATTCAATATGTAAAAATCACAGAAAGGTGGTGACACAAAATGAGGAAAAGCATACTGTTTGAAATTTAAGGGCCCCAGTCTTAGTCTCCAATGACTCCTAAGGCAAATGGATAGATGTCCTGAATTTTAAATGAGCTCTTATATCTTGCTTAGCCTTTACTTTTCCATCTTATATATGTGCATATGTGTGTATGTTTTATATATGTATATGCACACACACATATATACATACACATACATACACATATGTCATGGCTTTTGAGGGCTCAAAGGAAGTATGTATGCCAAGACAAGCAGAATGATTAATGAGGCCCTCCCATCCTGCTGTATGCTCCACTGCACCCTGAAGTCTGGGGTTTTTGCACCCATCACTCTAATGATGCTGCTATTCAAAGACCACTGATAACTTCCTAATCACCAAATGCCTGTGACCTTATTTTGCTTCTTGTTCTCCTTTGTCTGTGGCATTTCTACCTCCAATTATCTTTCACTTCTGTAAGCTCTCTTCTTGGTTCTAATGCCAGGGAAGTATTCTGAGATGCTTACATTTCTGTGCTTTCTTTCTTCATCTTCACTTCCCCTTTCTGACTTCTATAAACGTTCCGGTTCTGAGTATTCTACTCTTATGAGAAATTGTAAAATCTTCTAAATTTTAAGATAGTATTATTTTGCAAATGTCACTGAGGTGAGAAAGAAGAAATGACTTTTAAAAGTGACAGGGATATTTTTCAACTGGCCCTGTACCATCCAACCTCTTAATTTTGACTACTGCATGTGTGATGGCAAATAATTCCAAAATCCTCCCGTCTTCTAGAACCACATTTCCAGCCACATCCGTGGTTTTTCCACCTCAGATATCTTAAAACCATCTAACAATTAAGATACTCTGAAATTTATTTTTTGCTCCAATGTTTCTTCCAGAGTTACAATTTCAGTTAATGTAGTCATAAGACTCTTCACAGTTCTTTATCAGACTCAAGCCATTGGAATTTCTTTGATTGTCGTTTCCTACACGTAGTCACTGAATCTTTTCAGTACTTGATTTGTAAGGCCTCTTGCAGCAATATTTGTCACATTGCCCGAATACTAGTTCCAGTCCTTCTACTACTATGTTTATATTAATTTTGTGGCAAATAGTTATTGGGCATCTAAAACCTTTAATTATAATTCTAGCTGTTATGATAAATTAACTGCTTTATAGACACAGGTCTTATCCTCTAGGGAGCTTATAGTCTAATACACTGTGGTGGGCATTTGACTGTTCTTTCAATCTACTCTTCTCTCTAATACATTTTTCCTACTTCTTGTTTATTTGGTCAATACACCATTTGAATGGTACTTTAAATACCTTCAATATTTCCCAATTTTAGAAAGATCAATAATTATTTGGGTTTTGAAGACTTCTACAGTTCCATGCCAACATCTCGCTCTTATCTTATCAAATCTTCTCTTTTCCATAAAATCTGCACTATTGGATTTTCTGTCCCTTCTTTCTCAAACATGCCACATGGAATTTTTTTCTTCAAAATTTTTATTACTAGCTGACCTTTGCTGTCCTGAGTCTAAAACACTTGCCTCTCATGGAATCCTCCCTCGCTACTCTACACCACCTTAATATTCTTCCCAGTGACCCTTCCTTGCCCACCCTCCATGCCTGACCTCAACACTGAGCTTTCTTTTTATTTTTTTCTTAAAAAGTCACCATTTACAAATCTATACATTTTAATTATTTATGTCGTTTTTGGTGCATCTCCCTATTAGGATGTGAGCTCTAGGAGGCTAGGGATTTTTGTCCATTTTGCTCACTGCTAATCATCAATGCCTGCAGTGGTATTTATCATATACTAGGCATTCAATAAATTATTTTAGAAGGAATTAATGGATTAATTAATTCGATCTTTCAGACCTTTGATTTTTTCTAGTCTAGAAAATGAAGATAATAATTGAAAACATAATAATGGTTGTTGCAGAGAACATAAAATCTATAAAATCTAAAGGGATTTAACAATATATGATATTATCTCATTTATTAATCTTACTTTTTATATATGTAATGTAGGAATGTCTTTACTTTGGAATTAATCACCTATCATTAAGTTGAAATGGACTCTAATTGGCCAAAATTCATTATCTAGTGTCTTGTCTGTTGAATCTGGGAGAGAAGAGGCTAAGCATAAAATGTTTCTTAAATTAAAGTATAGAGAGTTTCCTTAGATGAGGGATTCTCAATTTATTTGTCTTTTTTCCTCCCAAATCAATCCCCTAAGGAGACTTTTTAGACATTTTTCTTTTTTTGTATTTGCCTCCCTTGTGAAATTTTAATACCCCAGATGTACTATATGTCTATTTTTGTATTCCAGCCCTTTGAGAACAATTAACTATTAATATTATAATATCTAAGATTTTTTTCCAGTCTCTCTCTCCCTTTAAAAAACAGTTTTTGCCCCTGGTGAATGATATTGCTTCCATTGAGAAAGTATGTTCAGATAGCATAACAAATAAATAGCTTAACAAAGCCTCCTCTAGGCCTAGTGGTATTTAGCCCAGACTAGAATGCACAGCCTTCACTTGCATGAAGACCTTTAAAAAGCAAGATAAAGTACAATTTTAAAAATAGAACTTCAAAGCCTAAATAACAAAGCAAACAGAAAACTCATTTGAATTGGCCACTTCTCTATCTTAATATTTTAAAAAGACACCAAACATGAGTCCACTCCCGTGGTCATCCATGTCTCTATGTTGCAGCCCAGTGGATCGTCCAGTTGAGTCTATCTCATAATCACGTGGACATTTTGTTAAAATACAGATTGCTGGGCTCCCAGGGTTCTTGATTCACTAGGTCTGAATTAGGGCCCAAGAACTTGCATTTCTCATAGGTTCTCAACCGATGCTGATGCTACTTAGATCACACTGTAAGAATCACTGCTATAGTTAATGGTGAACAGAAAAAAAAATGTTACTAAATATTGTGTTTAGAATATTCTGCTGTTACAATAACTAAAGCTTCTTTAAGGTTTAAATGGATTACTAAAAGTGATGGCTAAATCTCTTCCTTGAAGACATTCAAACATTATGCTGATGGTTACACAGTGTATATAGCAGATCAGAGGTCAGAACAGAGCCTTTGCCTCACAGCCCAGGGACTTCATAAATAAAAGACTCTTTTCTGGTGGAATTTCAGGCCAAGAAGGTCTTCCTGGAGATCTTCCATTTTTATTTCAAAGACAGCAACTCGTTTTATACATGTAATAGCTACTCTGTTTCCCTTTACCTCCTGATGTGAACTAGTTATTATCTCTCAAAGAAGGTTTAGAGGAGTCTGTGTAAAGAAATGCAAAATTTCATGGTTTCTTCTAAGCCAGGATTCTAACTGCTTAGTGCTTTGAATCCTAGGAATGCAAACAAACGATTATAGATCAAAGTTGTTTGATTAACCTTGATGGAGCCTCAAAGAAACTAGAGAAGGATATGAATTCTAAGGTCAGAGATGTAGAGAAACACAGAAAGTGAGTCACACTGCTTTTTGCAGTTGGATTCTGTCAGTGCTGAATGGGATAAAGTCTAAATTAAATTTGCTTAGTCTAGATGAATTCAATCAGCCAGTTGGGGGGTGAGTGCATGATATAAATATGGTTCCTCTTTTCAGGGTAGAACCCAAAAGAGAGGTGGATTAGTCTTGAAGTTAAAATAGAAATATTTTCAAAGTCCAAACACATCTCCAAAGAATACAAAAAAAAAAAAAAATCACTTCCTATTTGATACTTAACGAGTGCTGTACAACTCAGTGTATCTCACACTGTGCCTTTGTGTCTAAAAGGGCCAGGCTACAAATTAGCACTGACTTGCCTTTATTAGGCCCACGGGTATTTAGCCCAGACTAGAATTCATGGTCTTTTACTTGCAGGAACACCTTTAAGAAGCAAGACAAAGTGAATTTTTTTAAAATAGAGCTTCAAAGCCTAAATAACAAAGCAAACAGAAAGCCCATTTGATTTGGGCACTTCTCTATCTTAAGGATCGTGCTATTGATCCATTGCACATAGATTAACTCCAATGCACTACTACTCATTGTCTGAGATAATCTTGTATTTGCCTGCACACCACTCTACCTGGCTTCTTGGATAACAATGCCCAGGAAATGAGGGAGGCTGTGGCAAAGCCCTGGATAAAGAGAGACACTGCTGTTTGTTTCTCATACCTCTCTGTCTTCTCAGCTTTTCCTCCCTCTGCCTTTCATTTCTATGTTTGCCAAAGAAAAGAATTAATAGAGTGGGATGTTTTAAATCTGAGGTTTCATTGGCATCAATGGTTTTTCCCAATCTATTCTCAGCTAAGTGGCAGGTCACTGGGAGACTGTCTATATGCTAAGCTGCTGTTTTGCTAAAGGCTTTTCTGAGGGGGGGATTATTATTTGCCCACTCCTGAAAAGCAGACATTCTATGTGTCCTTACTTTAAAAAAAACCTTTAAAGCTGTTTATTTCCATCTTGAGATTGCACAACAATTTAAAATGACCAGAAAACGTATACAACAAGTGTTGTTCACTGTATGCCTCAATCTCAGGTAATTTCCAATTTCACTCTTCCCTGTGCCTGTAGAATGGGCATCCATCACTTCACAGCATACTTAGGAGGAGGATTTATTACTATTTGCAATACATTTTGTTAATCTCTAGTATGTTATTATACCATATAATTCTACCTGAAATGCACTTAGGCATTCTCAATGGTTACTCCTGCATCTTCTCCTTAGCAGCCTATGGACTGCAGTTTTGCATTTAGTTATGTGAGCAAATACACCCAATTTATGCTCATATATTAAAGGAATTTTAACACCTAAAGAAGCTGGAAATGAGAGATTTTTCATGCTCAATTATTCATTGAGACCTGCTGGCCCTCTTGGGGACTGTTTAATCAGAGCTGTGAGTGGGGAACATTCCCCTATACAGAACCTGGGTGCTGAGCTGTCACTTGGTGCCCAATTCTTCTTCCTTATTAGGAGGAAATGTTCCCTTGCCCTGAGAAGGCAATGAATTTGCATGTATTGCTTAAGCATGTCTATCATATGGCTCCTGGCCAGTCCCGCCGGTATCTCTGTTCCCTCTAGAGGAGATGGAGTCTTTTGCCCACAGCACAAGAAGCAAACAAGACATCCATCACTCTGTGTTGGCTATCAGGAGGGACCTACTGATCATGGAAAACCGGCGCAACTACAGATTCTGATCTTGCTTATCTCTTTTCCTTTCTGTGAGTAAAGCATTGTTTCAACCAGTGTCTTGGGGATTAAGTCTTCCTTGGCTACCTTTAACCTGAGGTCTGTGGGCTCTGCCTTCTGGTGTTTGACATTGTTAAGATCTTTGCCATCCTCCGGGCACTGGGAATCCTCACTTGGGATGGGTAACTGGATCTTCCTGTTAATTGCCTTAAATTGAAACACATGTTTGTTCATGTCTTCTATCCACAAATTTAACGCCTTTTTCATCTTTGCTAATCACTTATCACACACCGTGGCTGAAACTTTTGTAGTTTGGGGTGCAACAGCAAAACTAGCACAAATTTCTTTTCCCCTCTTCGCAATTTCTCAAAGAAAATATCTATTCTTACCGTAGATTTTAGAAACCTCAGTATACAATTTTTTTTCTTTCTTTATTAAAACAAGACTTTTACCTTTTTATTTAAAGAAAGCACTTTATAGCTTCTCTTTGGCATATTTGAATTGCCAAACATCACAACTATTATGCTTTGGGGTCATTATTAAATAAAATAAGTGTTAATTGAACACAAGCACTGTGATACTGCAACGGTCAATCTGATAACTGAGATGGCTGCTAAGTGACTAACGGGCCTGTAATATAGGCAGAGAGGTTGTGCTGGACAAAGGGATGATTCACATCCCGGGTAGGACGGGGCAGGACAACATGAGATTTCATCATGCTACTCAGAATGACATGCAATTTAAAGTGTATGAATTGTTTATTTCTGGAATTGTTCATTTAATATTTTTGGACCACAGTTGACCAGGGGTCACTGAAACTATGGAGAGTGAAACCTCAGGTAATGAGTGACTACTTTAATCCAAGCCAAGCTTTTAGTACTTGTCATTGAACAGCAATCAGTAACTCCAGATTCTTCTGCTCCCCACACCTTCCAAGTCTCATACCCTAACTCTCCCACCAGACTAGTTCGGATTTAAACTGTTTTCTTCCTCACCTATTTGAAAGAGTAAATTTTCATCTCACTCAAAATTTATATTTTTTAAATTTTTTGATGGAAACAAAAATTTTCTTTAATATTACTTTCATTTGGTCTACTTGCATGTATTTTTTATTTCTTATAAATATACTATATATACACGAATATATATTATGTACATAGATTAATACATTCCTATCGATTAATACATGGATGCATACAAGTGATATGTATCCTTAGGTATTTTATATTTATACACATACAGATACAAAAATCAGGATCATAAATTAAAAAATCATTATGATCTTGGGATAGTAACAAGCTGAAATGGGAACATTTTGCAATTCCAATGAAGTCCCTGAGGTAGAGTCCCTGAGGTCCTCCATCCTCTTCCTCCCCTCCTCTCTTTGGACATCTTCCACTTCCATCCAGGCTGCAGCCAAAGCCTTTTAACTGGTCTCTGGGATCTTCAAACTGTAGCATTTCTTCTGACTACTATCCCAGTTATCTTTGTTATGCTTACATTTTATTAAGTCACAATTCCATGTAAAAGTTGTGCTTATTTCTCAATATTTGCAGAAAAAGTGAAAAGACCATAGTATGTCACACAATGAAGTTTGCAATCTAAGTCCGCATTTTCCAGGCCAATCTCCTTTACTCTGTCTTATGTACTCCCTCTTCATACCACATTGAAAAGCTTGCTTTCCCACAGAGAATACTAGACTTTCATGTCTCCCTGCCTAGTCACCACTGTTTAAAAGTAACAATCTGCCACACTTTCTCCTTTCCCAGCTTAGATGTCACCTTCTTTGTGAATATTTTGTGATTTCTTAATTGTATATGTTTTCACAGCAAGCTGTCCATTCATTCATCCAGTATGTATGCATTAAACTCTGCTCTTAACCTAGAATAGTGGAAAAGACAAATTCCATGCTCTTAAGGAGCTTCTTGCATTCTATTTAAGAAGACAGATGATGGTAACATAAAAATATAAGAGATAAATTTAAATAGTGATAAGAAATAAGGAGGGTATAGAGCAACTAGGAGGGGGTTAGCTACCAGAGATCAGCTAGCTAAAAGGGTCTTTAGCAAGGGTAATGCTTAATGCAAGGGTAACTAAAATTAGAGTTGGGAGAGTGAGACAAACATGCAAAGAGCAAGGCGAAGAACAATTTTAGGTGGGGGATGGGGAGGGGCAGTAAATGAAAAGATCCTGAAATATTTGCTTTAGGAACAAAAGAAAAACCTAGCTAAGAATAGAAAACAAGGCAGATAGAAGGGCATTTTCCAGATCATGCAGGACTTTATTGTTGTGAGTCTATAGAGTCATTTTTTAAATTTTATTCTAATTGAAATAGTAAGTCACTGAAGGCTTTTAAATGTGTGTGTATGTACTGGTGGGAGTGGGTGGGTATCAAGGGAGCTGATATATTCATTTGCATGGTTTCAAGATCATTCTGGCTTTCATGTATAATCAGAGGGGAATGAACTATGGAAAGGAACAAAAGGCATTGGATGGGAGGCAATTTGAGCAGTCCAGAGGGCAGTGGTGGTCGTTTGGATTGGAGCTAAAATGTAGATGATATAAAGTGAACAGATTCTGGATATATTCTAGCAGTAGGATTAATCAGGCATTGATGGATGGAGGAGCGTTGAGAGATAGGTTCCAATAATGACTCCTAGCAGCAGACTGGATGGCAGTGCCACGTACTGAGTTAAGCAACAATGACAGAACAAAAAAGTAGTTTGGGGAATAAAATTCAAGAATTCCTAATTAGACATATTGACTTTGAGATGTTTGTACATATCCAGAAGGGTATATGATACATTTATCGTACATTTAAGTTTAAAGCTCAAAGAAACAATTGAGTTAGAAATGTATTCTTGGAGACTCAACATTTTAGAAAAATATTTAAATTTATGGGGTTAGATCACCTCACCTAAGGATAGACTTGGAATAGATAAGAAGGCTAAACCCTAAGCCTGGGACTTTCTAAGATTTAGATGTTGAGCAAAAGAGGAGGCAGAAATTGAAACAGAATAAATAACTTCTGCCATAGGAGAAGGAAAAAAAAATAGAGTTAGTGTCTAAAAAATATGGAAAAATGTGTTTGAAAAAGGAAGAAAGGGTCAGCTATGTCAAATGTAAATATAAGGTCATTTTGAAGTGGACAGAACGATACCACTTGGATATGTCCCAAGGAGGGTCATTTATGACCTTGAGAAGAGCTATTTATAGAGTGTTGGAGATTTAAGTCAGATGACAGTGAGTTGAGAGAAAATGGGAGGTGACAAAATAGAAACCAAGAGTACCAAAAATACTTTATTATTAATAGTTTCCTTTTTAAAGGAAGCAGAGATGTGGGGTAAAGGAGAAAAGAATGACATTACAGGAGGATTTTACAATAAAGATGATATTAAGGCATACCTTTATAATTAATAAAAAGATCCCATATTAAGGGAAGAAGTGATAATTTGAGAAAGATGAGTGGGGGAAGAATTGTGAGTCAATGTTTTGCCTTGAGTACTAGAAAGGTGATAAAGATTCACAGCCCATCTGGAGGGGTTGGCTTTAGATAGAGGCAGGAACATTTGCTTCATTATAACAAAGGAGACGGGAAAGTAATCTGGGCGGAGATGTATGTAAGATGATTGGCCATTTGATGGATAGATGAGGCCATTTTTCTCTTTGTCTATTTTCTTAATGAAAAATGAGATGATGTCACGAGCTGTGAGTGATAGATTAAAGAGTCGGCTTTGGATATTTGAGAAGAAAGTAGAATATAAAATAGTAGTTTTTTTTACAGTGAGAAAGAATTTACTAGGATTATGTAGTAAGAGGTTCTTTACATATTGATAAATTTAAAGTGATATCAGTCAGCAGAGTAGTGTGACCTTCTCCAATCATATTCAGCTTCTCAGGCATACATGTAGAGTAAGCAGTCAGTTGACCTAACAAGGATGGGCATTTTTGATCTTGAGCATCTCCTTCAAAGTTACCTTAAAAGGCCAAGGAAAATACTTATTTTATGTGAAAAATAAAAACATAAACAAATCAAAACCAGTAAACAAAAGAACCTTAGTAATTATAAAGATGAATGAATGAATGAATGAATGAATGGAGATACTTAGCATTTTAGAGATGAAAGGAGAGGGACATCCATTTCGATGCACTTCTTTTATGGCTCAAGTAACTGAGACCCAGAAGATAAATTACTCAAGATTACATGGCTTATTAGTGCATGAAATGAGACTAGATCCATATACTACGACCAATGGATTTTTTAGGAGAAATCTCTTAAATACATGGTCAGTGCTTAAATTTCAACATCATCAAAAATAGCTAAAGGGACAAGAATAAAGTTGGAATCATAATTTCAATACTGATGAGCTAGATTTCATGTGCAAACTAAGAGTAAAGCACAACTTTCCCCCAACCTTTTGGAACTTCACAATTCTACTGTATTCATGCCTGTTCCTACGTTTATTTGCAAAGCGAAATTTGTATTAAAATATCATAAAACTCTGTGATTTCTCTAGGTAAACTATAGGCTAGGGAATCTATAAATTAAATTAAAGTGTTATTTTCACAGTGGCTTATGAAAATCCCTGGCCAGATGTCATTGCTGGTGGAATTGGTGAAGAAATGGGGTGCATCAGTAAAGTGTGGTAATAATTTGAAGGCCATAGTAAAACAGTTTATGGTATCAAGACCTAGGGGATTTCATCAGTGGAAGGACCAAGCCAGCAGAGAGAAATATAAGCAAATTCTTCTTAAAACTCTTATTTTCCCCATCCCATGATATAGGGTTCCCCTTATAATTTCATCTGTCAGTATCAGATAGATAATTTCATCTATTTGAGTACTCACAAGTTGCAAACTCCAAATTCACAATTCCATTTTCAGTGGTTACACCAAAGTCTTGGTCTTAGTTCATTCTTCAATTTGAAGGATGCCTAAATTAATTTTACTTTTTCCCCATCCCTCCTCAGCTTCAGAGTTCCAAAGTGTCTTCTACACTGTGGAATTTAAAGGGCTAGTCCATTATCATTTATAAACAGTGTTTAGTCTAGTTTTTACATGAGCAATGATTTCAGTGGTTCCCGAATCAGAAAAATAATAAAATAAAATAAAATAAAATAAAATAAAATGGAGAGAGATAAAGAGTCAGGCAAATGGAATGATCCTAATTTCTTATTTTCTTTTGCTTTTTTTTCTGTGGTATAAATTCTACTCCAGTGTTTTTGCTGTGTGTGAATATGCTCTGTGTGTGTGTGTGTGTGTATTCTGAAAAGAGGAAAGACAGTGGCATATTAGTCTTATAGTTACCCATGGCACTAAACTCAAACTGGCAAAATAAGGCAGTCTAGGTAAAATTCTGAAGTCAATGAATATTATTTTTTTAAATAATTCAATAATGTCTTTAGTAGAAAGTAAATATGTCTGTTGGAGTCAGACATAAAGGGAGGGTGGTAAATTCTGGGTCCTATACTCTCTTCTGCTCCTTTCAGCTTCCTTCTCCGGATAAGAAGTTAATACATTATCTACTTCACAGGTATATCTGCCATAGTAAAGGCTAAAAAATTGTTGATTACTTTTACCCATTCCCTATACCCTGGAGACATCATATTATAGAATCAGGTGTCCTATTAAGTCAAATACCATCAACATATTCATAACTCATGACAATAGCAAAATATAAAAGGTGCATGATATTAAACCTATCAAAGTTACCTTAAAAGGCCAAGGAAAATACTGATTTTACGTGAAAAATAAAAACACAAACAAATCAAAATACTTAAAATTTAACTGAAAAGGTAAGATGCTCATAGAAGTAATAATTACAATTGTTACAAATAATAAATGTTTCAAATACCTAATTAGCATTTCAGACACTGCATCTAGAATGATAAAATTTCTATGCAAGATTGATGAAAATAGGGGTTAAAATTATACTTACAAATTCTTAGAGTAGGAGGGTCTCATAGCGATTGTTTAGTTTAGCCCTCCTATTTTAAAATGAGAAGGTCAAGACTCAGAAAATGATGTGATTTGTCTAAGGTGTCAGTATCAGAACAATTAAACAAAGCTAGCACAGGAGCTGTAGAAGTAATGTCACCAAATTATATTCAGTGAAGAGTACATGTTACAAGTGTGTTTAATTCAATCATAATTGCATTAGTATACAAATATATCCCTTTGGCCCAAGCAAAATACCTTTCAGACTTAGTCCATTTGATTGTGACATGAACATTAAAACCATTTAAACAATACAAGGTAATACCTTTTTGGTGTTGCATGAGAGAAGATAATTCATCTTTAAAGCTACCTAATAAGGTATATTAGCTGCTGTCACCCCCTTTGGCTGGGAATGTCCATAGATACAAAGGTTCAAAGAAACTATCAGTAGTTTCAAAAGAAAAGTCCAAATTGATGATTGCTTTAGACCAGGAGGGGCACAGTGTTTGACATCAAAGTTTGGCATTGTGTGGCTTCTGTTAATCAAAACCTTTCTGGAAAAGAGATGAAAAGTAGAAACATTAAAAGATCTATGGACTAGGTGTCCTAGTTATCAAGATGAATTAGAAGCTAACATCTACAGTTTTAGGGATAGTAAAAACTAATCCTAAGTGCTACTAAGGCAGAAACAAGACATCATTTGTATTTCTTTGAAACAGAAAGGGACTTGAGAAGAAACATTTCATGTAAGTTGTTTTTCCCCAGTGATTCCTGTATCAGTGAGTTCTTTCTCCTCTTGGCTTCTAGGTCAGATTCCTGCACCCTGATGAAATGGAGATTTCAATAGGTAGGTCAATAAAACATGCAGGTAATATAAGGGCTTCTTACTCAAAATGCTGCATAATAAACATGTGTAGCATGTGAACTGAAATTGGCAGAAAATATTAACCATTTCCAAAAGGGCTAGAAAAATTAAAATGAATTCATTGTTGACAATGACATCTAGGGAAGCTGCAATTTTTTTTAGTCTTTAAAAGTTATGTCAGGATGCTTCTAATCACATATATGTGTATAACTCCACCTTTATTTATGAGCAAATATAATGCCTAATGATATTCAGATACTCAGACATTATCCAAGCACATGTTTTAGGACTACTTTCAAACATAGAATTCTGGGATGAGGAGGCTCCGACTCTCATGTAGTGTAACACCACCATCTTTCTGGAGCCTTCACATGATGCTTAAATACACTTTAGTCCTTAAATATATACTATCTTATAATCACTTGTCACTGAACCCCTTGGGTTAATCCTGTCACTTTAACTGGATCTTAAGCTTCTTAATGACAGAGCTTATGTTCTATTCTCCTTCTTATTTTGTGTCCTTCACAGTGACTAAGTTGGGCCTTGGAGATATGGTAGGGACCCGAGGAGTATCCTATGCTCTGAATTCAATAAATAGTCTTTCTTATTATCTCTTTAATTTAAAAAGAGCGTTTACTGATGTTTTAGGGAATGGAAGACCCATAAAAATGTAATACAAATAGCAACTGAAATATATTTTAAAAACTAAAAGACTAATGTACTCGCTTACTTTATGAATGGCCTGCAGTATGCTGGGGAGTTGGGTAGAATTTAATAAAGCTCTCCTTACACTGTTCACAGACATATCTGGTGACTCCTTCCCTGAGTTTATGTCTTCTTCTTTGCATAATCCTTAATGTTCTGAATGAATTTTATGCTTCCACATTGAATTGGTCACTATCATCATGGCCTACAGTCTGCCTATATAGTCACAAGTACCATGATCACTTACTATTTATTTTCTTCTAGAATGACTGCAAGTTACACTAGAAAAGAGAGAGTTCCACATTACAATTTTTACTATAATAGGAAGCTCATAACAAAATCCCCACTGAGGCTTCTACTTATTGCATACAAAAATTTGCAGAGTGTCTTCATGGAACAGAGCCCTTAAACGTATCAAATCTTAGAGCTGGAAAATATTTTGGAGCATTTTGTTTTACAGAACAGGAAACGGTGGCCCAGAAATGGAAAAAGACTTGACCAAGTACACATAGTCAATCTTTCAATCTCTCATGGGTGTACTAGCAATTGTTCAGTATTCAGTTGTACTACCTTAGAGTGGTGGTTCTCAACAGAGCATGGTTTTTGTCTGTCAGGAGACCCTTGGCAGTGTCTGGAGACAATTTTTTTTCCACAACTTGTGGGGAGACTTCTACTGGCAGCTAGTGGGTAGAAGCCAGGGATGCTTATAGACATCCTACAATACATAGAGAAGGCCCCCATAAAAAAAGAATTATAAGGCCCCAAATATTAAAAGTTTTGAGGTTGAAAACCCTAACCTTGAGAAAAAGGAAAAAAAAAAAAAAAACAAACAGAATCAAAAACAAAATCTTCTGTGAATCATATGATATTTCTCTCTTAATAAACTTTTGGGTCCCTCTTTTCTGTACCTATAGGCAGGGGCACACCCATCAACTCTTACTGCTGTAGAATTCACTTCCACACTCAATAAGTTGGGGGCAGTGTTGAGAAGGGTGAGATTTACCGCCAAGAACAGCAAGATTGAGTGTCATGGCTGTATCCAAATTCTATTACCTAAAAGAGGGTCAAAGAACCACAACATACTGTTTATACCTCTCTTTTCCCTTAGAAATCATGAACACAAAAGACAGCTCAGTCTAGGAAACCTCTATGGGCAAATTAGGGAATTCTCCTAGCTACTTAAAACACCAATAAACACCAATAAAATCTATGTGGAAACATCGTCTTGCCTGCTCAGGCTTCACTATGACCTGTTCAATTTTCTCAGCCTTTGTATATTCAGCTTCCATTGCATGTCAGTGTTTTCGGTTGTTGAGGATTCCATTTGTCCCTAAGTAAGAATTCTAAGATCTCAGCAAAACCAATATTTTATAGATCATGAACCAATTCACAGGTCCCATAAGACAGTCAGGCATGGCGGTCCAAATTAGGTGTATACATTTTATTTCTATGTGATATCAGTATTACTAGGTCCCATAGCTGTGTTTACATTTGTAATAGGAAGTGAAGTTTCAAGATAAGGATTCATTGCTTTGTTTTAGTCCACATATTGGTCCTCGTTACTCCCCAAACTCTCTGTCCTTTGTCGTTTCATTCTTCTTTCCTGTGCCTCTTAAATGCGCTAATGTTCTTGATTTTCACCTTATAACTACTCTTGCCCTTAGGGAATGATCTCCCATAAGGTATTTATACATTAATATTAATGTAGTCTGATTTTTTATTTTTCCTGAGGACATAGGTGTCTTGAGTGATGAATACAAACCATTAGGAAGCAGATAAAGAAGGTGTTTTTGAGTGTCAGTTGATAGCCCACCCTACCTTTAGACTTAGTTAACAAGTCCGTCTGTGGTAAAAGGTTAGTTTTATAAAAAACAGATGAAGAGAAGATTGAGGAGATTTCATAGATGTGAGGAGGTAGATTGTGAAAACTTGTGGATTCTAGACACAGGAAATTAAACTTTGAAGGTAAGTGGAAGGAGCATGACTAGGTAAGCAAGTGGCGAAGTTGTAGGACATGTTAGAGGACAAGTTGAATTGTGTGAGAGAGAGATCATATGCAGAATAATCATGCATTAAGATATTTTATGTCTCTGTTACTTATCATATTCTATGTTTTCTCCAAAAGCCCTTTGTCTCCCTTTCTTTTATTTCCAACCTTCTTCTCTTAAACCCTCTAGATTTCTAGACTTGTAATGTGTAGATACTCAGTGAGGATGTTTGATTGGCTAGTTACATCTCACTTCACTTCCACTTCAGCTTTAGGCTTCCTAGCAACAACTTAAAAAAATGGCTGCATTTACATAAGGATATCCAGGACAAGTCTGAGACATTGTCATTGAGTCATCTTTCTGAATGATTGCTGTCATCAGTAAACATGAAACAGGTAGTCCAGAGTCCAAATTCACATGTCTACTCTGGAAGTCAACAGTCAGGGCTAGTTCATGAGAGAAGCAGGGGAAATGGAAATGAGGAGAACTCTTGACTTTGAACTTCAGTTTTCCTCACATCGTTCACACAGACTGATTTTCTTAATATTAATACTTTGATCCTTTTTCACTCAATACTCAATTACTTTGAATAAAATTTTCTTTTTTTTTAAATGGCATTCAACCTTTAATCCTTTTTTCTCTAACTTTTTAGTGGTATATTTGATATTTTAGAGACTTTTTATTAGTGTTTAAAAAAATCTTAATAAAGAAAAGATACTTTAACAAGAAAAGTAAGTAAATAATTTAAAATAAGGAGAGACAAGATGGATGTGGTAAGCAAAATGCTATTTTTTTCCAAGAGTATATATTTCTATTAACTGAGTTAAAAATTAAGTGATAAAGTATTGCAAACATATAAAAGGAAAATTCAAATAATTTTTTTCTTCATGCTTCCAGTTCTTTATAGTACATTACATCAGTTAATGGCAATTTGTATAATTTGTGTAATGACATAAATTGCCACAAACCCTCATTCAGTGAAGTGCTGTCAGAGTCATAAATCAGGAGTCAGAGAATGAGGTTTGGGAAGCACAGTCTGTCAGCCTTAGGGTGACAGAGGAACGGGTCAGGGTGGCAATCATTCAGTGGGTAACCGTGCAGGGTTGGGAAGGAAGATGAATGGAATGGCGTGAGAAAAGCGTGACTGAGCCAGACCTTGATGAGCTAATCCTCCACATCAAGTGGAATAATGCTTCATGGCTACATGTTGTTTTGCTCAACTTCTAAAATTACTTTCCCTGACTTATGATTACTTCTCTGCAGGGGTCTAAGGACAATGTTGAGAATAAATCTTAAATCCTTTCAGGGACTTTCCAATACAGGCTACTTATTTTAAATGGAATACACACACACACACACACACACACACACACACACTTTTTTCCCTCCATCAAATGCCCAAAATCTTACTGGTGAACCTTACCAGCAGGGGCCATGTTTGTACTTCTAGTCAATCACCAAATTTGGCCTTCTTCATGTACACGTAGGAAATCATTTATGGTAGATGGTACACCTACACTTAAAAAAATACTGGAACAAATATTCTTTGTGTGTCTCAGAATCTCTCTCTTTTTCTCTGTCGTCTCTGCAATATCTTTCACACACATGAGGGCACATATGTCCACAGAGAGTGGGATTTTTGTTGGGAATGGAATTCTAGAATAACATCTGTATAGTGCTTTAATAAATGTATGTTCTTGAGTAGTTAAGGGGAAAATTTTTCATTTCTGTAGAAGATTATTCCATGTAAACTGTTATCAACTTCCTTACTTGTATATGTGCACGTGTGTGTAAAGAACTCTCAAGGGTTTGAGATTTTACCATACTATCACACTAACATTTAGCCTGCCACAGCGTCATGGTTGCTAGCAAGAGACATGAGACTTCCGGATCAAAAACAAAGGATTTTGTTACTTAGGGAAATAGCAGTAGCCAGATTGTCAGCATTTTTTTCCACCAGTTCCATAAGGCTCAAATCCCTAAACATGACACAAAGAGAGCCAGATGACACAAAGAGGGCCAGGTATGTTACATTACAGAAGAACCCTGAGCATAAAAAATTCAAATATTTTATAATGAGCAGTAAATATGTTTGCCCTTTTTTTCAGATGGACACATATTTGTTATCTTCCAAGACTGCAAGTAAACTTGCCCTTGGCTCTGGAGAGAGACAAAATCTCTATCTTCCAAGGCTATTCAGTATATAAACACATGTAAAAAGATCATCCAAAACAAAGAAAGTCAGTGCCTTTGCTAGCAAGACATGAAGAAGTATAAGACACTCATGGAAAATTGTCTCCCAAAACTTTGTGAGTGGAGACATGCTCTAATAAATCCAATGACTTTGACTCCCCTTGTGATGTGAATCTATGTTCTCTTTCTCACGGAGAGATATTTCTCACCTCCCACTGCCCCCATTTTTGGAACTAATGAACTTGAGCTATCTAGACAGTAGAAAACGAAACAAAACATTAACTTTGGTCTTTTAGCATTGGCAGAGGGTCTAAAGCAATAATCCTTGACATTTATCTCTTTAACTTTTATTGTCTAAGCACTTTGTGAAATTATCTAGTTAGTTAATCTTCCTAACACCTTTGTGAGTGAGGTTAAATGATGCAGTTTCTAAAATAGATATATACAAATTATAACTTGATAGGCCTAGTGATATGAGTTTGCACCATAATTGTTCTTGGTGTTTGATGGGATTATGGCCATTTTATGGGCCACTGGTTCTAGTTTCTTCTTTACATCATCTGTTTTTATGGTCTAGCATCTGAAGGAACACTCCAAAAAAGACTCAATGAAACTACCATGCCTTCTAAGTAAGGCTATCTTATAACACACAATCTTTTAAATATTTTTGTTCCTTCTACAACTGGCCTCAGTTGTAACTCCATTTCTAATTCAAGAAATAATAATTTAAATAAATATTATAAAACCTTAAAATTAGATTACAACTTGAAAGATCATGTGGATAAGTTTCCTATCTTTTTTTTTTTTTTTTTTTTGAGACAGAGTCTCCTTCTGCTGACTGGGCTAGAGTGCTGTGGTGTCAACCTATCTAGCTCACAGCAACCTCAAATTCCTGGGCTCAAGCAATCATTCTGCCTCAGCCTCCAGAGTAGCTGGGACTACAGGCATGTGCCACCATGCTCGGCTAATTTTTTCTATATATTTTTAGTTGTCCAGTTAATTTGTTTCTATTTTTAGTAGAGACAGGGTCTCACTCTTGCTCAGGCTGGTCTCCAACTCCTAAGCTCAAACAATCCTCCTGCCTCGGCCTCCCAGAGTGCTAGGATTACAGGCATGAGTCACCGTGCCCGGCCAAGTTTCCTAGCTTTAATCAGTTAATTCCTCAGAACTAATATTTATTCTTTTGAAATAACATAGAAAGTAGCTTTTTTAAAAGTAAAATAGATAATAATGTAACTTATGTTTAACATTGTTAATGCAATCTTATACGCTCCAGACTTATCAAGATTGTTAGTATAAAAAAAGTCATAGTATCTCAAAATTTCACAGGCTTATTTATTTATTTTTTTTGTCTGGTTTACTCTTCACTGATGAATGTCTAATACCTAAAACAAGAGTGCACATAGTATGCACTATGAATGGTTGCTGAATAAATGATAGCATAAGCTTTTAACCCTACACAAACTCTCTCTGGGATGCAAACCAAATTTACCTGGAAATCCCTGCATATGTAAAAAGAGTCCACCATTATCAATGACTTTTCTTGGTCAAGCATTTTCATTGTTTCCTTTTCTTCCCACCTACTCAAGAGTTGCTCTCAGGAATCCACATAGACACCCTAGAGTTCTCATGTTGCCAGACATATGCTGTGTTCTATACAGTACGAGAAAAAAAAAGAAAGTTTGTCTTCCCACTCAATAATATATCCTGTTATTTGTGGGCTCCAGAAAAAAACATTTAGATCCATGTCACACTAACTTTTGTGAGTCCAAATTTTTCATTTTGAGTCTAAAATTGTACTTTCCAAAGCCTCAGTTCTCATTCATGTAGTCAAAATAAAGATAGGATTCTTCACTGTCCTCTTCTACCATCTCTTCTCTTTTCTATTTTACTGTTTCCACACAAAACTGTCTGCGTGCAGATTGTTTCTCTTACCCGTATGCAAATGAACTCTTGCTTCAGGGACCCTATTTCCTCATATTAAGTCACATCTGAATCTTTGTTTAGCTTGGCTGCAACATCACCTTAATAATAATTTACATTCCAAAGCAATTCTTTCTCTTTTGATGTGAAAAAAAAAAAATAACGGTCACCTTTGTTTTGAGCAAATCAAAACATTTATTTCAACTATGCATTGGTCAAAATCTTTCTAGGTAATTTTCTGAATCTCCTAAAAAAATGACACAATTTATTCCCCTGATATAAATCTAAATTTTTGTAATTTTTAAGGCCTGGTAGAGAATGTTGTTGATCAAGACACGTAACACAATCATTTTTGCTTTCTCTCTTGTTTTAATAAGATGTCTTGCAATCCACTTTTAAAAAAAAGTCATAAAGTCGTATTTTCCAGTTGAATCTGAATGATTGACTTTATGCAGCATTCAGTCTATTTTCCTTCATCTCAGTGATCACATTATCTGCCTTATGTAGATTTGTTTTAAAAAGTTATATCTATTTCTTCATATTTGCATTCTCTTCCACTCTTCCAAATCCATGTAAATGATGATAAATGTGATCAGCCTCATCACCTAAGCATAGATGACTGTGAAAAAAAAGGGA
Source organism: Varecia variegata (assembly GCA_028533085.1). Taxonomy (NCBI): domain Eukaryota; kingdom Metazoa; phylum Chordata; class Mammalia; order Primates; family Lemuridae; genus Varecia; species Varecia variegata. The sequence continues at coordinate 24,230,070 of CM052443.1, forward strand.
TGTGGCCTAAGAAATAAAAGTTCAGCCTGTTTTTGACACAAGTGTCAAGACGAACCAAGAGTTGCCCTTGCGACAGATAATTAGGGAAAACTGTCAAGCCTGCAGCTTAATCCTGTGTACATCTGCTCAAAGTCAGCTCTGAAAACTGTGGGATCTAGGAAGACAATCTTTTGTAATTAGCCAAGGCCACTATAATCCATAAAAACATCTGATCAAATTGATTTCCAGTCCATCAAGTGGTATCTGTCAACAGCAACCTTACAGATCATCCCAGAGCTGTGACTACCTCATGTAAACCTCTAAGGTCATTTAAAGGTTCCTTTGCCTTGTAAATATAAAATCATTTTCACTTTTTGACAGGTTGCCTTTTCATGTAGGGCAGTGGGGATGAGGGGTTACAAGAAAAAAATAGAATGTCAGAAGCATTCACAAACTATTAACATCAGGGAGGCAGAAATCCACAAAATGTCTTCTGTAGGATCAGTGTTCTGCAAAGGAATAGCCAACAATATGCGTAGTTTATGAAGAGAGGAAAATCATATCGTCTCTGCTTCTGTGGTTGCTGTCTTGACTCTGTTCTTCCAGTGTGTGTTGCTGAATATTCCCCCCGTGCCTGTCTCTCAACTTGGATATGCTTCTTGTCCCACCTCTGTTTCACTCTCCAAACTCTACTCTCTGGACAGCCTCAAATACAGGTGCTAAAACAATTTTCCTCAATCTCAATTTTTAAAAATAGTGAGTCATGCCATTTGTCTGCCTCTCTCTTCC
>CM052443.1:24231337-24275881 GCA_028533085.1 Varecia variegata
GTCACGTCCTTTCTAATCCTTTTCCCAGCCTGGTGTCCTATGCAGTTCCTTTGAGCCTTCCCTAACCCTAACTTTCCCTACGGCCACACATGTGCCTCTCTTAGGTAATATTGGCCCCACTCATTTCAAATTCCAGTCTTGAATCAGTTTAAAATCTCCCTCATCTTCTCTGGATTTCAACTGGGCATGCTCTTACCCCTCAGTGTGTAGGTACTTATTGAAATGGTCTAACTCTGGATCCCTAACCCCCAGGCCACAGACTGGTACCATTCTGTGGCCTATTAGGAACTAGGCCACACACGGGTGAGCAAGCGAAGCTTCATCTGTATTTACAGCTGGTCCCTATCGCTAGCATCCCTGCATAAGCCCCACCTCCTGCCAGATCTGTGACAGCATTAGATTCTCATAGGAGTGTGAACCCTACTGTAAACTGCACATGCCAGGGATCTAGGTTGTGCACTCCTTATGAGAATCCAATGTCTGATGATCTGCAGTGGAGCTAAGGCAGTGATGCTAGTGCTGGGGAGCAGCTGCAAATATAGATTATCATTAGCAGAGAAGTTTGACTGTACAGTAAATGTAATGCGCTTGAATCATCCTGAAACCATCCTCCCTTGCCCCCTGGTTCGTGGAAAAATTGTGAAAATTCCGTGAAACCTGGTGCCAAAAAGGTTGGGGACCACTGGTAACTGACAGTTTTCTTTGCTGTGTTTTCTTTTTCCCGGACTCTCAGAGGACAGCCCCTCAGTATTGGCTGTCATTTCTTCTTGCAATTCTCCTCTTACCCTCTGTGCTAAGGCATTTTTCTGCTTTTTCACTTTCTATTTTCTGAGAGATCCCTTTGTAAGACCATCCCCTAAGGGAAGGACACTCCCGCAAAAATTCTAGCCCTTAATTTTCTGTTTTTCTCTCTGCATCACCCTTGAAACTCCTGCTTTGTTTAAGTCCATGACTCTCATTTTTGTGTCTCCAGCAGCTTGAACTGGTATCTCATATATTCAATTGCCTAAAGGCATCTCCACTTAAAAGACCTTGTATTCCTGCAAATCTCAACATATTCAAAAGTGAATAAATCTTCTTTCCACAATTGGATTCCTTTTTCAATTTTTTTTTTTCAGTAAGACAATTGTCCCTGGCTGGTTTTCTTCCATTGTCTATATTCAATTTGTCACCAAGTTGTTTAATTTCTTCCTCCAAATTTTGCCACATATTTATTATTGGAACTCTTTTTTTTTTTTCACTATCACCCTAGCAAAGGTTATCATCATCTTCCTCCTGAAATTAAGAACAATTGTGTTAAAATTTCTTGTTGAGATATAATTCACATACCATAAAATTTTCCACTTTAATGTACAAAATTTTGTGGATTTTACTATATTCATAAAGTTGTACAGCTATCACCACTATATGGAACCACTTCTATAGAACATTTTCATCACCCCCAAAAGAAACTCCATACTGGTTAGTAGTCACTTCCCATCTGTTATCCCTCTCCCCATCCTTCAGCCTCTCATAAACACTAATCTACTTTCTGTCTCTATGGACTTGCCTATTTTTGACATTTTGTATAAATGGAATAATACAGTATGTGGCCTTTTGTATTTGGTTTTTTCAGTTAGCATAATGTTTTCCAGTTACAGCCATGTTGTGGCATGTGTAGGTACTTCATTTCTTTTTATTGCTAACTGGTATTCCACTGTACAGGTATATGCCACATTTTGTGTATCCGTTCATCAGTTGATGGACATTTGGGTTGTTACCACTTCTTGGCTAGTCTAAGAACATGTAACACTTACTGTAACAAGTAAAGTGACATGCAGTTGTATAAAAGTATGAAAGTAGAGATGGAGAGAAATGTGTAGACTTGGTATCTATATTTGGAGTAGAATCAACTGAATTTGTCAATGGATTGGATGAGAGGGATGAGGGAGAGAAAGTAATCAAAGATGAGTCCGTAAACGTATGTATTCTATGTTTCTCTTTCCCTAGGCGGGAGAATATACTTAATGACATAGAGACAATTGTGCCTACAGAAGGATACTTGGAGTCTGAGCATTTGTACTTTGGTGAGAGGACACTTGTTCTGTGTCTTTTTCTTCAAAGAACTCATTTATGTAAGTGGATTTAAATCTAAAACTTTCATGTACTTATATGTGGTGTGATATATGCATATATATGTATATATACATGTATACATATGTGTGTATATATATTCAGATCTGCTGAATATTTTTATGTGAATGTCCAAATACTACAGACAAAATGCTAAACTTGTAATAACACCTCCTAAAGACGCTCCTTTGGAATATGATGTCTGTCTTAGTTGTATATGTCACCATTTACTCCTGTTGTACATACTAACAATGTAAGACTTGTGCTTGGCTGTGACCTTTATTCTAAATCCACTCAGGCCCCTAACCATGCCTCTACTCTTGCCACAATCAGTTGTCAAACACTACTAATTTTAACTCTGAAGTCCTTTGTATAATCCACTTCATTCATCTTCTTACCCTCATTCCTGTTATTTCTTACATATACTCAATCTATGACATAACTCTCTCTGTCTCCGGATTTGTACCCTTAAATTTATGGTCAGAACAACTGCCAGAATTATCCAGATAAAATGTAACTCTGACCTGTTTTGACACTTAGAAATTTTTAGTAATTTCCTATTGCCTAACTGCAACCTGGGTTAGTGCCTTACACGTCTCTAAATAAACTGTATATCACTGTAATACATATGATACATACAGCATGTTTTATGTACTATATATATTGCAATTAGCTGTTCATATGTTGTCTTATTTTTCTTATTTTAAGATAAAAATAGAAATTTTAGGCTAGTGCCTGAAATCTAACTTATTGTAAGCCTCAATTAATGCTATTTAAATGAATAAATTGTATAGATTAAGATAGATTAGTAGAAAATAGATTTTTTAAAGTTTTATTCCTACTCCAGGTAAAAATTAAAAAATAGTAACACTGCAGTGCTGGAAAAAGATACTTCATGTAAAGATTTAGCATCTGAACTCTAGTATCTTAAATCTAAAACTGGCAATACCTACTGGACTGTTGTACAACAACACAAATTAGAATACAGGCGATTATAGAACTACTTAATAATTTAGTGCTTTAAGTGCTTGTTTTCTTATCTTCATAGTGGTTACAAAAAATAAAAACAAAGAAAAATGGGTTTAAATGGAGAATTGTCTGCTCTAATAAAAATATATATTAAAAAAGTGTGAATATTATTAGGAGAAAAATATAATAGCACATACAGAGCTCTAAATCATACTTTAATGATGCAAGCAACCTTTCCAAAGACAAATTCACCCTGAGTCATTCAGAAACCTGGTTATTACATGTAGTTAATATATTCTTTAATTGCTTTCAGGCTGAAGTCAAATACTTCCAGCCTCAAGGCTGAAGGTCTCAAGGCTATCAAATTTTGAATTTGGAAACCTTTCGGTCATACCAGGGTTTCCCACACAAAGTGTTTTAAACCAGCACCCACATGAAAGACTCTGGTGCTTAAAATTTAGACTGATTTTTTTGTGGTTCTTTTCAGTTCTGAGATTTTGAAATCTTGTTCATTTAGGTGAAGGTGTTGGTTGGTCTTCATACTCCGGGATAGGGCATTTATAAAAGTCTTAACAGCCAACAAATTCTTCCTCTATTTCCAAATTAGTGTGATGGATTCTAGATCAGTATATCAATACTCCTCTCCCTACCTCTACTACTCAACCAAAACTCTGTTAATTTGTGTTAACACCTTTAAGAATTAATCAAATCTCACCTCTTCTATGAAGCCTTTTTTAATTAATTTGATCACTTTTCTAATGATCATGCTCCTCTCTATTCTCTATGGACTTGAATTTTCAGTTTCTCTTTTATCTTTTTTTTATCTGTTTGGACTTATGACTATTTTCCCATTATTTCTTCCAGACTAAAAATGTGAGATTGGTGGTGTAGTAGACATGGCTGATATCAGTTCCATCACTGAGTTCATCTGTAGCAGGGCTTGACACATTCCAGCACACCAAGAGTTTCTCATCTCTTTTTTTTCTTCTTCTTCTTTCTTGAGGGATTCTTTGGTACCCTAGGAGCTTGCCTCACCACTACTAGACATAATTAAGAAGTGCAGGGAAATAAATGGGCACAGTAGTCAGTAGAAACATGACACAACCTCCCTGGTCTCTGAAGGAGGATTTAGAAGCATTAGTCACTGTTTCTCAGATGGTCCCCTCAGTTAATTTGTTCATTAATGTTCATTTTTTATATTTTGTACTTGTTATTCTCTTCTACTTTCTTACTCACGATTCTTGGAATAACCTTCCAAGTAAATTAGCTGTCCTTAATTTTTTGTTACAAAGTCAACTTCTGAGTAAATCCAATTTATGACAGGTTTTCAACAAGCCCTTGTGGAGTGAACCAGCACAGTGCTGTGACTCAGACACCATATCAGTATCGAAGATCTACGTGAGAACAAGAGAAGTACCACAGTCATATTGGGAGAGAGGCTATATTTTTCTTTAGAGTTTTCCCACCTCCTTCTTCTGAATTCTCTTTCCTCCTTTTAGAAAGTCTTTTCTCAGGGCCTGGTGTTATCATGCTTGCTCCACATTCCTGGACCCTCAGTGTTGTTCTTTACCCATCTCCTCTCTTAGGGCAAGTTCCAAAGTGCCTGATTGCACATCGATGATTTCATTCCCTCCAAAATTTCTTATGTTGCAACCCTTTTTCTCTAGGATTTCCTCTATATAAACACATTTATGTCCGGATCCAAGGCATAGTGTAGTATCTTTTCAGAATAATTTGCCTTTTAATGGGAGAATCTTTGAGGGATTCATTGCCATACAAAGACACGAATTACATGCAATCATAAATTCTAAATGGAAAAATTCCAGGCACTGTGTTAGATTAGTAGAAGAACTAACTTTTGGAAAAGAGGGAGATATTTTACATTAGAACAAACATATAGTGGCTTATTCCAACTGCTTACTGGGCTGGATTTGGCTATAGACAACATTCTGTCCATCTTAAAGTCTTCTTTATAGTAAAACAGAAATGTTTCCCAAACCATGACTCAGTTATTTTCTTTGTTCCCTTTGCTGTCCTTCATTGTAGGTGTGGAGCAAGACTGGGTGAGGTGCAGAATGGTAGAAGGCAGCAGGAGAGAATCTGAGCATGTTTCCCATTCTTTTCTACATCCAATAGCATAGAAATATATACTTCCACTCAGTGAGTGGGAGCTATAGCTGTCCAACCTAAGTGCAAGAACTGTTACATTTTTACTGTCGAAATTTTTTGTATGCCTGTGCTTTCACCATTATTATTGGCAAGTTCAGTTATCTTTAAACTTTTGTAAGGATGTTCATGAACGGATGTTCTAATAAAGATTTGACCTTCAGTTTAAAAGTGTCTTCACATCCATTTTGTCATTAAAATTATTAGATTTTCCCATTAGATTAGCAAGGGAGACATTCTCTCTTTCATTTTAAACTTATAATACAAATACCTACAATTAATCTATTAGTTGTACCTGACTATAAATTCAGGATATTTGGAATCTGAAATACCTCACTTGTGAGCTAATTCTATCAGTCAGTGTGGAACACAGGTTTTTAGCCTAATTTCAGCACTTGCCACACCATATCATACCTAATATTCCAAATAAAATCATTAATCAATATGCTGTTCTTGTCAACATCTAGACTAGAACTTTTCAACATGATGATTCACACCCTCCTACTATTTGACATTGATCATAAATCACAACTCTCGAGGTATAATCACTCAAGCCATTAGGAAGACAACCAATTGGACACTTATTTGACTCAAAATGGCTTAATTTTATCTATAAAGATATTTCTTTATAGCATCATTTTAATACCCTCTTTTAGAAGACAGTCTGATTTAATATCAGGCTTATCCCTTTATGGTTGGCAGATTTTACCTCTACCCCAGAGATTTGCCATTATTTATGATTTCTTAAAGCTCATCAGCTTTAAGAACTCTTCAAAAGTATCATGGAATCTAATTTTCTGACTTGGGCAATTAGAGCACATTAAAGGAGCCAGGAAACTGAAGGAGAAGGTGACATCTCTGAGTGGGGACTAGCGGTCAGATGCTGTGCGAAAAGCTATGATTATGTTTCCCAGATGGATAAGCTGCAGATCCAAGTTTCAGTGATCTGTGTGGGGTACCACTGCTAGTAAGGGTTATACGCATGGCTGTTGGACTGACCCAGGCCTGTGCTTTAATATTGAGGCAGTTAAGCTCTTAATTCTGGAATTCAGTTTCCTCTTTCCATGTTTTTCCATGTCTATATATATGCACATATTTTTTCTTTTTATTCATCTGAACTCAGAAAAAAACAAAAAGTTTGACTTTTATTATTTACAATTAATAATTTAACATCACTGGCCTCAAGGGTTAAATCAATCAATTCCTTGTATATTTGGGGAAAGAGGGAAATATATATACCTCCCTCCCACTTTTTATTTTATTTTTCTTTGTTTGCTTTTCATTAATGTTTTTCTCTAATATTGATACATTCTGGACTATGCCTTTCAGGCACAATTTACAGATCTAAAACATTTGTTTTTTTATCTTTGTTCTCTACTATAGTCCTATCCTTTCATCTAAGCTAGCTCTTGCCTTTCCAAGCTCATTGAAAGGTCCCTGTACATTGGCATCATTGTTATTATTTATTTTAATTATATTTTAAACAGATTAATTATTCAATCGATATACAATAAACTTCACACATTTAAACTGTAAATTTCATAAGTTTTGATTTATATAAACCCCTGTAAATCCATTAATGCAATCATGATAATGAACCATCAACATTTTTCTCATGTACCTTTGTAATTCACCCCTCCCCCAATTTTCTCCCTCTGCATTCCATCCCTAGGCAAACACTGATCTGTTTCCTGTCTCTATAAACTAGTTTTCACTTTCTATAATTTTATTAATACATGAATGGACTAGTACAATATGTACTTATTGGTCTGCTTTTTCTTTACTCAGCATCGTCATTTTGAAATCCATCATGTTATTGAATTTATCAATTGTTCATTTATTTTTACTATTGAGTATCATTCCATTGTACAAATATATCACAATTTTTTAAATATTCACTGTTAAGGGACATTTGTGTTGCTGCCAGTTTGGGGGCTTGTGCAAATCAAGCTGCCATGATCACTCATGCCCAAATCTTGCAAGGCCATGTACTTTCATTTTTCTTGAGTAAATATTTAGGAGTGGAATGGCTGGGTCATATAGTAGACGTGTTTACATTTTTAAGAATCAACCAAACTATTTTCCAAAGACGTTAAACACTGTTACATTCCTACTGGTAGTATATAAGAATTCCAGTTTTTCCATATCCTAGCCAACACTTTTAACTATTGTAATACCTATGTAGTACTCTCACTGTGGTTGTAATTTGAATTCTCCTAATCATTAATGATGTTGACTGTCTTTTTGTGTGTTTATTTGCCATCCATGCCTGCAGAAATCTTGCACATTTAAAAACAATTGGGATTTTTCTTATTAAGTTTTGAGAGTTCTTTCTTTACTTCGGATGATAGTCTTTTACTAGCTATATGATTTGCAAATATTTTCTCCTTACCTGTTGTTAATCTTTTGATTCTCATTACCTTTTGAAGGAAACTTTCACAGTCTGGAAATTCTCTCAAGGCAGTAAGCTGGGACAATCACAGAGCTCACCTCATGTAGTTCCTGTCTCTTAGGTATCCTGTCCTTGTTGCTTGACAGGCAGTGTCTTGAAAGCCAGGATTTCATGTATTTTTTCTGTTACTTTGGTTGTTTCAGGAGGAAGGGTAAATCCAGTCCCTGTTTCTCCTTCTTGAGTAGAAGTTGGAGTCCCCTGGTCCACGTGGATGTTTTTAAAGACCTCTGTCTTTTCTTCTTCATCAGGAGGATATGCAAGTATATTGTTAGATTTTAATCTCTGTAAGACACATAATTTCCTTCAACATGTTTTTCCATTTATTCTTTTATTTTGTTTATATTTTTCCCTTCTGTTGCAACCTCACCTGCTTCTTAGGGTAAGACTTGAAGTCTAATTTCACAGTATGATCCAAGGAAACACATCATGTGTCCCCCTCCCCAGATGCTACAGCCCTCTGACTTTAGAGAACATCTGTGCACCAGAAGTTTGTGCTTGGTCCTCAGGGTCACACAATATCTTGAGCTTCTTACTCAACCTCTCTGAATATTTGGCACAACTGGTCTCTCCTAAAATAAAATATTTTCCTCCAGTTACTTATGTCTAAATCTCTGAATGTTTCAGACTTCTAAAAATCAGACTTCTGCTCTTTCTATAGCAATCTCTTCCTAAGTTTATTTCATCTAGACCATCTCTATGTAGATCTCTGAAATTATTTCTTTGATGTCCCCCCTGAGACTCAGATTTGCATACAATGCCAATTCAACCTTTCTGTTTGGCTGAACGACTCCCATTCCACCCATAGATGTGAGAACACTAATTAATGCTTATCATTTTACACCATTGAGTTTTGGGGTGGTGCGTTACCTAGCAATAGCTAACTAATACATTATTATTTTCACTTCTCTCTTGTTAAAATTAAGAGTCAAATAGTAATCCTTCTATAAGAAAGTTAGTGAATTCCTATATATGATTATACTTTTTGAATGTACAAGTTTTAAACAAATTATACATAGTTATGCATGTTAGACTCTCAAGTTCATTTTGTTTATTCCTATGTTTTATGTATTTTCCTCATATGTTCCATCATAGCAGGAACTAGATCCCTTCTTAACCCAACATATAGTTAAGTGTTTATAACATTATGGATGCTTGACATACCTTTATAGAAGGAATGAATAAATTAATCAATAGACATATATTCCTAGTGCTCTTCCAAATTGTTTTTGCATATAACTGTTCATATTTTAATAGCACATGTGATGCTTTCCATTGTGTACAGTTTGGAATTGTTTTCTCTATCTGAATGTATTATTTTAAAAATGTTTATTAGCTACATCTTGTGTATCAGGCACAGAGATTTGCTCTAGGCTATATCAATGAACAAGGCAGGCAAAGTTCCAGCCCTCAGGAAACTTAGAGTGGATTATAGAAGATAGATTTTAAATACATGTGATCAGAGTTATTGTAGGAACATGTCTTTATTTTATTTTATAATATTTTCTATCATAAGGTATGTTCTTGCATATATTATTTTAAAAAAAACCTTCCTCTGTTGGTTTCTAAGTAGAATGGTTGGTAGCACTTTTAGATTATCTTCTTCTTTTATTCACCTCAGTTTTATATTCCCATATGGTATCTCTTTCTGATCATTTGTTTACAAATTACTTTACCAAAAAGGCAGTTATTGACAGACCCTGTACTAAATGTAAATGCTATTAGGTTATGTGGCTGGATGGACTGCCCTTTCCCCTCACCAATAATGCTCTATTATCTTCATGTGTCTTTGTTATTTCTGCTTTGAGCTACCTTGAGCTACAACCAGGAATTCCAGAAAGGAGAAGATAGAGTAACCTCAGGCAATCATGATCATAGAATATTCAGCCTGCGTGTGAGTGTGCTGGAGAGAGGGCTGGGCTGGCAGGTGGTGATGCCTTTCCTGCCCATCAGCTTCTACCAGCATCTGGGCCAAGGCAGCAGTTTCATTTCCTCCTACTAGGGAATTTCGCTCACCACTTCTGGCCAACCTTGGTGCTAAGAAGGGAGCATTATTGATGCTAATATTGCAAGGGAGTTCTGTTGTAGAGAAAGGGTCTGGAAGGAGAAGCTGAGTGGGGATAATTTGAAAAGGGAGTGGTGACTGAAATCCTGTTTGACCTTGACATTTAGAGCTACAAAATCCCCCAAAACTCAGTCTGACTCAATTGCTGAAATCCTGTTTGACCTTGACATTTACAGCTACAAAATCCCCCTAAACTCAATTGACTCAATTGTGGAGCATTCCAAGGTGACTTCTCCTCTAGCGGGACATCTGGCTTCAATCTCAGGGAAAGTAAAGTGAGCACAAATCCTTTTCTTATTGTCTTGAAATCCTACTGATACATTGGCATTTATCAAAAATGGATTGGAATTTCCTTTATTTATGAATTGGAAGGAAATATCATGATGTAAGGCTTTCCTATACACTTAGAAATATGTGTGCTTTATTTAAAAAATATCAAAGAGATGATATTAAAATTGATCCCTTTCTTATAAAGTGACTTCTGCCTAAGTCCATTTGCATGGGCTTCACTATTGCCTCAACAGTATTTTTGCTTTTATATAAGCTTATAGCTGCCATTTTCACTTATAACTAAAAGCGCTAGAAAGTTAGGAAGTTGTTTTTTGTTTAGGGATTTTAATTTTGCAATTAGAGATTTGGGATAAATTCTATTCTCAAGGACATTTATGGGATCAAAATATAATAGTTGTTATTTTTTATACTGTCTTCCCCTTGGCTTATCTCATTTTCCTATCCAAATGTGATCTCCCTCTCTCTCTCTCTCTATTGGTATAGATCAGGTTCTGTGCTAAGTATCATTAGATTATACTAATTAGACCTCGGTGTGGTCTGCAACCTGTTGTAGGTGACAATTTAGTTTGAAATTTTAGGTTTGTTATACCTAGTGATTCCTGTCAAATCATGCTGGACAGGGATCTACAATTTATGCTTATAGCTTGTTGTATTGAATAAACCACAGCACAGGTGAAACAATGACCAGCTTATTCTAAAGAGAAAAAATACTATTTTATATTTCTTTTGTATTTTAAAGTTTTAAGTATGATTTCTCATGCACTTCCTTTCATCAACCCAGCAGTGCTCTGAGTAGCGAGGCTGTTCTGAAGGATTTGCATTGTCATTTTAGCTAAGCTGACCCTACATTTTCCATACTTTCCTTCCCTGGGTTAGTGTGGAACTCAAGAGAGAGTCTGCATTAAGTGGTGGAAGTGAGGCAGCAGCCATCTTCCTTAACAATCAGAAGCTCTGGGCACGGGCTCTAGTGCTGTTTCAGCTCATAAAGGTCCCTTATCTGTTGGATCACCTCACTGGCATGGAGCAGCAGCCAGGTCCACAGCTCCCTCGGCATCTGTCAGAACTTGCTTCGCCTTTTCTGACTCCTAGGTCCAGCAAATACTTAGGTCCACGGAAAAGGGCACCAGCTTCTCCGCCAAGTAACCTTTATTGTTGAAGTTGAAGACATACAGGTGATGGTGAGACACCAACCTGGGGTCTGTTGTATCCTGTGACTCTCAGTTGGTTCTTTTTCTTCCTCATTTTATATTTTTTTCTTTCCCAACTGCTGAGATCAGGCTCCAAAATCACAGGGACAAACCACATTAAAGTTAAATTCCTATAATAAATCCCTTATTCTATACCAGTCATAGTAGCTCTCCTTCTCTGACTGAACCTTAACTGGCAGAGATAGAGAATAGTCTATCTCTTGTCTTCAGAGAATATGTTGCAAGACTCCCAGCAGATGCTTGATGCTATGGATAGTACCAAACCCTATATATACTAATGTTTTTTTCCTTATTGAGAACTTTCACCTTTTCACTTAAATGAAGCACTTTATGGCTTCTCTTTGGCATATCCAAATTGCCAGCATCACTACTCTCTCACTTTAGGGCCATTATTAAATTAAACAAGGGTTATTTGAACACAAGTACTGCCAAGCTGTGACAGTCAATCTGATAACAGAGACAGCTACTAAGAGACTAATGGGTGGGGAGTGTAGACAGTGTGGATATGGTGGACAAAGGAATGATTCACAGCCTGGTGGGAAGGAGTGAGATGGCATGAGATTTCACCTCACTACTCAGAATGGTTCACAATTCAAAACGTATAAATTGTTCATTTCTGGAATTTTCCATTTAATATTTTTGAACCATAGTTGACCACAGGTAACTGAAACAATGAAAAGTGAAACCACGGATAAGGAGAGAGGACACTGAATTATTAGGTTACTTTTATTTATGAGGAAATGAAGTCTTCAGAGGAAATTAAGTAGGTAGTAAATGATAGGTATAGACAAAACTCAGGTTGATGTAAGCTCATGAACTATAATAATTTAATGAATTAAGAGTTTAGGGTAGGATGGAATAGACTGGGACACTTGCTAGAGGTGGTGGAGTCCTTATTTGTGCTCTCAAAACTAGAATGAGAGGTCATTTACATAAAGAATTAGACCATAAATCTAATTCATGGTATAGAGCTTCCATGTTTAACATCTTTGGTAAATTCTCTTTTCTTTCCTTGTATTGCTGCTACCATTTTTGCTTTCCTCTAACCATATTGTTGAAGTTACATCTAGAGTCTAGTAACCCTTTAATTTCTACGGCTAAGCAGCAGATCTTTCTTATAATATCTTCTCAGAAACCACTCTACCCTCTATATTACCTTATTGCTTAGATCCATGATTGTCACATATATAGCTTACCTTAATTTTATATATTCAGTTTGGCTATAGCATTCAAGATTAGAAAATGTCATTAGCTAAGCAAAAGTAAGACATTAACTATGCAATTTCTCTATTGCATGTTAGTAGACAGAATGTCAAAGGGAACATCTCCAAGTAGGTCACTTAGAGACAAAAAGAGATTCCTGCCACAAAAAAATCTTTTTTGAAGACAGCACTTTAACTTTTCAATGTATTTCCAGTTGAATGTCATCCCAGATCATTGGCTTTGGATAATAAATGATTCTAAATACATTTTTACAGTTTGATATAAAATTTAGAATTATTGATTCAACTTTTAACTTTATTCTTTTAATAGTTGTTAAAGTAAATATTAAAAAACACTAAATAATAACCAGTGTCTACCACAGGAAAAAAAAATCATTAACAAATATATTATTCAGATTTTGATAATGGATAATCTCTTACCTTGACTATAGTATAGAAATGTCTGGAATATAAATTTAAGATTAAGAGGAATGTCTCTTTTAAATGGCCAATATGCGTTTCTGAAAGCAAATTTTTTAATGAGCAAATGACTGGCATGGGAAATGCAGCTAGATGCAAGGTCTATGCTCAATCTCTGGACAGTCATTTTGACACTATGTTCTGCATTGGGAATTATCCTAGGTCCTGGGCATACAATGATAGGCCTTACATGGTCCCTTCTTTCCCTTAAAATAGGAGATAACTAGCTAAACACACGTGTTGTGCAGTACATACAGGCTATGATTAGGGATACACATAAAGTTAAGAGCCTGAGGAAAGGCCAATCGATACCTCTTGGATGGACCCCGAAGATATATGAGGGTACATTTGTGCTGGATCTTAAAGCACAGAAGCCTCGAATCTATGCTTCAAACCAAGCAGGATTACAGCATAAGAGACGTCTACATAGAAAAGGGCAGTTAGGGAACTGCCAATCATTCAGTGTCCTTAGAACAGAGGAGTGCATGAGGAAGAAAATCAGAATATAAATGTGGATAAATGGGTAGGGGCCAAAACATGAAGTATTTTTTAAAATGGTTATTTTACAGTACAGCATTAGAAAAGTAAATGGTAGAAGAGCAGCCTTATTAGCAAATTAATTCAGATTTTCCCCCCTTAACTTTATTTTCCATTGAATAAGCCAGGATGAATAGTGGAAAAAAATATTTCAGTGTATTCCCATAAAATATATTTGGTTTTTTGAACAGAAAATTATGTTTTTAAATCATCATCATCATCTTCATCATTTTTTAAGTCAAAACATCAGATTCATTTTGTCTTCTGATCTTGAACCTAAAATACTAAATGCTGGCAATATTTGAACAATGACTACGTTTTTATAAGTAGGTTGTTGGCCTTAATTTCCCCAGAATCTAGTGCTATATGTGCTATGGTGACATATGAATTCTAATAATGGGAGGTGGTTTCTGAAGTACAAAGTTGGAAAGATATTCTTGGTGAATAAGAGCTCAGATTCCTAGTTATTGCCACAAGCCAGTGTTTACTGAGATCTAAGTAACATGAAGTAGATCAGAGGGGAATTAGCACATCCATCAAAAAAGGAGAAAATGAAGCCTCTATCTCAAAGGACCCTACCATTCTGGGGATATGGGCTGTAGGGAATCATACTGAATGGTAAGGATCTCTGGTGCACATTGCTAATTGCAAAAAATATAAGTTTTTAAAATTCCACGTCAGTGGCAGTAGAGTCTATGCACAGCAAATCATTTGGGATTCATTTTTCATCAGTGAGGATTTAAGCAACAGATACAGCACATATCTCTTCAAATGCAAGTTCTCACACTTACCTTCCCCCACCCCAACACACACACTCCAAACAGTGAACCACAATCTCTATGACTCATGTGATTTTGATGGTAGAAATGACAGTAGATTAGCATTCAAGACTTTGCCAGAAAAGCTCTGGTTAGAAACATGAATTTCTTTAAAGAAATTAAATATGCCTTTTAGATAGTCTCTAAATCCCCTAGTTTTTATGCCCCACTATAAGGGAGAGAGAGGGAAGGGTGAAAGAGAGAGAGAAAGAGAGAGAAAGACAGAAATTTTTTTTTCTCTCCCTCTTTCTGTTTGACCTTGTAGAATTGCAGAAGTTAAATGGAACACAGGTTGGGAACATCCATTGTTCTTGTCCCAGCTGCTCCAAACTCGTAGAGCACATTGTCAATGAAATGGAAAAGAAATTAGCAGCTCATTTTGTGCAGAGTGAACTTTCTCTCTCTGTCTTGCTCATGCTTGATGGGCACACTCTCTTTGATAAATCAGTTCCTTATGCCTTATTGCCATGCATGAACTGGAAGTAAGAAATGTCAACAGTACTCCCCTGCTTCCCTCAGAACTAATCAAGTTTTTTTACCTGCCAAGGTAGTAGTTAATTTTGATTCAGTTGTCTCTTTTGAGGGGATCAGGTTGAGAGGGAAATTAGGAAGATAATGGGAAACATATCACTCAAATGTCCCAAACAACTAGGCATTGAAATAGTTATATGCTATATATGTTAGTAGTAATGTGAGAAAAGGCTGATTCTATGTGCTGTTAGGAGGAGGCTGTACCTCATTGCACATTTCCAGAGTCCTTGTAGGCAAAGTTCAATTAGCAGTTAAGGATGGGTTCAAATAGATTTAAAGAATTAGTCATTTTTGAGACTTTTATGGGGAAACTTAACTTAGTTGTGCTTTCAGTCAGCCTACAAAAAAAAAAAAAAAAAAAGAAAAAGAAAGAAAATCAGCGGGAGCTAGCTGAATGTGCAGATGTGGCATCATTGGAGCATCTAGAGATGAGGACAAACTCAGTATCTGCTGAGTAGCCAACAGTTCCAGGACAGTAAAGGCTGTTTTAAGGTCATAAGGAATCACTATCTGAATGCAGTGCATTGGCAATAGCAAATATTCAGGGAAAACTGGTGCTCAAAAAAGACTGAAGGTCAGCATTTCTAAGAAAAAAAAAAATTTTGAAAGTGAGTATGTTCCTTTATAAATCTACCTTTCATGAATAATGCCTTGGGAAAGGTGACCTCCTCTGGCAATCCAGTACAGGGCCACTATTCTTAATCACTCTCTTCTGGGTCTCAAAGTACACAGCCTTTAAGTGATAAGAGAAGATGAGTTTTCTGCAGCTGTGCCAAAATCTGTTTTGGGTTCATTGGCAAGAACGTATTTGGGAGAGAAATAGATGGTGCATTAGTTTGGATGGCTCCAGAAACTGAGGGCTGGGTAATCATTTATATCATTTCTTCTTTACTGTATGTCATTTGGGATAGACCAGTATAGGAGCTTTTTTGTTATCAACAACATCACAACCATCATTTCAATCACTTAGAAATTGCATTTGGGTGCATAGAAAAATTATAAAATTTAGAAAAAAAACAGAAAATTTAGAGGTAGTTTTTAACACAAATTCATCATGGATCTATGCTTTCTATACCTTTTTTTTTTTGGAAGCAGATTCTCACTTCATGGAGACAGAAAAAAAAAGTTGTAATCTACCTAACTGTTCTTTCTTTCTATCACGGAATACTGAAGTTAATGCCTACACAAGCATGACGTTTTTTTCACCCAGGCCAGAGTGTAGTGGTATCATCATAGATCACTGCAACCCCAAACTCCTGGGCTCAAGCGATCCTCCTGCCTCAGCCTACCTAGTAGCTGGAATACAGGTGTGCACCATGACACACAGCCAATTTTTATTCATTGTTGGCAGGAATGCAAATTAGTACAACCTCTATGGAAAACAGCATGGAGATTCCTCAAAGAACTAAAAGTAGACCTACCATTCAATTCAGCAATCCCCCTACTGGGTATCTACCCAAAGGAAAATAAGACTTTTCATCAAAAAAACACCTACGCCTAAATGTTTATTGCAGCACAACTCACAATTAGAAAGATGTGGATTCAACCCAAAAGTCTATCAATTCACGAGTGAATTAATAAAATGTGGTATATGTATACCATGGAGTATTACTCAGCTGTAAAAAGATGAAATAATACCTTTTGCAACAATTTGGGTGGAACCAGTGGCCATTCTCCTAAGTGAAGTATATCCAGAATGGGAAAACAAATACCACATTTACTCACTATTAAATTGGAACTAACTGAAGAACACACATCTGCACAGAGGGAAGTAAAACTCAGTGCACAATAACCTGGGGGCGGCAGGGAGAAGGAGAGGGGGATAAACTAACCTGATGGATAATATGAAAACTATTTGCATGATGGGCATACTTATAGCCAAATTTCAAACATTAAAAAAATCCACGTAACCTAAAACATTTGTGACTCATTAATATTTTGAAATAAAAAAAGAAAAAAACAATTCTAAAATCTGTGTGGAACCACAAAAGACCCTGAGTAACCAAAGCAATACTGAGGAAAGAGAACAAAACTGGAGGCATCACACTCTGTCTTCAAAAGACTTGAGTAACAAGCAAGGCTTTAGTAACCAGAACAGCATGGTATTGGTGTGAAATAGGCCCATGGATCAATAGAACAGAACAGAGAACTTGGAAATATATCTACATATTCAGCCATCTGATTTTTGATAAAGGTACCAAGAATATACGTTGGAGAAAGGATATCCTCTTCAATAAATGGTGCTGGGAACACTTGATATGCATATGCAGAAGAACGAATCTATTCTCCTACCTCTCACCATATATAAAAATGGATTTCACATAAATGTAAGATTTGAAACTACAAAACTACTAGAAAAAAATAGGAGAAATGCTTCAGGACATTGGTCTAGGCAAAGCTTTTGTGGCTAAGCCTTAACAAGTGCAGGCAAATGGACAAGTCAAAAACCTTTTACACAGTAGAGGAAACAACAGAGTGAAGAGACAATCTGTGTAATAGAAAATGTTTACAAACTATTCATCTGACAAGGCACTAATATCCAGAATTACAAGGATCTCAAATAACTGAACAGGAAAAAAAACAAAAACAAATAATCTAATTAAAAATAGGAAAATGATCTGAATAGACATTTCTCAAAAGAAGAAAATAAATGGCCAAGTATATGAAAAAATGCTAAACATCACTAATTATCAGGAAAATGCAAGTAAAAGCCACAATGAGATATCTTTTTCCAGTTAGAATGGCTGTCATCAAAAATGGAAAAAATAAATGCTGGAGAGGATGTGGCAAAAAAGAAGCTCTTATACACTGTTGGTGGAGATGTAAATTAGTATAGCCATTATGAAAAACAATATGGAGGTTTCTCAAATAACTAGAAATAAAGCTACCATGTGACTCAGCAATTCCACTTCTGGGTATTTATCCAAAGGAAAGAAAACCAGTGCATCAAAGAAATACCTGTAATCTCATGTTTATTACAGCTCTGTTCACATTACCCAAGTTATGGAATCAACCTAAATGTCCATCAACATATGGATGAATAAAGAAAATATATATATATATATGTATATATATATATATATGCAATGGAATACTATTCATCCATACAAAGAATGAAATCCTGTCATTCATAGGAACATGGATAAGACTGGAGAACATTATGTTAAGTGGAAAAAGTCAGTCACAGAAAGATAAATACAGCATGTTCTCACTCATATGTGGGAGCTAAAAAATAATTGACCTCACAGAAGTAGAGAGTGGAATAGTGGTTGTTAGAGTCTGAGAAGAGTAGGGGAAAAGGGAGGATAGAGAGAGGTTGGTTAGCAGATATAAAATTGCAGCAAGATAGGAGTAGTACCCATGAATATGGTTAACAGCAATTTAGTGAATATTTTTGAAAAGCAAGGACAAAGGATTTTAAATGTTCATAACACAAAGAAAGATAAATATTCAAGGTGATGGATATACTAACCACCCTGCTTTGATCATTATACATTGTATACATGAATCAAAATATCACTTTGTATTCCATAACTATGCACAATTATTACATGGCAGCTAAAGATAAAAGGAAAAATAAAGATTTAAAAGAGAGAAAGAAAAGGAACAAATTACAAAAATTAGTAATGACTAAGGGGACATCAGTAAGGATTTTACAGAAATTAGAAAGAATTTGAGTAAATCAAATAAATAACTTTATGCCAACAAAGTCAACCATGTGAGTGAAATTAACAATTTGCTAGAGACACAGATTATGCAAATGACTCAACAAAGAATAGAAACTCTGAATAGATATATAACAAAGAAATTCAACTGCAAATTAAAAATCTTACCACAGAGAAAAACCCAAACCAAAATACCTATGGTAAGTTTTATCAAATGTTTAAAGAAGAAATAATATTCTCTCTCACAAACTCTTTCATAAAATAGAGAAGAATGGAGAACTTTTCAGCATGTTGTAAAAGGCCAATGTTAGCATGAACAAAAACCATATTAAAAACTTAAAAAAAGGATAAGTGTCACTAATCAATAGAGGCATAAAAGGCTTCAACAAAATGTTAACAAATATGTAAAATAGATTTATATACCATGACCAATATGTAACATGAACAAATGTGATTTATACCAACCAGGAATGCAAGGTTGGCTTCATATATTAAAATCAATTAATGTAATACATCATAGTAATATACAAAAGACAAAAAACATTTTATTTCCTTAATAGGAAAGCATTTTTTAAAAAAATAAAACACCCATTTATGTTCAAACATGCTCAAAAATTTTAAAAGGCAACATCCTCAACTGATGAAGGGTATGTATGAAAAACCTACAAAGGAGTTTAAACTTAACAGTGAAAAAATGAATATTTTAGTTTAAGATCGGGAGCAATGTAAAAGTGTTTACTCTTGTCATTTCTATTAACATTGTACTAGCTCTTTTTGCCAGTTCTAGAGAATAAATAATTGTAGATTTACAGAAAGTTATTAAAATAGTATGAAGAGGTACCAGTCACCCAAAGCTAACCCCTTACATGCCTATATTCAAAACCAGGAAATTGACATTGTTATAGTCTGCAGACGTCACTCAAGTTTCACCAGTTGTACAAGCAGTAATTGTGTGTGTATATGTGTGTATGTGGTTCTATGAAAATTTATCATATGAAGATTTGTATAACCATGACAACCATCAAGACAAAATTATTCCCCTCACCATAAAAACATCCCTTGTGGTATTCCTTAATAAGAACACATCCTCACCTTACTACCACCCTTAACCTTTCTTACTTCTTGACAAGTCTTCTCACTCTAGACTTGACACGTCTTCCCCAAGGACTTATTTTCATTTCTCCTCCTTTTCCAATGTATTTTATATTCTGTTACAAGAATAATGTGTTTCAAAATCCACAATTGGTGCCTGATCTCCAAAGTCTTTTCAGACAACTATCTTCCACTAAACATAATTTATTAATAGTTATTTTCTGTGTGTTCTATTTAGCACTTAAAAGGAACCACCATAGACTGAAAAAAATCAAGTTTTCCTACCATTTTTGTCACATTTTGCATTCCTAAGAACAAAGAATATATTTTATTTCCATTTGCATCCCTCATATCCTAACACTATATATTTTACATAGTAGTATTGCCCGAATCCACCATAAATTGAAATAAATTGCTATCTAATTGTTATTTATCTGTGTACCTTATCTTCCTACTTTTTCTTCCTTGAGGTAGGGGATCAGACCATATTTTCTCATTCCCTTCACAGCACCTAACACAACACTATGTGCATAGAGATTCATTATATTGTTAAATTGCATTAAATTCAATTGGAAATCTTAAGAAAGGGAAAAAAAAAGTGACAACCAAGTTCTTTTCTTTGATTTTGTTGCTTATTTTTTGCAAAGCTTTGGATAACTCACCTAAATACATAGTACTTCATTTCCCTCATCTCTTAAATGTCAATAATGATGCTTTTCCCCCTGGGTCCATGTGGAAATAATTAATGTCTTTTGTAAGGGCTTGAAGAATGCTGGATGAGAACACTATTAATCACTATCAGTAGCAGCAGAAGAAAGGACATGTTAAGTACTGATATGTGTATGATTCTCTGCAGAGCAAGTTAAGTGGGCAAGTTCTTTGCCCTCTGGGACCTATCAAAAATGGACAGCACATTCAGAGGTAACATACTCAGAGAAAATATACACTCAAAGGCACCCAGGGAAATGCCGAAACAAGATTGTAAACTTCCTGAAGCCAAGTCTTAATACAAGTGGACTTAACATAGTAAATAAACCAATCACATCTTGAAAAAAATAATTTTGTCATTGGCATATATTAGATGGGCTTGATGCCAACTCCTATTGACACCTTAACAATAAGGGTCAAATGAAGATAAAATCCAGGCAGGTAAAGAAACATCAGGTACATAAATAATCCTGGACATACTAGACTGCTGAACTGGAAAGAGAATGGGGTGTGTGTGTGTGTGTGAACCATGTGAACAAGAATGTGAATGAACACAGTTCAGTGGTGGGGTTGGAGATAAAGGAGGTGACATGTAGAAAAAGCAATAGGAAGAAGCAGATTGTCATGATATAAATGTGGCCCATTAATGACTTTTTAAAGCTCATCGCATTTGTTTAAGTAAAGAACAATGCCCTGATAGGTGGTAAGGCTTGGCAGGAGAAGTTACTTAATAGTAGTAATGGTATAAATAATTCTGGTTTGAGCAAAAGTACAGAGTTGGGATAATAAGTAATAGATTCTAACTTCCTATGAGCTAAGCAGAGTGTCTGTCATCCTAGCTCAATGCCTTGGATAGATCTCTGGCACCTGTAAGAGAATAAAAAACAATCAAGAAACTGTGTTTTACCAAAATTATCACACAATTAATTGGTCACATAGAAGAAAAACATGAATGAAAAACCACACTGAGTAGTTTGACAGAATGTTCAGTTTTTGACCAGCTATGCTGGCCATGTATTGACATGTAGCCACTGCACTGGTTCCTATTAATCCTGGGCTTAAGATGGTCTATAATGGTGTTAGTCCCAGAAAAAATTGAGTAGGACTACTTAGCCCCTGGCTACAATGGGCAGCTCAGGTCTAAAGTGACTGCTTTGTGAGTCTGTATTCTAGGGGGCTGGCAGGACCCCGGGCACTTCACAACTGAATCACTTTGACCCAAAGTCATTTGTTCAATCATGGTTGACAAAAGGTAACAGAGACTTTCTACTGTTCGGAAAACAAATGGATCTCATGGCTGTTTTCATAAAGATCGACGGGGACTTAAAATAGCCCGAGGTTAATATTATAAATCTTTCTAAAAGAGATTTTCAGAACATATTCTTTATCCCAGCATTGGATCAATCTCACAAAATGACATATTTTCAAACTACAGTAAAGCAAAACAACTTATTCTTGAAAAAGTTGAAAATATTAAGAAACCTTTTCTTTTCCTAGCTTTTTTGTTTATTTATTTATTTTTATTCTTGAACATCAACCAAAAAAAGAACTTACACAAAAATATGTGAAGAATACAGATTGACCTTTTCAATAGCTTTGTGCCTAGTCACCTAATCTTTACTGGTATCCAGAGTTCCTTGGATGGTTACGGTGGATATGAGCCTGTGGTAGGCTCATGTGAGGTGTGGGCTTTTAACATTGTATGCAATAGGAAAATCAAAAACAGAAACAGAACAGGGTAAAGGAATTCTATCCCTAACCCATATAACCATGAAGACCTGCTACAAAATTAAAATTCACTGGAAATATTGACTAGTAAATATTTCTGGCACCGTCCTATACATGATGATTAAATAAGAGGACACTTAATAATAAAAATTTACTTTGATCTTTGGATGAAAGTATATGTTGAGGAGATATGAAGGAGTCTAAATTAAAATTGAAGCAGCGAGCATAGGGATCCAGACTTCAGGGAAAGAATAAATACTGTAGATAAATAGAGCAGACTATGCCATATTTATACCACTTTCTGATAGATTTTACCAGTTCTACTTTATAATATACTAGAAACTTGCCTGTTTATTTCCTCATGTATTTCTTTTTCAAAACTTATTGATGTCTCATCTTGCACTGGAAATTTTTTGGAGGAAGAATGAGCTGATTTTCAGCTGTGGCAATGTCACTTGCTGGCATAAACACAAGGTAAGACTGTTCAGATTGTCCTCTGCATTATAGTCACCATGATTATTGCCTAACTCTGTCCTTCTCCTTCCATGGCTCATAGTATCAGTTTGCTTAGTGTGTGTGTGTGTGTGTGTGTGTGTGTGTGTGTGCGCGCGCGTGCTCAGAGGAGATGTATGGGAATTGGTGCCGTCTCATTTGAAAAGTAACTTGGATTGAAATCAAGGCTCAATCTCATTCCCTTTTAGGTTAGAAGACACCGTGATAGCTACACAGATTGGTTGTTTCAGAATGACTTATCTTTTAGCCAGGTTGTCTGGCTGGGAATCTGCATCATGAAAGAAGTCTGAAGGGTCTCTCCACCAGCTACTACAACATGACCATAAGGACATTATTAGGGAAAATAACCCCTCATTCTCCCGATTTTGAAAAAAGAGAGGTTGGTCAAGAAAGCACTCTATGAAACATGTATACTAAAATAAAGCCATGTTTAGCAACAGTAATGAAAATGAAAAGAGAGCAAAGAGGTCTACTGAAATAGTGGTTCTTATTCAGAAAATATAAATTTTAGGAAAATTTTAAAACCTATCATCAAATTGTTGGCATTCTAGATTTCTGATACAAAAGGAATCCATCATCTATGTACGTCTGTGTGTATATATGTATGGATGTATGTATAAAAATAATGATCAGTGCAAAAACTCTTATCAAAGGATGAATATTTAGTAAAAGTTGGAAAGTAAATTTATCTAGAGTATAAGAATATCTATGGGAGACTGTTGGGTCTCAATGGAAATGTAATTCAAGAGAAATTTATCTTAATGACTTTAGTCTTATAGTTATAGAGTCATTAAGGGTTTGCAGAGGTCACTTGCATCTTTAATATTTTATGGCCTTTTATGGGGGAAATTATGTGAGAGTAATATCCAATTTATCGATTAAAGAGTCTCCTTTCCATGTATCTACAGGGATTTTTCTTTCTTTTCGTGCTATTGCCCTCTACATTTCCACAGTATCTATTATAGAATCAATGGAATGAGTTTTTCATGAAAATATTATTGACTTTAACATAGCTTGAGGAGAGGAAGTAGCTCGGACTCTCCTTCAATTCTCTGGGATCAAGGCTGTCCTTAGGCAAGTTAGATCTTGGTTTCCAATTCTGGCTTTCTTCTGTCACTTTCTAGCTTTTTAAACTTGAGGAGTCTTTCTGAGACTCAATTTTCTCATCTGTAAAATGAGGTAATTGAATACACTGGTCTCTAAAATCATTCCTAATATTTAAAAGAAAAACTTAAAAAGATAATAAGAGGTCACAAAAGTAGGGTTCTGGAGAATATTTGAATACTCTTGCTTCCTGGTTTGGTAGGGAGAGGCACAATTTGTCATTCACAGATCATGAACTGCAGAAAATGCAGTGATAAGGTAGGGAATGCAACTCAGTTTTGAGGCCAATGCACGCTCATTGTTATGTTATGTAATTTTTCTTCAGTGCCAGATGGGTGCACTGTTTGCCAGGGATTCATAGTTTAGAAAAACAACAGTGCACACCCAGACAAAGGACTTGGTTGGGATGTCTTTGTTCAGGGAACAATTAAAATGTATTTGCACTGAGTGATAAAAGCTTTCCCTGAATGCAAGGCACTGCGGCAAAGCACCACGTGTGGTTGCACTTTTCAGGTAACAATGCCATGCTATTTGCCTTCACTTGCCAGTGGAATTAACACAATGAAAAAGAAAATTGCAAAAGTATTGGAAGAACAGCCTAAATCTTCATCAAGTGCCCAACTGTTAAATATACTACAGTTTTTAAGTCCACATGGAATTTGGGATTTATGGAATTTTATGGGATAAATAGAATGGACATAGGATTGATAATTTGAAAAATGTTGTTGATCCCAAAAGTCTCCTGGGCAAGCACTCTTCTTGGAAAGAGTAAGAACTCTATTTCCTAGTCCGTTTCAAAAATTGTTTTCACAGAACCAAAGTCTTTGGACCAACGTGACTCTTTTAACTATTTGTTCCCCTTGGTAACTTCACCCCTAAACTGGGGATTTTCAGCCCAGACCCTGAAAGCTAGTGAGAATAGAAGAAAGGACTTCATTTTCTGCAGATGAGTCATCTTGCTAATAGTAAAACAAGTTTTCTTCACCATAGACTTCAGGCACCACAGTAAATTTTGCCTTATGTTGTTCTAAAGTGTAGCCTCAGAAACAAAAGGTTTTGGAAGAACTTTCTTGGGCCCACTAGGCAAATCCTTCCAACATAATTTCTGTTTGTCAGAAGGCTGTCCCCCTTTATGGCTTGAACTTAGTTCACCACTTGAAAAAGTATCTCAGCTGCAGCCACATTTTGTTTTCTTCAGAGCAATTTTTGCAGCATCATTTGTGATAGGAGCCATCGTGTGCTCACCCAAGCCAGATCATCTCTCATCCAGAAAAAGAAAATCAATTTTAATTCTTCAAAGAAGAGCAGCAAGTGGTATTTGTTATTTATACAGTATTTAAATAAGGGTCATTAAACACTCTTTCCCTTTTTTCCCCCTCTCCTTATCTAGGGACTTAAAGAGGGGGATTTATAGGAAATTAATAGATATAGATTAGACCATGCAGATACCTTGACACTCTGAGAATACACCTAAACCAAGGGCTGAAAAAAGCAAGAGTCTATCTGGATATCTATTGTTGGTTTAGTGGCAAAGTCAGCAGGTTCTACCACTTATCTGAGATCTGTATTGTGGCTTATATTATTATGTGATGAAGTTTAGCCTTCACACAGAGAAAAATTTTGTTCACAAATTCTCTCGGAAATGTCATTTTCAGCAATTCATGTATGTTAGCCACTTAGTTACACTCAGTTACAGAAAATAGTGGGAAGCAAACATTCAATATGTATTTATTGGTTTGAAGGAATGATTGCACAATGTTATGTTCTGGGAAATGTGAGGTTACAAATGCTGTCTGTTATGCTGAAAACAGTATATCTTATTTCTTAGTTTTAGCTGACCTTCCATAATTGCACTTACCTTTTCTTTTCTTGGAAGGGCTATTTAATTCTTTACCTAGTGACTATATACTAATAAAATATGTAAACTATGAAGACATTTACTTATAAGGAGAGGAGGAGTTAAAGATATTAACTAAGTTTATGGCCCTATTCTGGGGTCAGACATTCCTCAACATATCTCAGAAATACGATGAGAGTTTCAGATATTAATAAAATGTGTTTTATTGGTATCAAGAACTAAAATGAATTATAAACAAGCAGAATAACAACATAGAAAAGATTATAAACATATCAATGAGTGGCAGAGAATAAGATTAGTTGATCAATACTTAAACAAATATTATATTATATGTTGATGTTGAGTACCTAGCTCAAAGTTGGCACATACTTGGAGAATAATTAATACTTGTTAAAATAATGGATAATTATTTAGATAAATAGGTTCATAAACAATCAGACAGCATGACAATCTGTAAGAACACAATTTAGTGTCATATCGTCTGAAGATCAAGGTAAGTTCAGGGACTTTCTACCTCTGTAATCCAGGGCGAGGAACCTTAACTTTTACAAACCTCACTTACTTCAACTCTAAAAGTGGGATGACAGTAATAACATTTATCTTCTAGGGATATAATGAGAAAATATATGCATATACATATATCGTGCTTAGGAAAAGGTTTAGCTGGTAAGATACCCTCAACCAACATTGGTTTTTGGTCATGTTAATTTTATTTTTATTATTACTAACAGTTCTAACAACTACCATCTATAATAGAGACAAATTGCAATTTCTAGCCCTAAAATGTAAAGAATATTTATGAAGAAAAAATTATGTCCTTGATGAATCCAGATGTGATAACTAGCTTTGGACAATTAACCAGAATGTCCATTGAACTTTAGTGGCCCATCAACTATTTCTCTGAGTACACATTTAACATTTCCTATGAACCCAGTTCTCACCTATCTAGTCAGTGGATTTCTGGTGAACTCAATTTATTTGGGAAGGTAAGACCTAAACACATTAAACCTGTGAGACTCATAGCCTGGAGTCCACAAACCTCCCAAGAGATTAATGTATAGATTTCAGTGGATTATGAATTTGAATGAAGAAAAAATTGCATCTTTCTCTTCACTAACCTCTAACTAAAATTTATCATTTCCTTCAATTATGAATGTAGGCTACAATCTGCAGTATTATTAGCAGTATCTAAGGCTGTCAACAATAGACACCACAGATATTTTCACATTACATTATTGTTGTTTCGGATACCTTGAAATGGCATTCAAAATTATAGTAGTTATTAGACCTGCTGCTGAATCATGTTATATATGTGACAATCATACATAGTAGTACATCACAGATTTGGCTTTTGTAATATAATGTAACTGTATTTTAATATAATTGGTTTCTTGTATAATCTTAAATATTTTATTTTATCACTTAAAATCATTTTTCTGAGAAGGAATCATAGCCTTCGCTAGACTGCTAATGGGGTTCATGGCACACAAAAAAATGATTAAGAATGTCTGGAATAAAGACATGAGTTGGAGGAGAAAGAAAAGTGATTATTGTTTAATGATTAAATTATATTGTGCAAATGAATGTGTTAGAAAGCTCCAGAAGAAAACCAGACTTCCTGAATTTTTAAAAAATATGCTCACTTAAGAGTTTTAGGACTACCTGGAAGGCAATGGAATAGACTTACAATAATTGGTAATGTGTTCTGGGAAAGAGCTCTTCACACTAGTTTGATTATGTACTCCTTAGAAGAAAATTCTAAGTTGGTTGCTAAAATTTTCATTATAAATATAAATAGCTGAAAGAAGTGTCAATTCTGGTATATTATAAGTAACAGTATTTAAAAATAAAACTATTACATCATTCTCAAAACATTTCACATGAAGTATATATAGAAAGATGATTTAATACTCAGCAATATTTATTTATTTAATATATAAATATGCTTTTTTTAACTGTTGGAAATTTTACATCCATCCTTTATGTTTTCAAAATCAGATTTCTGTTCCTCTTCACTCACAGAATTGTATGTTTTTTAGAAATAGTACAGTTGGCACTATTCATTGATATTTTATAGATCAATTTATCACAGTTCTTTGACAAACAATAAGTACATAAATTGAATTTTTAAAATTTTCCCTAACAAGATGGCTCTAAGTATTTAAGAATTTATGATGATTATGGTGATTATTTCTAGGGAACTGATTAAAGCATAAATGTGATAAAATTTTGGGGAAATATTTATAAAAAGGTAGTGCATTATTGGAATGCATCACTTTGTGAGATAGTTGGAGGAATGTGGCAGGCAGCTTGAAGTAATGATCTCAACCTTCCCTCCCATTTCTGAGGTTGTGACTTTGTATCTCCTCCCATAAAGTGATGGAGCCTATGCTGCCTACTATTGAATATGGGCAGGCTTTCTGTCCTGCTTTGACCATCAAATGTAGCTCCAGTATATGCAGCTTCTAGGGATAAATCTTAAAAGGCTTTGAATCTCCTATCATTGTCTTTTCAAACACTCTCATCACCAAGTAAGGAAGCCCAGACTAGATTTCTGAATGATTGGCAGCTATGGGGAAAACGATGTCCTGAGACCACAAAGAGAGGGCGAACCTAGCCCTGTCAGTATCTCATGTGAACCCCAATTCCAGCCAACCCATCAGCTGCATGTAGTCACATGAGTGAGCCCAAGAAAGACCAGTAGAAGAACAATGTATAGAACCATAAGAAAGAATAAATTATTGTTGTTTTAAATCACTAGATTTTGGGATATTTTTTAAATGGCATTAGACAACTTAAAAAATGGGAATTTTAGTATAAAGGAAATAATCTAATTGCCCTTTGGGGATCTGGTGGTTTTATCCTTGTATCAGTGAATTGGATTGTGTCTGTGAAAGGGAGGTATACCACAAATGCTCTATCAGGTAGATAGATTTTAAAGGTACAAATAGAAGTTGAAGATCTAGAAATTGATTCTCTTAAATCTATCCACATCTTAGTACCTCCTGGAAATTCTTTACACGTACCCTAATTGAAGACCACTGTTCCAACATGAGGGGTATGATAGAACAGGCTCTACAATGGTGCTAAGGCATTTCTGGAACAGGAGTCATAGAAAAGCAGTGGGGTCTGAGTATGTGTTCATTTAAGGAAGCGCCCTGAACTATTCCAGAGGGAAGTCAGAGCATGAACTCCCCTTAGGTAAAGTATAAGCAGAAACTAGAGGGCTAAGGGTAGAAGCTTCAGAATATTTGGTTTTATCCAAAGATTTGCTGTTTGTTTTGGCTGGCTCATATCAACAACACTGAATATGGTGGCTATCTTTCTTGGGTTAATGCCACAGGTACCACGGGGCCTCCAATTGTACATATACTGACATAAGACATTGTCATTTCTTGGTCAGCTACTTGAGAATAATATATTATGCATATTAATATATAATTTACATACATCAAAGTAATTTCATACTGTGTCATTGTTGTCATTTCAAAAGTGAGAAGAATCAGAAAGTTTGAAATGACTTATCCAAAAAACCAGTTAATGACCAAGGTGGATTTTATGGGCAATTTTACATGATGCCAGTGTCATGCTCATGCCACTGAGAATGGAAGATTAGATTCATTCCCTTCTAGGTAGTTTCCAAGTAGAAATTATACCTTTTTCCAAGGTGAGTAATTATATCTTTTTGCTAAGAAAATCATCATAAGTATATGATGTTGTGTGAAGTCAGTCAAGGATAAATGACTGTAGGCTGGGTGCATTGGAGACTGTGTTGAGGACACAGGACCCCGAAGTATATTCTCCAACATACATATGAGTGGGTCAGTGAAAAGGCATAAGAACCATTTAGACAAAGCAACAGGGTAAGGAAAGGCATGAAACAGATATTAACCTTCCTTCTAGAAAGTACATTGAGAATACTGGCCTGACTAGGGAAGAGGGAGTACATACAGGAAAGAGCCAGGATGCATTTGACAAGCTAGAAGGTCTTGAAAGCTGGGCACACATAATAATGCAAATGGAGGCAGAGATATTATAATTGAAACATTAATGATATTTGCTCAATAGATAACTGAAAAAAAAAGTGGGTTTTTTTTTTGCTTATTTTGTTTGTTTGTTTGTTTTTGCCAATGACCTCAAGGAATAATTTTGTTTTCACTTTTATTCTAAAGATAGTACCTAGTCTGTGACTTCATCAATTTCTAATATTTAACACACATACACACACATGTACACACACAAGCACACACACATTCAAGACTTTCTGTTCTTGAAGCAGTATGCTTGCCCCTGGACTTTCTA
This sequence comes from Varecia variegata, assembly GCA_028533085.1. NCBI lineage: Eukaryota > Metazoa > Chordata > Mammalia > Primates > Lemuridae > Varecia > Varecia variegata. The sequence goes on from CM052443.1 coordinate 24,261,136, forward strand.
CAATTGAATAAGTGAAGTCAGCTAAGGCAAAATAAAAATAGAATGTCTGCAGTCCTAAGGAAACCATGGATTGAAGAGAAAACAGCCAAGTAAGATTGTAGGAGGTCTCAAACAAACTTCAGGATTTGAAGAAGAAAGAACAAAAGGCAAGAAAAAATCAACAGGTAGCAGAGGTGAGGGCAGCTAAGGAGAACTTAGGAAAAGGCCAAAATAATTACTGCTCCAAAACAAAGAGATATATTGATGTCTTTTTCTTTTTTAAAAAAAATCTTTTATTTTAAAAGTCTGAATCTTCCAAGATTAATACTGGGAGGAACAGCACTATGGTCTAACCTTTGTGGATAAAATTTTAGGTTTTAAATGATGATGATATTTTCTTTTGTTGTTTTATATTTTGAATGCTATAAAATATTCCTATTTTAAAGTACTCATTGCCTTGCATTTGCAAAGGGAAAAATAAGTTCCTTTTAGACTGCCTTTCTGAAAAACAAATGACCACAAAGCTGAAAGTAACCTCAAAATATTACTCCATCTCCTGCCCAAGCAACATCCAAGGCATTGATTGTCTTTCTGTACATTATTCATTCTTTCCATAGTACATATTAGCATCCATTAATTGAACAACTAGTCTATATCAGGCATTGTGCATATCATTTAATAATCACCATTGCACTGCAAAGTAACTTTAGAGAAACAATAAGGCTAAATAAATAGCCCCAGTTTGTAGCAGAGCTGAAATTGGATCCAATGTCAGCAAGTTTTCCACCTATCATGGGGTGGCCACCTCTCTTCATGGTCCCACAAAACTAGAGTCCTTATGTTCTTCCATTCCTACTCTCCCTAACCCCACTGTCTTCTCTGGCAGAGATGAAAGATCCATAATACATACATTTCAGGGAATGTAAATCATGTCATTATCTCCATGAATGTTACTTACAGTTTAATACTGTGAAATGAAAGACTTGACTTTCTGTTGGTTGGACTTTTAAGGTTTAATATTAAATTTCCTAAGGGACAGGTTTGCTATATACTCTTTTGGTTACCTTTCTTTTTAGGTTTAATCACTCTTCAGAGCAAAGCTGATAAAACCGTGTTTAAACATAGCAATTTAGACCTCCAAGGGTTGCTACTGCTGGCTAAGCCTGACCTTGAAGTGCTGTTGTCAGCTCATCCATCTAGCTGACAGTATCTTCAAGCTTGTACAATTCCTGGGTCAGCTTTCTTTTCCATCTACATTCCTTTCTGCTTTCAGAGTTGACTTAGGAAATGGGGGATGTTCTTGTAAGCATGTGCACTGCCCTCTGTTTCTCAAGCTGTGAGTATACAGCACTTACTACATTCTGCCTTGTATTGAAGTTAGTGGTTAGTTCTTTATTAGTTGATTAATTTTTTTACATTCCTGCCAACACTGTCAGACCCTTTAAGGTGTCTGGGCACTGCCTAAATAATTTAGGTAATAGCTTCCCGAGTGTACCGTAATCCTTCAGTCTTATCCCATGAACTATGCAAATTCCCATGATTTCACAAATTCTGAGGGTATCGTGGTCCTATAGTTTTTTTTTTTTTTCACTCTCATTTCTGTTGTTTATGACCTCTTCTCACATAAGTCACCATTTCCTGTGACGGTGTATTTGTTTTGTTTCTCCCCTTTTTAAAGATTAACCAGAAGCATCACTGACCCAAGATACTCAGCTATATTTAGCCAATACTTCTGGAAATTGGCACTCAGAGAAAGGAAATTAAATCTCTGAATAGCACAGTATATAGCAGACCGCCATATAATCAGAACCCTGTTTTAAAATCCTGAACACCTCTCACCATTGTGGATCTTTTCTTTCCCACTTTCTCTGCAGATCCTCAATTTCTTCCATATTGCTCAGTCTTCAAACTCAACCTTCTTCCTTTCAATTTCTTCAACTGTTTCTTCATCATCTTCTCAAAATTTCCAGAAAGATCTAATTGTTGTCATCTATGCATAGGTAAACAACAGTGAAGGAAACACGAACACCCTTGATGCCCCATGGCTTTGATTAAAACTTTCTTTTCAGTGATTTTTTTTGGAGTGTCTGGAACCATACTGGAACAAAATCAACAAATAAACTTTGACTGCTATAACAAACAGGAATACAATTACAATAATAAAACTAACAGAATTCTAGAATAAAGGAGAAAATTGTGTGATTTTTTTTTCTATCTCAGAGATCTTTTCCAAGTAAGCAAAGAAAAATTATAGCCTTCATTGGCTATATGTGTATAAAATGGTGCTACTGAAAGGTTTGAATCTCAGAAGCAGACAAACAACCATAGAGGATATCTGATAAGGTATAAAGAAGTCCTTTTGTAGGTGCAATTAAGAATTTTTCTTCTAAAGTCCAGAAGTTGATTTGCAGTGAACTTTTAGTTAAGTAGTCAAAGACTTTGAGTGGATAATGAAAAATGGCCCATTTCCACTGCAGGAGTAGCAATGAGATGTGTGTGTATGTGTGTGTGTGTGTGTGTGTGTGTGTGTGTGTGTATGTGTGTCTTTTGGAGCCAGAAAAGGACTAGGATGACTAAGGAAAATAAGCTAACATCTTAGCCTATTGAACAAAATTAATACATATTTTTATCACTCTCAATTTCTAACAGATTGCAAGAAATGACTATATGAAAAGTCAGTGCATCTCTAAAGAACAGTGTAAAGCAATACTAGGCCCTGGTGAATTATTAGATATGGTTGAATAGAACCGATTTTATACAGCCTTTAATATATATTCCTATGTTGCAGAATTTCTAGCAGATTCTGTAAATGTAATGCATGAAGTGAGCCACGGAGATTTGTCCAAAATAAGATAAGATAAAGTACAGGGTGGAGAATAATTAGATCCATTTGAAAATGAATTTAGATCAAACATATATTGTCTAGACTCAAATAAAAAAAATCTGGAGAACACTGTTTTGCTGACAAAATTCTAGAGGTGATATTATTATAGAATTGTCCGCATCATAGTACACTTACCAAGTAAGCTTCAGTTATCAATATGACACTCTTAACTTTACCTAAAGATTATGGGTTTATAATATATTATTTGATTAAAGTAAAAATGACTTATTGTTTTAAAATTTTTTTCACTGTGGCAAACCCAGTTGGGTCCCTGACAACCCTTTATCCCCATGCCTTCCTTGGCTTAACCTCTGCAATTTAGTATTTATTATTAATAAGAATAGATCTTGACCTCATTATTTATTATACTTTGAATCATAAAACATATGTGTTTTTAACTGTTGCCTCCTTGCTTGCCAGCTGCCCCTGACTCTGTTGTTAAATCAAATTCTAGGAACTTCTTTAGTGGGGTTCATTCACATAATTGGTGCCTTATTTTATTTTCATTTTTGCCAGCATTCTTCAGTTGGTAATTGAGACTACAGATGTGCTACTTTTATAAAATGAAATATGTAAATGATTTTAGCTAATTTAATATCCTATAATAGATACCCCCGTCGAATACTAATTTTTATCCAAAACACATTATTATTCTCCATCTAATGTACTGCATATTCTTCCCTACCTGCTTGAAATAACTTTCTTTTAACTCCCTTCATTTATCTAACTTCCTTCTCTTCTCTTTTCTTCTCCTCTTCCACCCTTCCCTCACTTATTTTATTCTCCCCTATTTTATTCTCCCCAAGTTTGTTTTTCATAACTTGGATAGAAGCTTTGAAGGTCTACTAATTCAGACCCCCTCTCCTCCCTCTTCCTCTCTTGAGTGCAGACATACCATTTGAAGCTATGGAAATACCTACTGAACAACAGGGAGCAGTCACAGGGTTGAGGCCAATCACTAAGAATACAATGGCAGAATGAATCTGAGTCCCTGATGGCATTGTTAGACCTACCACTGGTTCTTATTGTGGAAGAATAACAAAATACACATACATGAACAACAACAACCAAATAAAACCAAAAAAGGTCTTATTTTAGTCACTTAGTTTTTCCATTAATTTCTACCAACTTTATTTTTAACTGACAAAATAATCAATAAATATTCTTGAGTGGATGAATAAATGAATGAATATAGGCTTGTGCATTGCTAGATTTTGCTCCCAATAATCTTTCTCCTGTAATCTCTTGCACATTTTTCTTGGTAACATTCTATACAGAATTATTATCAGGTCTTCTATGCATATATGTAACCTCATCAGAATTAATTATAGATCTTTCAGAGGCAGAAGATGTGACTGACTCTTTTCTATCTCCACTAGCTTCAGGAGTAGTACATGAGAGGAATGTGATGATAATCACGGTGATGATGCTGTTAAAGATAAGGGTAATAATACACCTGCAGTGAAAAGAATTTAATTCTACTGTCAACTGCTCACTTACTTCAAGCCACGTCCGGCTATATTTTATTTTCAAAGAAAGTCACCATGATAAACATTGGAGTTCATTGGAACTATCACAACAGCAGTTGACCTTCAATTTGCCACTGCTTCTGTCTCATGTTGAAGAGATCTTTGAACAAGGTCTCTGATGAATACCACCATTGACATGAACCTCAAGCTCACAAGTGTTCCCCTACAAGCTTGCAGACAATCCAGTGACTCTCAGGGAGAACAACAGTTAGCCTAAGCTAAATTTATTACCAGCACAGCCTGTTCTACAAGTAAAGGATTTTTACACTCACTTTTGCTAGCAAAAATATGGTGCTTTTTTTTTTTTTCTCACTCTATTTAAGGTCATTCTGCCATGGGTAGAATACAAATGAATAAGGATGGATCCAGAAATACAAGAAAATGAGAGGACTTCCTCATTGAAATGTGCCAGAGTAGCCAGGATCTTTTTATAGTCAGTGGCTGCTCAAAAATAAAGTCTACTCTCCCCATCACTCTATCAGTCTATCAGGCATTAGACACAGCTCCTTCCCCTGAAATCATTCTTAGCCAGGTTAGGTTAAAGAGTTGGACACAACTTGCAGTAGGCATCCTCCAGCCTGGAGCTTTTCATGAAACCTACTTTATAACTACCAATGAATTAAAAATAAAACCTACTAAAATCAGTCTTTAAAGGCATTTAGAGAGAAAGATTGTGGGATATTGATTCCCCTTTCACTTTTTCTGTTAGTTCTTTTTGTAAAGTATACATTAGGCCTTATTTACTCTGGGCCAGGCATAGTCATAGTAGCTTCTGCTCTTGTCCAGTTAATGTTATGCTAAGTGACTATTAAACCCTAGAAATAAAGCTTATTTAAGTACAAGAAGTTGTTGGGTTGATAAGACCTGGGATGAGGTTTTGAAAGTGTGTCAATGTAGAACAAAGTGACCCCCTAACCAACTCAAACTGATATCTTAAGCATGAAACAGATTTCTTTGCAATTGCTGATTTACCACTTTCATATAGTTCAAATACAAGGCATAGTTTTTCTCTAGCTGCCAGAAGAATTTAGCTAGCCTCGTTTCTATCTCATCCTATCTATATTTTCTCGTGACTCCTATAGGTTATGCCTTTTCTTTAGTTCCTGAATATAAGCAATTTCTGAGCCATTGTAGCTTGACATTGTATTTTGAACTGAAAACTTGACATTGTATTTTTGAGACTGAAAGACATACAAATGAACCTAAGATATTATACAGCAAAGCTTATGTGCATTGATGTAATAATATCTTACTTTGTTCTGCATTTCAATAAGGCAAGACAAAAAAAAACATATTTTATGATCATTAAAACAATTCTGGGTAATAGGTTGAAAAGAAATACTATTCTGAGACTTTGCATGGGGAAACTGAGGTTCACAGAGCACTTTTTCAAAGCCTTATAGATAATAAATGGTGGAGCTAGAACATCATGCTGGATCTTCTGATACTGAAACTATTTCCTGTCTCATGCAGAGCTCCCACTCAACCTCAATGAAGTACTGGGGTGATTGCTCCCAAACACCTAGCAAATACCAATTGCATTTTAAGTATGCATCCAGGGTTTATAAAAGCCAAGAATAGTTCTTTTTTTATTCCTTCACAAACAGCAGCTGTTGAAAGTCTACAACACTTCCAAAAACTCAGCAAGACACTTATATTAGAGTACTTTGAATATGTAAAATTGTGCTCCACAGAATTCAAATTCATCCCTATGTTTCTTATGCCAGATCTTAGAGGTTTGCTACTGCTCCTTTTTCTGTTTTTTTTTTTTTTTGGAATTTTCCCCAAACAGGCAAAAAAAAAAGGCCACGTCAACAAAGAAGTGTCAATGTGGTCACTTCTAGAGTGATAAACCAACTAAATGAAAAGAGAAACCTTAATATAATACATACCAGTAACAGTCAATTTTTCTATCATATGTGTGGCTGGGTTTGCATGTGTGTGTACTATATGTGCATGTACAGTTTATTACTATTTATATAGGTGATATTAATGATAATTAAGGAGTTTATTACATTAAACATTTTAATAATGAATGATAATAGAGGTCAGTTTTTACAAAGAAGAAAAGAGTGTATTAACTCTTTCAATGCAATTTCTATACACATAAAATGGTTTAGTTGATGACTTATTTTCTAAAATGAATTATCATTAAGTACAGATAGTTTTATTTAAAAAAAGTCAGTTTCTCCAGTGTGTTGAAACAGTACATCAATGGTGGAACAAAAACACTGAGGGCAGAGGCCAATTTTCTGTTTTTCTTTGTATCTGGGTTGCTTCCTCAGTACCTCTATACAATAGGCGTGTTGCTGTCTTTATGGTCAATTCTTGGGTAGAATCAAGTAATTTTGAATTAGGAAGAACCATGAGTGTCTTCTATAAACTCTCACCCCAAATTTTCTCATAACTTTTTCCTTTATAGGTAATCTCTTTGCTGAAGTATTTCAGTCAGCGGAGTTCTCTGTTATATGATACAGAAGACAAGCTCTTCAGTTGTTGAAAACTTTCTCATTTGAGTCAAAACCAGAATCTTTGTAACTTTCTTGGAATGGTTTAATTTGAGTCATTTGGAAGAGAAGAGATAAAATCTGTTGCATTCCTATTTCTTACTGTTTCTAATATTAATAACCTTTAGTTTTGTCTTCAGGCAAAACATAGCTAGTTTCTTTGATAGCTCTTAGAGTAATACAATTTCTTGACCCTTTGCAATATTTAGCAGGTTTCTCTGACCCCCATCACCCATTTTGCCAGTGTTTCCCTAAAAATGCATAACCATTAGTGAGGCATGAGCCTCAGAGGTGATCTGACCTATGCAAAATGCAGCCGAACTATGCTCATTATGTCAACAAAATCTATACATTAATGAAGTCTAAGTCTATTTGTAGTACATTATGGCTTCCTATTCATTGGCAGTAAGCTAGCAAGCCCAGATCTTTTCACGTAGAAATTTTTAAGCCAGGTTTTCCCCACTTAAAACTTATTAATCTTTTTGGAACTAAATTCAAAACTATAAAATCTATCCCATTTCTTATGCTTTGGTGAAGAAATATTATTTTAGTCAGAAGGGTAATTTTGAATCTAGAGTCAGATGTGGTAGTATTTATTTTTCTTAGTTTTGTGTAATCATAATTTTGATAAACTTACCTTTGATATCATAATTTAAATCTTTGATGAATTTCTGTCTTTTGCTGGGTCAAAAGCTTAATTGTAAACACCACATAGAGGACTATTTTAAGCTGACCAAGAACTGTTAAATGGTATTTTAAATGGGGAGGACTGCTGGGGTAATTGTTCTACCAGTTGTGAATCTATATGTCTGTGTTACCATACAACCCACATTTTTCCACTTAATAACAGGATATTAGACAAGACTTTGAGAGAAGCCGAACAAAAACAAAACAACCTATATCTAACAAATTCACTTGTTCCAACAAACTACCTTATAAGAGGTTTGCAATGACAGTTTTAGCATAAGAAATCCAAACTGACACATTAATTATCTGTTTGATAATATACCATAGAATTTGAAAGTAATAAAATAGCAAAATAGTTCCTCTAATTTCTAGTATCCACTTTTTTCTTTGCCAATATTTTGTTTTGGCAGAGGGTAGAGCATTGTAGGGTGAAAGTAAGTAACACAGTTTTGTTTATTATTTATTATATTTTATTTTTTATTTGTAAATCATTTTTTGGAGTACATTGTATTTTTCTTCAAGATTTTTAGAAATTTTGGTGAATGATTTCACAGTATATAGTATGATATTTTAAGCAGACTTTTTTTTTTTTTAATTTGTAGATTTTTAAACTGATTAGATGCTGAAAGACTTTCCATATCCTGGCCTCAAATTTTTCCTGCAGTGTAAAATGTGAATCATGACTCCCCTGTGGGAGAGACCTATATGAGTCTGCTTTTGTCTTAGCATGTTTTGAAGTTACTCTTTCCTTCAGGTATTAGCAAGGGTCTTTGGGTTCTCTTTTCTTCCCTGTAGTAAAGGCTTATTTGGTGTTAGCCAACAAGCCAAGCAATCAACCAACTAACCAAGCAATGAAAGCAACATCTCTGAATTTTTGTGAGTTTTGTGATGGACCATTTTGTGGGTTCCTTTGTGAGACATTTCTATGAAATTTTCTGTCCTGCTATTGTGATGAAGTAAAGGTTTATAAAAAGGTAAACAGGACCAAGAAGGTAATAAACACAAGAGGAGAGTCAGAAATGTGTCAATGGATCTTCATGCCTCTGCTTTCTAAATGTTATTAAGTCCAAGGTTATGTTGTGGGATCTTCAAACAAAGCCTTGGAGTCCAAACTCTAAACAAATTGCCCCAGTATAGATGTAGAACTCTCTATTCTTTCAATAATGAAGATGGCCTCCAAAAAGAAGGTAAATGACTTGCCCAGTAGTATTACTATGTCTAATATGCAACAGGAAAAAGAGGCTAGGTAAAAGTCAACAGGCTAGAGATAGTGGAAAAGGACATGGTGAAAAGGAAGAAGAAAGACTGAATGGGTCTAATTAAGAAGTAGAATTTGATAAATAAGGAGATGGAGATCCCAATTACCAAGATTTGATGATTACACATGTATACTTACATCAAAATATCACATGTATCCCATAAGTACGTAATTGTATGTATACATTAAAAAATTTTTAAAAAGAAGCAGAATTGAGTGTCATCTAGCAAATATACTACAAATCTGTGCAACACTTCAAATACTTTTGTGCTGGATTCCTTTGGGGGTGGAAATTCTTGGCTTTATGTGAAACTTGGCTACTTGCACTGGCATTGCAAATGAATTTATCTGTGTTATTATCTTCATTTGAACTCACTCATTTCTTCCTCTTTCACTGTGCTCCCCATTTTGCCATGAAAATTCACTTTCAATTACACATATATCATAACACTCAAACATTAGCTTCACTTGCCTCTGGTTAATAACTCACCTTATATTAAACATCCATCAACATAAAATCAGCATAACAACTTTTATGAATCCCTTTATCATCAGCACATTCTAAATGCTTATACAATTCACTCTCCAGATTCATATAGGAACTTGCTTAATAGCCCTTAAAGTTACTATAAACCTTCGTTGCTTTCAATCATAGGAATACTTTTCATGTTTTCAAAGTGAGCACATTTTTGGTAATTGTTAAAGTTTAAAACCACTGGGATAGTGATATAGTTATCCCTATTGTCTTGCAAATGATTTTCTTTGCAAAGTACATTAACCTGAGAGACAGGTCTAATAGTTAAAATACTTTGGGCCAGGTCTGGTTGCATTCTTGAGCTTCTTTCGTGCATTATTAGTGAGAGATAACAGGGAAGGAAAGTCGATTGTTCTTTTTGATGGGTCAGTCTGGTTTGTGCAGATAGAGGAAAAGCCCCTTCCAAGGCCTGTGAATTCAAAGGCCTTTAATTAAAAATACTCTTTACACCAAGGAATCATATTTTGGGATGAAACTTCCTGAGCTCCTTCACTACACATGGCAAATGTTCTAACCAGATCATTTAGTCCAAAGTCAGGTCACACCTACGGAATCCTTGCTATAGGAAGATTACAGAACTAGGTGCTGACAAGAACAAATATGAATAAGATGCATATTTGTATTGAAGTAACAAAAATGCCATAAAATTACAATTACACACATGATGAATTTGGAAACATATAAACAACCCCCAAAAATATTTTTTTTATATCATGGAATCTCTAGAATATTTAGCTGACTTTTATCTACCAAGGATTCTTCTTATCTATCTTGAATATAAGCTTGAACCTGGAGATAAATACATCTGGTAAGAGTTTTCGATGAGGAACATTTCTGAATGCCCCATTTTCTGGTTTGGCATGACAGTGGAACAGGTGGTTCTGTTTTGACTTAAGGTTAATTCACAGCCACCTGTGGAACCTCACCTTGGTTCTCCCGTGGTGGCGAGATCATGTTCAGGTGAATGACATTACTGAGTGATGAATTGGTTTTCAGGCAGCCAATAAGCTCCAAACGAGCACCATGTGTGGATGAAGGAGTGTTTCCGGAAGGAATAAAGGAGCACAGGAAGGGAAGGTGAGAGTTGGGCAAAGATATATTTTCCCTACTTCATCTGTTCCTGTGCCCATCTTTGAATGATGCTAGCTATTTTTCTTGCAATTCAGCAATGATGCATATGGAAATGGTATAAGCTATTTAAAAATAATTACATTCATCAAAAATGGCAATAAATATGACAACAATAGATACAAAATGAATTTTAGATGTCATAATTTTTTCTGCCTGCCACTAGCATTTTCACTTTATTGAGACTATTCAAAGAGTAAGACATAATTTAACAAAGTCTGATCCCTATAATCAAGTTGTAATATTTCATATTCATCTCAGTCCATATCTTCAAAATGACATGTAGAAATTCTATAGGAAGGAATAGAACAACATATAAGAAGATCACATTTTTTTTCTTATTACTGAACACAAACTTGTGGAAAACAACTATTTGTCCACTGTACACATAAGAGAAGTTGATGCTGAAGCCCTCATCCTTGAGGAATTCTTGGTTTAGCAAAACAGTATGTGAACAATATATTATCTTAAACAATAAAATATATTTAGTATATTGGCACAAATGACTATGATGACCTTGGGCTAGTTACAACGCAAGTCTGATTTCGAATTTTCTTCAAGTTTTTTTCTCCCACACCTAATTTTGATGATTATATGGTTTCATATCCTAATGACATATCATCATGTTCAAAGCCTTATGGTACTTTCTGGATATACAAAGTCGATACTTAAGATGCTTTCCATTTAGTTAGGTAGACAGGATATATGTTTTTCCTTCTTGTGTGGTTTTTATTTTTCAGTTATGTTTTTTGATTCTTTTTTTTTAATGTAGAGGACCTGATATGTCTTGCCCTGGGAAGAGTTATATGAGTAAACAGATTTTGCACTGAAGGATGAGTGGGCCTCCACTGCTTAAAGATTATATTTTGATAGAAAATTTTGTGATTCCTTGAAGATTACCACTCTCTGAGACTCACAGTAAATGAAACTGACCCCTCTAGAGTATCATTTGCCTAAAGATCCTGTGAGACTGAAGAACACTGAGTCCTAATACCCAAGATTTGAAATAGAGAGACCTAGCCAGTGGGCAGAGCGGCCTCTCCCAAATCCCAGTAGAAGGAAAAGACGATGAAACTCTCTGAATTAAACTGCCTTGCAAAAAGGAGGAGATCCTAGATCTAAGCTTAAGACAAAAATCCTTAAGATCTAGGCAGTGGGAAGAAGCTGGTTCCAGAACTGGAAGTTCTTTCTGACTCAGTACCCTTGGCAAACAAAATCCTACACTATAGGTGGTGAAGTAATGCAATTTTGTGAACGTCTTGTGACAGAACAGAATATGGGCATACGCAGGCATGAAATATACAGGAGTCCAAACACAGGACATGATGTTTGGCACTTATTCCTGAAGGAATGGAATCCTTCTCCCTTATGGCATTCCTATTGCCTATGCAGGAATCTGAACCAGCCAGGGAGATATTGCTGTAAGGACCAGATCTGAAGGGTCACTCTTCAACAGCTTCATCATACGATAGAAAGAAACAATGTTTGGGACAATCTTATTAAACTTCCAACCCCCAGGCTTGGGTTATGGGAAGGCAAGGTGGCTGAGTTTTAAAAAGGGAATACATTCCTGCTAGAAACTCTTGAAGGACCTAAAATATTAATTAGAAACTTTAGGGTGCTGTATTTGTGCTCCAAGTTGTAAACCAGGTCATAGCAGTTATAAAACTATTTAAGAAGGTAATTTTGAAAATATGAAATAAATGTGCTACCCTAGAATGTTCTTTAGGAACCAAATGAGAGATATGGATGGATGAAGCTGACCAGGGAAAGATCAACTTTGTAGGGGCAGAAGCAATAAGGCAGCCCAATAAGGTTAGAGCCTAGAAATTAGCCAGTCTTTGAAAGCCTGCAGGAGTTCGGAAAAGCAGAAGGATAAGAATATTTCATTAAGGAGGATGGCATAAAGAAAGGTATAGAGAAAAGGATATATATAATATATGCTGAGGGATAATGAAAAGTAAAATATAAGGCACAGAGAAATTCCTTTCGCATAATTGCTGAAGGGTTAGAACATGAAGGAATTCATGATAAAAAGTGACCCCATCTAGAAACATCTCATCAAAATAGATACCTTGTTCTAGATGTGCAAATGGATATTTAGTTCTAGTATGTAACACCAATATTACACACTGTGTATGATTAATCATTAATGGACCACGTGTAAGTGAAAATGTGTCAGATTGACATTTATTTATTTCATTGGACCAAACCCCATTTTCACCATTTAAATAGAATAATGACCATTGTTGATTTCAATAATTCAGAATCCACCAGACTCTGTTCAGGGATATTGATTCTCACAATGCCAGAGGTCATCACTCACCTTGTGTTCTATGTGTAGGAAACTCCTGGGTTGAGAGTTGCCCAGTATGTGTTGTAATAGATGGTTATCCCGGCAGTAATGTTCCTTTCATTATTTGTGTGCATATGAGTATATGGAATGCCAAAAAAAAAAAAAAAAAGATTCCAAACCCACTCCTCTAGTTATTTTGAAATATACAAAAAATTATTGTTGACTATAGTTGTCCTATTGTGCTACCAAATGCTGGATCTTGTTCCTTTTATCAAGCTGTATATTTTTACCCATTAACTGACACTTCTTTACCCTCTACCCAACACTTCCCAGTCTCTGGTAACCATTGTTCTACTCTCCACCTCCACAAGATAAATATTTTTAGCACTTTCCTGTATCTCCTACCTTACCGAACTTGTACAATGTTAGACATATGGTAATTTCACAGTAAAGACTCATTGATGGAGTCTCTCTCCATATCTGTCTCTGTCTCTGTCTCTCTCATCTCTCTCTCTCTTTATCCATAAATAGATCTATTAATAAACATAGGTATAGATACACACATATGTACTTGTTTATATTCTGCACAACTTGAACACAAATTTGACGAATTTAAACTCACTGTCATCTGACAATACTTCACCTCACAGTCATCCGTGCTCTGTTTGAATTAAGATAAAAGAGAGACAGCAAATGAGCAGTGCTCTTCATTCAGCATGACTCCCGTGGGAAACAATTCTCAAACCGTTTGGAAGTCTGTGTTTTCATAAACTTGCCTGCAAGACTTAGATTTCTTTGATCTGAAGGCCCGCAAATATAATGGAGAAAATAAGCAATTTGGTGTGTAGGACTGCTAGAATAAATGTGAATTAGAGCTTTGTGGTATGAGTAACACCGTGTCTTTTTACTTTTATCCCCATCATTGTATGCAGGAATCGCCTTATCTGGTGATACACTCATCCAATCATTTCTGCAGTATGCATTTCCCTAAATATCCCCTGGCCTGAAACAGAGAAATATTGTCATGATCAAATCTATTTCTTCAGTTTCCTTCAACGTAAACTTTTACTAACTTCAAAGAGAATTTTGCCGAATGAGTGCTGTAGTAATTATTCACTTCTGGGCCATAGGCATTATTTCACCAAGACAGTACTTTTCTAGACTGATGGACAGTGTTTTTAACATTGCTCATAGAAAAATGAAATCACTTGCTACAATTTGATTTTTATGTTGCTGTGGTTCGATAGAGGTTAGTGTCAGCCACCTTGCTTTTGGAATTGAGCTAATCTGAAACAGTTCGTGAAAACTGGTGTTCTCACAAAGGAAAAAAAAAAAGAGATATAAATGTGAGGTTTGATTATAGGACAATCAAGAATCTAAAATATACAGCCAAATTATGAATAATAAAATATGTTTTTAAGAAGTTGAGCTTACTAAACACGTACTAATTTGACATAGAGACATATTTTTCAAGGCTATTGTCTTAAGAATTCCCTTATGTGCCTCGGCCATTCTCATCCCTGCTATAAAATTAGTCACTCCTGGCAATAGAGGTTTATTAAAATGATGTGATGATATAGATAATCAATCTGGAAAAGGTAAGGGTCACAGGAAAATGTCCCCACAGAGTCAGCAGGGACCTGTGTTTGGCGTCCAGGAGCAGGACTTACTGAGAAAGGTGACATGGCTTTTTTTTTTTTTTTTTTTTAATGACTAAGCTATTTTTTTTTTTTTTTTTTTTTGCAGACAGAGTCTCACTCTGTTGCCCGGGCTAGAGTGCCATGGCATCAGCCTAGCTCACAGCAACCTCAAACTCCTGGGCTTAAGTGATCCTACTGCCTCAGCCTCCCGAGTAGCTGGGACTACAGGCATGCGCCACCATGCCCGGCTAATTTTTTCTATATATATTTTTAGTTGGCCAGATAATTTCTTTCTATTTTTAG
>CM052443.1:24275981-24300690 GCA_028533085.1 Varecia variegata
AGACTGAAAAGACTGAGCTTTGGAATCAGAGTTTTGGTTAACTATGGGTCCTGGTTCAAGTCACTTTACTTCACTTAGCATTTTAGGGTTTTTTTGTGAGGATAAAAAATAAAATACTCATATACAACACTTGCAGAGTGTTTAGTTTATGGTAAGTGTTCAATAAATGTTTTATCCTCTTTTTTTTTTTTTTTACCGGAAGCTCCATAGGTGATTAGCGGGGTGGCTGTGTAGCAAAGTATAAAAATTGCAGGTTTTTGAGCAGACTGGGTTCAAATCTAGGTCCCACTACCTATTACCTCTACGACTTTGAGCTTCACATCTCAGTGTCTCAGCTTTTCACCTATAAAATAGGGATCACAAAATTTTTACCTTGTAAGATTCTTGTGGACAGCTCATGTGATGTGTTAGTAGGCATTAACCGCTTATAGCAATTGCTGGCATTTAGTACATGCCATAGAAATGCTTGCTACTTAAGAGAATGATTGTGTGCCCTGGGACTCTTGGGCCAGAGTGTGTGTTTGATGGGAGCAAGAGAGCCGTCTTGTGCATGCGCCACTGTGATGAATGAAGGAAGATCTCAGGAATGGAAAAGAGCTAGACTCCTTAAGCAATAAAGGCAAGATATGGCAGTCACCTCTTCTGGCAAATAAGTTGAGAATTTGAGATCTTACACAGACAGGCAATGACAATGAAAAGTCAAGGAGTGCAAACAGGAAGACTTAGAAGTTGTCTTCTGAAAGTAGTAAAGAATTTATGTGTTGAAAACAGGCTCTGGTTCAGACAGAACTTTCTATTGAATTACCCCTTACCTAAGAAGACTGAGCTGTATCTAGCCTGAACATACAGGCAAAGAAACTGGACCCCAAAAAGGTGCAAGCTGATCCTTGATAAAAAGCTTCAGACAAAATATGCCCAAAATATGTTTTAGGGTACAGAGAGTACTAGATCAAGGGCAAAGTAGGATTTCTAGAACCCAGACTCAGATACCACCATGTGGGATAAAAAAAACACAATGAAAAGAATTACTTCATAATTTGGTACCATGAGTCAAATTATGAGTCAAATGAAAGTGAAGTTGCTTTGGGATTTAGCAAAAATAAATAAAAATAATGCACCAAAAAGGAAAGAGTGGAGCACAGCTTCTACTTAGGGTTGCCTTATCTAGTGTGATGTTAAAAGGAACCTGATACAGACATTCTTTAAAGGATGCCAGCCAAGCTAATGTGGGAGATGTAGAACATCTAATATCAAGGTCTAGCAAGAGTGAAAAGAGATAAGAAATAGGATAATATTGGGATTCAGGTCAAAGTCAAGTTGCTTAATCTCCCTGCATCACCTTTTGCAATAAGAAATGGAACTCTCTCCTTTCTGCCCCTCCTCTACTAACTCCTCCAAGGACCTCTTTTGAATAGGTTATTTGGTAACTATATCATCACAGATGTGATGTTTGCATTCCCACGGGGCAATCTTAGGAAAGGACCATGATTTAAAACACAAAGGAGTGCCCCGATAATGGCAGACTTCTAAGCAGGGCATTGCCATTTGGGAGGAAGGGGCTCCTTCCAATCACGGCCACTCTGCCTTCCCATAAAGGCCAGCCCGACTCAGGCTACATGCTCCTGTCTCTCACAGATCCCCTCTGCAAGAGAGAAGAACATTTAGGTCACTTCAGACTGGAACATTAAAACAAATGCTGATAGTTCAAGGTTAATAGATGCATAAAACAAAAGTAATTCCATGTCAAAGCTGAGATGACAGGCGATTTGACTTGAGGCAGCCTTACAATCACTCTTTTACATGTGCTCCGTGCTGAGACCAGGCGAAGGCGTTATGTTTCTGACATTTACTTGTCAGGAAGGTATGACAATAGAGATTGTTTCTATCTCTGCTGCTCCCAGATGTTAACCTTCCAGCTTTAGTTTGTAATTGGGGTTCTGTGGAGCTTTAACATTTTCTATTGATTCAATAGAAGCGATAACATTTCCAATCATAAGACAGCATTATAGAAATATCAGGCAATTCACATATCAGAGTGTTTGATAGCTGGGCTCGCCGCATTAATTTCTGTCACCTTTGCCAGGAACCCTTTATCCTCTTTTTAATACTGAAGGACACGTGGGAGTAGTTGCTGCCACTTTTATTGTTCAATAAAGTAGACAAAAGTTTCAATTAACAACCAAGGGGCCTCTAGGAAATTGTGAATGAGAATATATTTTACTCATTTTACTATATTTCTTTTTTCTAATGTGCCATCTGTGACTTCGAGGCTGTACTTCACTCAGTGCGTGCACGCACACACACACACACACACACACACACACGCACACCCAGAGTCCTCCCAATCCAGTTTGATTTATATTAAAACATTCCGCTGAGGAAAGCCAAAAGGCGGCCGGTGAGAATGTTGAAAGAAAATTGAAGTAAGAAAAAAATTGAACTCAGGCAAGTGTAACCAGAGGGACAAATGTCTCCAGGTATGTAGCACTGGGAGGCAGGAGGTTTACCAATTCCATGTCCCTGCCTTTGGTCCTGAGACTGAAGTACCAAAAATCCTCTTCCACTGTATAACTAACAGGTACCTCTTGAAAAAGAAAATTATGTATCTTGTATCATGTATTCACTTAGAATCTCATTCTTTTATTAAACATTTTTTATGGGGGTTCAAAACATTTATTAGCTATATTTAAAATCAATAGTTAATGAACAGTAAATAAATTTATATCTATAAAGTGAAATTAAACATGTGACAATAGTATGATTTTTCTAGATGCCGTGTTTTGCCTCATTCCAACACAGCCTTTTCACCTTTTATTATCTCTTCCATATTTCTAGGCAGGCCAGGCACATTTTTGATCCCACACCTTCTTTATTATGTTCCTCTCAATCTTTTCTAATGTAAACAAGCACTGCCACCATCTCATCCTGCCCATCTGTCCTGCACTTCACGGACAATCTCAAGTCTATGTCCATCGTGCAGAGCTTCTTGACTATCCCCTCACTTTCCCTACCTTGGATTGCATAAACAGTGATTCTTAATTTTTAAAACATGCAGACCCCTTTGAGAATCTGCCAAATTTATTATAAAATTTTGCATTTTCTTTTATGAGCTCCTATACTTAAACTTTATAATAGACCATAAGATAAAGACCTGTAGAAGAAAGCATTCATTGACTTTTACACAGGCTCAGTATATGACTTGTCACTTCAGTAGCCTGTCAATATCTTTGCTATCCCTCACAGCTCAATGCCATGTAAAATGTAGATGTCAATGTCTCTTTATTATAATTACCTAATATAGTCAGACCTCCATATCTATGGGTTCTACATCAGTGGATTCAACAAAATGAAGAGAGAAAATATTTGGAAAAAAATTTATGTCTGTATGTGCACTTTTTTTTTTCATTATTCCCTAAATAATATAGTACAACAACTTACTTACATAGAATTTACATTGTATTAGGTATTATAAGTAATCTATAGATGATTTAAACTATATGGAGAGATGTGCATGGTTATATTCAAATACTACACCATTTCATACCTGGGACTTGAGTATCCGGGCATTTTGGTATTTGTGGGCGGTCCTGGAACCAATCCATCACAGACACCAGGGAACTACTGTGCATTAATAAAATTGTTAGATAAAAAAGAACAGACCTAACCTATTAATATTAGTCCAACTCTAGAAATTTCTACCAGTGTACCTTAATCAATTAATCAGCCTTATTTTGATATGGTTATTCAAATACTAATGAGTGAAAGCAAATTTTCTTTTATTTAGTTTATATTTTTACATTTTTTTTTCAAATTTAATGAGAGTGGCACTGTCAAATATTTTGTGGAAATCCTGACCAGAAATATCTACTGACAAAGAAACTCATCTATTAGAACAGGACTTGTGTAGTACTCAGGAAGTCCTATTTTGTGGCTAATATGTGGCTAATTTTTCTTAGGCACGTGCCAGCCAATCCCTTAATAACTATTCTAAAATCGTGTCTAGAATAAATCTTACTAGTCTATAGTTTGTAGTAACTTCTTTGATCCTTACTTTGAAAATGGTAATGACATTTTTTCATGTCCTGTTTTTATGAATGATGAAAGCCATGCCTAAGAGAAAGTAAATTAATAATGCCATTGCATTTGAAGAATAGGGGTTTGATATTATTATCAATATCCAGAAATGAACTCTATGGACAAACTCTGAAATTGTACCAAAGAAAATGGAACACAGTTCCTACTTTGCCAAATTTATATTAAATCATTATTTTGCCCTACTCACTGAGGTGGTGAAGATATTGTCCACAGTTTTTGAATCCTTTGTAACATTGTCTAACCTTCCTTCGCAGCCTGGTCAATGGGCCAGTACCACTGACATCGCTTGAGAGCTTGTTAGAAATGCAGCATAGTGGGTATTAACTGAGAAATTCTGCATCAGAGTTTAGATTTTATCAAGACACTCAGGAGATTTGTATCCCCATTATAGTTTGAGAAGCAGGGTGTAGATGTCCTCTCTGTCTTTAAACCTGTTCCCTTTACTCTACATACTCTTGTAGCCAATCACCTACCTGATCTATGTCTTACCTGACCAACAATAATATCTACACTATATAACTTGTTCCTGCTATTACCCAAACAATCCTCAAAATGAACAAATCATCCTACCAGATATAATCCTTGTAATTAATTTGACATCTGGCTCCCAAAAAAGCTCTTTTAACTTTTAGTACATGTCAGAAGTTAAAAACCTGGTTATTCTTTTGAATTGCTTGATCAGTTTTCCACAAAGTAGTTCTTTCTCCAAAGGCTGGTTGTACTGCTTTAGCTGTTAAGAAAATCAGACCATGGGGCCGAGCATGGTGGCTCACGCCTGTAATCCTAGCACTCTGGGAGGCCGAGGTGGCAGGATCTCTTGAGGTCAGGAGTTCGAGACCAGCCTGAGCAAGAACAAGACCCTGTCCCTACTAAAAATAGAAAGAAATTATCTGGACAACTAAAATATATATATAGAAAAAAATTAACTGGGCATGGTGGCGCATGCCTGTAGTCCCAGCTATTTGGGTGGCTGAGGCAGAAAGATCGCTTAAGCCCAGGAGTTTGAAGTTGTTGGGAGCTAGGCTGATGCCATGGCACTCTAGCCTGGGCAACAAAGCAAGACTCTGTCTCAAAAAAAAAAAAAAAAAAAAAAACAGGAAAAGAAAAGAAAAGAAAAGCAGACCATATATCTCCAGGGTACATCACATATGAAAAAAATATCACTCAATATGGTCAGTGTTTGGGGGTTATCTTAAAGGCAGATTAATCACAGAATTATAAGTGTTCAAAGGGATCTTAACAAACTACTTCTTAATAATACTTTATACAAAGCTATATGTTAGTAAGTATTTATGGAAAGAATATGCAAGCTGAAAGGAATTTTGTGATATAGAGATATAGATAAGCCACAGTGTATCAGATGGAAAGACTATGCAATCTTATCCCATTCAATAGAAATTATATAGACAAAGGCTGTTTTTCTTTATGGTCCATTCAGTTGACCTCTTCTAGTTCCACCAAGGAGAGACCTCCTCCATCTCAGAGGCTCTGTCAGCAGGAGACAGACATTTCCCTCAGTCACAGTGTAGAAGCCAGACACCAGTTTCTTGAAACCAAACAAATATGCAATTTGTCAGTCTGCAGATAGAGTGTTTCTGCCTTCAGGTTCAAAATGGTTTTCATTTATTCATGTAAAAAAGAAGCATTTCAGTTATAGTTGTAATATTTACTTATCTGGTTTCCTCATGATGGATAACAAATGTACCCAGAACCTCCATGCATCAAAAAGATGCCACTTCATAAAATGGCAATACAATTCCATATTACAATAAAAACAGATACAATTCAAAATGCCTCAAATAGTTCTAGAAGCAATTATGACATTTCAGAAGTAAACATTACTTATAGATTCATAACCACCCATCAAAATTATTTCACTAGGATAAGTTAAGAAAGCATCTGCTACAATTTCTGCATTTGAGTCTTTCTTATTTTTCATAGCAAAAAAAAAAAAAAAATGCTTCCAGCAAGAAGTACAGTCCAGAATGGAGGCACCTTGCCATTTACCTAGGAGCACATCCTCTTTTTAAGCTGTGGCTCAATTCTTTTACTGTAATAAAGGTATAAAATTCACATTTTCATCCAAAGGAACAAGATCTGACCAGTACCATCTGCGGGGGAATAGTATCTAAGATTAGCAGTCTTATTTCTTTGCCTAAAAGAATAGCAGAATAAGCTCCTTTTAAAGGCTGAAAAGAGTCATTCTTCATATCCTGTCCAGAATAATGCTGAATTATTTCTCAACTACAAGTAGTGTTTCATAAATCACAAAAAGAATAAATCTTATTAAATCAGTTGTAGATTACAAAACCCTAAAGGCAAGGTCCATTCTCCAAAGGACAGTGCTGTCCTCATTGATTTTTTATCCTTTTACTTATTTAAGAGGAGACAGCTTCTTTGAGACCTACTTAACTGAAAGAAGAACCTTTTTTTTCTTTTTAGGGGGAGTCAAGTGGCAAATAACCATATGGACAAATCCATCCACTAAATGTCTAAATACTATAACTTTTAGCATTTTGTATGTATATGTATAATGGAGAGTGTATATATAATGCATAATGTGCAAAGAAATAATTTTTACATTAAAATTTTGAAAAACTGTCATATTTATTACATGTATTCAGAAGATTAAAGGAACAATAACTTGGTATACTCTACACATGCTGGAAAACAAACAAACAAAATCTTACAATTAACATGAAGTAACAGACTAAAATATATTCTTGAATAGTCAAAATATTTTTTATATCTAGCTCTTAATCTGATGCAGTCTTATATTCACAAAACTTTAGTTTTATGTTTCAGGAAAAATAAACTCACTTTTGCATGTCATAGAACAAAATATGAATGCAAAAGTTATGGTTCTCTTAGCAGTGTGAACTTTGCACATTACAAATAACACATTCAACAAGGTGGATATTTTATAGTCTGCCTGGTGATGAAAAATTCAATATGCATATATTTATGTATTGACTAGATTTATAGGCAACACGCCCACTGCCACTTGGCCTCAGTTCACTTTCACATCCTTGAAAAGAACACATTTCACACATTTTAAAAAACATTTAGAAGATTTAAAAGCATTTGCCAATGTCACAAAGCAACAGCAAATGGTGTATGCATCTCTAATAAGTTAGCCTAGAAATATGGAATAGGAAATGTGCAATGGGGTGTTTTGTATTCTGAACTGAAAGGCTTTATAACTTTATTGACTCACATTGAGGGTGAGGACTGGCTTCAAAAATTTAGGGATGGGTGGATTTCATTTTGCTCCAATCTGACACTAATGTGGTACCATTTGACCTGGATATGAGAAGTTCAGTTTTACTGAGGGTGTTCTGCCATAATAGAAAATGGGTTGCAAACATTTAAGGATCATTTTTCACAGCACACAGTATACTTTTACTCATTTTGAGAGGTAATACAAAATGTAACGTAAGAGAGATCACTATTATAAGGGAGATTCACTGCATAGCTAAGTGGTACTAGCACATGCGAAAACGTGGTGGGAGAGACGTTGACTTTGGGTCCCTTTACCCATGCTATCAGTGTTTTAGCCCTATGTCATTGCCCATTGTTTATTGCTCTGTGATGTTCCCTGGTTCCATCGATGGCCTAGAGAAAATGCTTTTTTTCATTAATATACTCAACAAATATTTACTAAGCACCTTCTATGTTTTAGTCACTACTAGACTTTGAGGATGCAGTTATGAACAGGCTGGACATACAAGGTTAAGGTTTGCATCAAAATGAAGAATATATGCAAGTAAACAGGCCCTTAGAATGTGAGGTGGGAATGAATGCAGTGGCAGAAGAAGTATGAGGTCTTATAGGGGCCACTTAAAGGGGCATGCAACATAAGCCTGGAGAGTGAGAAAGGATTCCTTGAGGAAGTAACATTGAATCTGAGAACTAGAGGTTGAGTAGAATAGAAAGAGGCAAGATAAAAGAAGGAGAGCAAGAAGCATGTTCCTTGAAGAGTAGTTGGCATGTGCAAGAGTCAGAAGGTCCAGAGAGAACATAGTCCAACTGAGGAAATGAAAGAATTTCTGTAGGGCTGGAGTTGAACGTACAAAGGGAGAAAGTAAAAAGAGATCATGAAGGGGGGACAGAGAAGAACAAAATCAAAAAGAAATATGGAGTCTAAAATCTATCCTAAAACTACTGAAGACATCACTAAGATAGGGGATTAAAGTATTCACTATATTTTAATTGGTTCTACTTTGCTGCAGTGTGAGGATTGAATTTGTTACCCAAGAAAATATGATGGTGGCCTGGATGAATAAAGGGAAAAAAAAGAAGAAATGATGAAAGGAAGAAAGGATAAGCTATATTCTCATCGAGTAATGGGCAAAAAAGAGTAAATTAAGCATTAATATGAGACACTATCTTAGTACCTTTGCCAAAAGGTCCTAGCAGTTATTAATGTTGTAAATATTGGAAATGGGATGGATCTCTGGAGTTCAAATTTCTTTGGGGACTTCTTTAAGTCGGTCCAGCTTAGTCTATGTTGGTCCCTTCCTTTTACAAAATGTTCTTCTTCTGCAACACCCTTTCTTATACTTTCTTTTCTTTTTTAATCTTCATTGTGATATGTATAAATTAACATTAATAGCAAATATCTCACACTATTTCAGGGTAAAACATTATTTAGCTTTTCCAGAAGTCACTGGTGCTGCAGCAGTTCACAGACAGTAAAACCTACTTTGGACTGGAAGTTCAGGCAAATTTGCATTCATTGAGTCCTAGCATGCACCAGGCTCTTTCTATATCATTGTCAAATTAAATAATCACAATATTTTTATGAGGCTGTTATTATCCACATTTTGTAAATAACAAACAAGCTCTGAACTGTTGAGTAATTTGCCCAAGGTCAGAGTTACTACTGGGAGATAGAGGAAAAGAGAATAGCATGTCAACCTCTAAGCAAATTTGATTCCTTTCCATATTAGCTTACTCTGCTAGAGAGATCTAGAGTTGTTTCATGAAGGCCCCTATGCTAGCCACTAGGCTTAAACCACCCCCAAAAATGAAGAAGGTATTTCAGGCAAGTAAAGAATATAACTCAGAAAGGTAGAGATGGCAATACTTATGGCATGTGCAAAGAACAGTGAGTAGAACAATTTCTTTGGAAGCAGAAGATTATGTAGGGCAGCTCCTTCCAAATTTACTTCTGAGGAGTACCCCTCCCAGCATGCAACATAGTAGTCAAACAATATAAAAAATGTTCACTGCTCAAATGTCTTTGAAAAAAACTACGTTAAATAAAGTTATTCAACTTTCTTTCCTGCTTATAAGCTTAGAATATTTAATATATTGCTTTGCATCATGAATCTGCAATAAAAGGTACTCACACATAGCATTTCCTACATGCATTCATTCCCAGAAAAATGTCTTCTTGGTTCTAGAAAGCATGAATTGTGAAAATAATGCCTTCTCCCACACACATACACAAAGATAGGAGGACATGTAGATGATTGCCAAGGTTAGGGTTGAGGGAGGATTTGACTGTTAAGGGATAATTAGAAGGTATTTCTTTGTGGTGATGGTAATGGAACACTTCAGTATCCTGTAAATTGTGGTAATTATGTACTACGGTTATGGTCAACGTTGTCATTGGGGAAAGCTGAGTGAAAGGTACATGAGAATTTTCTGTACTATTTTTGCAACTTCTTGTCATTCTAAAATAAGTAATTATTTAATTACTTACTTACTTAATTAATTAATTATTTAATTAAAAAATATAGAGAGAAGAAGAAAACAATTTGAAGGGATACAAAAGTTTGTCATGAGCCTACAGCAGGCAGCTCTAAGTTGACTCTCCCAAGTCTTTCACAGGTTGGATAAACCCCCATTGCCTAAAGAGGCCAAGGCTCATTCCATGTTGCCCTCCTGCAGGAGAATTGAAGGAGGGACCCAGTGGATGTAACTCAGAAAGAGACCATGACTCTGACATCTTGTTCCAGGAAATAATCTTGAAACTGATGATGCACTCTTGTTCATGCAACTCTTCTTTGCATCTGAATTAGTTTGGGAGCAGGGAAAGAGGGGCAGACTGGAGCTTTCCCTAGTGATCCAAATCACATAAAGAGAAGTGGAGAGATACTGAGGAACCTTACAGACAGGTTGTAAGTGTTTCTAATGCTTAATAGAAAATTATTAATGATGCCATGGAAATGAAGAACTTCTATTTTCTTGATGGACGTTGTGTCTATATTGTATTGCTCAAACTGAGTTAGCTTAGTCACAAAACAGATTTTTATCAAAGTCATTTAGTTCCAATAGTAACCAGATTACTTGCATCTTTGAACAATGCACTATTTGTCTAAATTTGAGATTTTTTTTCTCTTCAAAATATTTCCTGTAGAGAAGCCAATAAAGAACTGGAAATTTGAAATTCTTCCTCCTGCTCTCTTAGATTTGCTAGCAGTCTTAGTTTCTCTGGAACAGAAGCAAGAACACGAGGCTAGCCCCATGGAGACATGTTCCAGTGCCATTCCAAGGGGCCACTGATTGTCTACCATGTGGGTAGGACCAGCTGAGGGCAAGTTTGTTTTGTCACTTGAAAAGCACTCTCTTTTCCTTTTTGTTTTCCTGTTTTTTGTTTGTTTTTTCTCCCCTGTAGGTCCAGCTTTAAAAACTTTATAGTAAATTTTTTCCATGGTAAGTTTGCACAAACTTCCATTATAGTGGTAGTAATGCTAGCCTTCAAAAATCTGAATTCTAATTTGTAGAAAATAATGTTCTTGTGTATTACTCCTGTAATAATATAAATGCTAATCATTTGTTTAAACCATTGAATTCTTTTCTTTAGTGAAGAGTTCTACAGTGAGATTCCAAAGGAATAATAGAAACACTAATTATTTTGATTAGAGCAAAGGGGAGAGTCTATTAAAAGTTCCTGAAAATAGTTGCTTCTTTAATTTTATGTGTTTTTTGGCTTCTTTTGAGATGAAACTGAAGCTGTATTCCAGGATTTTACTTTTTATGCAAATGGTTCTACTCAAAATGCTCTTTTGAGTTCTTACTTTTAAATGGACTCTATGTGAGAGACTGAATCAATATCTATTGTGTATTTCAAATCTCCATAATTGTATTGAATAGACGGAACAGTCAAGTAGAGAAATTGATGAATATTACTTTGGAAGAAGGAGCTGGTATTATTTGAAAATTTGTTTGTTATGTATGTGTGATATGTGACTACTTAAAATACTTCAAATGAAAGCTTCATTGAGGTCAGTCTCTTTTCAAAGTATTTAGGTTTTTTGTTTTTTTTTTTAATCTGCAGGCTAAGAGGATGTCTATACAAGGATGAATGTTCTGAAATAACACATTATTCTGAAATAACACATTATTCTGTATTTTTAATAAAAAAATGAGCTGTTCAATGAAAATATAATTTAACCAGTACTGGGAAGTGGAGAGGGGGTGGGGATGAGAGAGGTGGAATAACTAATGGTAAATGGAATGGACTCTGGAATCAGGTAACCGTGGATCTAATTCCAGCTCCCCTATATTCTAGCTATGTGACTCTGAACAGGCTTTGTGAAAACTCTGTAAGTTTCAGTTACCTTATCTGTTGTGAAGATCCAATGAGATAATTCACACCAAAAGAAAACCACATATCTGGGATATGGGAAGTGATTAGAATTTGAATTACTCTTACTTGTTATATTAGTTGTACTAGTTAACTAGCTACACTATTACTAGTATTGTCATTTGCTGTTACTATCATTGTTATCTCCACTGCAACTGCTTTAACATTAAGCAAAGTCATCCAAGCAGAGTAGTGTTCTATCCATCTTTTTTTAATTTTTTTGACACAGGGTCTCACTCTGTCACCTAGCCTAGAGTGCAGTGGCATCATCATAGCTCCCTGCAGCCTCAAACTCCTGGGCTCAAGCAATTCTCCTGCCTCAGCCTCCTGAGTAGCTGGGACTACAGGTGGGGGCTACCATGCCCAGCTAATTTTTCTTTCTTTTTTTAAAAAAAATTATTTTTTGTAGAAAGGGAGTCTCGCTCTTGGTCAGGCTGGTCCTGAACTCCTGGACTCAAGCAATCCTCCCGCCATAGCCTCCCAAAGTGCTAAGGGTTACAGGCGTGAGTCACCGTGCCCAGCCTCTATCCATCATTTTATTTCTAATTGTCAAGCACTTCTTTTGGTTTTACCAACTTTGATATAATCCAAAAATAAAAATCATTGCATGTCTACTGGATGTCAGGCTTTCTGATAGGAACAACATTTACAAAGACACACGTCTCTCACAGGACGGGGGACAGCCATTTAGACAAACAGCACCTTGTGAAAAGTGTGGTAACTGAAGCATCTGTTGGGATAAGGAGGTAAGAAAGTGGTAGCTCTGTCTGGGTTGACAAGGAAGGATTCCCACTGAAAATGACGTGTAAAGTAATCCTCGAAAAACGATGATGGGACATTTTCCTAGAGACAAAAGAGGGAACAGGAATCCAAGCAGAGGGAACAGTATATGCAAAAGTCGTGAGGTTTAATAAAGTTGACTTGGTTTAAAGCATTCTTTATTGTTATTAATTATGGCTGGAACAAACATGCAAGATCAGAAAGCAGTGGGATGTGTGGTTGGAGAATTAAGCAGGGACCAGGTTATGTAAGGATTTGCAGGTCATGATGAATGGCTTAGGTTTACTCAGTAAAAATACAAAGCAGTTGAAAAGCTACAAGTGGATCAGTGATGACTATGGACAGTCCTATGGAGAATAAGTTGAAAAATGTGTGTTGGGAACAGTACTTAAAGTGGAGGAGAAAAATAATCTTTGAGGCTATGGCAAGAATCCTGGTAAAAGACAAAGAAGAGAGTAACAATGGAATGATAGGGTAAGACTGAGGGAAAAAAAAAAACCATAGAGGATAATATGAAAAGGTCTTGGTGCTGACTTGGCATGAGGGGTTTGGAAGCTTAAGAGATGGAATGGACAGTCTAGTCTGGCTAGACTAGCGGGGAAGGAGGAGGGAGGTTCTGACTCCATGGCTCCTGTGTGAGTGCACATGAGACTCGGAGGGGCTGAGCCCTCCATTTGCTGAGGCTCAGTAGGGTTTTGGCTGTAGGTTTTGAGGCTTAGAGAAGAGGTCAGGGCCAGAGATTTAGCTCTGAGATACACAAGAAGTAAACAGAACTCCACTGGGAAAGAGCGGAGTGTAGGAAAGAAGGAAGAATGAGGTTGATATTGTTGGTATCACTAAAGTGGATAATGTAAAGAAAGCTGAGGCAGCCTTGAAAGTTGGCAAAGATTAAGCCAGGAGAGAATTTTTTGATAAAAACAGTGGTCAGCGGAGTCCAACTCCACAGGATGGTCAGTAAGGTGAGGTGTAAACTACGTCTATTAGACTGGCAATTAGTGTGACCTCGATGAAGACAGTTTCAATGAAGGACAGTGAGCAAAATCCAGATTGTGACATTTAACAAGTGAAGGAAGGGAACTGAGAATGTTGTCAACTCCCGTATGTCAAGTTATAATTCAGGGTCAAGAACGGTACTAACAGAGCTAATGTGTGATACCTCAGCCACACGTCTGATGTAGCAAGTGCTCTGCTAGATTCCAGCTCACTTTGGTCATCATAACAGCAAATTGTCAACCAAAGCTGTATCCTCTGTTACGTATCCTCTGTTATGAAGGAGGGCTGAGTGAGGGCTAGAGAATAAAGATAAATGTTCTGACTTCTGATATCAAATAAATATTTGAGTCTCTGGTTACTTGACTCTCAGCTATCAGCTTGAAAATGGTTGATCTACAGCCACAATCCCAGTCGAAATGTGCACATCTGAAGAAAGTTTGTCGTTCCAACTTTCCAAACTGTTCTGTTGGACTAGAAGAGTAAAGTACATTATCTCCTGCTATTTCATTTTTATTAAAACTGTTTGAACTTGGAAATGAGGCCTGATGGTCCCATTTTCAGAAGGCTGAAGGTCACTGGGTGTTTCTGTTCAAAAAGAGAAAACAATGTGTAACCCCTCTGGCACCATAATCGAAAGAAATAGTGTGGTGATTACAGCCCTGCGCTGAGCTGGCGGCTGCTACAAATACTGGAACCGAATTTGATAGGATCCTGTATTACCTTATAACAGAGTATCATTCCTTACAGTTCCAAGGTCAATGTCTCTTTCTCAAATAACATTTCGGACCTATAATTGTTCATCTACATGCCAGCAATTATGGGGGAATTGATCAGCCAGTAATTAATGCCATGCTATTACACTTTTTAATTTGTAGATTATGCAGCTGCAAGCGTTCTCACATTTTTAATTTGTATATTATACAGCCACAAATGTTTACAATGCCCTTTTTAATCTCCTTACACTACCACTGCCATTATTCACTATAGATTAATGATACCCCGGATGCTGGGGTTTATTTCATTTACCACGCTTACCAGGAGAGCAGTTAACATTACTGTGCTCTATTACTTAATGTCTTACTGCAGCTGCTAGTGAGCATTGGTTACCCTTTAAAATATTACCAGCCAGTTATTTTTTCCCTATTTTTTTTTTTTTTTTTTTTAGTTCTCTTGTCACCAACAATATGACTCTTTGGTAATATTATACTTTATTTCCAAATTTCTTTCAACTGGTTTCACCAGAGTTATTGAAATAATTCATTTTAAATAACACAAATGACCTCAGTCCCTCCTTACCTACCCTTGTCTATTTAAAAGCCTATTTAGGGTTATGTGACTAATACAAAACTTTTCTTTTTTTTTCCCCTCCACCTATTTTTTTTTCCCCATACCAGCAAGCTAGATGAATTATAAAGAAAATTTCAAATAGTACTAGACTCCTTTTCAATTAGCCAGATAGAAATACTCTCAATATTGATTGAGCATAAGTCATCTTAATATTTTAAGGTGATACAGATGCTTCTGGCTGGAGTTATTATGGAGCATACATCTCCCTTAGTTTTCCTTACGGTGATCTGCAGTTTCAAGGGGAGGGTTGTATCTGTCTCCTTGATGAGGCATTGCAACCCCTTTAATGGTGGCACCAATCTAAGCCATCAGAATATGCAACACCCACATCACAGCAGAATTCTATGAAACAGATCATGTGCAAAATACTGCATTAGTTAGTGGACAGGATACACAGAAGTAAAAGAGCATCTATTATCAAAGCATTTATTTTCTTCTGTGTAGTGTGATAAAAGAAATATGTAAAATTGCATTCTTAAGTGCCAGAAGGCTCAATGTTATGATTGGGAGAAAAAAGGAAAAAGTTGTCCCAATCACCTAGATTTTCTTCTCTAAAATTTTATCCCACTAAAAACCATAAGAAATGGTTTATGTATTTTCTCTATTGACCTATAATTTTCAAAGGGCCAATCGATGCTTATTCTCTCCATCAAATCTTGACTCAGCAATTATTAAGAACTAACATAAGAGGTTGTAAAATTAAAGGACTCAGCAATCAATCTAACTCTCAGGCTGAAGGAGTCACGACAGATGTGTCTCAGAAATCATCAAAGTCTCAAATCAACATGATAAAACAAAGACAGGAAATGCAAGTTAATATAAACCAGTGAGTGGTGTGAAGGAGGGTATTTGCAGGTTGAAAGAGAAGAGGTACCTGGGTCCAACACAAGGAATTGCTTTTGAACTTCAGATCCTATAAAGATAAAGTAGTGCATACAGCACACTAAGGCCCTGACCCTGCACCCCAGGGACTTGAATAAGAGCAGACAGAGTGCAAAGCTGCAGAGGCCTGATGTGCCCTGACACTATCTCCCTGGGTAGAACAATGTAGATATGCATTTCAACCCTGGAGTGTTCTTGGTGTCTCTGGCCCCACTGTGGGATGAAAAAATAAAATGAGAGAGATCCTTTATTTTACCTCGTTTGCAGAGATAAACAAAAAGGGAGTTCTCTGTTGGTGAGAGCTCTAAAAGGGAAAGAGCATTTGGCAGGATTCCTCCAGGAAAGCCAAGGGAGAGAAACGAAACACTGATGAGTATTCTCAGTAATCCAGCATGCATAAACGAGGTCTCTGTTAAACCAGGGGTATTTCCTCCGTTTTTTGAGACACCTAGAGGAAGTATTTCTCAGCTCAAACAATCTTCCCTCGTAAGAATGGTTTCTCAAACTCACCAAAGAATTATCTAAGGAACTGGCAGGTAATTAAATATTCATGTATTTATAATAAAATAATAATAATGAGGAAAATGATTTTGCTTTTTTTTCATGTAAAATCTATTTGATATGTGGGACTGTCTTTCATCATAAAAATGATTTTCTTTCTATGTTTTTAGCATTAAAATAAAATACTATGTATTTTATGAAAAAGGCACTATGTGCCAATAACTGTAGAAGCACTTTTGAATTATACAGTACTTTCAAATATTTTTCAATATATTTTTACACATATTCACAAAAATAGTACTTACAGAGATAAAGACCAGTTTTTATTTTCTTTTTTCTAAATGAAGTAGTAGGAAGATTTCATGGAGTAGGTAAGGTGGGTGTTTTTTTTTTTTTCTTTTTTTTCCTAAGTTAGATCCTAAAGAAAAGAAAGAGGCAGATATCTAGAAGCAAAGCAGAACATTCTAGGCAGCATTAACCTAATGAGCAAAGGTGGAAAGGCCTTTGCATATTTAGCAGTGAGTATCTCAGCCTGGCTCTAACAGAGGGGTTTTGGAGAAATGAAATGAGAGGTAAAATGGCAAGATTAGATAACGCCAAGTTGTGGATCACTCCGAGTTGTCAGGACAAGAATTCTGAACTTTATTTTTTTAAGACTCTAAAGGATTAATTGTTATGCAGGGATATACACCTCTAAAACCAAAACTGGCAAAGGAGGAGAAAGGGAACTTCATTTTTCCTTCCTTCCTTTCTTTCTTGGCGTGAATGTGTCACAGAGATAAGATGCACTGTGGCTCAGCAAACCAAGCTCCGAAACTTGCTTATAAAGGAAGCCCTGTTTCTTCAAACTTCTGGTATGAACTGAGTAGGTTTCTAGAGTATTCCCAACAATAAAGAAAATGCCAGATGGGGAAGCAAAAAAAGGTTCTAATGGACCACTGTGCTGCCCCCGAAAATAGAGCCACCTGATGAAGCTTTCTAGTCCATTTCAGAGATAACCTACTTTGGAATTAAGCGATATAAATTGTATTCCTAAAATTGCATTCAGCTCAGGGTGTCCTCTTATTATCATTATTATCTTATCCATCCTACTGTCCCTTACATCTCTCGGATTGATCCGAGATTCATGACTCCAAACTTGCTAGCTCCTTTTTGTGACAATCAAAGGAAATTAGTCCCCAGTGAAGCCAAACACTGAGAAGCCTCGTTCAATCCAGATTGGAAGACACAGGTCACCATTTTGTCGCTGAAATTAGTTTATGGAGAAAGGTTTTTTTACCCATTCAACTTTCAGCTTCTCTGATTTGAACATGTGAAGTTTTCAATTATGATTCATACTAAGAATGGGATTTTTAGACCATCCCAGAGCCCCTTAAATTGGTTTCCTTCTCACCCTCTCCCATCACCTCCTTTCCTATTGAGATTAAGGAATGTATAAAATACAACCTGTTATTGCCAGGAGGGATTACTGCTATATATTATCACTCACAGCTCATTAACCTCAAAGCCCTGCTAACTAAGAAAATCCTCTTTAATGAGGTTTCCCTTGACTGCACTAAAGAACAAAAGGTCTAAAAGTTTTCCCTATTACCAATGTTCCTCAAATTATTGCACTGTAATTAAAATGTAACTCAGAGGCCAACGAAGAAGGAAAAAAAAAAAAACTTTAAATTAGACCTTGTAGAGAACTTCTGCTTTGTCCTTCAGTAGCAACTAAACCATAGGAAACCATTTAGTTTGAGGAAGATGATTTTTTTCTCAGAACACTTGGATTGTCTGTCCCTACATCACTCAAGACAGGTAGGCATGGATCCAGATGATTCAGACTTAAATACTTTTGTAATACAGGAAGTAAAAGTGAATTTCTCACTTCAGTGATTTAAACATACTTTTTATCTTGCTACAATAATCCCTTAGATAATAGTACAAGTCTATTTTTCTTGGCTGAGAGAGACCTAGTAACCAGAATTGGGATTAGTAAATTGATGGGTCCTAATGTATTTCTTATTCAGAGCCCTAGAATCAGGGTTATTTGTGTGGTTGTATCACAGGAATCTTAAGGAGTAGAGATATAGATAAAACAAACAGAAGGAACTGCATTCCCAGGAGAAATTTATAATCTGGTGAAGTAGCTAGAATTAAGTATCCTCACCTCTGAGCTTTGAGTTTTTAAATGCCCAAAATGCAAATAATAATTACCTCTTTTAGCTTCCTTGGAAGCCTGATTTATGTGTGTAGCATGTCCTCAGAGAAACAGACTAAAGAGTTAGGGACTCTTAGTCTGGCAAATGAAGGCTGGGAAGGGAATACAGCTACTACTTCTAAAATAGCGAAAGGACCAGCGTGAGGGAATACAACCTTGACCACTGAATCCTGGAAGACTAATTAACAAGCCTAGGTCTTCTTGAAACTCAAACAATTTAAGTTAAAGGCATTAAAAATAAATCTTATTCCACACAGGAAGAGTAAACACGTGGCACTCAGCAAGCAAAAATCATTGCAATTTGAAAGGAAAGAAGACTTCTAAATTTGGAACATACTTTCATAATAAGTTCCTAAATGGTACTGAAATACTTAGGACACATCCCTGATCTTTGCATTCAGATCAAGAAGAAAAACTTATGGACAATCCCATAGTGCAGCAATAAAATTCTGGGTTATAAATAATGCTGGATTTATTCATGATTTGTTTTCCTGTTTTCCTCGAAACTGCAGAAATGGTCTACTGAGAGATAATGCCAAAGCAATGCAATAGGAGATATCCTCACTCTGTGCCCATGGTGGGAACAGGAAAAAATTAAAACAGGTAGCGGATATGCTAAATAGGGATCATTAAACCTCTGCCTTCATACTGACAGTTTCTTTAATTTAAAAAAAAATTCAAAGTACAAATAGATACATTGTGCCATTTGCACTATAATGAAAATTAAAACACACCCTTCGCTACTGTCAAAGAGCTTAAAATTCATTGCATTTTGTGAAAAACAAATGGACTGTGATCCCAAAGGCATCCATTCTAGTCTTAGTTCTAGCACTAATCTACATTAATGTAAGAAACTGATTTACCCATCCTGGGATAAAATGTCTTCACGCTATATTAGACATAATAATACCCATCTTCCTATACCACTAGATAATTTTAAAAACTAAATATAATAAACACTATAAAAGTACTTGGAAAAGTAAACCACATTCTTAAAACACTATACAACTGCAAATTACTGTTATTAGTGACATTATTATCATAATTCAGAAAATTTCATTTTTCTTTACCCTTGCAGGTATTTCATTTAAAAGCAAAGCAAAAACTACAAAAAGCACAAAAGCTTCTTGTGCCATCTTTAGACTTTTGGCAAATTGAGTAGATGTTTATGGCCAAGTTGGTCTTGAAATTCCAGGAACCACAGAGTCATTGGTTAGAATATCTGAAGCCTATCTTGGGTAAATCCAAGATTTATGAAGAAGGTGTAAGTAACTCTCTAAGTAGCATGAATTGAATATCTTGTTAGGTATAATATATTCAGAACTGCCATTTTGTCACTGAAGCCCTGGTGCATGGTACGACTACTAGGGATTTGGTGGGATGGGGTTTTTCCATCAGGAATGGAAAGTGTGTCTTCACTAGAGTTCTAGGACTGTAAATGCAGTGATCCTGTGATGGCAATCACAGTGTCTGCTCTAAAACGGTTTTTCATTTTCTGTACAGACAACCAGCCACCAGAAAATGATTAGAATCCGGTATAAGAAATTATGTAGGCTGGGCGAGGTGGCTCACGCCTTTAATCCTAGCACTCTGGGAGGCCGAGGTGGGTGGATCGTTTGAACTCAGGAGTTCGAGACCAGCCTGAGCAGGAGCGAGATCCCATCTCTACTAAAAATAGAAAGAAATTAGCCGGACAACTAAAATTATATATAGAAAAAATTAGCCGGGCATGGTGGCGCATTCCTGTAGTCCCAGCTACTCGGGAAGCTGAGGCAGGAGGATTGCTTGAGCCCAGGAGCTTGAGGTTGCTGTGAGCTAGGCTGATGCCACGGCACTCTAGCCCAGGCAACAGAGTGAGACTGTGTCAAAAAAAAAAAAAAAAAAAAAAGATTGAGTGTTAGTTTTTGTAAAGCAGTTTAAGGAGTTAGAAAAGCAAGAAATGATGAGATTTAATCATATGTGATAGAGAGAGCTAGCTGACCTCCAAATGTATTTTTCCCCTGCTCCTTATTCTTCCTTCCATAGTGAAGACTTGTGGCAGGAAAAAGATGTTCAACCAGGGATATTTTCCAGCTCCCTTGCATCGGGGGTGGCTATGTGACTGGAAGGAAGCTTCTTTCCAAACTCTGACACCACCCACTGACTGGCATTCAGCACCGGGCTCCCAAGTCAATCGCGGAGGGAGGCATGAAGAAGTGGATGGACCCTTGCTCTCTGCATCACAGACCAGAGGAAGCCACCATAGACAAGGAAGCCCTGCATAAGTCCCCTACCTTGAAAGTGATTGTTTATTAGATAGAATCCCCACCTCCTCCCCCCAAAAAATATTGCAAAGAGTTAATTTCTACAGAGCAACAAATACGAGCCAATTTACAAGTGAATGGTTTTAGGGAATTATTTCTTTTACATAATGAAGGTATAGCTGCAGGGATTATCATGATTTAGACAGTAAGTAAGAAACTAAGCTCAATCCAGAACCTAATTATTTTCACAGCCTTCTGAGTAGCATGTCAGTAGAAAACTCTCAGTTAGCATAATGGCTTCTGTTTTAGGTACTACTGACAGACCACCCCCTCTTAAGTTTGACTTCAGCAGATCCCTGAAAGCTTCTTCCAGTCCTGCAGAGAGGAGTAAGATAGTCACTGAATGAATAGTTTGGGGCAAAATCCAATGGAAAAAAGGCAGAGCCTTAGAAAGAGACAAAGAAATAAAACACAAAATCTGACTGAAATATTGTACAATTTTTCTGGTGTGGGGTTGGGGTTATTTTAGAAACAGGTTTTCTGAGACAAAGAGTGCTTCTCCTCCATTCCCTGAGTACTGCTGAGAGGGAATCATAGTTGTAGGTTCCAGTCCTTTTTGTGCAGGATCCAAGAAGCACTTCATGTCTGCAGGTACCTCACAAAGTCGGCTCCGGCTAGGACTGACCTATCATTTAGTATTGAAGGAGCCCTTGATAATTCCAGAGAGCTTTCTAATTGCTTGATCATAAGAAGCCCCAGGGATAATGTTTGGATTAATAAAATATTGATTAAAAAACAAATTGGGTATACATATTTACATATATGTTTATATGTATACATATGTATACACATATGTATATATGTATACATATGTATACATATATGTATATATGTATACATATTACATATTATATGCTATATGTAACATTTCTTCACATCTAACAATTTTTTTGGGTATTTCTCATAAATGCCTACATTGAAGCCATGCTGTTTTGTGGATGAAGTACGTAGGCACAGACATATTAATACATTAGTAACTGATCATATTTAATCTCCAGAAAACTACTATAACTTGGCATCGCATGTTGAGTTTCTTACCAGTCGGAACCAATTGCTATTATTTTTCTCCCTGTTAAATGTTTGCTCAGGGCAGCCCTTCCGCCGCGGCAGCCGTCGGAAATTCCACCCTGGCTCTGGGCTACCCCACGGCCGCGGGCCTCAACAAGGGCCACAAGGTGACCGAGAACGTGGGCAAGATGAGGCACAGCCGCCGCCGCCGGCTCCTCACCAAACACATCAAGTTCGTGTGGACATGATCCAAGAGGTGTGTGGCTTCCCCTGTGCGAGCCGCGTGCCATAGAGTTGCTCAAGATCTCCAAGGACAAACAGGCCCTCAAGTTCATCAAGAAAAGGGCGGGGGAGACACACATCCGGGCTAAGAGGAAGTGGGAGGAGCTGAGCAACATCATGGCCGCCATGAAGATAGCAGCTGCCAAGAAGGACTGAGCCCCTCTTCTCTGTACACAATAAAACTTTATACACACACACAGACACACAAAATTTTTGCTCAATGGCACAAAAAGGTGTGAAAGCAAGTGTTGGGGGAAACTACGAAGACCTTCCCGAAGTCCTCTGCTATTTTATACCATCACACACGGAAGGGACAGATATTTCAGGATTTATCTGCAGCACTGCTGGGGTTAGTCTCAGGAGAACAAATATTTGTGGGAATCTCAAATTCATTCAGCTTGGCCTGTTACAAATGGCTTGATTCTTTCAAATGCTGGGAAAGTGAAAAGCTAAATGCTTTCACCAAGAGCGAATGCAATATTCTCAAATAAAATGAAAAATTTTTCACCTACGTACACACACAATTATCCATTTTCTTTTTGTGCATTTTTCCATTAAAGAGCAAAGGAAACCATAGGCATTTGTAAAGGACAGAACTGCTCATGTGATGTGAGACCTTAAAATATAATTCACATTCACCTTTACTCCAATAGACACATGGTTCATTCTTTTCTATAAACCTCAAGAGTTTATTAGTGTTGCTATCTTCTAAAACGTGGCAATGATATAGAAATCTCTCCCACCCATCAATCTACCTCATAGCATC
Organism: Varecia variegata; assembly: GCA_028533085.1. NCBI lineage: Eukaryota > Metazoa > Chordata > Mammalia > Primates > Lemuridae > Varecia > Varecia variegata. Next base: position 24,298,739 of record CM052443.1, read on the forward strand.
ATTGTAACTTTGAAATGAGATATAACAGGTATGAAACCTTCTCAGTTTTTGCTCTTAGGATCAGAACTATATGCCTGGCTGCTTTTAGCTCAGGTAAAGAATATGGACTGCAATAAACCAAAATTTAGAAGTCTCAGCTAGTGATTTATGGAAATGAAGCATGTAAATGTATATGAAAGAAGCAAAGTTATTTAATGTATAAAATAAGCCTACATTTCATGACTTAAAACAATACACATGTATCATCTCCGTTACTGTTGATCAAGAGTCCAGGAAGAGATAACCTGAGCCCTCTGCTTCAGTGTCTTTCATACGTTGCAGTTGAGGCTTAGGGTCTCATGTGAAGGCTCAACTGAAGAAGGACCTGTTTCCAAGCTCACTGACCTGGTTGTTGGGAAGATTTAGTTCCTATGGGTTGTTTGATTGAGGGCTTCAGTTTATGGCTGGCTATTGGCCAGAGGCTGCCCCCAATTCTTTGCCATGTGGGCCTCTACAACGTGACAGCTTTGTTTCATCAAAGCCAGCAAGAAAGAAAATCTACCAACAAAATGGAAGTCACAGTCTTATGTAACTGAATCATAAAAGTGACATCATATCACTTTTACAAAATTCTACTCTTTATAAGCAAATCACCATTTCTAGCCCAGACTCAAGGGGAGATCCCACAGGACATGAATACCCAGAGTCAGATATCTCATTCAAAGACATACCAGAAGCTTCCAGGTGTAAATATTATTTGCTTTTCTGTAATAATATCATATTTTTCTTTTTAAAATTCATTTGCTACTAAAATTCAACAGATACAATGTTATGTTTACTTTGTAACCAATGTAAATTTATAACTACAGATTTTTTTCCTGTATTCAAATTCTAAATTCATGCATTCTATACATAATAAATCAAATCATTTTAATGGATTCACCAGCAAAATAGCCACAGAGCTATATGCTATAAGGAAATCTAGACACATGACAGTGTCCCCCATTCTCTACTGAGTTATAATTGAGAAGAAAGTTGAATTTTTATGTTTTTTAACAGTTAATACAATAAGAAGCTTAAAAATCCCAAGGCTCTGAAAGATCAATTGAATAAAATATGTAACAGAGATATTAAATTCTGTGATTTCAGAATTGGGAGAAATCCTTATGGGGTGGAACAGTCCATGAAACTCCATGGAAGTAGGGGGACCGTAAAGCTAGATCAATCAGCAAGGCTGTGTAGTATTTTAAAATGAGAAGAGGAGAGAGAATATTCCAGATAGAATATTGTTGTCTGGGTATTGAATAAACACCTTTGCTGATAGAAGAATTCTCTCAGGAAGCCAGGGTTGGGACTCCAGTCCCATAGGAAATAACTGAATAGACTTCTAAAGATTGAGGGTTGATGTATCAAGAACACACATGAGAAGGAACCCCACCCATGAAAATGGAAATAGTTTTTGAACAAAGCTATTTTGAACAATACATATTCTGTTTATGCCACTATATAAAGGTATGCTACCAAAACCAGGAGACTTTTAAAGTTTCCTAGAGCAAGGTCTTGAAATTAGAAGATAAAAGGCTTTTCTTAAAATTTTTTTATTTCAGCATATTATGGGGGTACAAATGTTCAGGTTATGTATATTTCCTTTGTTCCACCTGAGTCAGAGCTTTAAGCATATCCATCCCCCAGACATTGTGCACCGCACCCATTAGGTGTGTTTTATACCCAGCCCCTCCTCCACCCTCCCATCTGCCTGACACCCAATGAATGTTATTACTAAATGTGCACTTAATTGTTGATCAGTTAATGCCAATTTGATGGTGAGTACATATGGTGCTTGTTTTTCCAGTCTTGTGATACTTCACTTAGTAGAATGGGTTCTAGCTCTATCCAGGATAATACAACAGGTGCTATATCACCATTGTTTTTTGTGGCTGAGAAGAACTCCATGGTATAAGAAAAGGCTTTTT
>CM052443.1:24301190-24347965 GCA_028533085.1 Varecia variegata
GTGAAAGATAATCACAAGCCAAAACATGCGTTTGCAAGACTGAGGATGTACCTTCACAATAAACATAAAACAAAAAGTGTCAAAGTGAAATGTCAGAGATATCAACTGTCAAACTTAGCACAAGGAAATCGGACATTTCATACTTAATAAAATATTACTTCCACATTTGAAAACTTTCAAGGTTTTCTTTGTGGTTTAATATGGGTCACTTTCACTGTGATTATTCATACTTGAAAATAAGATGTATTTTTGTGATATTGAAATACTGTTCTTTGAAATGCTAATTACACTATATACTATTCTTTGATATATTAATTATACTACCATATGAATATGTTATTTTGATCTTTTTCAATTTTTTCCTATCTATCATGAACTGAAAGAGTTTAACATTTTGTTCTAATGGATTTTTTTTGTCTATCTGTCTCGATATTGCCTTATAATATTTGATGTTATGCTATTTATTACATCTATAATCATAACAGATCAATCTTATTTGTGTCTGTTACTATTTGTCATTTTAAAGCATATTGCTTTGTTACTTTTAACATTTTTACCTAAATTTTGTATTTTTGATAGAATATCATTGTTTACTCCTTTCTTTTAATGTGACTAAGGCTTTTGCCAGGATTAAAAGTAGATAGCAGTGGGTGTGTATGTATATGCATATGGGATTGGTACATTTTTCCCTTTATATCATTTGAAACATAGTATGTAGGAATCCATTAAATTGTAGCTACTATTATTGTTATTGTTACTTAAAAAAGAATTTAGAAGAAGAAATAAGATTTCTTCATATTTGGGTGGTAAATTTATATCCCATGTATATTTGTGGCTTGGGGCACTGTTCATAAAACAGAAACATATGGTGCCAGATATTGTGTGCTGCGAGATGAGTCACATTTTATCCTTAAGACATAAGGAGAGAAAAAATTTTGTGGAGAGATGAATTCTCTGTATTATTTATTGATAGACATGCTATTCTCTCATATGCACCAACTAGTCTAGGTATTGGGTTTATTTTTATAAATGAACTTGATAAATAATTGAATATGAAACTGCCCCTGATTCTGTCCTTGGACTCTTGGGGCATTAAGAATTCATGCTTCTCTTGACCTGCAAGCTTCTACTCCTATTCCAGCAGCCCTGTGTGGTATCTGAGAGGAGACTTGTCGCTCAAGCTGAATTGTATAGTGTTTTTCTGATGTGCAAAATGTTGACCCAAGGGAAGCCTCTGAACTCATTTTCATTAGTGATCTAAACACATTTTGAGAGTAGAGTAGGGGTTGGGCAACAGATTATTTGTCTCTCAGCATGGCAAAACCACACTGATTGTCACTGCCCACTGGCTCAGAAGAAATCAACCTCCTAAGCATGTAGCTTCTTCTGCACTTCACTGGGCTGATTTGTGCTGTTATTTCATTCCTGGGGATCATCAGTGACGGCCAACTCTCCACTGATTAATCAGGTAGAACAGAGCCCCCAGGAACAAGGCTAGTCCTTTCCCTGAGCCCCTTGCCCAGGACTCTGTTCATTTTGAGTCTTTATTTGCATCTGTCTTGAGTTGTGTGCAGACAAGAATGTCAGCTAACTTTGAATAACATTAAACACAACCTTGTTTTGAATAAGTTATCAGATCCTTCAGATCCTTTGCTACCTAATCATTCAATATCTATGAATCAGCTATTAATGTATTAGAAATGTGAAACCTGTATCTCCCCTAGTTGGTATTCAGAAATCATTTTGCCTTGTCTTAGAGGTAGGTTTTAGGGCTCAGTTTGAATATAGCCCTGGGTATGTGCACTACATTGTCATAACCTCCTGTAGTTTTTAAACTACAAAAAACTCATGGAAAGCCATGAGGTTAGGTTTATTGTAGCCTACAGTTAGAAAAAAATATTAGTGAAAGAGGTGAGGCCAGCAAGGATGATATTTCATAATGGTAAATATTGCCCTGGATATTATAAATACCAGAGGGACAAAGTAGCATCACTTCCAGACAGAATGGTCTGGATAGTTTCACAGCAAAGGAGAAAAACAAAAAATTCCTCCTCTCACATTTCAGAAAAGAATTTAGTTATCTCTCTGCGGAAGCTTCTGTCATTTATCACTATCTTTCATCCATAAAGAATTTTTCCACTAAATAAATTTCTTTCAAAAGCTCAAAGTAATACAATGGAACAAAATTGTTCAAAGTCCATTTAAACACCAATCATATTAATTTCCAAATTGTTCCTGGGATTGCTGGAGATCCGACTTCAGTCTTGGGCAGGGTGGTTTAAACCAGTGAGCCAAGCAACAGCAGGGCCTCAGCCATTCAATTCTTGTCTCAGGTCCTGCAGAGATGATCACTGGTCATGGGCCTCCTGCTGACCTCTGCTGCTGTCTGCCTGTATCTCTCTCAGTCCACACCACTTCCTTCCCTGTCTTTCTCTCTAATTTTCTTTAACCAAGAAAGAAAATACTATTTTTTTCACCTGCTCTCATCTGTTTTTGATGTACCTGAGGTTTCACTTTTCCGGGGGTGGCAGATTCTTCAGGTCCAATTCTGAAAGATTTTGATACAAAGGCAGGGGTGTCAAAGAATCTGCACTTTCAAACAGCACTTAAGTTGATTCAGGTACAGTGAACTTGGAAACATACCGAGAGGAACATTGCTGTAAAGGAAGAAACACTGTTCATGTATTTATTTATTTATTACTGTATATATTTAAGGTGTATAACATGATGTTTTGATATACATACACATAGTGAAATGATTATTACAGTCAAGCAAATTAAAATATTCTTTTAATTTACAAAATTATCTTTTTTGTGGTAAAAGCACCTCAGATCTATTCTCTTAGTGAATTTTCAGTGGACAATGCAATAATATTAACTAAAGTCTTCATGCTGTATGTTAGATATCTAGACTTATTCATCTTACCTACCTGCAACTTTATACGCTTTGACCCACATCTCCCCATTTCTCCCTCTTCCCTGCCCCTGGTAACCAGCATTCTACTCTGTTTCGTGTTCAGCTTTTTCTGAATTCCACAAATAAGTGCTATCATGTAGCAGTTTTTCTTTCCATGTCTGGCTATTTTCACTTAGTTAATACCCTCCAGGTTCATTCATATTGTCACAAATGTCAGGATCTCCTTCTTTACATATATACATATACATACACACAAACACACACACGTATTCATATATATGTATACACACACCGACACACAATTTCTATATCATTCATCATCAATAAACTCTTAGGTAGTTTCCATACTGGAGCTCTTGTGAATAATGCTACCATGAACATGGGACTACAGATATCTCCACAAGATATTGATTTCATTTCCTTTGCATATATACCCAGAAGAGGGATTGCTGGATCATTTAGTAGTTGTAGTTTTAATTATTTGAGGAAGCTCTATATTTTTTCCATAATGTCTGTACAAACTTACATTCACCAATAGCATAAATTGCTTCCCTTTTCCCATACCCTGGCCACTTCTTGTTTTCTCTTGTCTTTTTGATAATAGCCATCCCAACTGCTATAAGGTGATATCTCATTGTGATTTTGAATTGCAGCTCCCTAATGATAAGTACTGTAGAAGATTGCTTCATATACCTGTTGGTCATTTGTATGTCTTCCTTGGAAAAATGTCTATGTAAGTCCTTTGCCCATTTTTAAAATCAAGTTTTTTGCTATTAAGGTTTGTGAGTTCTTTATTTTTAATATTAACCCTTTGTCAATTGAATGGTTTGCAAATATTTTTTCCCCAATCCATAGGCTTCCTTTTCATTTTGTTGATTGTTTCCTTTGCTGTGAAAAGCTTTTTAGTTTGATGTAGTCTTACTTATTTGTTTTTGCTTTTTTTGCCAGAGCTTTTGGTGTCATATCCAAAAAAATCATTGCCAAGGCCAATGGCAAAACATAGTTTTCCCCCTATGTTTTCTTCTAGGAGTTTTACAGTGTGACTCTGGTTTGGGGATTTTGTTTGTTTGTTTTGTTTTGTTTGTAATGACTAATTTTGTCAGGATGTTGCAAGATGATTTATATTCCTTATTACATTCAAGACTCACAAAACACCGTGAGTTAGGTATTATTATTAGCTACATTTATCAGGTGGGGAATCAAAACAGGTTGAGAAACTTTTAAGTACTTGCCCAAGGTTACACAGTTAGTGCACAGCAGAGCTGGGATGAAAACTCAAGTTCGTCTGATTCAAAATCCACCTCTTTTCACTGCATCATGCTGCCTCCTCAGGTAAGACGTTGCCAAGATGCTTGCCAATGAATCTGGCAGCCACTCATGCTGGCATGCTCCCTCTCTCATCTCTAGATCCTTCTGTGCCTCCATAAGGACTAAATACCCATATATTTTTGGGCTGTGTCCCAAATAACGTGGGTGAGGCCAAAGAAAATTGAAAATACATTATCTGCTCTCCAGGATTATGAATTTTATTGGCAAAGACAGGTGTCACACATAACAGTATTTACAAAGAGTAAATGACAATAAATGTGATTATGACTTGGGACTAACTTGGTTTTGAGATAAATAGTGCTCTGTTTTTTACTTAAAATGAATGTTGATGTTATGGAGGTTTCCTATGTAGCCATGACGTCATATGTCAATGTCAAAAAAAAAAAAAAAAAAATATAAAAGTTTCTAATTCTGGTTTTACCAGCAAAATTTCTAAAATATTATGTCTACTAAACTTTATGGAGCACATTACTTCTGAGGGAAACCTTTGTAAAAAGGAAATTTGAGAGTATTTCACAATTAAAATCATAACACATGTAAAGTAAAACTTATATTAATAAAACTCTGATCACCTTGGAGAACTAACTGAAAAAAAGGGAAGCCTCTCTGTCTGTAAATACAGGAAATGAGTCACAGGCCTCAAATACAACTCACACTAAGAAACAGCATCAATGATGCAGAGTCAATACAGCAAGCAAAAGTGTTAGAATCTTAGGAACAAAAAGGCAAACAATGATCTGAAATATCTGATAAAATAACTGAATAAAATACAAACTTAGAGCAGCACTCTAAAGAAAGAGAAATACAGAGATGTTAAAATTGAAGAGAGCAATCAAGGCAAAAGCAGTAATGAGAAGTTGATGCCCCTAAGATTTATGATAAACTATAGGTCTTACAAGCTACAGATTAGGATTCTAACATACAGAGACCAGGTGCAAGAAATAGGGGCATGAGCCTGAATAGGGTGAACAAATTAGAATTGAACCACTTGCATAAATCCCAGGGTTTCAAATTATCACTATAATTCTGGGAAAATACTCTGGGACACTGCACTTGGCTATTGAGATCTCCCCTGAGGGGAAAAAAATATTCTTCCAGCTACAGCAGACAGCCTTCACCTAACAGCAGTTTTGGGGGACTGCCTCAACTGAGGAGAGCTAGTTTGACCAAATTTATACCCTCTCCTTGGGCATATGTTCAATGTCTGAGCATAGGGACATCATGGCCTGGCTCCTCAACCCAACTCAGGAAAAAGTTTGTAAGATCATTCTACCAGGAGAACTCCTCATGGGGCAGGTGTGTCACCTACTGGTAATGCGTAGCTTGTCTTCCTCTGCGCAATACTGAATTCTTCTCTTCCCTCCTTAGATGCTGATGGCAAGAGCACTCTTTATAAGCCTCCTCCCAGGAAACTCCTTCTGCCCTTCTGCGGAATGCTTCTGTTAGAGAACTCAACCCAAAGGGATTCACAAGAGTACAAGCAAGCTTGCGTTTTATTTTTCATCTTAGACAGTGGATGTAGACGAGAAGAAAAGAAGAAGAAGAAGGAGCAAGAGAAACAGAAGAAGAAGGAAGAGAAGGAGGAGAAAGAGGAAGAGGAGGAGGAGGAGGAAGAGAAGGAGAAGAGGAAGAGGAAGAAGAAAAGAAGAAGGAAGAGGAGGAGGAGGAAGAGGAAAAGGACGGTAGGAAGTGGAGGAGGAGGGGAGGGAGAGGGGGAAGAGGAGGAGGAAAAATAAATGATCAGAAATTATAACCTCAACAATTCACTGCATTGGGTTTGGTCTGAGTTTACACTATATGTTCAGTGAGTAAAAACCAAAGTCATTAAATTGATATTAAAATTGTTCTATAACAAATAAAACTACTGGACCCAAGTAGATATTTCTGTCATGACACTTTCGTACACCATGGAATACAGGAGTTTCAAAGAATAAACAACCTCACTGAAGAAAGGCACACAAGCAAAAATTCAATATTACATGAAGGCATTTTAAAAAACTGCCAATCCTGAATTTTATTTGAGTCTTGTATTCTCAGACAATAACAATGTCAAGAAATACTTCCATGTCTCTGTGTTCTGAGAAATGGCTAACTGGTAAGGACCATGCTGTTCTTGCATATTCCTCCTCATGGCTCCCATGAGGCCCCCTGTCTTTTCTTTGAGAAGTTACTCACTAATGAATGCGCTCTATTGTGATAGCTTGAACAAAATCATCTCCTTAATCCTCTGGTGCATTTTGTCTTTCACAGTTTTGATGCTGTGGTGACTCACATAGGCTGGGACCTACCTGTAGATGACGATTTACTCAGTTCAAGTAATGAGGCCTCTTGGAACCCTCCTGTGCTCCTGACGGTGCAGGACTCAACAGTGAGCCCAGCTCTTTATCCTATGTTGCTGACTCTCCTTCTGTTGAATGATAAGGAATTGATTTTGATTCCTTTTGATTTCCTACTTGATTTCTTGCAGCAGATGCTCTTGGGTTTATTGTCTAACCGTTGGCTTTCTTTGTAAATCAATTGGTGGTTGACAGAGATCTTGTGTCTGCCAAGAGAAAGACAGAGAATCTGTTTGGCTAATCTTTTCAGTTTGCCTGTTTATTTTGAGCTCAATCAATTGAGAATTTCATGCCCACCAGGAAGTGTATATCTGGACAGGTAAATTTGTATTTCTGTGTTTATGCTTGACCAATGACTAAAATTTTAGAATTGAAGATAAAAGCTTTCTTTTCTGTATGATGGTTATGTGCTGGTAACATAGAAAGACTTTTACCTTTCCCTGTGTGAGTGTATGATATTTTCTTACCTCTGAAGGTATTCCCAAATTCAATCAAAGAATCTCTTTAAGACATTCTAATTGGTGTAGAGATAAGTAACCACTAATATAAATTGAAAATTCCTAAATGTCCTAAGAAATAAAGAAATTAACTTTTAATACTTTTAATGTGGAAAATAAAGGTTATTCTTATAATTCAGAAATGTTTTAAGAATTCAAATTTATATAATTTAGGTAAATCTTAGGCTAACTAGACTACTTTAATAAGTTTGGTTTAATAATAACAGCTGTATTTCTCTTATTTGTCAGTGTTAAGTATAATATGCAAGTCAATTTTTATTCTACTTACTAATTTAATAAGCTAGTGTTACTTCTATTAAATGTTTAAGATTATTAAAAATGTAAATTTGTGAAGCCACATGAATCATTATTCTGCCAAACTTCATTCTAATAGCAATTATGTTTTCTAATATGTCATCTTAAAAGTGGTTTTTAAGATCTTTAGGCAACTGAAAAACTTGAACTGATAATAAATTGAGTTAGTTCATAGATATTCATTATATGCCTAGATTATTTCTAAGATAGCATACTGAAAAATTAATTGCTCAGCCTAGTTTTAAATAGTTTATAAACTTTTCACTTCATTTTTCAATAGTGAAGAGTAGCTATATATATATGGGTCTGATAATGAACATGTTCACTTTGCCCCTTGAAAAGTTGTACAATGAGGGATGCTTATGGATATAGAAAGTTGTAAAGGTATATGAAAATGGAATTTTCTTTACCATGGTCAAAGCTAGCTAAAATTTGATATATTTATTATAAGACTTTCAAAAAGAGCTTTAGCAACAAATGTTATATAAATGCAAAGCTAGAATTTGTTTTTTTCTTGGTTAAAATGAAAAGAAAATATCTTTGCAATTGTGAATTGCACTGCTATAAACATGCTAGTGCAGATGTCTTTTTTATAGAATGTCTTTTGTTCCTTTGGGTAGATGATCAGTAATAGGATTGCTGGATCAAATGGTAGTTCTACTTGTAGCTCTTTGAGGTATCTCCATATTGCTTTCCACAGAGGCTGTACTAGTTTGCAGTCCCAGCAGTGTATGAGTGTTCCTATCTCTCCACGTCCACACCAACAATTATTGTTTTGGGACTTTTGGATAAAAGCCATTCTCATTGGAAATAAGTGATATTTCATTGTGGTTTTGATTTGCATTTTACTGATGATTAGAGATGTTGAGAGAAATAAGAGAAAAGAGCAAAGCCTACAAGAAATGTGGGATTATGGGTAATAGAATTACATGTAAGAGTTAACGCTATGAACGTCTTGTAAGAATACATAGGAAAAAAAACATTATGATGTTGGGTTAGGCAGATTTCTTAATTACAACTCCCAAAGCAAAATCCATTAAAAAAAATAAACTCCATCAAAATTAAAAACTGCTCTTCAAAAGATCATTATCTGATTGAAAGACTTACCAGACTGGAAAAAAAATATTTTCAAATCTTAAGTTTAATAAAAGACTGTGTCCAGAATTTTAATTTGCATAGATAATTGAATAGATATTTCACAAAGGAAGATAGGCAAAAGGTCAGTAAGCCCACAAAACAATGTTGAACAATATTAGTCATTAGGAAAACACAAATTTAAACTAAATGAGATACTACCTCACAACCACTAGAATAGCTGTAATTTAAAATATAGGCAACAAGTACTGATGAGGAAGTGGAGTTGTTGTAATCCTCATACATTCCTGGTAGGAATATAAAATATAACAGACACTTCGGAAGATGATTTGGGAGTGTCTTAATAAATTACATAGATTTAACATAGAACCATCACTGCTACCCCTAGGTATCTATCCAAGGAAATGAAACATATATATATATATATATATATATATATATCAGTATTATTCATAATAGCCAAGAGCCAGAAATAATCTCATCAACTGGGGAATGGATAAAGGAAATGTAGTCTATGCATAGGATAGGATGCTATTAAACAACAAAAACTAGGGAATACTGAAACATGCCACAGTGTGATGAACCTCAAAAACAGGCCAACTCTGGATCGGCAAACTTTTGCTTTAAAGGGCCATATATAGAAGCTTCTTTAAGCTTTGGAATCCATACGATTTCTGTTGCAACTACTCAACTCTGACCTAGAAGGAAAATAGCTATAGATGTTATGTAAATTAGCGGGTATGGCTGTAGCCAGTATAATTCTATTTCTAAAAGTAGGAGTCAGACAGGATTTGGACCGTGAGCTGCAGTTTTTTGACCTCTGTGCCAAGTGAAAGAAGCTAGATACAAAAGGCCACTTTTGGTATGATTTCTTATGTTCAGAAAAAAATGAACCTGGGGATGGCAATTGACAGTGAAAGGCACAGAAGGGACCTTTTGGGGGTGATAAAAATGTTCTGAACTTGGATTTTGGTGATGGTTACATAACACTGTAAATTTACTAAAATTCTTTGAGTTATAAACTTAAAATTAATTAATTTTATGATGCAAATGATACCTTACAATGTTATTTTAAAAAGATCTAAAGTAAATATGACAAAATATTTGCATTTGTTAATTACATGTAATAGATATATAGTTGTAATATCATTTGGTACATTCTTCTATATTATGAAAATATTTCATAATTAAAGTGTGAAAAGGTAATTATGTCTGGTTCCAAATTCTCATTTGGAACACAAGTAAAGTAAGACCCAGAGAAGTTACATTACTCATTGATAATTACATAATCAATTAATGCAGGTTCACGACTCAGATTCAAGCCTTATGTTCATTTCTTTCACACTGAATTCCATTGCTCTATTCATAGAGAGGGAAAAATGTGGAAGGAACAGAGAATATTCTGTTTTCTATTCTCTATTTCTTTTCCTAATTTCTCCGTGTTGATCTGAGCCATAATAAACTAGCCCACAGAAACAACAGTAAACTCCTAGAAGTTCCAGAGGAGTAAATTCAAACATTAGATATGGAAATGGTATGTACTGGGGACATCTTTGGTATCTGATAACCCTGTAAATGTTCTTTGCTAATCTAATAAAATGTTGGAAGGACATCATTTTAATAGCATCCTGGATTTTTTTTGTCATTTTCTTTCAAATACTTAGTGGTAGCCTAGGCATTAATTCAAGGAGCCAGATTCACAAGGATTAATATATTTTATTAGACATGTGCAATCTTCAAATATATAGAAATTATTTTTAGAAAATTTGTTTATTTTCTATGAAATATTAATGTGTTCTTTGTGTACATGTGATTCTTTCATCTTTAAACCACCACCACTATAATAAGCACCCTTCCAAAAAAAAAGGAGCACTTTAATTCATTCCTGTTTGCCTATGTTTTTAAAATTTTAGAGTTATTTAATGTTAGAATATGCCAGAACAATGAAACAAAATTTTGATGGAAAGTTTAGTACCTATGATGGTTATTAATTATTATTGATATTGATTGCATTCCATTCACATGTTCGCCTTTGACATTTCTTTAAATTAGGAAAAGCCGTTATTGTGATTTTTGTTCTTTATCAATTTATATATCTTGTCTCTTTAGTTGTTTCTAGGATACTAACTTCATTTCTCATAAGGATACCACAGACCATTACATTTAGCAATCTGTATCCCAAAAGTTTTATTTCCAAATTATTATTTTTTTTAATTTTGTGAGATATCTGTTTGCAAAATTTCCATGTTTGTATTAGTCTTTAACAGGACAAGATGAAGGTTTATCAAAAACATGAATCAATTTCTGTTGAGCTCAGCAACTGTTTCTCTCCCTGAGAATACTCAGAGCTATGCAAAGAGAATGAGGTTTGGGCATATTTGGAGCAATTTCCCATTCCATACTTCTTATCCCTCACTATTAGAAAGCAAAAATACAGAACAAAATGAAACAAAACAAAAACATTCAAATGAAATAAATGCAAACCATGGGAATGTGTGCAGGTGGTCAGGAGGAAGTATTTTAAATTTTATAGAATAGACCCAAGCTTATTTAGTGCCAAGCTGAGTTAATTGGGATAAAATGCTGCTATTCACGCTATTCTATTAGGTTGGATTTGAAGTTATTACTGCAGGAGATTAGGTCAGAGTGTGCTACAAAGCCAGCCAAATTTCATCTAAGTTGTTTATTTTCACTTCTCTCTTTAGACTGTGTATGCACATGTGTATAAAATAGTCAACTGCATATAAGATTTCACATTGGTTTTAAATTGCTCTTATTTGTGAAGAGTACTTAGTAGCCTGGATAGCTGAATCTTTATGATTTAACCCTCTGTCCTCGAGATACTTTATTAAACCTAAAGGGCATTCTTTTGAGTCCTCCACACAAAATGGGCACTGGGACTTGGCTCCTCTCTACATAGTAAATAAGCTTTAAAATGTTGGGTCAGCTTAACTGGCGGTGGTTTTTAAAGACAAGTTAAAAGAAAAAAGAATAAACACATGCAAAAAATACTTTTGATTCCCTGTTGAATTTTAATTATCTATGGGGAAGGGAAAAGTGTGATGAATTCTGGACACCATGTGAAGCTATTTATTGAATGATTTTGAAGAGGGTGCTCGCTGCTGCTAATTTACTAATTGGGGAGATACTTTCCTCAAGCTAGAGAGTTTTTTTTCTCCTTGAGGCGATGCATGTTTGATAAGAAAAAAACCTCTAGATATAGATGATGGGGAAGGTGGTAGAGAATAGTCAGTGCCACATAAATGCCAACAGCTTGTGTCTCACGACGTTTGTCTCATTAACCATTTTGCACCAAAAAATGTAGTGCTCAATGTAATTACCTCTATTTTTTTTCCAACAGTTTCAATTCCAAGATTTGCTAACTTTTACAGAGTTCTTTACTATATCAAAGGTACTGTTTGAAGCTTTTTAAGTATATTAATTTATTTGATTCTACCAATGCCTCTAGAAGGTAGATACTATTTATTCTAACTTTACAGACAGGGACAGGTACAGAGAAAGTAAATAATTTACCCAAGGTTCCCAATGTTAAGAGACAGAGACAGGATAAACACAGGCTTTCTCACTTAATTCTACCTTTAAAAAAAGTTGAAACTTTGTTATGATAAGAAATCTTTGAAAGAAATGCATCATGAGCTTTAAAAGCAACATCCAAAGGATCATTCCAACTACGTTTGTAATAATATAGGATTTTTGGAAGGGGTGTGATCCTCTCAGGTTCACATTTCTCTTTTAAAAGAACTACACTCCTGGAGATACGTAAGTTCTCATTTGTATTTCAAAAACGAAAGTTGCATCATTTTAGCCATCCCTGGGATGCTTGTAAAAGTGATTCATTTCTGGGCAAGCATCCTTCATCAGACTGTCCTTCACCCTCTACCCCCAACACACACACACACACACACAAACACACACTCACACTCTACTCCAACCCATTTCTCTCTGTGTCAAAGTATATGATTACTCGTGTTAGATTTTCACGCAAACTCATTTGCTTTGAAAAGAATCTCACTTCACCTCGATCAGAAGGTCTTTACTCTGCAATTTGTCACAGAAGTGAAAGCCCATGAGGACAATGAGAAGGACTTTCTCCTACTCAGGTCTGAAGGCTGCCCTGCTCCTGCCATCCCCATCAGCGGGTCAGATAGTCAGCATGTTCGAGTCCAGATTCTTTGACCTCTGGCTAATCAGGAAAGAAGTCTGGATAATGAGAGCAGATTAATGCATATCTGGAGTTAAGCCCACATGGACACTTGTGCTTTTCACTCTGGTCAACAAAACAATAAAACTGTTTCAAGGGTGGTGGGGTCAGTACTTACTGTTGATCTCTGCAGCCCTCAGCATCCAGCCCAAACTCATCATATTATATAAATACCATTATTCATTATAAATTTGCCCAGCTCTTCTACAACACAGCTCTGCAGTATTTGACTTTGTGACCTATTCTTAAAGTGACTCTTGGGGGTTGACCCCATGCTGTGTGTAGAGAACATTTTTTTTTTCCTTTTATTTGTTAAACTTATCTCAGTCATTAACCTTTTCCATAACCCTTAGATCTCCCCTTTCCACTGGTTTAAGCATCGGAGGCAAAAATAATTGACCTGTTGTCTAGAACCATTTTAATAGGAAACCTCATAATGACGTCTTCTTAGAAGCAATTTCCCTAGTTGGGGATAAGCTATCCTGACCAAAATCTTGCCTTAATGTCCTCTTTACTAGCGGCCGACTCAAGCACCCCAAACTGCTCAGCTATAGGGTGAGTTATTCCAGAGTTTTCTATGGTGAGATAAATAATCATACATTTGGGGCTGTGGGTCATATTCTCTGCTCTTAACCAAATTTTCTGACCAAGTTTAAAGAGGAGGGACAATATTTTCAAAATAAAGTTAAACAAAGTCACTTTTGGTAGTGAAAATCTCTGGTTGAAGAGGAAGCATCCAAAAAGTGAAAATATAACATACTGGAGACAGAGCAGATAGGGCCCAGCCACGTCCACCAGCAGATGGGTCAATGGCAGGCGGCCAGGCCACTGAACTCAACCACTGGGTGCCGAATCTTCCTTCCCTAATCTGAAAGACGTGCAACAGTCCTTTTTTTTTTTTTTTTGAGACAGAGTCTCGCTCTGTTACCCGGGCTAGAGTGAGTGCCGTGGCATCAGCCTAGCTCACAGCAACCTCAAACTCCTGGGCTTAAGCAATCCTTCTGCCTCAGCCTCCCGAGTAGCTGGACTACAGGCACGTGCCACCATGCCCGGCTAATTTTTTCTATATATATTTTTAGTTGTCCAGATAATTTCTTTCTATTTTTAGTAGAGACGGAGTCTCGCTCTTGCTCAGACTGGTCTCGAACTCCTGACCTCGAGCGATCCACCAGCCTCGGCCTCCCAGAGTGCTAGGGTTACAGGCGTGAGCCACCGTGCCCGTCACAACAGTCTTTTGAAAGTATGCACAAAGGGCATTTGGCCAAAGCACAATATCCTCCTCAAAATTTTCAACAGTCACTGTGCCACATTCTGTTGGTGGGAATAGTGAGAAGAATATTCTCTTGTCCCTAATAGTCAATGAATATTTGCTGGATAAAAATATTAGAATATTTCAAGAAAGTTTGAATCACTCGAAGCTTCACTTACATCATTTTTCAAATTATGCAGATGCACTAAGACCTCTGAGATTCTCTAAGGATGGAACCCAGAGCGACTGCATCGGCATCACTAGGTCAAGTGCTAGAAATGCCCATTCTCAGGTCCCATTCCAGACCTATTAAAGCAGGCACGTTGGGGTTGCATGTTTACCACCATCTTTTGGAATCCATTTTGCTACCACCCTTTCCTTGTGTGAGCTCACTGTGTCTATACCTTAGCTACCTGCTGGCCTGCAGTTGATAAAGGCTTTAAATATTGTTGGAACCCCACCAAAACCTCCAGATCCTCAGAATCCCCAGGGGAATGATTCATGGAAAGATAAGAAGGGTTATTTTATTTTGTGTGTGTGGATTAGGGTGATGTGGATCTGGGTATGTGTGAGTGTAATGTACTGGTGTGTCTGTGGTGATGGTAAAGTTGAAAGAATTTATTATGCAGAAAATATTTAACAAAATTAGTAATTGCCTACTCTATTTTCTTATAAGGTCAACCCTCAACTAATTTGGATTTTAAAAATTTACTTTTCTACCTATACATAGTCTTGAGTTAGCCTTGATAATGTCCAGATATTAGGCTCACAGAGATACTTCTTACTTCCTCTGGGGTTCTATGAAACATCTGGCATCATTGAACTAGGAAGCCAGATCTCACAGCTACCTTTAAGGGCACTGCAGGGTAGATGATATGGTTGAGCTATTTGCAGGCCATGAAAGGGTCTCATCCTTCTTGGCTTGGGATAGGTTTTACGAGCCTGTTCCTACTTACATTGTTGGTTGATAATGCTATTAGAAAATTTAAGGAAATTGGGAATTGAAGAAGTGTAGAAAATAACTTAAATATTTTTAGAATTTTCATAATCTAAAGATTGTTAACCTTAGTTTAGCTAAGGACTTACTAGCCATTCAACATCCAAAAAGTTCATTTCTCGATCCCAAACATTGAGCATACATTAAATTGTTTTTACCAAAAAACAACAACAAACCCTACAGTGAGAAAGAAGCTACTGCTCTGTTCTCTCTCACATGCTATTTCTGCCTGCTTCTTACTTTTTAGTACTATATCCTCTTATACCTCACACATTTCTCCTGAAAGCCCAGGACTGCTAGTTTTCCTCTCACTCCCTCTGGTGAATTCTATGTCCTAGCTAGGTCTTTCCTTTTCCCTCTCCCCACCTTCTTTCTAGTAGAAGGATTCTTTTCCTCCATTATTCAGTGCGAGTGTTATTAAACATCGATAAAACATTTTTTTTAATTTTATTAATTTCTTCATTGAAGTAGGACTTACAGAACTCTGCTTTGTATAGGATATCATTCTCAGTGATGGGGACACCAGAGAATTAGGACATTGCAATGGTAACTACAGGGAGAAGTCTACTTTAGACTAGGGAGGAGGAGGGCGGTCAGGGAAGGCCTGCTCTGTTAGATGGCATTTGAGCTAATACCTGAATATTGAGAAGGAGTCAGCCATGTGCGTATCTTGGGAAGATAACTCTAGGGAGAAGAGACAACAAGGTCAAAGTTGCTGAGGCAGGAACAAGCTTCTCATGTTAAAGGAAAAGCAAGAAAGCCCGAGAGGGATTAGATAACAGTGAGTAGGTGAGCAAGAGGGAATGGTAAGAGTTAATGTTCCAGGCTGCAGGCCATGGTAAGTAGTTTGAATTTTATTCTAAGTGCTTGAGAAAACTGCTGGAGATTTTAAAGCAGTGACATGATTTGATTTAAAGGATCACTTGGGTTACTGGTGGAGGATAGATGGCAAAGGGGTAATGAGGAAAAAGTGAGACAAGTTAGGAGAATGATGCAAAAATGCAGGCCAGGCACAATAATGGCTTGGCTAGTTTGATAGCAGCGGAAATAGAAGTGGCCAGATTCAGCACATATTTTGGAGACAGGGTTTCTAGGCCCTGCTGATGTATTAGTTGCACTACAATAAAACAAGTGAGTTACATCCCGGTGGAATTAGCCATTTAAAGGAAGAATCTTTAAACCTGAAATGCCTTAACTCAGATGAATGCATTGCTAATGGTGCAATTCTATTTAGGGCCATATTAGGGCAGGTGCCTTTTACAATCCCTCAAATAACACCCATACGTAGATTGAGTGCACTGTTTAATGCTCAGTAACTTGCTTAACCAAATCCAGCCTTTTCCTCATCTGCATGGCAAACAAAGGCTAATTATGCTTGCTAGATGACTGCAATTTACTGAGCAATAAATAACAAAAAGCCAAGTTACCAAAAACAGGGGTAGAGAAAAAAAAATAAAATAAAAGCAAATGTTTTTGTACACCAGGTTGATGCATCCTGATTTAGACCTTATAAGTCTCATGTTCTTTGACCACTGTGACCTGTGCACACCCATGGGCTGAATTCCTTTGGGAGACAGCTTGTCCAGGACAGAAGCAAACCCTGTTAACATCAGTTGACCTTCCTATCACTTTCAAAACAACCACAGTAACAACAGGAGTCGCAATAGCAGCAGCTATAAAATCCCCGGGCCCGACTCTCCCTCCCCTTTATTTTACTCAACCTCCTATGGCAGTGAACAAAAAGGACAAATCTGTCATTAACTATTTGCAAATGATCAGCTACCCACTGCAGCTGTTTGCTCACCAGATCGCCATGCCAAGCACAGCTGCTCAGATGCACCAGCCCAGTCGGGCTGGGCCACTAACCACCTACTCACAACTGCCCCCAAACTGCCTCTGGAAGAACAGGACAGGCCAAATCCCAATCTGGCAGCAGGAACTTTGCTTTCTAATCCCAAAGGATCTCCACGTTTCCACTTCCCCAGGCCTTCTTGGACCACATGATGAGACTGGCTAAGAGCTGCTTGACCGGCAGCCTCACCTCCTGTGGCTGCTGCTACTCTGAGGACGGAGGGGCGATAACTCTGGTGGGGTTTCTGGCCAGTTCCTAAGAAAGGCAGCCTAACTGCTTCCTGGGTCCTCTGGTTGCATTTTTTAAAAAGCAAGCAGCTTTGTGCTTTCACTTATTAATTTTCGCCAGCTTCTAAAGGTCAACGACCTGGCAAACCGAGATTCACAAATAACAGGTGCAGAGACTCCACCGCCTGCCTCCGTGGGACATCGCTCTGTCACTTTTATTTACTGAATCAATCCACCAGTGTCCAGCAGGAGAACAACAGCTAAATGGCCATTAATTGTGGGCTGATGTGCAGATGAAACAAATCTCCAAAGGGACTGTAAACCTTTGTTCCTGCACCTCCTCCTGCTCTTGCTGTGGGATTAGCAGTAAATCATTCAGCAGCCTCATCTCCTTATTATAAATTTACCATTAGGGTCGTCCCAGGTGAGGTAGTGCTAAGCTCTCTATCTCTTTTCCTTTCTCATCCTTCCTTCCCTCCTTCCTTTCTCTGTCTTCCCCTCCCCCTCGTTTCTTTTTTAAAAATCTTTTTAATCTCTCCTTTAACAACTTTTCTGTCTCTGTTTTTCTTTCTCTCTCACACAGACATGTTCATCCCCAAACATAATGGCCTTTTATTCACGTTGCATCACAGTCCCAGGGAGCACCATTTCCTGCCATGCCCTCATCTGTCTTTGCCTTTTCTTCACGTGTGTATGTAGAGACACACACAGTATGGACGCGGCTGGGATTCCTATGGAAGGAAAAAAAAAAAAAAAAAAGAAAAAGTTCTGTTCAAAAGGAGTACTTCCGCTCTCCTCCTTTCTGTCATTATGCTTCAGAAAAGCTCTTTAACTCCTCAGAGTCCAAAAGGAGCTTAATTGAAGTGTAAAAGGGAATTTGAAAGTAAGCAATAGACAAAGAAGAAATACCATGGATCCGAGCTCTCTTGAAGAGTCTGGGGAATGCACTGTAAGACTTTTTTTATTGTAATTATTTCTAAGACATGCACAGCACTGACTTAGCCCCTGGTGGTCAGGCATTGGTGCAGTTTGATTGGCGGGGCATGAGGGGTGCAGCCCCCAGCCTCAAAATAAATCCCCAAACGGATCTCCACATTGAGTGCAAATCCACAATGGATTTCAATATATTTTACATCTTTGTATAAAGCATGATTTCATGTGCCCTTTAAAAATAATGTATGTTTTATGCTAATCGGTTATCTACACCTTAACATAAGGTTTTTTCCTGTGGTCACAGGAGGATTTAGACAGAGGAGAGTAGTGATAGAATGGATGAGAGTGGAGTGGTCATGAAAGGCCACAGAAAAGACATTTCCTCAACACAGAAATGGTAGAGAAAATGAGGGAGGAAGGGCAAAAACGGTAAACTTTCCATATTTCATACCAGGGCTAAAAAAGAGCTGGGGAGTAGGTTCCAAAAAACTTAGTTTCCAGAGTTGGGGAAGGGGTGCAAATCATACTTGCTCAGGGATCACTGCTGTTAATTAAGTCTAATTACAAATGGACAGAAGCCCATCCTTAGTGAGTTATTCATGACATATTTTTGTAGCTGCACGGCATAGCACATTGCGTGGGACACAGGAGGCAGTAAAGCTAACTTGCAGAAGTGTCGTAAAATATTGATGGCTAGGAATATTCACAGATGGGATTTCCTGGTTATTCAACATTCCAGGGTAACTGAAGAATAACCAGATTTTAAAAATTCATACTGAAAATGTATATTTAATGTTGTTTCCCTAATAATGTTTACAAAATGTTTTGGAGAGGAAACATAGTGTAGTTTTAAGAATAGGGTCTCTAAATCTAGGCAGCCTGGGTTTATATCCTACCTCTTCCATGTATTAGTTGTGGGACCCTGGGTATTTTGAGCTTTCTTTAATTTATTCAACAAATACGAAGAGCGTATGGTTTCTAGAGATACAACAGCAAACAGAAATTGACAATGGCCCTGCTTCCAGAGACTAACAGCCTAAAGGTAAAATCCTGACTACAAAGTGCTAAGAGGTACATGAGGCCATGAGACAGGATACTTGGGTTTTGAGGGGTGGGTAGTTAGCAGTATTTTGCACCTCTGGGATGTGGGGTAAAAACACGTTACAGATGTGTACAGAATTTGGTCCCCCGCGCCCCCCCCCCCGCCGAGGGTGACTGGGTGGGCTCAGGCTAGATGGAGACCCAATTATAGTTGCTCCCATTGTGAGCCTTCATTTTACTTCAGTGTGCTTTTTGTCACCATGGTATGAAAAAAATTTGGAAACAACAGAGTAAAGAAAAACTTCACTGAGAAATTGATTATTTTACTAAAATGTAAGCAATGAATAAGAGTTAAGTAGCTGAGGACAGGTAATGAGGGTGGGTTCTAAGCAGACTGTGTTTGCTGGCGTGGGAGCCAAGTGATTTGGGCTGCTCCAAGGACGGTGGAAAGCCATCGTGACAGGAACACTGAGTAAGGGGAGGCGAGGTAAGGTATGGAGGGAGGATGAGAAGAGGCCAGGTTCTGAGGACACAAGCCCTTGTCAAGACCACACTAGAGGCATTGGCCTCAGGGCCAGGGTACATGTTTTAAACAAGGGCATCTGGTAAAGACTCATTGAACTTTCTGCAGTCTCAGAGCCATGAGACATTGTGGGATGTTATCGTGCACCAATACCAGCTCAACTACAAAGTAAACTGTGTGACCTAGATAACATATTCGGTCCTCAGTTTCCTCATCTCTGAAATTACAGCTTTGAAGATCATTTTCTCTAAATTGTTTCTAGCTTTACAATTCTGATTATCAACTTTCTTGATAGAGATACAAAGGGTACAGAGGATTGATCTTGGAGGTATGCCATAATGTATCACAGAATTGCCAGATTTTTTTTGTTTTGTATTTTTGTTTTCTAAATACATACTGGCAATTAAAAATCATGCAACTTAACTTGATAATAGTGAACTAGACTCTTGTTGCATCCATAGACTGTTATTAACAAGAACAAACATCTAGGTTTCAGGAGATTTATCTATACAATTATACAAATACATATAATTTCAAAAATTTCTTAAAATATGGAAATAAAGAGAGAAATTACAAATATGGAGTATCTCCTTTCAAGTGTTTAAAAAATCCCTTGATTTTTTGATCAAGGGAATCCCTTTAAAGCCAATCATAGATTTGTAGGTAGTCAAAGGACCTGGGGATATTCAAAGTCCAAGAAGGGAAATTCCAGCCTAGCTTTTATGAAAACCAAGCAGCCCTTTGAATTTTGTATGTGTGCGATAGAGTCAGGTCCCACTCAGTGATGATTTATGTCTGATCCTCAGTTGGATACCTCTGAAGTTGACTATATTTCTCATATGCATAATTACAGGGAGCCCTTGGTTAGAAGAAATCATTGAAAAATTTTAAAAAATCAAATGTGAAGAAAAGAGAACACATTGGCAAAGCTTTATATAAATTAACTGATCATTCTGAAATAAGGACACCTCACTTACTGAGTAGTTTATAGACAAAGGACACCTCACTTAATGAGTAGCTTACAGTCAAAGACCCCTCAACATCCTGCTTGTAGTATAATTTTATTTTCAGGTCATAGTAAGAATGAAAAGTTGTATTGGCATTCTTACTGAAATTACAAAAAAAAGTGATTTGTCTCCCATTTTACTCCAGGCTAGACACTGCTCTATTTAACTGGAAAACCTACCTGGATCATTGTGGAAATCATGGAATTATTTGGTAGTTCGTTGCTCAAGCAAATTGTTAAGTGCTTATCAGATGCAGTGACCAGTTCCAGATGCTCACAGACAAGACCAAAATTTCCACCTTTGTGAAGTTTATAAACTGGTATCTGAGTATGAGGTGTGGAGACTAGCCTGCATAGGGGCATAGAAAAGGGAGCCCCAGTCAGGAAAAACTCTGAGAAGCAATGTTTAAGCTGAGACCTGAAATAGAAGTTCAACAGCTATGCCTGAGAACTTAGGAAAAGTTTCAACTTCTTGAGAATTTGAGAGCCAATCAATCTCGAACTTTTGTCTTCATTTTAAGAACACCCTCCAAGATGCAAGCTTTACCAAGTTTTTGACAGTGAGAACTTTACTTGCAGAACTTTGTTAAAAATCTCCTGGGTATCTCCACATGTATTTCAGCCTCAGCACCATTAAGGGATCGCGCATGAATATTCTTTAAACCTTTGATCATTTCAAGAAGGTAGGATGGGATAGGAGGATTCTTTCATGCTGGAAATTCTTATGTCATTGTCCAATGTAATACATAACACACCTGTCATCTTCACAGGAAAAAGCCCTGTTGCCTTTTAAAAATTCAGCCCTAAGGGTTTCTCCTGTGATATGTGACCTAGAAGACAGATAACTAGGGGAATTCTTTAAGTGAAGGAATCTTGGATTTTATTGCTTTCGGATGTAACCACCTCCAGAGCTGGGGAAGGAGTTGCTATTTAATTAGAGAGATTAAACCAGAATGCACTTTTCTCCTCACAAAAGAAAAGGCCCGGAGCTCAGGCAAGTTCTGGATGTCTATACCTTGCCCAAAAGGCAGGATTTGCTTCTTTAAAATGACGCCACCATATGTCTGCATCTGGGCTGTCTAAATTCACCTTGTTTTATTTATACTCATGAGTGACTCCTCAGTGTCCAGGAGACAGTGGGCACATTTGCATTTCTGTTTTCACTGATGTGGTTCAACTTATAATAAAAGGACTCGAGATTCTTTAATAGAACAAGTGCAATAGAAGTAACTGTTTATATAAACTAGGGCAGGAAAAAAAAAAGACCACTTATTTTTGTGGAACTTTAGGGATTCACCGAGGGACTTTGATTTGAGGAAATATTTTTGTCTTTGACACCTTGTTTTTCCATCGCTTTGACACTTTCTTTTTCCAGAAAGAAGCAATGTACAGATTTAAGATACATGGGGACTATAGGTGAGAATCACACATAAAAGGTGTGACTGGGACTAGCCATGCCAATGGGTTTACAATGAACTTTGTAGGCCACAGAGACTCATTCACAGTTTCCAACAGGAGATCACCATGCTCCACCCTTGCTTTCATAACAATGATAAGATGTGAGGCAAAATCCAACAGAATGGATCTGAGCACAGTTCTATATTATTAGTATGAATGAGATCCCTAGGCTGACTGGAATTTCAGAGTAACCCAGATGTCCTAGAGGAAGCTCAAATGACAGCACATACAGTTGTAATGACTACCATCTTACTGCATTAGACAAATTCAATCCCTATTCATTGTAACCAGTGAAGCTTCTAATTATGTGCATACCTTTAGGACCCAGTTCAAACATGACTTCCATTTTCAAGAACACCCTGGCTTTCTTGAGCAGGTTTAGTACTTCCACTTTCACATGAATATGTTTGTGCCGCATTTTAGCACTTCATCCATTTAACAAAACTTTTTTAGCAAATGATATGCACCAGGTACACTATTAGCACTTAGGATACCATGGTGATCATGTAATATTGCAGTTAATTGTTTTCATATATGACTTCCCCACTGGACTATGGATACTTTAAGGATGGACTCTCTTTTAATTTGTATATCTTAAGGACCTAGCATAATTTCTATTATTTAATAAAGAGCTTAGTAGTTACCTGATTTATGAATTGATTAAGTATATATTCATGGGCCCCTGATTCTGAATACAATAATACTATTTGCATCCTTTGGTATCAACTGTCCTCTTAATGCACTTTGTATTTTACAGAGTTTGTAAAATCATTCATTCACTTATTTACCAAAGCAGTTTTGAGCACATAGTCCAGATCTTTCTATTATCCTCTTGTTTTCTCAAACATCTCCCTTGTTTGTACTCTCTAGGCCATTTTCTTAGGAGTCAGCCATTGTGACCGTTTTTTACCCACCTGCTGGGGTTAATGAAGTAGAAATAGGGGGCCAAAGAGGACCTTTTAAAGATCACATATTTTCATTGTACTGTGTGGGACTACAAGGAGTGGTGAATCTTATCATAGGTCTTTCATATTTCATATTGGACTAGCTGGAGTTAATAGAATTGGGAGATTTTACAGGTCACCTAATCCCACATCCTGCCACAGCATCTCTTTCATCCTTGACAAAGGTTCTAGGCTCTATCTGAATGCTTCCACTGAGGGAGGCCACACCATGTCTCAAGACATTTTAACCCATGTTTAATGTTTTTAAAGTTGCTTTTTGTTGATGTTGTTGTTCTTATATTGATCCAGTCTGTCCTTTTATAACTTCCTGGTACTGGAAAGTCATTACAGTAAGTAATAATTAATGTGTAACAAGTTGCAAAATCCTTTAGGAAAATAAAAACTCTTATCTTAGGACAAGGTTGTTGAGTTGAACTTAAAAGTCAGTGTACCAGCGTCCAGGCTGAGTTCTTACCCTAATTTTGCTTCTGTGTGACCCAGAGTAAGGGGTTGAGACTAATAGTCCTTAAAGCAATTAGGGACTCTCTTTGCGAGTTTCTGCTCTATGGCACCACTAGAAGCTCTAACTCACCCCCTCTGGGTAATTAACTTGCCTGTTGGATCTTGGCCATTGACACATTTTACTTTCCTAGTTTGTGTCAGTTAATCAACACTTACAGAGTGCCTGCTGGGACAGAACTCTGTGCTAGGCTCCACAGAAACATTAACCAACAGTGGCCATGGCGGTCACACCTCTCCCCCTCCCTCCACCCCTAGGGGTTTTTGTTAAAGAGAAGGGAAAAAAGAACATGGAAAGCAGCGCTCAATTTCTCATTCTTAGTCTTCTTTCTGTAAACTTTATGGTACATCCTACTGAGGACAATGAAGTATCTCTTCCAGAAATCTCTGGGGCTTACGTTACAATTAATTTGCTTAAATATTCTTTAAGATGCAACCACATTATTCTTTCCCAATGTACACAGGGGTATATGACTGAATGTTCTCACTCTATAGAGGAAAAGCCAGGTGTCTGACCATGTTTGCCTCAGACATTAAATTTGTCACTCAGCAGGGATTATATTTGGTTGTATCAGAGTCCTTAAGCCAAGGTCCATGAATCCACAGCATGTCTACAAATGGGCTTCATGCTTTAACCCTCCCCCAAATTACATGACAATGCATGGGAGTATGGGAGTTCATGCCTTCTTCAGAAAAATAAATGCTAGCTTATACGAGCTGCACAAAACCATGACAAACAGAAGGAGAACATGCACAGCCCCTGCTCTATTTCCAGTAATTGTCTTATTCAAGTAATTAGTTTTCTCCTTATGGTGGCTTTATCTTTTTGCTCTCTGCCTACAATGCGGAGCAACAAAACAAAATGAAAATGGAACGTAAGCAACAAAACTTTATGTAGACTTATTTTTTTTTTTAACAGTTCTATGAGTATATGACAAAAGTTAAAAACAGAGCTATTGAGGTTTGCCACACAGAGGTAAAATATTCATTGGAGGTTAACTTCGGGGTCACTCTACATTCAGCATTGATCAGGTGATGTCCTCTGCTCATTATTTACCGGTTGAATATAGGTTTTTAAATGAAACAAAAAGTGGAAACAAAAAGAAAAAGATGGCATTGTATTTAAAGCTGGTGACAAAGTGGGTCAACTATCAAAGCTTTGTTTGATAGATTATTTTTTCTTTGTTTCATTATTTCTGGACCCTGTCAGATGCTCTCGGGAGAGAAACGGTGCACTCTTATGAGTTTTGCCGAGGAGGAGGTGGGGGGATGCAGTTAAAAGGCTGTCGAGTTCAACAAATGTGTCCTGAGAGCCAAATGCAACAGGGTGAAATCCTAGCTAAAACCCGTGGGGAATAATTTGTTAGCAGCATCTGGAAAAGACGTGTGGCAACGGCTGCAGTTTTGTTTAGAGAACAAATGGAAGAAAAGGGGCTTTAAACCGGTAGGTTTGAAGGTGGAGGGTGGAAGGGAGAGAGTGACGGAGGCCTCGAATGAGTTTGGGGATTTAGGAAGGAGATTTAATAGACTGAATAGCAGGTCACAGCTAAAGAAGCGAGACCCTGAGCGAGAAGCATCAGTAAGAACGCGCGGTGTTAGTGCACGGGCTGCGGACCTAAAGCAAACTCAAATTAAATAGTTCATTATTCCTCCGGCTGCTTCTACCACTACTAATGCGTTTTCCCTCAAGAATGGGGCATTTTGAAAATCTAAATTAATCATCGAGACCAGTGTTTGCGCTTATCCCGTGGGCGGCCTATTGTTGAAGCCGCCTTAATTCTCGCCCCGCTGCAGCCTTCCCGGGAGCGGCGGACCCCGCTGCAGGGGACCGAGCACCGGGGCGGGACAGGCGCTGCTCCGGCGACTCGTCCTCGGACACAGCTGCCGCTCCTGTCCATACCTCCTTTACCCGCCCTGGGCTCTGCGGTGTAGGACTAATATTTCAATTACAGGGAAAGGGGAACATAAAAGCCATAAATACTGCGGCAGAGGATGTTCTAGTCTCAAAGGCCTTTGGGTACCATCCTAACTGTGTCTTTTCTTCCCCCATTCCAGAGCTGTCCAGAGCTGTTCAGAGTCTGGGCGGATCGACAGGGCGAGGAGGACTCGTGGCCACGGTGTGGTCCCACCGCCCCCACGGCCGCATCGCCATCGCTCAGCCAAGGCCAAGGGCGTCCCAGGCTGCTCGGGCTTGGCGCTTGGCTCCTTAGGTCAATCCCATGAGAAGAATTATGTTGACTCCAATCTGGGAAGCTCGCTTCCCTTCTAGCGTATGGGGCAAATAGTGGTAAAGAGTGAAGGAAAATAAGGACTTAGACAAGTTCACTTTTGGGTATTGGTACTTCGCTTTTCCTCTCTCCCTAACCGTGGAGCATCTGGGCATTCCTCGCTTCAGGCGCATCTTCTGTTCACTCCTCGGGGACTCCGCACTTTGCCTGAGCAGGAGCTAGGCTGGTGCTAGCCTTCTACACACAGTTAACCGTTACAGGAGATTCAGACTCAGAGATAGTTGTCATTTCTTGGGAGGATAATATAGCGTGCTGTTCGCTGCCTGAATGGACTCTGGGGTTGGAGGGTCTAGGTTTGAATGCGGCTCCCCCATTTGCTAGCGAGATTTCAAGGGAGTCACTAAACCTCCCAGTCTTTCAGTTCACTTGTCTGTAAAATGGGTTGTTGAAGGGAATAAATGAAAGTACATATGTAGTGTATAGACTAGAACTAGGATCATAAGTCTCACTACATGTGCGTTACATATTCCTATTATATATCACAGCATTGCCATTTTCATTGTGTCCCCGGTAGTGCGTAAAGTGTTTACATAGTTGCTTATTTTATTTAAGCAATGTCATGGTATGTATTTCACTTATCATCAAGTCTACACATTAGGAAGACTCAAAGCCAATATTTAAACTTAGGTTTCCAGACTCTGTGCTTTCTATGCTATGCAAGTATTTCACTTACAAAGAAGGTAATTTACAATATTAAAATTTCTGTCAGGATGACAGATGACAGAAGATATTTTAGATATATGATGATATTTTCTATATCTTATAATAATTTTCTTTTTATTTATTTCTTTTTATTATTTACGCTGGTACCAAGCACTATATAAAACCATCAACATTTCATTTTATTATAAATGGAACCCTACAAGGCATCTTTGATTATTATTCCCATTTAACAGATAAAGCGCCTAAGGTTTAATGAGTTTTTTAAAAGCTACATACAGCTACTGAGCTAGTAAGTGATAACAATGAATTCATATCCCTGTTCAGAGCTCAAATTCTTACCACAGTGTCTCTTGAAGAAAATGGTGACCTCTGCATGCTCAAGATTGAAAATGCAAAATATTAAATGGCATTTGAGTGTTGATGATTAAGGAAACCCAGAAGTTCCTGAGCAATGACATTCAGTAAAACAATTTGATAACACTTTGGTGCTGAATGAAAAGGATGGCATTTGAAGTTCAGATCCAGCCCTTTTGCCTAATCTGGAGCACCATGATCATCATCCTAATCTTCTGGAGCCCTCCTGGAGCAATCATCATCATCTCAACAATAACATAATGAGCATTGTCTTTTATGTATTTTTAAGTGGCCTCATGTACAGTATCTAATTTCTCTCTAACCACATATCTTTGAGACACTTAGTAGTATTTCCATTTGAGACATATGCAAACTGAAACACAGAAAGGGTAGATGACTTGTCAAAGCTAATACAGATGTGACCCAAATCTCTTGATGACACACTCTATTCTCCTAACATTTATTCCGAGCTACTCCTGAGAAATATACCAAAAATATTGGGAGTTTCTCTCCCCTACTTCTCTACCAGTAACTTCTAGTTTTCAGCTGAGATTAAAGTACATGCATGTGGATGTGAAAGGCAAACCAAGTGGCAAAATAATAAAATAATAATAAAATGATAAAAATATACTCTTAATTACTTTAATGCTTTCATTTCAGAAACATGTTTTGATCAATTTCTTTGTACTAGACAGAATTTAGTTGCAGAAGTAAATAGATATGATGGACATGATCTCTGATCTCAGGGATTTGAAAGTCCATGCGTAAAATAGACAGAGCTATAAATCACAATGACATAACACTGTAATAGAGTTGGGAAGCAGGGCTGTGAAACTTTCAGGGTTGAAAACTAGAGTCTGTCTTGGAAATCTAGGGAGACTTCAGAGAGGAGAGGGTACTATATTTGGGACCTGGGGTAATTACTAGTAATTCACCAGGAAGAAGAAGGATTTAAGGAAATGTAACTACCATCGATCATGTGAACAAAGAAAGGTTCATGTGCAGAACCATTACCCAGGTCATCTCTCTTGATTAGAAAGAGTTCAGTGATATTAGTGTCTGGAACCATGTGATCACAGTCAATCCTATTTGCTTACTCCAGGTAAAGTTATTTGGGAAGAATACAGGCTTGAATATAAAGAAAATTCCCAATGCTATATTCCTGACTTGCCACTAATTAGCTGTGTGGTCTTAGAGAGTCGCTTTACTTCTTAAGACCTTGGCTTACTCATTCATTAAAAAGAAAATGAGAGAGAGAGAGAGAGAGAGAGAGAAAGTTGGTCTTAATTCTCTAAATATAAATACCAAAATACTAAATCTCTAAATACTAAAATACTTAAATGCTAAAATCTTTTAATATCATCAGTGCATAATCCTCCAAACCATGACCATGACAGAAGCATTTGTTTTTCCCACCCAATTCTGTGGGTGAGCCTATGATCATTCAGCCCAGGTGTTTTTGTAATTGTGATAAATTGAACAAATACTGAGTGCTCAGTGGCCTTCAAATATCATCTTACCACCTGTGTCTTAAGCTGTCCTTCTAATAGTGGTTGAAGAAGCCATCTACCCATTGACCAATTCTACTAGTTTGAGTATTTCAGATGTGAAATTTTATGAGACTTTAATAGGCCAATAAATTTTTCCAAATAGATAAGATACACACATATGTGTAAATTTAGGAATTAATTCCTCTCCTTTGAAGAGTGAAATGTCAGGATCCATAGCAGATGCTTTCTATTATAGCATACCTGAGTTAAACCTTAGAATTCCTATGACTTTTTTGGTTAGGCCCTATAGCTTGCAAATAAACAATCAAGGAAACAAAGACCCATTCAAGTTCTATGAAGAAAAATGAACCAAATTATAAATACACATACTTGACCTAGAACTTAGTAAGTAAACTACCCAGGAACTGATATAGTTAAATGAAGGCTTATCTTCTATTTCTTTGTCTCATGTATAACAAGGTCTTTCTTTCCTGTACATGTAATTCTTTTCTCTTTTCCCTTCCTATAGTTGCTTTCTTTCTTTTTTTTTTTAATAATGAAAAGTCATACACTTTGCATGACCATCAAGATATCAAGATATATTGTCCTAACTCTACTTCAGAATTTGCAACCTCAACTCCTACCACCTGCTGTCCATTCTCACATCCCATAATTCAATTTTATGAGAAATTGTTCCCTGACATATTTATGCTGCACAACATCTTGCATATGCTTTCTAAAAAGTCCACTAGGATATTTGTCAATTCCTTTTCTCCAGAGCCAATCACCATGATATAATTTATGGAGTTATACATCTTGATGTCTTATGGAAGGATGAACTTGTCTAGGGTAAGGAAAATCAGAATATGACACAAAACTAGAGAATTTTGGAGTTCCTGAAGTAAGAAGCCACCCATGACAAGTTAAGAAGGCAAAAAGCCTCTGGTCATTGGGATAAATGAGAAACCATGAAAAAGTGCACTAGAAAAATTGATAGTTAAAAGTCAAGCCATACTGACCTATTTCAATCAGGAGACCACATGGAAAATAGTAGATGGCATTGGAATAACCAGCTGATTAACTTGATGGAAATCTGCTGTGATTCTCCAGGTCCTATTTGTCTTTCCCTTAGCCACAGTGGAAGAATAACTTATTTGTTGAGTATTTAATCTACTCCTACCATGTCTTTTACCATTAGAGCATGCTTATCACTTGGGGTTGTCAAGAAACAACAACAGAGCCTCTAGATGAATGCTGGGGTCATTAATTACTTAGGATGATATTGTGATTGCAGAAAGCCAAAAAGAGAAAAGAGGGAAAACGTTTGCCTTGAACCAAATAATGTGACTTCTTTTCCTCATTCTTTCTTCCCTCGTCCCCTCCATACCATTTCCACCGCTACCAACATCACCATAAGCCATAGTCTCTGCAAGATCACCAGGAAAGATATATGCACAGAAGAGGAAAAGTATAACCAAATGTGTTTTGCTATCTTGGAATTTGGATTCCATGCTTACTCAACAGGATCCCCTTTTTGATTAGGCTAGGTATATCTAGATTTTAAAATCTCTGTATAAACATATTTAAAACTCTATACCTCATAATCCCAAACAAAACCTAGACCTGCAATTGAAATTGTACCACAGCAGTTGAAAAAAGTTATATGCAGTCCACACTTATAGGAGAAAAAAAAATGCAGAAAAAATTAAAAAGGAAGTTAACTGCAGTGACTATACTAGGCTGGTCCAGACTTTATAGAAGAAAGAGTCATTATTTTCCAATGGGTAGATAAAACCGGCTTTCAAGGGGAGTGGCTCTTGAGCAGAACCTTGAAGAATGAATAAGAATTGGACAAGCTGAGAAAAGAGGAGAAGGTTATAGAAAATTCTAAGCAGTTAGAACACCAAGGGTAAGGTACAGAGTGGCTACAACCCTGGAAAATTTACAGGACACAGGAAAGAGTTTAGTTTGGCTAGAGCTAAGGGTACATGGAGAGTGAATTAAGAACAAAGGTAATAGCAGCCCATGACATTTTTGAGTCAGAGGGGACACTATTAAAGTTCTCCTTCAGGAAGATTAATATGATAGAAAAGCATAAGATGAATATAACTGAGAAGTGATTGGAAGTAGAGACACTAGTCAGGAAACTACTGAAAGCATACAGGTAAAGAAATAATGAATGCTACTCAGGCAGTTACAATGTAAACAGTGAATGGGAGATGTATTATGAAAACTGAAACTAAAGAATTAGAAACAAAGCCAGCATTGTGAGAAAGGAAAAGGAAAAAATAAAAATGATGCAAAGATGAAAGTTTAAATGTGAGATCCTGGGAGGAGTCTTGCATCATTACTTAGAAAGGAAAGATAGACTTTGCAGGTAAAATTATATATCTACCCTTAAATGTGATAAATGTAATGAATTGAAAACGTCTGTAGAACACCCCAAATAAGAGTTCTTGCAAGATATTAGAAATGTAGAAATACAGTTCCAGAGAGAGCTTAGCATTGCAGTATTTTTGATAGAGGTAATTTTTAAATTTATAAGACTGGATTATATTTTTTATAGAGTCAGTGCAGAAGGACCAAAAAGGGGGTGGTGGTGGAGTAGATCTTTAGGAAACACATATATTAAAATATAGGAACCCAAAGAGAAGAAAAATAAGGAGCCAGAAACAAGAAAGTTCAGTATTAGAGAGAAAAAGAAAAAAAATGTTCAAGTTGGTAGATACTAAAGGACACAGAAAAAATGAGAATGGTGGAGAATTAGAGAAAATAAAAACATATATTTTACATCTGAAAGTATTGCAATATTTTTTTTAAAAAATCCATGTGAGGCTTGAATAGTAGGAACAAAATTCAGACTGAGATATTAAAAAATACGTTGTCAGTAATCAATGCAATGCATGATTTGATCAGCCCGTCATCTACAAAGGGGCCGATAGTATGGAGATGAGGTACGTCCCAGTATCAGGAGTCTGTGATTTTATTAATATTCATTTTGTGTGTCTGCTTTGAATTGAGTTCAGGCTCATACTCTTCTAAGGTGATGGACAATAGAAGTACAAAATAGATTCCTAAAGTACTTAAAATCTTATCAAAAATAGAATGAGCTATGGAGTAAAATGTATCATAGGTTTTATCTATGGGAGACTAACACGAGGTTCAGTTACCCCCATTAGTCAGAATTCCGGATTCTTAGTGTATAAAAAAAATCTGTTAAGTATTTTTGAAATAAAAAGTTGATTTCTTAAAGATTTTTTTTCTCTTTTCAGAAGATATTCCTCTTTTTCTAGCACATCTCATTGGTATTTCAACAGCTAGTTCTAACCAAATTCCAGCATCCTCAGGGCATTGATTACAGAGTGAAGTTGATGAGGGTAGCGATGGCAATGGTGATAATTGCTACAGAAACACCTACCATATTTCAGGTGTTCAATGAGCCAATTTATGCACGTTATTCTTATCTCCTACTTAGAGAAGAGAAAGGATACTATACTCTTTCCATAAAGCCTAGATTTGGTGGAACCATCTCCCTTTGAGCTCATTAGCCTGCAATAAGCATGATATTATAGTAATACTATTCAGCATTTCCCATCCTCAAGGTACTTGACAAATATTAGCTAATTAGTTCTCCAAACACTCAGGAGAGTTTTCTAAGCATGTATTATGGTTTTTGTTGCCTGGTCACAAATGGAGGCCAACCATCGATATAACTTTTCCAAGGAAGTGGAGGGCATTTTTGGAAATCTAACTCAGAAATGTTTAAGTTTTGATGCTGTCTTCTGGCCCCAGGACCGTATGTCTCACTTTCTCTGGAAAACATTTACTATGATGCAACTAGTCATGCGAATTTTAAAGTATATGTAAAATATAACAGCATAACTTTTATTCATTTCATGGGCACTTAAATGTCTCCCTCCTCTTCCCCTCCTGTATGAATCCAACACACAAGATGAAAATCATCTTTACGTATTATTTTATGGCTTTAGTTTTTAACTCTTCACTGGTGGTTTAGGCATTACTGAGACTCACATAGAAAAATGATCTCCTTATTAGAGGCTATAGAGGTTCTCTTCTTAGTGTCCTTTCCTTATCAACTGAGTCATGTCTTTACCAGTTTTTATCCCAGTTTTGATTCAATAAAGGATTCAATGGAGGAAGAGTTGATAATGAAAGATCCTGTAGCTCCCAATCCCTAATAAACCTTATTCATTTTTGACCCTAAGACATAATAAATCAGCTTTTATGCACTTTTATATAATTTTCAAGGTGCCTTCTTTGATATTTCTGATCAAAATTGATTTTCTTTCTTTTCCAAATTAGCTTCAAATTTCTATCTCCATGTTAATTTCTTAAACTTTTTTGCCAGTTTTATTTTTGTGTCTCCCAGTTTGACATCAGCCTCAATTGAACTAAAACAAAATTGTTTATATTCTTAGCATGTCAGCTTCTTTTCTTAGTTTTTCTGTCAATAGTACTGCCTCTCTCCAGGTTGTCTCAGCCTCAAACTTTGGGTTTGCTGCTTTCTGTATCTCTCTTTAAGCTCCCACAAAAAAGAAAAATAACATCAAATCTTTTCATCGTAACTTGGTGGTATGTACCATCTCTTCTTTCCATTTTTTTATTTTCCATGGCCCCCAACTCAATACAAGCCCAGAATAACAGACTCCTGATTTGTATTCAAAATGCTTTGCCATGGTTATGTGATCAAATCTTATATATTACTCAATAGGAATAATCCTGTGTTTTCTAGCAGAGACAGGTAGAGGCAAACCAGAGAAGGGGAGGAAATGACTGACTGTCTGTGGAAGCTAATAAAACCTAGTGGGTTATATCAACTGGTATCTGAAAGCTTCTTACCTTCCAACACCTCTCCCATGCTGGAGAGTGTGTCTTCTAACATCCAGATGGGTAGCTTCCCAGGCCAGCAATGGAGAATTCTAGCAGTCATATGCAAAATAAAAACTAAAAAAATCAAAAAGGAAAAACAAACCAACAAGCGACCACCACCACCACCACCAACAACAAACCCATGAAGCCAGAAACATAGAAGCTATTATTCTAGAAAATTACCGAGGGGCATATTAGGAGGACCCAGCAGCTGAGAAAGGGAATTCACCCAAGCTAGTTAGGGGAGACAAGGATATATCCAGTCCTTGTAGACATGAGCATCTGTTTTCTAGAATAATTGTCAGCCTATTTATTATTTTCAATGTTTTACTTGCTGGCTGCCCTTGTTTGGTTTATTTCGTTTTGTTTTGCTCTGGGTTTTTGTTATTTGTCTGTTTAAACTGGATTTCAACTATGGTTTTGGATTTTTATCCCTAAAGAATACCATTCCACTGTGAAGCCTCGGTAGACCAGTCTGCCTAAGGTAACTGAATCTTAGTTGATTGAAGATCCCACCGGGATTCAGGATTAGTGCTTGTGAAATCAATTCACATCTCTGCAGAACTAGAGAAAATGTCTGAGTTGGACCAGCTGTGTGTTCACACCAGAACATTATGTTCTTTATTCTTTTACTTCTGAATTTCTTTCTTTTGTCAGCTTCTCATTTATTGACATTTTGTGGAGAAACAACTCCAAGCAGAAAATGGCAGTTATTTGGGCAATTCGATTACGTTGGTTGCTTTCTTATTAATTGGCTAGTTACGTGCGTTTTCATAAGCCTTCGATGTATTGCTTGCTGTCTTCTATAGCTTTGCTCTACTTTGTTAATCCTGTGTCAGCTATTGGAGTATATGTTCTCAAAGGAATGACAAGCTAGGGCAGAATTTAGCATAACATTCACACTAAATGGATTTGTACAACATTCTAGATTAGCAATAAATTCTTATGAAGTGAATAAGTGATATTGTAGAGAAATCCATATGTAAGCCTCAATCTTTGCTTAATACTTTCCCTATGAATTATAATAAAAGATAATATGTAGAACAAGTACTTGTATTTAGGGGAATCTGGGGAGAAGGCCAATATATTTACAAACCAGAAAATACTAAAAAAATCTAGAAAATATCTTGATTGTGTACAATGGAGTACATACCTGAGTAGTTAATGAATGTGAAAGACAGGAGAGGTCAGTTTGTGTCGTTTTAAAGAAAAATATTATGAGAGCAAAATAAAACACATGACCCAGAGAACTAAAATAAAAATCTATTTCTTCTCCCCCACCTCCACCTTATTATTTCATCTCTCATAATATCCTGTATTTATTCATATTGATCAGTCCCATATTTTCATAGGCATCCTATTGTATTGCTATTATATGTAGATAGCTGCGCTTATAAATAGGTTGCAAATTATGTTCATTCCTTTCATACTAACCTAGAAGGAAAGAGTGCTGCTGTTATTGTGGGTTATTATTCCTGCACAAGAGATGACAGGAGAGGCAGAAACTATTTGGAGCTCAGTCTGAATTGCAGTTTTAAGCACATCTGATGTAGTGCATGTCTGGAGGTGGCATTTCTAACCTTTTTATCAACTGGGTTCCATGGATCAGAATAAATGATAACAATAGCTCACCGCCTTCTGCTGGACAGATTCGCTACTTGAAAAATGATCAGGGCCCTATTAAGAGAAGCCACACCGCCCTAATGGGGAGCGGATCACAGGCCAGGTCTCTCTGCGCCTGTCTCTCTCTGTGTGAGGGGACATGACCTTGCCTGTCTTTTTCCCTGGGATCAGTTGAATGATAGACTTCTTTTCTTTCTCTGAATTGTTACAGCAAGAGGAGAGGAAGGATTGCAGATTTTTTTTTCTTTTTCTTCAGAAAAGAGACATGGCCCATTTTAACATCCCCATTATCTAAATGTCCACAAAAGCTCCATTTGAAAAGGACCTATGGTTTCACAACGGTGACAAGCCCTTTCCAATTCCAGCCTCCTGTCCAGGGTAAGCCTGGGGCTCCATTTTCCTACTTGGAAGGGTAATACATTTGCTAACTGCCCCCAAACCCTCCTTTCACTGGCCCACCCCTCAGATTTTGCTCTGGTCTTCCCTTTCATGACTGATATCCTCTCCTTCCTTTTATGTCCACGTATTGTAGTTCTCCTTCAAGACATAATTCAAATTCTACATTCTCTCTGAAGCAATCCTTACCCATTCTGACTCACAATACTACCTCCTTCTTTTGAACTAACTATATATTATTCTCAAGACCCAGCATAGACACTGAAACTTATTATGCCATATTCATTTATTTATGTTGCAGAATGCAAGACCTGAACTTGTATTTTATTTGATTTCCCCCCTTTATTCCCTATGCCCCTTTCATCTCCCCCATAATTACCCAATTTTATGTGTTTCATCCATAACCTTAAGACTGTATGTGTATGTATCCATTAAATCTTTAGAATGTTATTTTATGAGTATGTAAGTTCCTTTTAACATTATATAAAGGGTATTATGAAATATTTCTTATTTTCTTTCTAGCATAGTACTCTACATGAAACCATGAGGAAAAAAATAGATGATATATGCAGTATCAGATAGCAGAAAGTAGATAGATAGTAGACAGATAAATCAAGGAAAACTTCAGACTCATTTTAAAAGCCCCAGTGGGCAATCAAACCAAACTGTCTGTTCACTGCATAGCCCTCATTTTAAACTTCAAACAAACAAAGGAACAAACAGCAAATGGCAAATCCTTGGCCAGGGAAAGTATTTCCAGAAAAATTGCATGACTCAACAAAGAATGAATGAGTTATTTTTTTTGGTCCCACTCTGACTTAAAGACAATAACCACTGAACTATCTCAGAAGAAACTCTACTTCCCTAGGGTTTTGGACAAGTTGATGTGTGTCTGCCTATACTCCACGTATAGCTGTGAATGTCCACATTAGACTGATCCCCCCTTCATCCCAGGCTGAAATAAATGTGAAAATTCTAATATTTTTAGAAATGAGTGTACTTGAAATATGTACATTATTTTTACATAGAGTGAGGGTAGGGTTGTATTATGACTTTTGTGTATCTTAAGCACTTTTGCCTTTGTGGGTTTCTTCTTCCATTAAAAAAAAAGCAAAGCAATAACAATAACAAAAAATACCCAACTAATCAATAATGTATATTATATTTGATGATTCTGTTGTCATAATGATGAATATAATAATCCGGGCTGGACTCATTATTATATACTCATCCTGGTTACAGTCATTTTTTTTCTGATTTTGAAATAAATTAAAATTAAAACATTTTCCTGGATCCTAAAATCTTTATGTGTAGACACCGTACTTACTATATCCAATGAATAAGCCAGCCCTGAGTGAGGGGAAGAAGATGAATTAATTATTACTCCAATGACATCAGCAATTCCCATTGACACTTTACAGTTTGTAAAACATTTAGGCATATCTTAATTGTTACTTCTAGAAACTCTATGTAACATGTAATAATGGCACTACTTTTAGGAATGTTGACAGTAAAGTCCTGCCAGTTGTGCTATAGAAATCAGTAAACAGCCTAATGTTACAAGAACTCATGTCTTAGTTCTTAAAGGTCTGGTGCACTTTTCCCCCATTATAAGATCAGTGTTAACTTCAGAGTTGCTTCTGTTTTATGCTTAGCTAGTCATCTTATTACAATTTAGACAAGCTAATCCCCCCCTTTAATATGAGACATGGCTCTTTTTTCTCTCATATATGCTTTACCAGATATATAAATACACAGATTTATTAAATAAATGTATCATATTGAATAAATGAAGACAGATATAAAGAGTACTCCTTAGGAGCCTCACCTTTATTAACAACTGGCATCACCACGTTTTTCATCCCTTCCCTCAGCAAAAAAAAAAAAAAAAAAAAAAAAAAAAAAGCAAGCAAAAACTCTAACTTCACTTAGAAGAATTTATCTTTGAAAAGTTGTATGCACCTCAGAGCTTAAAATGGTTATGGGACTGGCCTGTTAACATATTGTCTCTTTGCACAAAACTTATTTCTGTAAAATATCTGAACTCTACAAGCTTTGTTCCTGAGTGAAATGCAGGTAATATGAGATTCAAAATTTTTAGGAGTATTTATAAAAGCGAAACTCTTCCTGCTGTTTGAGAGTTGTTCCTTTGTCTTTGTGGGGGAAACTACATGTAGGAGAGTCTCTGGCCTCTGTAATGCACAGCACCATTCATCTGTCAAGCTCTTTCATTCGAAAATAATGAGCAGCCAAGAGTTTGAAAAACTAAATCTATTAAGAATATTTATGCAGGAGAACTAACACTAAACACCTCCATTCACTCATGTAATGAGATTGGCATCACGATAAAATTCTTGTCTTGTAAGATAATGATCTTATGGCTTTTTCTGGCTCTTAAACCAAAGATAATTGGGTTAATCTCTGCGGGAAGTCCATCTGTTTCCAGTAAACCATTTTAATTGTGGATGACTTTATCTCAGAAATGTGGAAAAGGTCTTGCCATTCACTTCCTGATCCTGAGAAATTACAAGACCAGATATCAAAATTCAAAATGTAGATGCATGGAAAATACGACTGTCACCATGAGATTGCCAGTCTGCAAATAGTGTGATACTGACAATATTTTATATTTGTTGAGTGCTTTTCATTAAGGATTTAAATATTAAGTTTTTGGCATTAATGCAGTGTTCCTGAGACAAGGACAGAGAAAAATATTAATATTGAATAGGTAACAGAAGGTTGTGCATAGTCAAAGTTATAAAACTAAGACCATAAGTTTGTGTCTGCAAACCTTCCATATATAGTGCCATGCATGTAGCATTTGTCCATAGATAACAACAAATTGTGCTATGTTCTAATTGTTTTATGTGTGAGAATTCAATTTTTCCAATTTCATTTTGTAAGCTCTTTGAAGACAAAGACTAGGTATATGCCTTCTCTTTTATAGCCCACAATTGGTAGGGATATATTATGTACTTATTATATTTTAAAATATCTTATTCATATTTGAGTTAGATAATAATTCTTTTAAGAATGCCATGGATTTTACATGGTAAGTTAGAGAAAATTGCTAAATACATTTGCCTAATTTTTTTCCATAAAACAATATTCAATGGATATTCATTTTCTCCATTTCAGACTGAAAATCTTATCTGGTAGATTAAAATCCCAGCTCTGCCACTTACCAGTGTTAAAATCTGACAGCATTATCACAATGGCCAGAAGAGGTCAATGCATGTAGCACGTACTATGTGTGTGTTAGCCATTGCTGTAGTCATTGTTATCACTTTCCAGTTATGACTATGGAGAGAACTATGCCTTGTTCAGACTTCTGGCTGCAGACAAGTTGCTGAGGATGCCCCTCCTTCTCTTAGTCTTTGTCTAAATGGGAGGAAGCCAGATTGAGAAATGCCCGTATGATTCTTGGTCTCTATCACCAGCCATTCCATTTTCCAAGAAGCAATGTCTGCCCCAGCAAAACAATTCTATAGCTCACTTTTTCAAGTTAGAAGAAATTCATTGTTCTCTATTTCTCATTTTATATTTTGGAAAGTAAAACCTAGTAAAGGCGGTCTGCTTGCTGTTATACAAATAAGAACTAGGGCTTTCACTGAAAGAAGATAACAGGGAGCACAAGATACAATCTTTGGCTTCACTCATTCAATATATATTTATTGAGCATCTGCCATATGACAAGCACTATACTGCAAGCAAAACTGAGATATTTTTGCCATTCTTGGCCAGGCAAAATCTGGGGGAAGAAACAGTCAAGACTCAGAATCACACCAACAAAGATACAGTTACAACTCTGACCAGGGATACAAAGGAGAATTTCTCGGTGCTGCAAGGGTGGATCACAGAGGGGTTTAACCTGGAAGGGGTACCCAGGAAAGGCTTCCTTGTCATAGTTATGATTGATCTGGGATTTGTGTTGGCTACTGGGAGGCAGGTGCTAGGCAGGGCAGTGCTTTTTGCAATGTTCCAGGAACAGAGAGCATCATGTGTGAAGCTTTTTTGATGGAAGGGAGCAGAGCGTGCTTGAGAGATCGGAAGCAAATGCAGAGACTGGAATGTGGATTGGAGTGGACCTGAGAGACAGAGTATTGCTGTAGAAATGCACAGATTCCAACCATCTAGGGCTCGAGGCCATGAGAAAAAAGTCTAGGAAAACAACTGAGTATGTGTGTGTTTGGTAATTAATTGACCGGATCATTTTATTTATCTATTTATTAAAATATACATAACATAAATTGACCATTTTAACCATTTGTAAGTATACAATCCAGTGGCATTAAGGACATTCACAATGTTATACAACCATATTTCTAGAATTTTTTTTGTCATTCCAAACAGAAACTCTGTACTCATTAAATAATATCTCTCTAGGGTTTTCTCATCCCTAGAAACCTTTAGTCTTAGTTCATTTGGGCTGCAATAACAAAATACTATAAGTTAGGTATCTTATAAACATCAGAAATTTATGTCTCACAATTATTAAGGGGAAGGGGAGTCTAAGATCAAGGTATTATATATTCGGCGTTTGGTGAGGGACTATTTTCTGGCTCATAGACCTTCCTGTTGTGCTCTAGAATGGTGAAAGGAATGAAGAATCTCTCTCAGGCCTTTTTTATAAGTATCCCATTCACGAGGGCTCCCTCCCCATCACCTCCCAAAGGCCTTATCTAATACCATCAGCTTGGGGGTTAAGATTTCAACGGGTGGATTTTGGGGGGTGGGGGGGACAAAAACATACATATCATAGCACCTCTATTCTACTGTCTCTATGAATTTGCCTGTTCTAGGTACTTCATGTAAATGGAATCACTCAATATTTGTCCTTTTGTGTCTGGTTTATTTCACTTAGCATAATATTTTCAAGACTCATTCATGCTGTCCGATGAGTGTGTCTACTGAGTGAGGGGATAGAGTCAAGTTTATATTTCTAAATTTCCCTCCAGAGGTAAGAAGGGAATATAGGAAACAGATATAGGGAGAGCCTCTAGGAGGAGGTTGTTGTGATGTTTGTGATGAGAGATAATGTAATCTGGATGAGGCTGTAGCAATGGAGGTAAAGAAAAATCAGTAGATTCAGGAGATATGTAAGTAGAAACTATCTCCTTCAATGAGCTTCCCATCTATTTGAAGGACATAGACATATTTAAAGCATACAATGGCTTATTTATTATAATAATTACAAGGCTATGTACAAAGTCAACAGATGCTAGTTTAATAGAATTGTGACTACTGGATGGATAAACAAAGCACAATTCAGGTGTGAATACTACACATGAAGTATGTGACAACGAGAGAACAAGATGAGGCAACATGATCAATGTTAAGCCCTGGGATTCGGACAAGATCCACAATAGTTACAGAAGTTCCGATAAGGGAAAAATGAATGGGAAATCGAATAATCAGGGAACTTCAGGAAGGAGGCAGGACTGAGCCAACCCTGATCCAGCAATAGGGTTTACATAGAGGAAAAGAAAGAACTTTCCCCAGGAGAGACAAAGTCAGAGTGTTAAGAAAATGCCAAATTAGTCCACAGACTCAAAAAAAAAAAAAAAATTCGGAAATGGATGAGAACTTTCTCAAGGAAAGAGAGGCAACATTTCACATATATTTAGACAATAATAAATAATGCAAGAACAGAAAATAAATTTAGCGAAAGATAATCCTTCTTTCAACTTATCCCCAGAATGTCCTAAAATAATCGACTTAAACACTTTTTCACCCTGAAATGACTCCATGGGGATCTGCGGAAATCTTTTAATTTGGAGCAGTGTCCCCAGCTCACTGTGAAGACGAGTTTCCATTTTCTAACCAAGTTTAATGTACTTGAAGGTCTAGAACAAAGAGCCAGAAAATAAATGTTTTCTGTAACACGCTGGAAAACTCAGATCTGACAGTCAAAGAGCTGAATCTACTTCACACTGCCAGGAAAATTGCATTAGTATCTTGAGCAACTAATACCAGTAGGTGAAGGAGATAAGTAATGAGGCAGAAAAAGAACAAGACGACGACTAGATTTACAAAGCAATCCATGGTGAGGCAAGATATTGATTTGAAATTACAGTTGATTACACTGGTAGGGGGCAAAGAAGGCAGCATTTTCTCAGATGTTGTGAACAAGTGACATTTCAAAGCACTTTTCATGTGTTTGAACTCAGACCTCTCATTGGGCCCTGTGTTGGCACAAAGAGAGGAGAGGAAGGTAATTGCATGAGGTCACCTCTCTTTGTTTAGGGGAAAAAAAAAATCTCTGGTTAGAATCTGCTTTCAGAGCTTGAACACTGATGGATGAAAATATATTATCATAAAGCCACAGCGCTTACCTTTGACTTTAACTACGGATTTCCCCATAACTTTATTTAGATTCTTTATCAATCAATCTACCCAATTAGTTAGTTGGAAATAACTTCGTGGGTACATAGGAGAGCAAACAAAGCAGTGGATCAGACAGATTACTACGGCCACCTCCGGAGAACTGAGCACAGAACACAGTATTATAAGAAAACAAATGTTACAGGATTTGAAAAGTCACTATGGACTAATGAGATCAGAGGTGTTATAGACCATGAGCAGGGTCTTGTCTTGAACATCTTATCAGGCACAAGGGAGAGAATATGCTTTCAGGAGGGGCAAACTTGTGAGCAAAGTAAGACAACTGTGTTTCTGAGGGACAGTGAACTTGAAGGTTTCTTTCGGGAAAGTCCCGGTTGGAAGGGCAGAATGAGGCTCTTTCAAG
The DNA here is from genome assembly GCA_028533085.1 of Varecia variegata. Classification (NCBI taxonomy): domain Eukaryota; kingdom Metazoa; phylum Chordata; class Mammalia; order Primates; family Lemuridae; genus Varecia; species Varecia variegata. The sequence continues at coordinate 24,343,103 of CM052443.1, forward strand.
AAGTATTGACAACCAGGCTACCAAAAAACAAACAGAGTGGCTTTATCATATAGATAAATGGGCCCCCATGATCTTTGAGAAAACTAGAGATTTAATAAAAGATGGTGTTTTAGTAAGTTTGACTAGTGAGGAAGGACTAGGTTGGAAGAAAAGCTACTTCAGCAGTAGTTTGGATGTGAAGGTGTAACAACCTGATTGTGATAAACCAAGCCAAGTTAGAGGAAGGAGCAAAGAAAGAGCTGGAGTCATAAGAACAGGGCCAACTTTCACTGCCCTGGTTGGACTCGGGCCCTTTCCTCAGGCTAGATGGGCTCAGTAACCTGTTACAAACTTTCTCGGGAGTTCAGAATTCCAAAGTCAAAGTTGGGGAGGACTAGGGTAGGAGGTGGAAAAGCTCCTCCTCCCCCTCACCCCTCCTCAGAAGCAAAGCCTTTGGTGCTACACAATGGAATGATGCCTCTGAAGTTGTGCAATGACAAGGCCTTGGGCATAAAGCCAACAGAATACAGAAAGGGCAGGGTGTGATCAGCAGGCCTGGGACAATTGAGTGGTGGCAGAAGAGGGTAGAACTGTGGTTAGATGAGGAATAACAGTCACTTGTGTCAATGGAAACTGGTTGCTGAAGGTTGCTTTCTCATGGGGACACCTAACATCTCAGCACCCACTCTCTGTGAAGCTGTCTTTTATCATTTAAGCACATACTCAATTAAGGGTGTTGATTCTACAGAGATATAGGCTGGTGGGTTTTAGTTAATGAAACTCTTTCCTGAGAGGTTGCTCTGGCTGTCAGAGGGCCTAGCATTCAAGAGGACTCACATTATTCTCAAGCTTAGCTGCAATTTAGAACCACTTTGGCGACTTTTACAAAGATGATGGGAAGTCTCCTCAAATCAATTAAATTGAAATCTTTGGGGCCAGGACAGCAACATTATTTTTTAATTGCACAGGTGATTCAAAGGGGCTCACGGAGAATCTAGATTCATATTTGTTTTAACATGAATTGCATCAGCATTACCTTGGCACTTGTCATAAAGGAAGATTGCTCAGGGTCTCTGGAGCTGGGCTAAATAATCTGTATTTCTGAAAAGCTATGCCTTTTGGAAACTGCTAGCTGAGATGGATGTGGATTCCCTTGAACATTCCCTGTTGATGGGTCCTAAGTAAGATCTGGAAGAGTTTCCTTAAAATGAGATCTTCCTCTGAGTACTTACTGTGAGATTCTGAAACAGCCAAGACAGTTTTAAAACTCTTCTCTGAAAAACTCTAATGATATCCCTGGGTCTAGAGGCTACACCCTGAGTTAAGGCTGCTTATTTTAGCTATGGAAGAGTTTACCCTAAAACTGCCACATATTTTAAATAAACAATGACTAAAAATCTTGACGTCCTGAAGATATTAGTGAACCTAATCCTACAGAGTTGTATCTGCCAGCATAGTCACCTACAGAATTTACTGAGCACCTCCTACATGTAGGACACTGAGAAAGGTCCCGGAGATGCCATACGTGGTGAACAATCATGTCCTAAGGGATATCAGAGTCACATTAGGAAGGAAATCCAAACACACAAATGTAAGAATATAATATTTCTAACTTTATATTGAACATTTTAGATATGGAAATCAAGTTTTCATTCATCTATTTATTTTTTCGCCCACTGTCTACATCTCAAGAATTAAAAAAAAAAAGAAAACCCAAAACTATTGCCTTCTCTGTGTCCAATCTCATTTGCTTTGCTTTACTTTTTAGCATGCTTCAATCACCTTCACTTCCCCACATGGTTAGTAAACAATCTCCTACATTCGTGAAGCCACTTAACGATCAAATATTTTATATTTACTGCCCACTGGAATCTAAATCATTATCATTATCATTAACCAACTGCTCTGAAGTATGAACCAGTCCAGTGCATACATTGCAAAGGGAAAATGGTTGCCAGTCATGGGCAGTGAACAGTGGCCAGATGAGCTCAGTGCAAAGGAGGACAAGGTGGCTGGACACCAGCCTAACAGCCAAGAGGGAGTTGGTGTCTGTGTTTTCATTTGTGGCCCCAAGGAGTTGATGCAAATTTAAGGATGATGTGTAGCCGGAATTTGGCCTAACCGATTATAAGAAAGCACTGCCAGTCATTTGGAGTTGATTTATCTAATCTGGGATGATTAATTGCATAGCCCTGTCAATAATTTTACCACTAAGATAAACTTCCTATCCCATAAATAAATAGGATATAAACTTCCATTGCTCACTGTGAATGCTATTTATAAAAATTTGTTAAGTGACTTGGATCAAAAATACCTGTGTGGTTTGTTGTTGTTGTTTGTTTTTTGTTTTATGTTTGGTTTAGGATTACATCAGTTCCTGCTATAAATCTCTTTCACATAGATACCAAGAAGAGGTTTGTGTAAGTATTAAGCAAGACAGAAACACTACAAACTCTCTCTCCCTTTCTCTCTCTTTTTCTCTCCCTATTTCCATACCCCCAGTATCAATTCTGTAGCTTCGACATGTGCACAAACATGACCCCCCCACACCCAAGTATATATAATTTTTTTAAGAGAAGAAATGGATCTGTAATATGATTCACTGTGTAGGATTTTGTTTAATTTTCTTTCTTTCTTTCTTTTTTATTTCTATCCTCATTCAGTTCAAAAGAGACCCACTGAGACTTATCCTAGTCACTGAGCCAGGTAATGGGTACTCACAGGGTCTGGGGATGTTATGAACATGATATGAACAGAATATAGGTATCTATGTGACTTACCCTTCCCAAAGCACTTAACATATCAGACAACTTACATACATCTCATTGTTCATATTAGCATTGCTACTGAGAAAGTAATGTTCCATACTGGAACCATCCTTGCCTATCTCAGTCACACATTTTTGTTTGATAGACATACATTTTTGTAGTGGGAAAGTGAGACTCTCAAACTTCATCCCAAATTTCTTCACTCTCAGATACAAAGTAGCTTCACTGCACTTCAAAACTGAGATTAAGTTTAAGATGTCAAATATACTCTTTGTCTCACGTCCAGGGTATGGGTACTGAAGTCAGCATCATAGTGAGAAGCCTAGGTTTTTGTTGTTGTTGTTAAGTTTTTTCTTTAGTTTTTCTCACCCACTATATGATCCTTTTCAAAGAGAAGACCAAAGACTATTTTGATCACTCATTTAGCAATTGGGTAACTGAGGAACTGGATGAAAACTGGCTAATACCCCTTCCCCAAAATTTGAGTTCCAGCTTGCTAAAGAAAACTGAAGGGGGTAAAAGTCCTTCAGTCAGGGATTAAAAATGTAAATATTGATCACTTTCTATATGTTTGGCTCTCAGACTAGATACTTTGAAAGATATTGTAATCACTCTGCATAGGGAGGGTGGACTTAAGCCAAAATTTGTTTCAGATGTCAAGACTCATGACTTCAAACATACGCTAAGAGGTTGTGAAAAGGTTTACTACTTTCATCATGAGACTTTCTGGGGAGAGAAGAGCAGGACTCCCAAGCTGGTATGAAAATGGCTTGAATAAACAAGAAAATGAGACTGATTTGGGGTTTTTATTGTGATGAGGGGAAAGGGCTCAAGTGAGAATTTCCTTGTAGGGGCAGAAGTTTGCATGGCTTGAATCTGCCATCTGCAGCAGAGGAGGGAACACCCAAACATTCCTATCAATTTACCCAGATGTGGAGGGTAGAACAGGAAGAGGGAGTTGCGAGGCTTAAAAGCTATCAGTAGTCAAAGATCAAAAAAACAAGGTCAGACATTTTATTAGAGAAGCTTAATTCTTGGGCCCCCAAAACCTTAAAACACAATTGTCATTGCAAGTCACAGGCAAAAATTTAAAACAACAAAGATAAAAAATGTAGTTCATGTCAACTAGTTGTAATTTGATTTATTTTCTACATATGTTTCAGGTAATAGGTAATATAGGGACTATGAAGGTAGCCAAATCGTGAACTAGCGTAGTCAGAAAATGTTCCAGAAAGCAGATTAATTAGACAGGGCTTGACATTTGGTTAAGATTTGATTAGGCCATGAGGACAGGGGGAGGATATTCAAGCAAAATGCCCTTCTCAGTCCTTATTGAAAACATATCCATTTTTCCTCTTTTTATTTTCTTAAACGAAGATATACACATTTTTTATAATCAGCTTCAGACAAAGTTTGTGATAGAATATATGGCCCACTGTGCATGGAATGCTCCGACAGAGACAAAGAAAATAGATTTTAACTTTTGAATTGAGTATTTATTATTTTTATGATTGCTTTCTCTTTTCCTCTATTCGTTTTCCCTTTGCACGTTTGTTTGGCGATTCGCACAGATAGGTGGGAAGGTGGGTAGTTATAGATGTCCAAACCATAAAGCAGCTTTCCCTGGGGTCAAAGCAAATCACTGCATAAATCAACATACGTGAGAATTTCACAGTCTCTCAGCCTCAGGAGGACTTTTGAAAACTGACATGCTGGAGCTTTTTAAGCCACCTTTGTATAATTTGCCCGGTATTCTCAGCATTACTCCCTCACTACTTCCTACAGAAATGTTAGAAAACTTCAGACAGCAGCTTTTGCCTTTGAAACTTTTGGATATTTTTTCCACCCCCAGCTTTGTTTTTGAACCTCAACTGCCACAAGCAGCCTCATAAACTGGATTGCCGGAGTCCAGGGATATCACACCCTTAGTTGGCCAAATATGAAGGACAGTTTGCTGAAGAAATCCCCGAGTAGGCTCCTCTACCTTACAGTGAGGATATGGAAAGAACTCAGAAGTCCTCCCCTTTTCCTCAAAACCTGGGCCCACGGGGCCTTGAACAATTTGTAAAACACAACAAAAGAAATCAAGATAAAAACTCTCTATACCCTCCGGCAG
>CM052443.1:24348465-24374893 GCA_028533085.1 Varecia variegata
GGGCATTCTACAGCTGTATGTGGGGAATTGAGCTGCAAGGAGATTCTTTCCTTGTTTTGTTTTTTAGAGAAAGAAGCAATTCCATCTTTTAGGTGTTACATTGAAAAAAATCTGTTTTTTAAAATAATCCTAGTTTAGTTTACTTTAGCTTAGATGATCGGTGGAACAATGAAGTGAAAGGAGATGATGGGGTCACGGAGATGATGGAGGTCAGGGAGATAACGAGGTTAGTACCCTGTTGATGGGAAAGGGCTTCGGTTTGCAAGTGAATCCTTATTCTTAGGATGCACAATACTTCCAATCTTTTTCCCGTACTAGGAACAAAGTGGCAGTAGACCTGTTAAGGTTCATCTGGCACATATTCATTGGCACTTAATATTTGCTATTGTACTTTCTGAGAATACAATACTGAATATACTTTTTTGTTATTGTTTTCGGGAAGCTGTCTATCTGATGTGAAAAATGTCTATATGAACAGATAATTGTAAGACAGTTTAATAAATTTAAGGAAAAATCTGTGTTGGTATGGGGGCTAGAAAGGGAAGTCTACCAAGAAAGAAAATTTACCAAAATGATGTTTCTTTCACATGGATCAGGTGGAGAGATTATATCCAAAGGACCCACAAGCAATGGTGTTGCTCTGCATGCTTTATTGACAAGATGGAGATAACACACATGTGCATACACACACATATATACGTAATATTTTAAGAAAAGGACAAGTAACTACACAAGTAGTCGCATCAGAAAATAATAACGCATTACCACAGCATTTTACTATTTGAAAGGCCCTCTCTTAGACTTAATGTGACATGTGACATTGTAGTTATTGCTGTTCTTGTTTCACAAGAGCAAAAGTTTACAGGACATAATCACAAATCACATTAACCATAGGATACCTTGATTTCCACTTTTTTCTTTTTTTTTACTTCCAGGTGAATACTCTTTTTAACAACTTTAACTTCAGCCAGGAAATATTATATTGGAGTAGACACAATAAGAAGGCCCAAGTAGAGAGTACAGATATAAGCCAGTCTCCTTAAGGAGATGTAAATTTGGGTAATTTGATTAATTTATGAATTTAGAAGAAACACTGGGCTGATATTGACATCCTAGTGATGAGAACAACAGAAATAGTTTTTAATCATGTAATAAAATATGCAAAGTAAAATTAAACAATGAAACTGAATACAAAATGGTAATACAATAGAAAGTAATGCACAGAATCATAAAGTCCTGAGCATGCTGATAAAGAGATCTGGAAGAGATGGAGAGATTGACAATGAATCAGAAGTAGGGAAGGTGTTAAAGGAGGAAGAAATGATCAAAAAGTTAACTGTAGAAAGCAGGAAGAGTTTTCTCTCAGAGGTAGCAAGAATGGAAAGGGACAAAGGTATCAAATAGGCTCAGATTTTACATGAAAAAGACAGAAATAAAGAAAGTTCATTTTGGATAGTATGAAAAGCCTTAGCAAGTTGAGAAGCTGAGGCATTTCCTAAGAGTAAAGGTGTTAAGAAAGGGGTTTAAGGATTTTAAGACTTCTCATAACAGGGAGAATGGAAAAAAAATGAAAAATAAAGACTGAGAAGATTATGGAAAATATGGAATATTTAATAGGAGAAATGAAATAAAAGATATAAATAAAAGGATTGAGGAGTGGGTGAAGGTCAGACTCAGATTAGACAGAAAGGATGAATAAAGGAAGCAGTCAGTGTGTTGGATCTATACAGTTATAGCAGACCAGAAGCAGGATATACGAAATTGGGAGATAAGTGACCTGTTTTGGGGCATTGTTTTGGACTAATGTGAAAAATATTGGTTGGTATGATAATAAAATGAGTGGATATCTGAGATAGAAAATGTCAATGTTATATTAAGATGAACTGAAATAAGTACTTGTGATGGGGACTTTAAGAAATAGTGAAATTTCTAAAATATTTCTAAAAGTAAAGATAATAAAAGTTTAGAGATGTAAGTAATGAGTGTAGTTTGTAACAATCATGATATTATAGGAAAGATACTAAATAATATAGCCCAAAGCATCAGTAAAACAGAGGAGACAAAATATCTTAGAAATCTAAGGATAATTGGTAGAACAATAATCATAATGTAAAGTTTAACTCATTTCTGTGAAAATTAAGAAACCAAAGAGCCAGAGCATGAGTATGTGAAATTTCAACTGCAGAACCAATACACTCTGTTAGATTCAACTCTCTGGTAGTCAACAAGTAAAGACTACATATTATTTTGTGCATATGAAAAATTTAAAATCAGTCCAGGCACAGTGGCTCATGTTTGTAATTCCAGCACTTTGGGAGGCTGAAATGGGAGGATGGCTGAGGCCAGGAATTTGAGACCACCCTGGCAATAGAGCAAGACCCCATCTCTAATTAAAATAATAATAATAATAAATACAATCAATCATGTACTTAGTGAAATTGGCAACCTCACTACATTCTTGAAAGTAAAGAGCTGACAGTCTAAACTCTCTGACCATAATGTTGCACAGATAGAAATGAACAAGAAAGTAATTTCTAAGTGAATTTAACCATTTCTTTCATCAAATAACCCTTACATTTTATATCAAAACTTACAGATGTGGCTAAAGGTTTATTTAGAGAAAATGAATAAATTTATATCCTGTGTTATTAAGTAAAAAATGTTGAAGATAAATATGCTGTCTTCAACATAAGCCACTATCAATAAAATAACAATATTGAGCCAAAGAAAATAATAGGAGAAAATTGATGACAAAGCTTAAAGTTAATAAATCGGACGATGAAATAAAAAGTATATTTGGGAGCTTCTGGATAGCTAACACGTGGAGGTTCCTGAAGGGTGGCTAGCTCGAAGGGCGGGGAAGCTCTGTGGCCCTTCCCCCATACGTCGACCTATGTATTTCTTTCATTTCTAGCTTAGTGAGAACCTTCAGTGACATTGCACTGTCCCCATTGACCTAACCTTTGACTCTGGAAGGTAAATGTTGACCTTGACCCATCTATATTGGAACATAAAGATCTACTGGGAGAAGATGGCCTAGATGGTGGACTAGAGGAGCCTCACGATGCCGCCCTCACGGAGAGGATGGAAAGCGGCGTCTAGTACCCACATTTGGGTCCATCTTCTGAGTGAGAGCACTGGGAATCCACGGAGAGGAGGCGAGAGTGAAATGAAGAAGATAAAAGTGGGACAAGCAGCTCAGTAGAACGGGAGGCAATTAGGAAGGCGCCCACACATGGGAAAGAGACAGAGAAAAAAATCCTGGGCTCTGCTTCCCCTGAAGATACCGCAACCTGAGCCGCAGGAGGCCCCTTCACCGCAGCAGGGCTGTGGACTGATGCAGACACCTGACTGGAGGCCGTGCACCTTTGTAGCTTGGAAGGGACGCTGGCCTGTGAGCCCTGGGTGCTGCCGCTGGTGCCACTGTAACATCCCAATCCTAGGCTACTTTTGTCTGGGGGTTAGATTTGTGACTGCTATTTCCCCCTTGCACTTGCCAGGTGTGGAGGGAGCGGGAAATCCTGGTGTTCACGTGCATCTCGTAGATAGGTGACATGCATTTCCACTGCTGCCACCACTGGGCCCTGAATAGAACAGGAGGCCAAGGGCGGCACTTGCTGCTGGTGGCCTGGGAGATCTCGCTTAACCACACTTCCCACTGGACCTGAGCGAAGCGTGTACTCGTAGCCCTCAGCACACACTGCCCACTGCTGGGGCAGCTGGGCCACTGTTGCTGCTGCTGCCTGCAAGGCCTCATGCAAAGAAATAAATGTATACTTAACATTTGATCCAGCAATCCCACTACTGAATATCTAGCCAAAGGAAAAGAATTCATTATATCAAAAAGATACCTATACTTGAATTTTATTGCAGCACAATTAGCAATCAACAAGTTGATTATTCAGCATGGTTTGCTGAATATTTTAAGCCCACTATTGAGACCTACTGCTCAGGGACAAAAAAAAATCTGTTAAAATGTCACTTCTCATTGAAAATGTACCTGGTGACCCAGAAGTGGTGATGGAGATGTACAAGGACATTAATGTTGTTTTCATACCTTCTAACACAACATCCATTCTGCAGCTCGATGGATCAAGGAGTAATTTCAATATTTGTGTCTTATTATTTAACAATACGTTTCATAAGACTATAGCTGTGATAGATAGTGAGTCCTTTGATGGATATGGCCAAAGAAAGTTGAAAACTTTCCAGAAAGGATTTACCATTGTAGATGCCATTAAGAACATTTGTGATTGGTGGGAGGAGGTTAAAATATCAACATTAACAGAAGTTTGGAAGAAGATGATTCACACTCTCATGGATAACTTTGAGGGGTTCAAGATTTCAAGGGACAAAATAACTACAGATGTGGTGGAAATAGCAAAGAGAACTATTAATAGAATAAGAAGTGGAGTCTGAAAATGTGACTGATTTGCTTCAATCTTGTGATAAAACTGAAAGGATCAGGAGTTTCTTCTTGTAGATGAGCAAAGAAAATGTGTTCTTGAGGTGGAATCTGCTCCTGGTGAAGATGCTTTGGAAGTTGCTAAAATAACCACAAGAGAGTTAGAATATGAAATGAACTTAATTGACAAAGCAGCAGCAGGGTTTGAGGGGATTGACTCCAGGGTTTTTTTTTTTTTTTTTTTTTTTTTTTTTGAGACAGAGTCTCGCTCTGTTGCCTGGGCTAGAGTGAGTGCCATGGCATCAGCCTTGCTCACAGCAACCTCAAACTCCTGGGCTTAAGCGATCCTACTGCCTCAGCCTCCCGAGTAGCTGGGACTACAGGCATGCACCACCATGCCTGGCTAATTTTTTCTATATATATTTTAGTTGGCCAGATAATTTCTTTCTATTTTTAGTAGAGACGGGGTCTCGCTCTTGCTCAGGCTGGTCTCGAACTCCTGACCTCGAGCGATCCACCCGCCTCGGCCTCCCAGAATGGTAGGATTACAGGCGTGAGCCACCTCGCCCAGCCAATTGACTCCAGTTTTGAAAGACGTGCTACTGTTGAGAAAATACTGTCAAACAGCATCACATGCTACAGAGAAATCTTTAGTGAAAAGAAGAATCAATCGATATGGTAAACTCCACTGTTGTGTTATTTTAAGAAAATGACACAGTCACCCCAACCTTCAGCAACCACCACCCTGATATCAGTCAGCCGCCATCAACATCAAGGCAAGATCCTCCACCAGAAAAAGATTACTACTGCTGAAGGCTCAGATGATCATTAGCATTTTTCAGAAATTAAGTATTTTTAAAATTACAGTATGTACATTGTTTTATAATGCTATCATGCATGTAAAAGACTACAGTATAGTATAACATAACATTTATGTGCACTGGGAAAGCCAAAAAATGTGAGTGAGTCACTCTATTGCAGTATTCACTTTAGTGTGGTGGTCCTGGAAGTGAACCCATAATATTTCCAAGGTATGCCTGGATATATAACAAATATTAAAAGAGACATAATAATTTCATTGTGGTTTAGTAATTTTTGTTGTTATTATTTTTTTATTTCATTTGTTTTAAATTTTGGCCATCCAAAAAGTCACTCATTATTTCTTATAGCAAAGATGATATAGGGGTCTGGGATATGAGGATGGAATTCAGACTAATTGGCAGCTAATGTGTTCATGTGGCTCAAAAAGAATTGAGAACAGTTGTTAAGAAATCCTCATTCATGTCATCTAGCACTAATTGGCGGTAAAACAATCCACATATGGAAATGAAATTAGAAACCCAGGGGGAAAAAGTCCAAGCTAAAATGAAAGCAAATTGCATAGCAAACATTACTTACATTATGATATCAAATAAAGGAAAATAGTACTAAGAAATTAAGCCATATGAGAAAAAAAGAAAAAGAAAGAAAAAAAAAGAAATTTTATTTCTATTTACATGCCAAAATTCCTTTTTCTTAGATGCAAATCTAAAAGCCTAACATTTGGCCCTTCTAGATTTGCTCATTTCCCCTCTCCCAGTAGTTTAATTGTTTATATCTTAAAAGCAAACATTATTTTTTAAATTATTTGATGAAAATAATTATCTCATTATAAAATTCTGCGCATATCTTAAGAGTACTGTCAGATGAGAAACAGGATATTGTAATGAGGACCGTAGGACAGAACAAGGGAGGAAGTACTGTTTGCTGTTCTAAAAGGATATTTGGGATAGCAATTTGGGCAAATTTTAAACCATGAAATCCTAGGATTTGGAGAAACTGTAAAACTATCTCCCTAGAGACTGATCCAATTTTTGTCTCTGCAGAGTATAATATCCTTGTTTGAGCACAGAGCAGGGGGCAACTCTGCTACCTTAGCAACAGAGCACAAGGGACATACTCCTAAAATTATTAATGTATAAAAATGACAATAACACTTCTCTTCTACATGTTATTTTACAAAACTGAATATTCTTTCATGCATGCTTTTTTTTTTTTTTTTTATAATGAACATTGCTCTGTCACCTTGGCTAGAGTGCAGTGACATCATAGCTCATTGCAACCTTAAACTCCTGGGCTCAAGCCATCCTCCTGCCTTAGCTTCCCAAGTAGCTGGGTGTATAGCCACACACCAGCATGCCCAGCTAATTTTTTTTTCTTTTTTAATAGAAGTGGGATCTTGCTCTTGCTCAGGTTGGTCTCAAACTCCTGACCTCAAGCAATCCTACTGTCTCAGATTCCTAGAGTGCATGCATGCTTTTTTTATTATTATTATTTTCATACGTATTTCTAAACCATAGAAAAATTATGGAGTAAACAAACTTAAAGTTGTTTCCATAAAGAAAATCAGAAAAAAATATCAGATACTGCACTAGTGTTATTACTTATCCTACACTTGAGTTTTTGTTTCTAAACTGATTTATCTTTCAGTAGGTTTTTCCTGATCCTTTTTAAATCTTCACTGTTTTCCAGAGAATAATATTATTATTATGAGCCACTGGGTCACTTTGATTTTGTTAATATTTATTATTAATACCTAAATATCTATCCTGAATATCCTTAAGGACAACAAACATTACTTTCCCCTTGTTCTGTCCTGTGGTCCTCATTATAATATCCTGTTTCTTATCTGATGATATTATTAAGATATCATAGAATTTTATGAGATAATTATTTTTATCAAGCTGTTTAAAAAAGATATAGACAATTAAAGTAATGGGAAAGGAGAATAGAAGTCAAACTGTTTGTATTTTTAATATTTCCCCATTTCTATGTTAAAATAAATTTATATTTTTCCTTTATAAAAGATATATGCATATTATAAAAAAGTTGGAAATATGAAAATAACAGAATGAAGAAATAGATGCTCCTCCAAAGAATTTTTTTAATATATTGGTGCATTTACTCCTGGAATTTTTTCTGCACGTGTTTGAACATTGGTATGTTGAAAGTTAGATCTATATAATTCTAAAAAATAATGTCTGTTTTTGAATTATTATATATTTATTCTGTACTCATTTGTCTACAACCTTTTTATATAACTGTATACTATAGTGCTCAAGGTGCCACAACTAGCTCACAGGATCACCTCATTATTTTAAATTTTCAAGAGAAACATAGTAGCATCTATTAAATACTATACAATCTACCAGCTTGAGAGAGTTGACAGTTTCAACATGAGATCACATACATATCTTCATAAAGCTGTGTTTTTCTATGGATTCTGTGATTAAAAAGCAAGTATCACATATCAATCGGTATGCCACAGGAAATGAAAGTAGTGGTAAGTCTAATTTGACTAAGGTTGGAGAAGTTGTGCCATAGATACAAAATTCCCATTAGTATGTCACTGTAGCTATTTAAGAATGAAATGAAATAGTATTTCTTTTGTTGTAAGTGTATTATTTTTTCAAGCAGCTATTAAATTTTTAAAACATAAATGCTTTTTAAGTTGTTTGTACATAACCACTTAATAAATGGAACAATTAGATATTTATTTTGCTAAGGCTACTGTGAAAAAATTACCAAGGAAATAGATTGTCATTACTGGAAAAGTTTGGGAATCTCTGGCCTACAGTATGTAAGGTAATGTATTTTAAAATATTAATGAATGATAATTATTTAAGTCTTTATGCATTTAAGATGTATTTAAAGCTGTTACTGATGTAAGATAATTCAGCTGGGTATAAAATATAGTTCTTTTAATTTCAATAGATTTATGAGGTACAAGTGGGTTTTTTGTTTGTTTGTTTCATGGAAGAATTGTAGAGTGGTGAAGTCAGGGCTTTTAGTGTACCTGTCACCCAAATAATGTACAATGTCATAATGTGATGGGTAATTTTTGATCCCTCAACCCCCTTCCTTTTAAAATACTGCAGATTCATTTCCACTATATAAACACTGTATGAGAAAGTGCATTCAGAACTTAAAAGTATATTTAATTTTTAAAAAAATGGTTTAATGTTAGTGAGTGAATATTGAATTTGAACAGAAAATTATTGACAGGATGGGGACTACAAACTATCTCAGTTGATTTCAGTATTAATAGAGTTTCCTCTATAGGACAAGCATTATTAACCTAGAATATATTAATCTACTGAAATAATATATATTTTTGCATGATGTACCCAGGATATTTTTCTTGAAAGAAACCATTGTTTTCATTAGTTTTTCAATGAGTTCCATGATCAATCCTACCTTCCACTCCTAACTATATTTTTTCCACCAAGGTATAAAGTTTCATGACTGCTAAATCAATAGGTATGTATTGTATCAGATTCATTATATCTTGAATAAATCATTTTAGTTTTGCATTTTCTTTATTGTAAACTTTTTTGTGATAAGTAAATTGAATAAAAGGCACTTGAATTTTTTTTTTTTTTTTGTTAAATTTTCTGACTTTCTTACTGGATGAAAGTAAATATGGAGAAGGAAACATCACAAGATAATCTTTCTGGTGAATTCAAACACAGTTTAGTCTTCCTGTGTGGCAAGGTCAGTAGCAATCCTGGAAAATGAGAAGCTTAAAATAGAGTCACAAAGAGAAAGAATCCTGTAGTTGCAGCTTGTTATGGGCAAAGCTATGTGCTATTCTACACCTTGATCTTTAAACCCAGTTGCCATCCTTTGTAGGTTCTGGAGACTTTGTGGTTCTGGCAATGCCTATGCTGCTAAAACTCAGCATGCTGGACTCATTGAGATTCATTTAAATTACTCATTTGGGCTCTCAAGGACCTGTACTTCAGTTTTATTTTGACTTTCAGGCATCACTGAACCAAAAATAAAAAGCAAAGAACAGCCAAAACCATAGCATCTCATTTCATCTTGAGATTGAATTTGGGAATTTGCAAGAGAAATGATCTTGACACAGAGGATGCTCAGTATTGTTGGGAATGCTTGTAAAAGCCAAGAGCCTTTTAGAGAATTGAGCCTGATGATTTGGTTGATAACAAAGGGAAGAAACCAGGTAAATATCAGGTGATTATCACCTGGTTTGGGGTTTTGCTGCAAACATTTTGCAGAGTTCTAACTGTGATGTGCATTAGTCACGCTACTGGAGCAGAAAATCAATAAAACGAGGTTCCAAAAATAAAATATTCTTTTGGAATGTTGCTCTGAACTAATCAGCAATGAGTCATTTAAGAGGACTTACCTGTCATTAGGGGGGAAAAAAGGTATTTACGAAAATCAGTTTCCCAACAAAACATTTTTCGAGATTGAGAAGGAAAAAAAGATTAAAAACTTTGATTCAGAAAGTGACTTTTATTTTGACAATAAATAACACAGAAGTCACATTGTGAAATGAGAAACTTAATCATTTTTCTGTCATGTTATTTGTCAAAATATAGAGGGGAAAAATGATAACTCATAAATAAAAGGTAACTTTATTTCTTTTTGCCATTTGAAAGTTATAAGAAAAAAATGCTTCATTTGCTGATGATTTTGGATCACCAAACCAAACAGAGTGAAAAGAGATCATACTTGCTTGCTTTTGAATTTTGTTTGAAGTTAAACTTTTTAATTTTATAAGCTCTCCAACTCCATAAAAATCATTTTTAATCAAATAATTATTGTATGCTCCATTTAAAAGTAAAATTTATCATTACACAATATATAGTCTCCACATGGAGTAAGATATCTGTCTTCTGATAAATATACTTAGATATATACATGTATAAGTATACATACATATGTATGTTCTAATGTTCTATAGTTAATAAAAGACTTGTCTTGAACATTACATGCTGCTTTAAATGATTTCTTGATCAGTGAAACTGGCTTAGCCTGACTTTTTTCCATTTCAGAAAATTGTATTTAAAATATGGAGTTTCCATGCAGCTTAGAAATAGTTGAAAGAGATACAAGATATTTATCTTTAAACATTCCCACTAATAACACAAGGGTTCAAATACAAAAATAAATTCAGATTGTTGTGTTTAAATACTAAGAATTAAAATCGAATACTTTATGCTTGTCTTCATATGATAGCAATGTCCCTAATATTCTGACAATTTGCAGCTTCTCAAAACAAAATGACCACCAGTAAGCAAACTTCAGTACTGCAATTACTCAAGAGAAGTAAATATCTACCAGTTACTTCTTTCCATCTGTTATTCAATCCCTCTCTAGGACCTACCAGGTCACCTCTCAAACTGATGAAAAAAAATAAGGAGCTCAATACGAATACCTCCCTCTTTCCCTCTACTTTTCTCCGATTTCTTCTCTCTCTTTCTCTCTCTCTCTCTCTCCACTCTTCCTTTGATCATACATTCATATATTTCTCTGGGGAGAGGCTTCTGTTTTGATTCTTCTTTCCAGACACTTGGAACCTGGATTTGTTGACTTCAACGCCGCCCCCATCACACTCAATCTTACACATCCATGCCCCACACGTGTGGGTGTGCACACATGTTGATCCATGCCCACTTTAGGGAATCACTCAATCCCTGGATCAAGAGCACAAGGCCAAAGGGAGAAACACAGCAAGTTCAGGAGAGTCATCAATCTGAAGTTCTTGGCAGAGGGGAATTTAGACAATGGGATTGAAAGTTGGAAAAATGGGGTAAAATGAGTAGGGGGTGGGACAGCAGTAAAGGACAGTGGAGAAAAATCTCTCAAATCTGGAGATATTTCTGATAAAATTGCTGTGGCTTCAACCTTGGGCAGCAAGAGAGTTGTCATGACACTTATCAAACCTGTACATCAGAACAAACATTTTTATTTTCCTGTTCAGAATTATTTAATTCAAAAAATAGGTAGAGCAATGGACGATATTAAAGACATTTATTTGTTAGTTTACAGTAGAAGAAAGCAAAGCTATGATTAAAAGCCTTGTGGGTCTATGGGACAATGATCAACTTTGTATCTCATACATTTAAATATCTCTTGTGTACAGAAACTGTACAATGAATGAAAAGGGCCACCAACCTTTTCGAATGCATTCAGTGAAATAAATTTCAAATCAGTTTTTATTAGGATGGAAGAAGGAAGGCATTAGAAATTTATTTTGTAAAAGTGATTTTAAAAGAACTCTAAGCCTGAGAACCGATAAATTAAGAATTTACTATCCAATTTAATTTAACAGAATGCAGCAAAGTATCAGAGGATGTGGAAGGGGAAGTAGAGAGAACAATGCTATTATGAACAAGGAAGAAAATGAATACTTGGAACATAAATTGTATCAGATTAAGGGTTACAAAATAAACTGATGAAAGAGAGAAACTATATGAAACATACTTAGTTTTTAATTTATCATTTTATGTAGGATTTTATAAAAGTTTGCAAATTAGTTTAAAACTATTCAGGATTTAAAAAAAAAATCATTTCAACCAAGAATTGATAAAGAAAAGATAGATTAATGATAAATGCTAATATATGCATTTGGGAAAGGTGCCAATGTTAAATTCTGGCTTATTTTATATTTTAATGAATTAGAAATACATGAGATTGTGAATCTAATTAAGTTGGGGTGATTCTAACCCCCAGAGACTACAGAAATCTACTCTGCTCACAAATCTGAGCTTTCCCTTCAGTTTTCTTTCTTAATGTCTGTGATTTCATTCTAACTGGTTACCCCTTGAATAGAAGTGGACAGGAAATATTAGATGGAATAAGGAACTCAGGAAACTGTGATCAGAATTCATGAACTTCTTGTGGGATTCATATCCTTATTAGTTGCTGATTTTAAAACAAAATCACTTAGATTCTTGGTATCAAAATTTTCTTGCAAAATATGGATCAAGCAATATCTTTTTAATAAACCTTTTGTTATTAGGGTAAAATAAGAAAAAAAAGCATCCAGGCTTATTTTTAAAAGTACATCAAAAGAATCATTAGTAAGTATGCTATTTAATAAATAGTACTTGCTTTCCTTTGTTTTCGTGTGTGTTTCCAAAATGTTCATTTTTCAGATGGAAAATGAGAGCTCAGAGACAGATGCAAGGTTACAAGATATCAAATATTCCAATTCCTAGGCCAGCACTCTTTCCATTTTACCATTCAACTTTTTGTTTTTGCTTCTTTACTTTCTATAAAACTTTTGTTTTCCATAACACTTATGGTGGCTAAAAACATTGCCTTATTTTTATCTTTATCAGTTTTAAGATACATAGGCAAAAGGCTTCTATTTCATCTGCTTATAAGTCATAACTCTGGTCAAAATCATTGCTTAAAAAAAAATCTGATTTTTTTCCCCCTCAAAGTCTTGATTTTCTCTCAAAATCTTCTATCATGGTAAATATTACCTAAGAGCAAATTCTCAGGGTTACTTTTGAACCCCTCTCCTTCATCAATATATTTTTATGACAACATTCTTATTCTATTAATTTTTCTAAAAGGTTTTTTCTATTCATAATATTTCCATAACTAACACTGCATTCTAACTCACCATATATGCAATGGTGTAGTGGAGATATTTTAATATATTTTCATGGGTATGTTTCTAAATTTCAATAATTTATTTTCATGCATGACTTTCATTCTTGATACCTCCAACTTTTAAAACTGCTATTATCCATTCCTGTAGGAAAGACAGGCTACTACAGAACATCATAAACATTAATGACCAAGAAAGTTAATTTATGTCTGTTGAGTTTTAAAATCCAAATTCTAAAGACAAGTAGTATATTTAAAAGAATATTTGCTGACAAAGTTTATTTTATTTTTCTCTGCCCCTGAGGGAATACACTTGCTTCTGTACAATTGATAAGAATATGGGATTTAAACGTAAGAGAAATACGGTTCTGCTTCCAGTAGGGTGGTGTCAGCTCTTAGTAGACCACAGATGACAACTATAAACTCTGAACAACATACAACTGAAATTTCTTAAGAATGAACAAAAGCAGGTTGATTTTGGTGATAACATGAACTTGGAAGAAAATAGTGTTATGGGATGAGTTTCCCATTATTACAGATTTAATGTGAGGGCAGATCTTAGCCATGGAGCAGTGTGATCCAGAGTGGCTAGAGCTCTCACAGAAAATCTGTTGTCTTAATGGTCTAAAGAACCAGACAGCAAGGCCAGGGTCAACATAGCTTTCTAAAAGTAAAGATTGGAAAATATCTTAAAAGAGGGAAGCAGAAAAGCTGAGCTCCAATGTCTGTGTATAAACTCTATTCAAATATCTGGCTAATCTCTATGCCATGAACAAATGAAACAAATTCAAAGCAACCTGCAGTTAATAAGAAGAATTCAACTGATATATATATATTTTCATTGCCCATGAAAGGTAAGGCACATATTGCAGTTTTAGTTAAGTTAATTCCTTGAAAAAACTAAAAATCACCCCTGCTTTGGAGAAGTAGAACAAAATCCAGAGTCTCTACAATTTAATAATCATGATATCTAGGGTAAAATCTAATATTATGCAATACATGAGGAACAGAAAAATGTAACTTATTCTCAAGGGCAAAGACAGTCAACAAAGGGCACCTATGAGATGATGCTAGAATTATCAGATAAAAAAGCAAGTCAGATAAAAATGCTAAATGAGATAGGGGAAAATAGATTTGGAATTAATGAATCATAAAAAGTCCCCGGATAAAAACAGAACAATTATAAAAAGGAAAATTTTATAACTGACAAAAATGAAATTAAAAATCCTCTGGATGGGCTTAATAATATTAACGGAAATTAGAGAGGAAAGAGTCAGTGACCCTGAGGTTAGTTTAAAAATTATCAAATCTGAAAATAAAGAATAAGAAAAGCCTTAAAGAAATGAATAAGCCCTCAGGGAACTGTAAGACAATATAAAAAAAAAAAACCTCATATAATTGAAGTTGGAGTGGCAGACAAAGGAAAGAGAATAGGGTAGAAATATAATTGAAAAAATAATTGTTTAAAACTTCCCAGATTTAGCAACAGATATAAATTTATAGATTTAAAAAGTCCAGTTAAATCCAAATAGAATAGATAAAAAGAAAACCATGCCTAGAGCCAACATAGTCAAATGGCTGAAAACCAAATATAAACATTAAATTTTGAAATGAGGTAGGAGGAAAATGGCACTTTCATTACCTATAGAAGTAAGAATTACAATAAAATGACCACAGATGTCTCATCCGAAACTATGGAGACTAGAAGACAGTGAAACATTAATTTTAGAGTGCTAAAAGAAAAAAACAATGTTAACTGTGAATTCTCTACCCAGAAAAATAACCTTCAAGGATAAAGGCAAAATTAAGATATTTTTAGATAAAAGAAAACTAAGGCAGTTTGGTGATAGCAGACAGACCCAAAAGAAATGTTAAAAGAAATTCCTCAGGGAGAAGCGAAATGATAGCAAAAGGAAACTGGATTTTCAGAAAGAAATAAGGAAAATTGGAACTAACTGGTTACTTAATTGTGCATTTCTACTATGTGCTCTGGACAATAAAATTAGATTATGAAATAAGATTCACTCTAGCTCAACTATTTCATAAAAACATCTAATATTTTCTTAACATTTGATAAAAGAAGCATGATAAATCTGCTATCAAATATTTTAAATGAACTTAGTGTCTTAATTAGAAAACTTTTTTTCCATATCTAAGAGAGTTCAAAGTCAGCACACTTGTAAAAGCTATAAATAACAAATGTTTGCACTTATTTGACATAATCTGAGAAGTTCATACAATTCTGTAAGCTAATTAATTAAGGTAAGCAAGTTAAATGGCATTTATTTAAAGCAAGACAGTGGAAAATAAGAAGTAATTTCCAGGATTGATAAATTATATTTCTTCAGTCTTCCATTTCAAAACCATAACCTTTTAAAATGCTACCTTTTAATACCATGGATATCCTACTATCAATATAATATTCATGATGTAATAATTTATTGTTGACTACAACATTTTTAGGATTAATTTTTCTTGGGTGTGAGGCCAAAAATCTTAAGGATATCCTAGACTCCTCTTTTTCTTGAAGGACACTTCTAATATATCAGCACCTGTTTTCAGCTTCATCTTGACAATATATCTTAACTCCAGCCAAGCCTATTCAATGCAACCTGCACCACCATAGTTTAAGACACCATCATTATTCCTTGGAACTCAGCATCAGCTGACTATTTGGTCTCCTTGGTTGTACTAATAGTCTCCTCACCCAAAGGTTTTTTTTTTTTTTTTCCAATTATCAAAGCCTGAGCAATTCTTTTAAAAAAATGTACTAAGCATGGCATTCCCCAGTTGTTAATCTCCAACAGCTTCTCAACACAATTAGAATAAAATCCAAAATCTTCACTGCAGCCTCCATAACCTAGTACTTGGCCAGTGTTTTCTATCACATTCCTGTTTCCTCACTCGTCTCCAAACATGATGCCCTTGCCTTTCCTAAAACAGGCATTTTCCTAACTCTGGCCTTTGTGTATTCATTTTCTCTCTCTCTCTCTCCTCGTTCTCTCTCTCTTTTTCTCTCTCCATCCCTCCCCCTCTCTCTTCTGTTTTTGCTATTATTTCATTCAGGTCTTTGTTCAGTTATTACCTTCTCAGAGAGGCCTTATGCCACATCATATTTAAATAGTTTCTTCATCTCTATCTCGTTTTGCTTCATTTATCTTTAAAGCAATTCCCAATTCCTAAAATAATATTTTATTTTTGATTTATTCATTTATATATTGTCTGCAAGCTCGAGAAGGTCACAAAATGTTGTTTTGTTCACCACCTCTCTCCCCAGGACCTGATCAATATGTACATAATAAGTATCCATAGAATGAAAAAATAAATTAACTTATATATCTTCTCAGTGACATCTCCAAATATCCAAATCAGAGAACTGAATTTATTATTATATTACATATATATTATTACAACTTTCTACTTATTTATGTTAATGATAAACCAGAATATATAATTATATAAGCAACATTCATCAATTTATACAACTTTATTACGTTTCCTTTAAATAGTCAAGGTTTTAAACTAAAAAATAAGAATTTATTTAGGTTGCACTGCTCTAATATCTCTAATTATTTTATGTACTTTTACATGAGTTTTCCCAAACTCTGTCTTTCTTAGAATATAGCAGGCATAATTTCATCAATTTTCTTAAATAAGTTTTGCTTTAATTAAATGAAAAAATGTTCAGTTTGGAGTTTTTCTATAACCCTGTATCAAAGATTTTCAGGTTTTCTTGGGTTTTGACATTAATTATTTATAAGAGTGAGTTTCTTAGGTAACATTCTGACTCTTTTTCTTTTTCCTGGAATTTAAACCCTATGCCAAATCATCTTCATTTTGCATGCATCTTTTATAGGTTCGATCTGATAAAGAGGATGTGGTGATTCTCCTTATTAGAAAGTTCTCCTGAACAACTAGTCACTTCACTACATATTCTACATGTTCCTTATGCCGTTGGTCTGGATTTGAGAGCCATAACTTCTAAATATGCATTGATACATTATAAATAGCCTTTAAATCATTATTTCCTCATCAGCATGCCACATTTTGTAGCATTAGGTTATTCACTTAAGTTTAAAATGGCATTTGGCCAGCTGTGCCTATTGCAGATGTTCCTAATTTCCCTTAAAACAAACAAACAAACAAACAAACAAACAAATATAATGAAAGCCAATGGAGGGAAGATTTAAAATTTTGTTTCACAACTAAACACTTACACTGGCAAACAACCTACTGACAGAATTGATGAGTAAGGATTGGATAACTAGATTAAGATTAATATTTACGGGCTATGCATGCTACATCCCTGAAATAAAGTATCTATGTCTATCAGCAATAAGATATGAAGAAAATTCACAAACTCACTGTCCTTAGAGCAAAAAGGCAAGATTTGTGCCAAACAGAAAAATTATCCTGTGTAACCTCTGGTACCTGAATTTCTGAAAGTCTATTGTGCTGCTTTCCCTTTGCACAAGGAAACTGGACACCAGCAAGCTTGTAGTAAAAGAATGGTTAAAGGAATTTATGTTTAGAAATGATAAAAGATGGAATGCT
The DNA here is from genome assembly GCA_028533085.1 of Varecia variegata. Taxonomy (NCBI): domain Eukaryota; kingdom Metazoa; phylum Chordata; class Mammalia; order Primates; family Lemuridae; genus Varecia; species Varecia variegata. The sequence goes on from CM052443.1 coordinate 24,365,837, forward strand.
GGAACATGAGAAGGGAAGAAAAAAACGTGGAAAGCAAAAATATGGGTGACTACCATAGACTTTCCTTCTCTTGGGGTTTGAAAATCATGTTAGATGGTTGAAGCAAAAATTATAACAATGTCTAATGTGGTTCTAAATGTATGTAGAGAAAATATTTCAGACAACTACACTATAAACAGAGAAGATAAAGGGATGTAAAGATGGTAAGGTTTCTATACTGTACTTAAACTGGCAAAATTATGACAATAGTGGACTGTAATAAGGTATTTATAAAGGAATGCCTAAAGAAACAACTAAAAAGCTATATGAAGAGATAGACTCAAAAACACTATAGATAAATCATCAGAGAAACGCAAATCAAAACCACAATGAGCTATTACCTAACTCCCATGAGAATAGCTTTTATCAAAAAGTCCAAAAACAAAAGATGCTGACATGGATGCAGAGAGAAAGGAACACTTATACACTGTTGGTGAGACTGCAAGCTAGCACAACCTCTGTGGAAAATAGTATAGAGATAAGTCAAAGAACTAACCTGGCATTTGATCCAGCAGTCCCACTATTGGGTATTTATCCAGAGGGAAAATATGTCATTTTACCAAAAAGACACATGCACTGGAATGTTTATTGTAGCACAATTCACAATTGAAAAGATGTGGAATCTCACATGTACTCGCCATCAAACTGGCACTGATGGATCAACACCAAGGTGCTCACACAGCAGTAATATTCTTTGGGGGAAGGGGGTTTGGGGATGGGTAAACTCACAACTAATGGATGCAGTGAGCATTTTGGGGGGAGAAGGGCACATCTCAAATCATGGTCGGGTTGTGGCAAAGTCATAACATGTAACTAAAATGTTTGTACCCCCATAATTTCATGAAATAAAAAATTAAAAAAAAAAAAAAGAAAAGATGTGGAATCAACCCAAATGCCCATGAATACATGTGTGGATTAATAAAATGTGGTATATGTATACTATGGAGTACTATTCAGCCATAAAAAATGGTGAACCAATACCTTTTGTAACAATCCGGATGGGAGTGGAAACTATTCTTCTAAGCAAAGTATCACAAGAATGGAAAAATGAATATCACCTGTACTCACTATTAAATTGGAAGTAATCAATCAATACCCATGTGTACATATGATAGTAAAACTCAATGGAATCCAAGCAGGTGGGAGAGGTGGAGGACAGGTAAATACACACCTAACTGGTACAATGCATGCTACTTGGTGATGTGCACACTTATTTTTTGACTCAAACTGCACAAAAGCAAATCATGTAACCAAAACGTTTGTACCCTCCTAATATTCTGAAATTAAAAAAAAAAAAAACACAATAGATAAAAAAATTCCAGAAATTGTTTAAGTTATCCACAGGGGTACAGAAAAACAAAAATCACAGAAAACAAACAGAAACAGAACACAAAAAAATAGATAAAATGGCAGAGTTAAGCCCTAACATATTGATAATTACTTTAAGAGCAAACGGTCTAGACACACCAATTAAAAGACTGAGATTGGGAGAATGGGTTAAAAGATAAGACCTGATCATATCTGATCTATAGAAATCTTACTTCAAATATAAGAATATAGGCAGATTGAAAGTAAAAGGATAGAAAACAGATTTTTCATTCAAACATTAATCAAAGGAAAGCAAGGGTGGCTCTATTATCATTAAATAAAGCTGACTTCGGAACAAATAAATTTACCAGAGGCAGAGAGCAACACTATACAATGATAAAAAATCAATCCTCAAAGAAGACATAGCAAGCCTAAATGTGTACACACAAACCAACATAGCTGCAATATATGGGAAGCTAAAATTATAAAACTGAAAAGAGAAATTAAAAAATCCACAAATACTTAAGTCTAGTCTTTTCTGAAAACTATTGATGCCTCTTGACTGAAAATAAGAAATATAAAAAAAATAATACAAGTGAAAACTTAAGGGAGGGAACCAAAAAAAAAAAAAAAAAGGAAACAAAAAGAAAAAAACCTTAAAATTGTTTCTCACTTGTTTCAAATTTGGAGAAGAAAGGCATACATCTATTTTATCTTGTTAGTAACTAGAGTTATTTTCCCCCCTGCCCCCTGCCTGGTTGCTAAGGTAGGAATTGGTACAGGTAAAGTTATCAGTGTAGTTCCGAACCATGACATTTCTATTCGTTCATTTGGGAGACACCAATTCATGTATAGTCATTAGCCATCTTTGCCACAGCTGAGACAAAAGTTATTAGTATTTTCTACCAAATTTAGCATCCCAGTCAAGAGAGATTTTCTTAAAATATGTAAAAGATTCTTAAGAAAACTTCTGAAAGTCATAAATACTTATTAGACATTACCAATGGTTAAAACTTAACTACAGAGAAGACAAATGTTGGAATTTGGTAAGGGAGAAAGAGAATGAAAGAAAAAAGAGGAAGCAGGAATCTCCAAAATAAATCCTCATTATATGAGGAAATGAATTAAAAGAAAGAAAAATTTTCAGGCTATATTGAATAGCAATAACCCGGGTTCCCAAGGCAGAGAGACTGCTGGTGGTTATGGAAAAGCTATTTTGCAATGTGCTGTGAAATTGCACTCTACCTTCTTTCCCTTCGCTTTCTTTTTTGATTCAGTACATTGTTTCTCTGTGATGCTGCTGCTCGGTTGCGTGCGTTTGACCAAGGGCGCCCTGAGAAGGCTCAGCTCTGATGCTGCAGTCCCTGGATTTATGAGTGCTGCTGTGCCTCCTTTCTGTGACGCATTTAACATCTCTGTCCCTTTCCTCACCTTCCTTAACATGAACCCAATTAGGGGAACTTCTTTCCTTAATACAGAAGGATTGGGCTTGTTCTGCAGCCTGGATTCCGTCTAAGTGCTGGTGGTTTCCTTAGCATGTCTAACTAGTACGAAAAACAGAATTCTCTCCTCACAGAGGTGTTAGGAGAATTAATTAATGTTTATGATGCACCTCAGATCCTTGGATGAAAGAGCCCTGAAGAATTCTCTCATTCCAATGTGGTGTTACTGCATCATCCGATCCTGTGGGAAAGCAGGGAGATTAACAATAGCCCTCTTAAGTGCAGTAACCTGGCTCTAACCCTATCAGGGAGGTGCGTTCAGTTTAGTGTCTGGGAAAAGGCATTTACTAAACATTTTCAGGGAAAAATTGACCCCTGTAAGTTTGTGGATTAGACCCTGTTTCTTCCCCAAGTATGAAGACCAAGAGTATACTCTTTTTTCTCTTTTAAAATTTGGTAGTAAAATAATATTAGCAATTATGTACAGGAATATATAACTGGTAAAGCTTAAACTGATACTCTTAGAGCAAGTACTGGTTCATATTATAAAGTCCATATCTAAAGGGGGAAAAAAAAACAACTATTTAAAGGAGGAATTCTCAAATCAGGAAATTAAACAGTATTTTGGTTCGTTAAGGTGGTTTTGCTGCCCTTCCTAAATTCATAATGCATTGCCCTAATACATCACGTAAAAACCAAGTCATATGGTATTAGTGGCAGAAAAATGATTGGAACTTAAAATTTTTCTCTCTGGGAATAATGCTTTTGACTATGCTAAGCTAGCCTTTATTTCAAATCAGTAATAACATCTGTTTTGGATTGGGAAAATATATTTTACTGACAACACTTTTGTGAAGGTAAAGTATTACAAGTGAATTTATTAATAATAATAATAAAAATAGCATTTATAAGTTATTTTATTTCAGGGACTCTAAGATACAATTTAAGCTCTTCATCTACACTGTATCATTTAATTCTCATACTAAACCTGAGAGGTAGTTGCTGCTAGTTTTGAAATCAAGGCACAGAGAAGTAGAGTAACTTGCCAAAGATTAGAGACTGGAAAGTGGTCGAGGAAAAGTTCAAACCCAGGCTATTTGACACCATAGCCCTTGCAGATACAGATTGTCACTGTGCAGCATCACGAAGGTCCGTTCAATAACTCAGCTCTAAGTGTGAGAAATTATAAAGGCATGACTCTTGAGAAACACGTATTTAAACAAAATGTGGAAAAAGAAAAGGCATTATCTTTCGCCCTTTAGTCAGTGGTATACCTCTCTGCATTTAAAAAATATCGGTCTCCACGAAGTGAACACATGGCTTTCCGCCAAATGAGAACTTTAGGGCTAACAGCAGGACAGACTGTGAGCCCGCAGACAAAGGAGGACTGTTCAAGCTTGTTCTCTATTTGGTCTTGTTCCATCTTAGCCAGACAAAATTGTGTCCTTGGATCTCTATTTGAAGAACTCACAGTTGGCATTCTGTTATTGACTGTCTGAAGAAGTTTGGTTATCTCCCCACAAGGAATCCTAGGGCTGGACTTGTGACCTTGTCACAAAGACTAAGCCTGTGCTTCCCCTGAAAAAGGATAAACAGATGTGTCTCCCCTGGTTAAATGGGGTGTAAAACAGCACTTAGGCATGTCACTGTTCCTCCCAGTATTCATCAGCATTGCTCTACTAAATAGTGTGCTCCCAACTCAAGCAGCTGTCGTCAAGGTAGGAGGTGACAGGCTCTTGGATGGCAAGACGTGTTTTCAGATGGGAGTAGTCAAGGCGCCGACATGAGTAACCTGTAGGAGGATTTAGCCATGGTGCTTTTAGTTTCAGGGTAATGAGTCAGAGGGAAGGTCCCGCCCATGTCAACTGGCATCCAAGAATGAGAGTCTAGCAGTGGAGATTATACCTAAATAAATATTTATTTTCTGAAGTGATTTGGGAAACTTGCTTGACGTCCCCACATGTAAGTATCAGATGGTGATAATTCTATACTTAAGAATGCTCGTATGAGCATCACTGGAAACCACAAAAGTGATCACCAGCAGAATGAGGTATTTGACCTCATACAGTCTCACCCCTCTGACCTTCTTGCCACAAGATTAGGGAAGGTTATTACGGACCCTGGTTTTGAATGGAAGCCCAGGGAGATGCTCCCCTCACATCTAATAAGCACTAACAGATTCGGGGAAGAAGAAGAGAAAATGCCTCCATTTTAGTCCTTTATGAGTTTTGGGTTATGCGGGCCAACACAAAATAACAACACATGATCAGTGAGAGCAGACCCTTCTCACAATTCTATGGATCCCATGCCTTGACTTAAGTATGAATATTTCCATTGATTAAATTTGCCAGAAAATTAACAGATTTCTATGGCAATTTGTGCTATATAATAATAGGAGTAAGACACTAATTAAAAATAACACTTTTTTTCCAGTAGTTAAAATGTCAAGGTTGAAATTCTTAGATTCTCTGTAGGTATCCCAGCCATGTTCAAGCTTTTGCTCATGATAGATAAATCCTTCAAAATCTTCTCTTTTCTCAGACATGGTGGAAGTATAGAAGAAGAGAAATATAGAATATGGTTATTGAAATAAAGGAACTTACAAAGTCACTGGGGAGAAACTACAAAATAATATTAAGAAATGTGAAAAGGAAGAAAAGAGGAAACAATATAAATAATATATTTCCTAGGCCATCGAGAATAGTAGTTCAGAATTTGGGCTCTGAAATAGTGCTGACCACGTGGCAATAAAGGCTTACCACTTGATAGCCATATATTCATATGTAAATTACTGTAAGCCAAGGTTTTTTTTCACCTGTAATCACAATAGCATCTACCATATGAGGTTATTGTGAGGATTACATGAAACAAGGAAAAAAAAATTAACTTAATACCTGGCAAAAAGTACACATTGAACATATATTTGATATTATTGGCATTAGTATTACTATTATTTCACTTTTGATGAATTATAGATATTATGGTCTTATAATACTAAGGACCAAATAATGCTTGAAAAGCCTACAGATGTTATCTATGTCATTTAAAACTTAGATTCAGATAATAATAACAAATTATCTTTTTTTTTTTTTTTTTTTGAGACAGAGTCTCGCTCTGTTGCCCGGGCTAGAGTGAGCACCGTGGCGTCAGCCTAGCTCACAGCAACCTCAAACTCCTGGGCTTAAGCGATCCTCCTGCCTCAGCCTCCCAAGTAGCTGGGACTACAGACATGCGCCACCACATCCGGCTAATTTTTTCTGTATATATTTTTAGTTGGCCAGATAATTTCTTTCTATTTTTAGTAGAGATGGGGTCTTGCTCTTGCTCAGGCTGGCCTCGAACTCCTGACCTCGAGCGATCCCCCTGCCTCGGCCTCCCAGAGTGCTAGGATTACAGGCGTGAGCCACTGCGCCTGGCCCCAAATTATCTTTAATAAGTCTCTCTACCTCAATCTGCACACTTAATTTCCAAGTCATGTCAATTCCTGCTCATATATAATTTTACTGAAGACACAAATACTGAAATAGATACACACAGTCATACTAAGTAGTTATCACTGGATGGTGAAATGTAGAAATTTACCCTTTCTTTTCTAACTTATATGTATTACTACTTTTCCTACAATGACCGTGTGTTAACGTGCATTGTTTATTCAATGGGAAAACAAGGAGACATGTTCTTGAATTATTTTCCTTCTCCCCAATCCTACTGCCTATGTCTTAGTTCATGTTTCAATCATTTCAACCATATTATCACAGTATTTCTTTTCGTGTCTGTCCTCCATATAGGCACTTTGGTGGGAACCACCAACTGCAAGTCTACATAACTCTATAGTCCAGGAGGACACAGACCATCACTCACTTTGAATACCATTCACCTAACTCTAGCACAGGATATTGTATCTGTCTCTCTATCTCTGTTTCTATCTCCTTTCTTTGAATGAAATAAATGAAAGAAAATAGAAAGTATTTTCCCATCAAGTTACAATGTTTTCCCATAAGACTATAGATAAAAGGGCATATGTAAACTCTCAGCCTTACACTTAAATTGAGTTTCAGTTTTGAAGTTCCCATTTTTTTTTAAGTTGAAAATTTCCACTCGGTAAAAGTTGGATGATAATAATTTACTTTTCTTAACTATGTTTAAATTTCTTTGAAAATGAAATGGAATGAAAATATTCAAAAGAATATATTACATTAACTTTGACTGGGAAAATAATCAAGATTTCACTACTTTTTTCCTTATAAAAAGTGGCTGTTATACTGCAGAACGCCAGTACCTGGAAATGCCTTTCTGCCAAAATGCAGAACAGATGTAAGAGGGCACCTTGGGAACTGTAGATTATCGAGTGTGGCTGAAGAACTATTTTCACACCTCTCCCAGCCCTGTCTTCACCTGTTTATGCAGGAAACAGACCTGTGGATTTTAGTTCATCTGGTTCCATTCCAATGGATTCCCAGTGGCTCCAGACAACTGCTTTCTCATTTGAAGTTCTGTTTTTCCTCCCAGCTTTTGGCTGACAGTTGCTCAGTTTTGGCTGCTGGCAGGATGTCAGAGGCCTCTTGGCTACAGGTTGCCTTAGTTTAAGTAGAGTTGGAAAAAGAAAAAAGATTTCTAAGAATGAGAGTCAGAAGTTAGGATGCCATTATTTTAAAGAAGGGAGGTGCTTCTACATAGGCACCTTCAGAAAGAAAAGCAGACATTTCGTTCTCCCAGGTTCCCACGCCTGCCATGTGCTATGAATGTGGGAAGGGCAAGATTACACCTGCAAACTCTAGCCATATGTCCATACCCATCAATTACCAAAACCACATAGTGTAACAACATCTGAACGAGGTCCTGTAGCTAATGATTTCCTTTGTTATATATTCACCAAATAATTAAATGTCCTAACAAGCTCAGGTCATATGTGTTAAGTTATGGTATTAGTTGTGTTGACTTCAAATAATTAAAAGAGAATTAGCCATGAACTCCTGTGAAGCAGAAAACTTTCAAACTTCAAGGCTTTTAGGTTATAATGAATAGAAGAGTCTAACAATCAGCTGTAAAAAACACAGGACAAAATGCGAGGTTACTATCCCTTACGTCTTTCCTGGCACGAGAAACATTGCAGCTGCTTTCCCTGGGGTGGGCAATTAGTGCCATAAGGGCTCTGCTTGTCTTACTTTTGGTGTTTTATTCCAGAGAGGCCCAGACAGGTGATGCGAACTTGGTTGAACAAATGTCCACATTCCCTGTTAGAGACTCTCTTTGGATGAAAAGAATGTGAATAATGAAATATTTGTGTTTCTTTCTCATTTTCCATTTCAGTGGAATTAGAATGTTTATGAGGAAATAAACAAAAATGTTTCCAGATATTTATAAATAAGGCTCTAGATGTGACTGTGGACTATGTTTCAATATCTCTTGGATGTGCATCTTCAGGCATGGGCAGGGGTTGGAAGGGAGGACAAGATGTCTTATAAAAGATTCCAGGATTTTTAAAATGTTCATATATGGAGACTAAATTGCTGAACTGTCAAGAGGTTATGAGGACAAGATCAGAGATCTCCCAAAGGTTAAGATGAGGAGCCATCTTGACAATGTTCTCGTGCCCTTCTTCCCTTTTTCACACAGATATTTGCCCCAGAGAGTGGCTTGAGAAGTTATACTGATATTGGCGCTTATGACATTGTTCGCAACCCCTCCCCCCAACTTGAGCCAGACTAGGGTTTAGAATTTAGCCGTAATCCCTAAACATTGGAGAGAATCACTTAGCAAAATAAAATATTTATTATTCTGTGGCCATAAATGTGCCTTAGGGAATGATGGTGTATTCGGGCTTGACAACCCTTAAAATGCAAGTATCCTCAGAGCATGCTAAGTGCCTAGAAGTAGAGCATTGTAGCAATCACTGAAAGCATATCAAGAAGTCTAGACAAGAAATCAGCAAACTTTTCTTTTTTTTTTTTGGTAAAAAGTTGGTAAGTAAATTTTTTTTTTTTTTTTTTTTTTTTTTTTTTTGAGACAGAGTCTCACTCTGTTGCCTGGACTAGAGTGAGTGCCGTGGCGTCAGCCTAGCTCACAGCAACCTCAAACTCCTGGGCTTAAGCGATCCTACTGCCTCAGCCTCCCGAGTAGCTGGGACTACAGGCATGCGCCACCATGCCCAGCTAATTTTTTCTATATATATATTTTTAGCTGTCCATATAATTTCTTTCTATTTTTAGTAGAGACGGGGTCTCGCTCTTGCTCAGGCTGGTCTTGAACTCCTGAGCTCAAACGATCC
>CM052443.1:24375393-24410249 GCA_028533085.1 Varecia variegata
GGAAATATTTTGGCTTTCTGTTTTCATTACTGGCAAACATGGAGCTCTTTTCAAACTAAAAATCAAACTTATAACTCCAAGCAAATATTGTGGCCAGACAAATTTATTTTTGATAAAAATGAATGTCAATTTAATTGCAAATGAGGTTCTCTCCTTAGACTCCTGGCAAATTGCAATCCTGGCCCTCAATGCTGAAAGTTTGGGTTTTTTTGTGCTGAATTTTCCTGACCTGGTTTAGAAAATAATGTCCTGAGTTTCACCCAGCAATATTTAAAAAGGCATCCTGTGCAGATGGTTTTATGGAGATGTGAATAAAAATGAGTTGAAGATGTCTCAAAGCAGCTGTAGTCGCTCATTCAGAGCAACCAAAGGTATCAGAGACACTGTGCAAAATCAGAGGGGTTGGCTATTTCCTTATTGGGCAGCTAAGTTTCCTATCAATGAAAAAAGTTTCTTTACCTTAATATGATCAAGGTGGGCCTCTGAGGGTCAAAGTTGAAGTACGTTAGTGGAAAGATTCAAACCTACCTACTGCCCATCTACATTTTACCTGAGCACAAAATATAAAAAGATTTTTGACTCTGGTGAGCTGACTCAGTCTCATTCTCTCTCTCTCTCTCTGTGAACACTGAATTTATTTGCAGCAGTATGATTTTCCTACTCAAAAACTGCATCCTCATTGTCATTTAAATGTTAAAAAGGGAAACCAGATGCTATAGTTATTAACTTTTGGAATCAACTATAATCTTCCTATTAAATTCTTCCATCCAGGTACGGGCAATTATTTGCTTGATCTAAAGGTGCAGAAAATGCAGGCACACAGGGTTTCAGAAAGTCCAGTTTAATAAGACAGGTGGGTAACTAATAATGTGGAAAATTACCTGCAGATTGAGGATATTGGGAATGACTAATGGCCAAAACTAAGCGAGTAAATTAGTTGCAAAATGATACCATTTGCAGTAGTTGTGTGAACGGGGGACGGGAAAGCACAGTGGCATGTGGCAGAGAGTGGAGCCGAGCAGAGTTTGAAAGTGGCCCAGACTCGGGGAAAGCGTGCCATCAATTTATGCTTCTCCCCCCACCCCCCATCCCCCGATGGCCTTGGGCCTTTATTTATTTATTTTTGCACATTTGGCAAAATCTGTGCTGTGAGTGTAAGGTCTAATAGTGCAGGCTCTGGAGTCTAGTTAGCTTTGAGAAGTCTAACACAAAGTCACTACCAAGGTCAAAGCCATCAGTTACAAAAACCTGAATTTTCTTTACAAACCCAGTAGATTTCAGACAACCAAACATGGCCAATATTTGTAGAAAAGGGCAAGGGTTGAGCTTTGGAAAAATTAATACTTAAATTTAATTGTTATTAATTAGTTAGATAAGGTTGCTGAGCAAATATAACATGAGACACTTTTCATTTAAAAATATTTTGGAAGGACATACAATCTGAAAGCAGACAATGTCTTATAATTGATAGGTTTGTTTTATGTGCTCGTGCTTCCCTTTTTTTCAAAGAACTATACATATTGATGACATGTTTTGCATTTTATTATGCCTTAAAATAGATAAGACATACATCTTTTTGATGTTAGTCCATTTTAGAGTATATTTGCAGAGCTACCGTTTTCCCAGAACCTCTTTGAGATATCATCTAGTACTAGCAGGACTGGCAGTTCAAAGCTGGTAACACATAACATTTCAGTCCATTGTCTAAACTTGCCTCAATGAATGACAATAGAGGCACATTTAATGGATAATATTTTATTATCATTACCTGTTCTATAAACTGTGTAAATATGAGAAGTACTTCTCAGATCTAATGTTCTTACTACTGGAGTGGTAACAATCTGGAGGGAATTCTAATTAACTAATCACCCTTTTTCTCTAGCAATCATTTAGTGAAACATTACCATGTCTATCCCTGTGGGAGGTACTGAGAGGTGTTTAAGAGAAACACAAAGCAAGATGTCTACCCACCAAATACCCATAAAACTAACATGTTCAATTGCATAAGTATGTCATGAAATGTTGCATTGTGTAATATATTTTCTTATGTCACACAGTAGATGACTTAAACTTTTTCTCCATAGCTAACATGAAGATATGAAACACATAGTTACCTTCTTTATATCCTCACTATCAAAGAACATGTTTTCAGCACTTTCTGTGCAAAGGTAAGAAATTACCTTTTATCCAGGCCACAGAATATATACACATATATTTTGGCTGTCTAATCTAGGTAACTGATTTAAGACTCCCTGTGTTGATTTTACCAGTAGACACTGTATTCCTTTGCTAGGCCAGTTGGTCTATTTATCTAATGAAAGAGCTGTGCAGCTTTCTTAGTGTTTTGATGATCAAATCATTCATGGGCTTTTGTAAAATGTCATGAAAGACCTCACACCACAACTCTAAAAGCCATGGATTAATCCCCTTTCTCAGTTTCCTTCTACAATGGTTGGTTTTACAGATGGGCAAAGAGGAGGAGCTGTCTTTTGCTGAAATCTGCCCTTTGATATTTTTACAATTCTAAACAGAGGCATAGTCCTAGAGGATTGGAGGCTGAAAGAACAAAAAAATCCTAGATCTGCTACATTGAAGTGTGGGCCACTCAGTTTGGTAGGGTAATTTTAACCATTGCAATGAGGATTTTATAAAGAAAAAACTGCAATTTCATTAGGAGTTAACAAATAGAATATAATAACTTTAAAATGTTAGGTTATTAAATATGAAATGTGTGATTTCTTTAAGTATGAAGTTTGACAGTTGGTATCTCTGACATTTGACTTTGACACTCCTTGTTTTATGTTTATTGTGAAGGCACATCCTCAGTCTTTCAAACACATGTTTTGACTTGTGATTATCTTTCACATTTTTTTATAGCAATTTTTGTGAAAGCATGGATAAGTCAAAAATTCACGTTAATTTTGAACATGAATTCCATTGTGGAACCAATGCAGTTCAGACAACTAGAAATATCGATGAAGTATTAATATTTGGGAAGGATGTGACTAATGAATGAATGCACAGTATGTCGATGGTTTGAGAAGTTCCATTCTGGTGATTTTAATCTTGAAAATGAGTCATGTGGGTGAACTGAGACCAAGGTGGATAATGATGAGCTGAAAGCTGTAGTGGAAGCGAATCCATCTCTACCTCTGTGTGAATTAGCAGCAAGGTTTGATGTTACTATTCCAACAATATTGGACCATTTAAAACAAATGGGCAAAGTAAAGAAGCTGGATAGATGGGTTCCACATGAATTAAATGAACATCAGAAGAGAAATCATCTTGAAGCTTGCCTTTCTTTGCTGTCATGATGTAAAGGCAAAGCATTTCTAAACTGTATTGTTATGTGTGATGAAAAACAGATTCTTTTTGACAATCACAAGCATTCAGCACAGTGGTTGGGTAAAGGTGAAGTGCCAAAACACAGTCCAAAAGCAAATATTCATCAAACAATGCTAATAGTGTCTGTTCGGTGGTCCAGCACTAGTATTATCCATTACAGCTTCATGAAACCTGGTCAATCTATTACAGTGGATGTCTACTGCAACCAATTGGAGGAAATGATGAAGATGCTTGTGATTAAGCAGCCAAGATGGGTCAACAGAGACAGACCAAACTTATTGCAAGACAATGCTGGACCACATGTTGCACAAACAATGCTGCTCAAACTACAGCATCTGGACTTGGAAACACTCTGTCATCTACCATATTCAGCAGACCTTGTACCAACTGACTGCCACTTCTTCCAGCTTTCGACCATTTCTTGCAAAAAAAATATTCACTTCTCAACAAGCTGTGGAAAACACCTTTTACAATTTCATTGCCGCTTACTCTCCAGGCTTCTTCACCACTGTCATAAACAAGTTACTGTTAAGATGACAAAACTGTGTCAATAGTTTAGGCACATATTTTGATTAATTGTGCTGCTTCTTGTCTGAGATATAATAAGCTAAACTTTGATTCAAAATCAGACATTTCATATTTAATGACCTAATACTTGCTAGTCCACCCATTTGTTATAAAATGAACTTTTCCCCCATGCAGTGTAGACACTATTGAGATGTTTCATACACAGATGAGAAAGTTGAAAAATAACTCACATTTGTAAAATTATTTTAATCTGTTAAAGGACTTTGATCTTATGTGATTTAAGTTTTCACTCCCAATGTTGAATCCATAATCTTCCATCCAAAACAGTCCCTCCTCCTGCCTTTTTTTTCCTTGTTATGGTTATTTATGCTTAAAACCTAAAAGTCATCTTGCTTAGTTATTAAGTTGTATTTATTCTACCTAAATGGTGTCTCTTACATCTGAAACTTTGTTTCAATTTTTATTGCCATTATTATTTTACTATAAAAAAATTGGGGGAAGAAATAAAACAGAGATCAAGTGTTGTTACTATCATATTTTATCAGGAAGAGTCAATTTTTCTTGGTTTGGGTTTTTTTGTTTGCTTAAAATTAACATCTTTTCTGCTAGACAATAGAAGAACTCTTTGAAATGAGGAAGAAGATCTTATTCATTTTTGTATCCTTCCATGCCAAATAATAAATTTTTTTCTGCATACAGTAGTCCCCTTTTATCCACAACACATTCCAAGACCTTCAGTGGATGCCTAAAACTGTGGATAGTAGCAAACGCTCTATATACTTTGCTTTTTCTTATTCAGTCATACACCATATGATGTTTCAATCAAGAATCGACCACACATACCATGATGGTCCCATGAGATTAGAATATCATATTTTTATTGTACCTGTACTATGTTTAGATATGTTTAGATACACAAATACTTACCATTGTGTTACAATTACCTATAGTACTTAGTACATTGACGTGCTGTGTAGGTTTTTAGCCAAGGAACAGTAGGTTATACTGTGTAGCCTAGGTGTGTAGTAGGACATACCATCTAGGCTTGTGTAAGTACACTGTATGATGTTTGCACAGTGACAAAATCATCTAAGGATGCATTTCTCATCACATATCCCTGTTGTTAAGCAACATATGCCTATAGTATCAGCAGTAAAATTAGGAGAATGCTACATACTTTGTAGTTTTGGAAACAAGTTATTTTGTGTGTTTGCTATGATAAAGCTTAATTTATAAATTAAGCACGGTAAGAAATTAACAACAAAAATAATGAAATAGAACAATTTTAACAATATGATAGCATCACTACTCTTGCTTTTTGGGGCCATTATTGAGTAAAATAAGGGTGACTTGAACACAAGCACTGCAATATCGTGACAATCAATCTAATTACTGAGATGGCCACTACGTGACTCACGGGCAGGTATCTATATAAGGTGGATATGTTGGACAAAGGGTTGGTTCATCTCCCGAGCTGGATGGAGCTGGATAGTGTGAAATTTTATCACACTAGTCAGAACCACACACAATTTAAAACTCGTGAATTGTTTATTTCTGGAATTTTCCATGTAATAATTTTGGACTGTGGTTGACCACAGGTAACTGAAACCTTAGAAAGTAAAACTACAGATAGGGGGCACTACTCTATTAGCTACCCAACGCATATGCAATGAATTAATAGGAAAACAAATAAATCCTAATAATAGCAGTATTTGGAGGAAAGATTAGGGAGTGTGCTATTTTAAATTAAGATTCAAGAAAAATGAGGCTTAAGCCATAAAATTGGTGTTAGCCCAGTTAATACATGAAAATAGTTGTTATGACTTTTATGTTTATGCTGAAACCAATTAATCAAATTTCTTTCTATTGATATGTGGTATATTTAGTTCCTCAATTACTAAAGTTCGCTTTTTGAAAGGAACTGATCAGTTTTCTGTTCAGGGAAACCTCAAAAATTCAAAAATTCAAGGAAGCTAATCCTTAGGGTAATTTTAAAAGTCAGAGAAACTAGAATGTCAGCTGATGTTTTACACTGCTCAGAGACATTCAGTTACAATTGGCTTCATGATGTTACGTTAAGTGGGGATTTCAAGATTGCTTCTAGTTCAGGAGGAGCAGATATTTGTGACCCAGGAGTCTTTTGACTTCTGCTGAGTTGTACATGTAGTTAGCGGCCTCATCTGCCCATGTATTATTTGCCCAGAGTCAGGATTAAAACTGAAGACATATGGTCTCCTGAAGGATTTAAAATTTGGAGGTTTAGCATTGAAATTTTTAATCCTTAGCATGCTATTTTTCCCCGCCGGCCAGATTTTTATGCGAATATATTCCTAACCCATCTAATATGAACTAGGAAACTAAAATAAAAGCTTCTCATTCAAGAAGCAGACACACGGACAAAGAAGGCTGCCGTGAATGTGCATTTCTCGAAACACTCGCTATAATTCCCTGAAGGCCTATAACCTTCTCCGACATCAGTGAAAATTATTAGTTTTGTTCTTCGCTGTCATGTATCATGGTTACCTTTAATTGAAATGGAGGTGTTCCGAATAGCACAATCAGTTAAGAATCTTGCCAAGTGCCTCATTTGGATAATTTATAGTAGGATTCGAAGCTGATGAGTTCAGAGCCCGTGAGTCCCCAGAGTCCTTAATCTTTGATCATATTTTGCGGTGGGACAATGCTTGATGAGAGTGGAGTTTGAAGATAAGTGCTCCCTGTAAATGTATTTATCAAATACCAATGTTCCCAGCCAAGTGATTTGATATGGGGATTACCTATCACTGGTAACGAACCACAAGAAGTATCTTAATTTGAAGAAAGTACAGGCTTGATACTTTTTAATAAATTCCTGATATTGAATAAAATGTACCACAGCTCTCAAGTTTAAATGACTTTTTTCATCAGAGACAAGTAGAAAGTGGGAAAACGGCTAAGAAAGAAATGAAGGAATTAACATCTTTGGATAAGATTCTGCTGAGAAGTGACTTGAAAGTGGAAAAAAAAAAAAAAAGAAGAAAGTAATTGTATATCATGTCAGGGACACATTCTAGCCTATTGCTTCTTAGGGCAGCCCAGGGGTCTTTAAAGTGTGGTACACTTAGCCCAGGAAATTTGCTACACAAGCCATTATGGCCTGAAAACAAATAATTAAAACTTGTAAGTTAATTTTTTTAATCATGCCTTTTTCAAATTTCTATTTTTTGGCAACTGTTTTATAATATATATAATATATTGCCATAGGACTTGTGTAAATATATACTTAAATAGGTATACATACATTTGTGGGTACATACTGCAATTTTTTTTAACCGAGATAGGTGTGTAACAGAAAATTTTGGAGAATACTATCACACCATCTCAGCATGATTTGTGATAGTGTAACTCTGTTCATAATGGGACCATTAGAACACTTTTTAAATATTCATTTTTTCTTTATCTGTTGATTTTTACCATCTATGGATACACTAGAAAATTTTCTAAATCTGTGTATTTAACCTGCATTACTTCTTAGATTACATAATTTGCATATGCTTACTAGACCCTGAAATGTAGTACTTCTAATGTTTATTATATTTTTATTTCAAGATTTAATGAATATGAGGGCTCCTTATCAGCTAGTGTTCTGGTTCAATTCCAGATTTCTTTTGTCCATTTATCTGATGATTTTATGAACTATGAGCAGAGACAGTTTTAAAATACCAGTCCTCATATAATCAATGATTACTCTATTTAATTTTTTTTGGTACTTTCCTGTACTTGAAAGTTCTTGAGGTATACTGATCAGAATGTTTTACAATGTTGCATATATAGATATAGATATAGCATTGGCTTGACAATGTATGTCACTATCAGTATTAGATAGTGGTATGGGTTGAATGTTTGTCCCCTCCAAAATTCATGTTGAAAGTTAATCCCCAATATGATGGTATTAAGAGGTGGGTCCTTTAAGAGGTGATTGGGTCATGAGGTCTCTGCTTTCAGGAATGGATTAATCCATTCATAGATTAATGGATTAATGGATCATCATGGGAGTGGGTTAGTTACCATAAAAGTGTGTCTGTTATAAAAGCCAATTTGGCTCTCAGTGTGTCCCTTTTGCACTATGATACCTCCTGCCATGTCATTATGCAGAATGGGGTCCTCAACAGAGGCCAAACCAGATATGGCTGGCTGATCTTAGACCATCAAGCCTCTGGAACTATAAGTAATAAACTCCCTTTCTTTATAAATCACCCAGTCTCAGGTATTCTGTTAAGACAACATAAAACAGACTAAGACAGATAATACGCCATTTATTCATTTATTTATCACATATTTGTGCAGTATCTAGTATGTGCCCTAAATATGCTAAGATATGGTTATTGACTTGCTTATCAGGGAGAAATATACCTTTCATCTAATCTACTCTGATAAGAACTAAAAACAGAACTATAAAGAGGAAAGCCTGACTTAGTTTAGAGGGCAAGGGAGGTTTCTAAGGGAAAGTCATTCTTAAATGGAGATGATGAAGATGATGATGCTCAAAATGATGATATATAATGGAGAGAAATATAATGATACTAATATATATTTTTATTGAGTATTTATGGGTATCGAGCAGCACTCTCTTGAACACTTTGTGTGAATTAATCCATTTAATATTCATAATAACCTAAGAACTGATTAGTATTTTTATCCATGTACTTCAAGTCAGGATGTTAAAGAACAAAAATAGTAATAATTTGTCCATAGTTGCATAGCTATCAGGTAGTGAATCTTTAATATGCATACTGTCCACCTGACTCCAGACAAAATTTTTAATCACCATAACAGTTATACTACCAAATAGCACCAAAAGATGATAGGAATAAGGCTAGAGGGCAGGTATTGCAAGCCCTGATACAAAATGTGAAAAGTTTTGAGTCATAGAGAAGACAGCATGTGTGACTAAAACTCAAAAGAAGAATATAAGAGGTAGGGTATTGAGATGATGTTAAGAGGGGTGTAGGAAGTAGACCGCGAATGAACTTGTGTGTGTTAAGGATTTCAGTGTATGTCATGAAGTGATAGAAGCTATTTAAGGGTTTGAAGTTTGCATAATAGTAGTAGCACACATATACATAAATGTGTGCATATGTGAATGGAGCTGGTATTTAAAAGGTTATTCGAACCTCCCTACTGGGAATGGATTGCCAGGGGCCAAAGTGGAGGTAGAGCTGTGTCAGCCAGGCCATTGCAGGAGTCTTGGAAATAGACTTTGGTGGCTTGAAATAGGGTAGTGATGATGCAGGTAAAGAGAAGAGAATCAGTTTTGATATTTTTTTCAGGCCATAAAATCAACTATATCATTGATGTATTAGATATGAGGAATGAAGAAAATGAAGATGTCAAAGAAAACCTTAAAGTCTCAAGATTTAAGGTATATGGGAGGGGGAGGATGTGCATAGGTTAGATGCAAACGCTACACTATTTTACATAAGGGACTTGACCATCCACAGATTTTTCTTACCTGAAGGTGTCCTGGAACCAATCTCCCACCAATACTGGAGGAGAACTGTAATATAATATTTAATCTGTAAGCATAGGAATAGAAAATGAAGATAATGAGAAGTAGGAGTCACAGAGATGGAGGGGAAAAAATATCAGTTTGGAGACATAGATGCCAAAGGGAGAAAAAACCTTCCAAGAAAATTGGAGTTGTTAACAATGTCAAATGCTGCAAAAAAGACATGAAAGATAAATCTATTGCATTCATGCAAGATGAAGCCACTGAAAGACTTTGCAAAAGCAATTTTAATGTCATCGTGGTGGTAGATGCCACGTTGCTTTGTTCTGAGCCATACTTGGAATACTAGGCAAAGAGCAAGGGCAATGTGTCAAGAAACTTGTCTGTGTTAGGTTATTTAGTCACTTCAATACTGACAGTAGACGTGCTTGCAGTTAAAAAGCCAAAGAGTGTTAATGATTAAAGAAGGAGCTATCTAAAGAAGAGTTAACTTCTTTAGAAAGAATGTTTCCTTCTCTGTGCAGAACAGAGAGAAATTCCTATTTGGATAAATTATACCCTAATAACTATAACTGACTAGATTGAATATTAAAACAGTATTGTTAAATTCCTTGTTTGGTTAGAAAGTGACCACTTCTTTGAACTGCCTCCATAACTCATTTCCATAGGAGATTGCTTGAGGAGTCCTAGAGTATCAAGAAGAAAGTGTGAAGCCCAATAGGATGGTAAAGACATGCATACAAACACAAACACATACACACACCACAGATAAAACATTTTTACATAAACAAGTACACAGTAGACCCACAATTCTAGACATTTCTGTGCCGAGGTCTAAGTGATGAACATATGAACAAGAAAATCAAGTATCCAAAGACAGTACACTGGTGCCCCTAACTTCAAGACAGCCAATCTATTCAGTGTTAAAAAATCCATTAACCTGGGTGTCTGGCAACTTATAGACAAAGCAGTCTGACAAACCTACATTTTTCATTTTGCAGTTGATGGGGTAGTTGTCCTATAGCCACAGATGAAAAGATTTGTTTTATTAAGCCGAGACTTCCTCTCAACCCCTATCACAAAAATCCCCACGTTTTTATTTTTCTTATGTTAAAACCTCCATAAAGGGCCAATTTATCAACTCCCCAAGTAAGGGTGATGGGAGCCATAGGGTAAGAGAATGCCTTTTGTTTCTTAGCATAAGTACCCTTTTGAATTCACTACAGTGTGTGAGCAGGCTTACAGCATTTTCAATATAACATTAGAGTGTGAAAGAGAAAAGGCAGCGATCACCCTGAGAGAAATGCTATTGAGAATAACTGGAAAAAAGTCATCTTCTTCATGGTAAGATTCACAAAATAATTCCATGGCAGAAAAGTCAAGGTAAATATTTATTTACTCCAAGTTCCTTCAAACCTGCAGGAGGCTAAAACCTTGAGTTTCTATTTTAATACTTATCTCATGCCTTTGTAAATTAGTTTCATGTCCAGCATTTCCCAAAGGGTCACTATTTGAGGAAATTGTTGCATGGGGACCATACTCCAACATAAATATGAAACAAAACTTTTTTTTTTTTTTTTCAATAAAGAGAAAAAGTTTCCATTGGCCCCTTAGCATAGAAGAAATCCAACTTTTCTGAAAATGACCTGGATCTCCCAACCCAGGACTTTAGTCATGAGTATCATATGGGAAAATACAAGCTATTCAGCTTGTGAAGAAACTAGAGGCAATTTCTGTGAAGAGAGGTTCAGAACAAAGGGGCTATGGCTAAAGCAGTAAAGAAGCAAGCTTGAATATTGCAAAGTGTTTTGATTTTTCAGGATCCAACAGCACAAAGCTCCTGTGAGTGTTTGATTTCCTTTTTGAGCAGGGAGAACCATGATTAAAAAAAAAAAAAAAAGTTTTTGCTTTTTACTTCCTCAACCACTTCCCTAGCCCATGTACTTTATCTGACTCTATCGTAATAGCAACTGTACATAAGTATTTAGGTGTTTATTTTGAATTTACTCAAGAGTCCAAAATCATCAATTATTTATCAATCTAGAATTCAGACAATGAGCTTGTTTTATATTAAACCAATGAGCTTGTGTATGTGGGTAAGTGTGAGTATTTGTAGAAGCTACTCTTCACTCTTTTTTTTCTCCTACTCTTCACTTTTCTGACATTTCTTAGATCAATGAAATTAGAGGTTAGCCATATTTTGAAAAATGATAAATGCAGCCAGGAAAGGGAGAACAGTTGGCTGTACCCTCCTCTCTGCTAGGAATTAGAGGAGATTATAGACAAGGGTGTCCACAGAGTCGGCTGCAAGGCAGCAGCAACGAGACTTCTGGGTAAGTTCTGCTGCACTGTTCGTTTGGATTACAGTTGGTTACAGTTGGTTTTTGAGGCAAAAATTTAAGATAACAGGTTAGATAAGACCTCCAATTTGAATTGTGCCTTTACCACTTAGCATTAGTGTAATCTTGAGCAAGTTACTTTATCTCAACGACCCATAGTTTCCTTATCAATAAAATTGAGGTGATAACATCTCCCTTATTGAGTTGTTAAGAAGGTCAAATAAAATAAAGCTTGTGAAAATCCTTCATAAATTCTAAGTTGTTATACAAATGCTAGTAATATTACATATTGAAAATCTCCAAATAGATCTCACCTTAAAAGTTCTTTCCACGTTTGATTTATAAAAGAAACATATGAATGGCTGCATCCCCCAACGACCTTCCTGCAAAAAGTACAATGTTTTCCTTTTAACCATTGGCCAACGCCAACGGGAATACAGAATCCTAAAAGGGGGTCTATAGCTGGTTTTGACTTTATATTGGAAAGAAATTGGAATCCCACCAGTGTGCCACTGCCAGAATTTCTTGCTGTGACTTGGTATTGCTCTTAAAAGTTGATCACACACAGTCTACCAGCTGGTGCCATGCCACTGCTGATGTACCACTCAAGTTGTTGTGGCTTTGCAGGGAGGACAATCCCAGAGCTCTGATCTTTCCTTTGCATAGTTAACATTTTCATTTCCATACATTTATGGATACAACCAGGCCCAAGGGACCCCATTCTCCTCAGGCCAACTATCAACTGCATCCTAGACCCAGAATTGTCATCCTTTTTCTTTCCTGTCACTTCACGTTCTCAGAAGAAACCAGAGTTCAGCTAAACTTCTTGTGCTGTGCATGTTGCTCTATTGTCCTGCTATGGAGGAGTAACTTCAGTGAATCTGGGGTGATTTAGTTTTCTAAGAACATCCTCTAAAATGGTTCCAATAAGGTCTATACCTATCTTTCAGGGAGAGCTACCTTCAACCATCTCTAGAAGAATTTCTGCCACCTCTATCACTCAAGAAGAGAAAACAAAAACAAACCAAATAAAACCCTCAAATGTAATTACTCCTCCAGTAAGATACATAGCTAATTCAATTTGCTATAAATCAAGAATTTTGAGGATCCTATGTATTAGCTAGGTAATGCAAGCTGCTATATCAAACAAATGCTAGAATTTCAGTGGCTTAACACAACTGACTTCAATTTCTTTTCATATGACAATCCAGTGTGGCTCCCCCATCCAATGGGCCTGTTTTTTCTGCCAATGCCTTAAGGCAGAGAAGCACGGTAGCTTCTTAATTGACTTGCTTCAGAAGTTCCATCACTTACATGCTCACATCCTATAGGAGAAAACTACTCAACCCCTCCTTGAGGCACAGGGTAGTAGTGAGGGGATTGGGACATACAGTTCTTGCATAGATAACTGCTAACTAGCAACAACCCAATACCATAGAAGAAAAGCATGAGTCTTTGGTAGACAGCAGTGTATCTGCCACGTGATGTTTAGAGTACCTCCCTCTGGATATTTTAAATTTTGTTCCAGAGCAAAACCAACATGCACCCTTGCAACTCATCCGCTCTCCCACCTTGATGGATCCAGAGACAAGTCAATACCCTGATTCCAAATTTGGCCAATAGAAATTAAATATAATTAGTGTAGTTTGAAGGGGACCCACCCTCATGTAAGATCCTCCAAATTCTGAATTTTGGGCTGCATGACCAATGAGGGAAGGTGTTACTGAAACACTGAAAGTCAGAGAAGAGCTGAGCAACACTGATGCCACAAACGCTTCCTATGTTCCAATTTTGTGAGAACCACTGAGAGATATGGCAACTATTTTCAGTGCATTGATTTAAATTAACATATGCTTATCGAGATATGCTTATGCTTTAGAGTTTGTATGCTTTAGGTGCTGACTGTATTCACCATAAATAAATGTGTGTGCATGATTTCAAAATCCATTATCAGTTTTTTCCCCTCATTCACTTTCTGAAAGAAAGGAAAACAGTATATAAATTCTAACAGAATTCAATAAGAATGCACATAACAAACAAAGGCCATTTTGCTTTCTGATGCTCATATTCTGTTGAGTAACTGAAACACATTTCCAAACTCATCTGCTGCCACTTGCTGGCTTCTCTGTAAGTACTCCTCACTCTTTCCAGGCTTCCGGGCTCTGTGCTCACATTCCCTCATCCGAGCTTTCCCTTTTCTAGCCTCTTGGCATAGCTGACTCTTCTTATTCTTTAAGAGCCTAAAATTTCTTCTTCCTGATCTCACTGTCTAAGTAACAGCCTTCCACCCTTACCATCTCTTCAGAACCTTTCCATCAATAGCATCCTACTTGTTTTCTCTTTGCATTTATTTAAACATCTATATACATCTGAAATCATTTATGCAGGCATGAATCTCTGGCTACATACTCACATACTCAGTTTTCTAGGATCGTAACTTTATGCTTTCTTCTAAAACTGAACTGAATTCCTGTTAAGAAAGTTCTAGGATCCATTTCACTAAGTGGCAGAAACTTTATCTCAGTACATTTAGAAACACTCCTACCTATTCCCTCCTTTCGGCCTGAATTCAAATTGCAACTGAATTTTGAGGGTTCACCAAATCCCCTTGGACAGAAGGTAATGTGGCGTGTGTATGTGTATGTGTGTGTGCAGGGGGCGGGGGGATATTATTGTCCTTTCTGTGAAACTAATGAAGCTAAGCTTCAGGACCTCTTCCATGGCCTTGTACTCGATTTTGCACATTTTCTTTTAAAATAAACACCTCCAAATTGTGTGTTAGGCCCCACAAAACCCTAATCTGCTCTTGATTATATTACTAGAAAAGCCATGGAACTAAGCACTGTAGTTTATACTACTTTACCCATCCATACAGGTATCATTTTCATTTGGGTAGCTTCAAATTAAAAGGAACAGTGACAAATTGCTTGCAGTGATATCTTTGTCACTGGAGGGATGTTTAACACTTCTACTGAAATGTTTATTCCAAAAAAACAAACAAAAAAAATAGCCTTGTGACCATGGTGGCCATGTTTAAAAGGCTGATAGACTCTCATGCCAAAGGGAGGTGAAATATATTTTAGTAACTCCAAAAGAAGGGATTAGACAAGAGAAGAAAGAAGGAGGCAGGGTCATAAGGGGACCAAATATGTGCCAGGCACCTTACAAGTCCTCATTATGTCTCGCACACTGAAAAATGCATGATGAATGTTATTCACATCTTACAGAGAAAGCTTTAGAAGCATTGATGCTACTTTCCAACGTCACTCACCTAGTAAGTGGCCAGACACACTCTGTTATTTATGGCTCCAATTCTTTCCAAGTGCAAGACCCTGGAGGATGTATCTCTAGTAGTATGATGTGCTTATGAACAGCATTGTTATTTAGTATGAACTTTGCATGCATGTTTTAATAATTAGATAATGATATGCCTTAAATTTTAGGTGGCTTTTGTATTCTAGACATATTTTTTTAAATTTCCTATATATTTTGGCCACAGCAACCAAACAGATAGACTAATGAAATAAAAACACAGGTAAGTAGAAGTATGCATATTACCTTTATGCAAAAAGGAAGGGGGGTGGAAACTCTTCACTATGATACCACCTGTAGCCATAAGAAAACCATTCTGAAGGAAGATAGAAGAAATAGCCCTGGATTGTATTATAGAATGTGGGTGAGGATGCCAGGGTTGGGGATCTTGTGTCCAGAGAACAGAAAGCTGCTTTGGAGAGAGGGCTAGAGGGCTAGAGGGCTAGAGGGAACAATATAAAAAAAAACAAACTCACAATGGAAGGAATAAAAATAAACTAAAACAAAGCTCTTCCATTATTTTGAGTCCCATAAGAAACATGCAAAACAACAACTTGCTGTCAAAATGGAACTCTGAGTGTTCCCATCAGAACTAAGTTACATTAAACGGGAGCAGCTCTCGTGGTATTATGCTGCTGTCATTTCTTGGTAAATCCGTGTCATTAGCATTGATTTCTCGAGGAGAGATTAAAAGAGGTTTAGTTAGGAGAGTAAGGCAGGAGTGGATATTATCCAAGCCAATGCAGCTCTGGGTCTCAAAGATGACATTTTCCTCTCTGCTTCATTAACTTGCAGAGCTTGTTGAGCTTTGGCTGTTTCTAATTAATTCTTTTACTAGCTTTTTTTTGAATGTGTATCATCGCTGGCAAACCATATAAAATGAAGAAATCTCTCTAAGGTTTTACCCTTTTAATTATTATTTTTATTGCTTAAATGAAGCTCCAGAATTGCAAATGTTGACATTTTGGTTTATTCTAGTCATTAGAGTTTTCAAAGAGGGGAACAAAAAAGAAAAGAAGAAAGAAAGAGGAGGAGGGAAAGGTTAGGAAGGGGAGGTGGTGTTAAGCGGAGGAAAGGAGGCTGAGGTTGGGTCTCAATTGCAGAGACAAACACCGAGAAGGGAAAAACAAACAGGTTTGTCAAAAGTGCCCTCCATGATGGTTTTGCCCTTTTAAAAAAGAGCAGGAAATGAAATGTCGTTAGAGGTAATTCCTACTGGTTTCTTACATCAGCCAGCACTCAGATTACACAAGGCTTGCTGCTGTCTGTGCCATTTGCTTTTATTTAAGCAAGTCGTTCCTAGCAAATATGGTACACAATTTTTTTGTTGCTGTTGTTTTTGTTTCTGTTTGGCTATTAGAAAGAAGGAGAATAACTTTGGAAAACAACAAACTTTAATCAAAGCAAATTAGTTGACAAGCAAATTTGCTTTGGTGATCCAAAGAGCAGTTTCTCAGAAAAGCCAGCTCTGGCAAGTCTAACAAGTCAGTTTCAACTGATGTTAATTGAACACCTATGTAAAAAAAAAAAAAAAAAAATACTCTGCTGGACATGTGTATAAATGCTGGAGGATATGTGTAGGAGGGAGTGTTATAAAGAAATTTCAGAAAAAATTTTTAGTACTTTGCATTGAGTTTGTAATATGATAAATTCAAATAAAAACATAACACCTGCTATTACCAATAGTTCCCTTCCTATATATTGAAAAGAAGTTTGATTTACAAGTCCATTTTTGCAGTTGGGCAACATTTTTTTTCTGTAGAAATGCATTTTATACATGGTGTTTTTGTTCCCCAGCCACTCACAAAAGCCTATTTAAGTCATAATGTAGCTGAACTATAGTAATGTCCTAATAACACTATGGAAACTAAATACAAAGCGTAGCAATGTTTCTACGGGATAATGCAGGCAGAATTTAAATTTGCATCTGCAGGAATGAGTCTCTGCAAGCTGTGGTGAGAAGGGGAGTTATCTTAGCTGCAAGTCCTGAGAGCCCCTTTCATTTGCACTGAAACCTTCAGCAAGGCAGGTGGTATAGACATGGTATGAAGCTGCAGTGGTGAAGAATCAGAGCCGGTAAGGTGAGAAGTCTGGAGAAATTGAGGCTTCCGATCTGTATTAATCCTATGGAATGGCTTTGCCTGGCCAAATCTTAGGTTCTAGGGGTTCTAGATTTTTTCATCTGTGTACCCCAAAGGAAGGCTGGGTTTCCCTTCTTGCAAGCCCCCAGGATTGATCTCACAGCATTTCTCTCCTTTTATCCCACCTCTGAAAAAATCGTATTCCTCCTTTAAGAATTTTTACAATTTGAGCTCTTTTTGTTTTTGTTTCAACTATTTATGTGCAAGCAAGGAAGATGTGTAGGAAAAGGCTCTTTCCCCTTCTACTCATCTCCTCTTCCCTCATTGCCTTTTCTCATGTTGTAGCTTAGACCCTAGAGAAAAAAGACTGAATCTTTGCAGAACGATTTACATTTCAAAGACCAAACAGAAACCAGTCCTGGCATCCCAACCCAGGAAGGGAGGAAATTCAGGGACAACAATATAAAAACAAACAACAACTCATATTTATTGATTGCATACTATGTGCCAAGTGTTTCAGGTAACTTGCATGTATTAATTCATTTAATCTTTATAATAATTCTAAAAGGTAAGTACAATTATTATCTGTAGTGCATAGAAAGGAAACTGTGGTACTGCCTGAGATCACAGAGCTTCATAGGTGATGACAATTTTTTGGAAAAGGATGAGGGGGTTCTAGGAGGCCAAAAATGCTGCTGAGGGGACCAATGTTGAGACCAGGACACCCAAGTCCACACTGCTAAGAAGATCTTGTTAAGGGGATTTGCTATGTCCTTCCAGCCTCCCTTTTGTCCTAATCATCTGCTATCCTCAATTCAGCCCTGCAAGTCCAAATTGACTCTAAATTCTGGCAAGGTAAGATACGGGAAAGATTTTCAGAGCACTACCTTAGGTGTATATGAAATATCTTTTCTTTATTTTTCTGTAACTCAAATGCTTTTCCAAATATGATTCACCATTCCACCATGTTTTGAAAAATTTAACTTAGTTGTTCTTAGTGTTTCCCTAAGGTTTTGTAGGATTCTCTGATTTTAGGCACAGGTTGAGGGCTTGGGAAAGCACTGACATCCAATCATCTGTCTATGTTGGTTATCTCAGAGCCATCCATTATTCCTGAGTATCAAATCTCTTCAGGAAATTTTGACTGAGCCTAGGAACCCTATACCCAATGCCCATATACCCTACCTCCATTCTGATTAGGAGATCTTGCCATTAACCAACAGTGCCATCCAGATTCAGAGTCTAGAGCCTCGTTGCTTTGGGACTTCTATAATATTCTCTCCTCGCTTCCATCACAGCTTGGGAGAGCCTATTGTAGGAGGTGGGGGTGAAAGTAGATTCCCTTTACACATTTTTTCTTTCTACTTCTTTCAGACCATACCCTTATATCACTTGATCTCTGAAGGATTTAACTTTCCAGACAAAAAAAAATCAAAACATCTGTAGGCTACTCTAAGCTTCTACCTTGAATATGTTAATAATGAAATCAGAGAACTAGTCAAATGAAGAGAGGGGGGAAAAGGCATGATGAGGAGAAAAAACCATGATTATGTTTTCCTAATGTTTCAAACTGTTTTCCAATCACAGTAAGAATGAGAAGGGATTCCCAGCTAGAGGTAAAAAAGCAGGAAGAAGAGAAGATGTAAGGAAAGTTAAGAAGCCAGCCCCTCATGACAGCAGCAGGTAGGAAATGGAAATTTCTCCAGCTACAATTTCTGTGCTGGAGAAACAGGCAGTACCTACCCGTTACATGAGGAGTGTTTGGAATGGGGAGACTGAGTGGTGAAATTATTAAAGAAGGGAGTGAGGCTTTCTTTGAGTTTTAAAAGATGAGTAAGGTTTGGAAAAACAGACGACAGAATGGCAGACACGTTAGATTGCGGACTCTGTCTAAAAAGAATATACTAGCAGTTGCAAACGTGTAATTTGGGTTGGATCCATTACAGCCAACTAGACATGACAACAAAATTAAAGCAATACTCAAGGAGCACAGGTCTCACACTTGAGTTCCTGTTCTGGCTCCACCATAGACACAATGAGGCTTTGTGCCAGGAGATCAGATTTCTCCTGTAGAACAAGGAAGTGGCATTCTTGGATTCATTTGCTCCCTTTAACTTCTGCAGTTGCATGTGTGATCCTGAAACATTTGGTTCACCATCTAGATATTGAGAATGGAAGCTGTCCATTTTCTTAACTGGGAATTATGAAATGCTAATATTCAGTGTACTTCCTTGGCTCAAGGAATTTATATTCTCAAGGTAAAAATGACCATTAGAAGTAAACACTCAGGAAGCAAAATATTGTTTCCTTCACGTTTCTGGCCTCATCTCAAATGTCACCCTCCCTTTCTCTTATTCCTGGCATACAGAAGCCACAAAACTTATTTTTCAGACTGCACCTCTCTCCTGTTCCTCTTTCCCATCTCTGTGAAATTGGTCCCGAAGAGACCGTGGCCATGAGTACAAGTATGTAGATGGCCCACTGAGGAGCTGGTGCAGCTTCTGCAGCTGTACTAATGAACCGATGCTCTACGTACAGAGCCATTGGCATTGAGCATTTGTTGTGTTTCTACACAGCACAAATTAATTTTCCAGGGTTACTGAATGGTCTAACTCTGAAATGTTTACTTTTGCTTTTCTAAGATACTGGGCTCTGTTGTTCAGCTCTCTCTTAATAAAACCCAAGAGCTCCAAGCTTCAAACTGCATCTGCCCTTTCCTTTGAAATTTCATATAGTTCACTTCAAGTATCTACAGCTTTACAAGGAGAAGTCTCCTCTGTAATTTTTTTTTCCATGAAATAAACAAAATGTTTGTGTTAGGGTTCGACAAGAGGGGAGGATTTTTCAGCATCAGTCCAATTTATTTCTTTCCAATAGATTTGGAGATTTTGTGTAATTATTTTTCATCCATGTATTTTTATTTTTATTTACTTATGGATTTGCCTCCTTTGGGGAGCAGAGGAGAATTAGAAAGGAGGATGAATCTGTTAGCACTTGGACTTATCCTTACATAACCATCAGGTGTTCTGGCAAAGACAGATACTAAGTTTGAAGGAATGCTGGAAAGCAGTCATCCGGAAGAAAATAAATTGGAGATTTAAAAATGTCTGGTTTCTTGCCATAGCGGTTTTTTGCGTCAAATGCCTTTGACTTTCATGAAGATCATAATGAATCCCATACAGAAATAATCCAGTGTTGATGAGTGTCTGAGTTTTGGAGGAAGGAGGCGGGGAGGTGACTGAGGGGGTGAAAATTGCTGGTGAGTAAAACTTCTTCCAGGCAGGTGGCTAAATCTTGACAAACTGCCAAAGCACTTAACAGCAGCCACCGTTGCTCAAGGCACTCTTCTGTGCTTTTAAGGTTTTCCAGACTGAAATATCTTGAGCAAAAAAAGCTGCCAGCAATTGCCATCAAGAGGATTGTATAAGTGACAGAAAGAGAGTTTGAGTGAGTGTCTGAGCCAGCTGAGGCAATAGGTGGGCCTTCTGGTAATAGAGGAATGGCAAGGAACAAGGCAAATGGAGGTGGCTGCATGAACGCGAGTGTCTCAGAAAGTGTGAGATTTGCTCTTTATTCTTCCTAGAGGTTAAATGGTGATGCAAACCTGAGGAATCCTGAGAGCAGGGGTCATGCTCATTAGTTCACTGGTCTGTCCCCAGTTTCCGGTATATAGTTAATATTGAACATTGATTGGAAAGATGGAATAGAACCCAGCTGGAGCCAGAGTGGGATAGAAGGACACGGGTAAGCCGAATTGAATTGAATGACAAGCTGTGAGTCATTCCAGTTTGTCTTGAAAGCTGAAGCTTTTACTGTGGAGGCCTGGCTTCTAGTTCCGACTGCCGTGTCTGGCCACGTTACCTAAGTGTCTCCGGATCTTAATATCTTCATCTTTTAAAGAAAAATGACAACCAAGAACGATTACATCATGTTTAATACGACTTCTAGGTCTGCTATTATAGTTTTTAAGAGAGAATTTCAAAATGGCAGGTACTCAGGAAAAGGAGTGTGTTATAACATGCTTCAAATTAATACCTAAACACGATAATTACAATTGGAAATTTCAGCATCAAGGAGGTTGCCTATCCACAGGAGGAAGTGAGCTATTACAAAACAAACCCCTGACTCTTCATTAACATGATTGAGGATTTATTTTTAAACTAAAGCAATATATAATTTTACCTGTGAATGTTCCATGAAAAAATGAGAGCTTTAAGCAGGAGCCCGTTTGAGAGAACATTAATAGCTTTGGGTGAGTTTAGTAGGACTTACAGCTTTATTTGTTTGTTTCTTCAGTATCTCTGAAAGATTACTAATTGGGAATAAAATCGTTCTAAGTCTCTCTCCTTCTCTCTGTTTTCTGCTTTATTTGCCCACTTAGGAGGCTTATGCAAATTGGGCACATATCCTTACAGACTGGCTAAGGAAAAACATAGTACACAGCTTGGAATAAAAGATTCATTCAAAATGACATAGTCACCACCTTCATTCAGAAGACTAAGAATGGGAAGGGAAGACCAAACACAGGGTCACCAGGATAGCGTGGCCAGGGATTATCCAGGACAGGTATCAGCCCTGGAATGGCCTTTACCTTCTCAAACAAACTACTTTACCATGGGATAAAATATTTTCTTCTCAACATCACATTCCAAAAGCTCAAATTCATGCAACAGTGTAAATAAACAAAAGCCAAATATTCTCTGAGGTTGACTTGGGTAGGGCTAGTGGAACGGTAGATGATGCCAGACAAAGCCCATATGTTTAAAACTGTAGATCTTTGTTATAATTTTGCCACCTTTCTAAAGTAAAAGGTCAAGTAGGAATTACTCAGACAGTGTATTTCTTTTGTTTTACTTTACTATGTTTATTACATTTGAAAGAATTTATATACAATCCTAGCAGGAAATATAGATCAACCTCATGATAAAATAGAAAAAGCACTGGATCTGGAATTAGAAGATTCAAATTCTAGATGACTGTCCTTGGGCAACTCAATATGACTAAGTTGTTTTGTTTGTTTGCTTTTTAAAAAATTTTGTAAAATATTGGGAGGCATAACAATTATTTCTATGGATCTTCTCAATACTAAATATTTCAACAGCCTATAATTCAGAGCCAAATTGCATGCTATGAAATTTTAGATTCAAAAAGAGCATCATCACATATTCGTAGGATGCATAGGGACAATGGAACATTTAGTTTGAGACTGTAGAAGCTGTAGTTGAATAAATAGGGTTGAATCAAACTATGGAGAGCACTGAATCCTGGGCTGGAAATTCTGATTTGGTTAACTTAATTTTATCCTTAAACTATTAGCATATAAGGAATTTGCTGGAGAAGATGAATCTGAAAGGTGAGAAATATGTTGATTACTAGCATAATCATATTCTTTCACCAATCTGGTTCTGGTTCTCACACCATTTCCTGAGATAGGACTTTATTATTCTACCTTACAGATTGGAAATTGTAGGCCAAAGAGTTAAGGGATCTTTTCCCAGTATCTCCAAGCAAGTTAAGTAGCATGTTCAGGATTTGAGCCTAAATCTCACAATCAGATTTTAAGCTAAAAGAACATTAAAAGTCACCTAGTTCAAGAATGCAAATACAATGCTACTTTGACAAAATGTGTGCTTCAAAATCTTTTGCTTCAAATAAAAATAAAGGCAGATTTAGAAAAGATATCTTGCAACTATATGACTAAAATTTCCCTTATCAAAATAGTTATTTTTCTTTGCCCAATATAACCTAATAAAGGCATTCTCTTGACAAGCCATAGCACTTTCAAAATCTGTCTTCTTTGACCTCACTCCCAATTCCTTAACCATTGTCTTTCTTCAGTAGTAAAATTTCTCCCTACTTTAGGTCTTAATGCCT
Organism: Varecia variegata; assembly: GCA_028533085.1. Lineage (NCBI taxonomy): Eukaryota > Metazoa > Chordata > Mammalia > Primates > Lemuridae > Varecia > Varecia variegata. The sequence continues at coordinate 24,398,361 of CM052443.1, forward strand.
TTCAGTTCTTTTCACTCAGTCTAACCAATAATCCTTACTTCATGATCTCTTATCTCTGGCTGGTATTATCTTACTGTTTTTGTTTATTTCTTATAATCCTAAGTTCCAGCATCATTGGCCTGCTGGCCTTGCCATTGTACCATCTCCAAACTCAATGCAAATACAACCCTCCCTTCTTTTTATTGTCAGATAATAATATTTGCTGGCTAACTTGATGTTAGTTTAATTTATATTCTCAGGACTATCATATTGTAACTAATTTTAAATGATGTCTTTTATATGTTCTAGTGCAATCTCTAGTTTTTATTGTTTTTTAATTTATTTTATTTTTTTAATTTCAGCATATTACAGTGGTACAAATGTTTAGGTTACATATATTGCCTTTGCCCCACTCGAGTCAGAGCTTCAAGCCTGTCCATCCCCCAGATGGTGTGCACCGAACTCATTAAGTGTGAATATACCCATCCCCTCCTCCCTCTTTATGCCTGCCTTTGTATGTAACTGGAACCTATCCTCTTTCTTAATTGATGAATTGCTTGTCAGGTCCTATACCCCTGTATTTGTTTATAAGGAGGAGATGGAGTAAGATGAATGAATACTTTTAAGGATGTTCATGTCAGTACAGTCATGTTTGAGGCTTACATCCCTTTGAAACTTATAAAAATCTTGTGTTCATTTAAACAAATGTTTACTATAATATTTTCAGGTTAGGCCAAAATATAAGACAATGTCTACCTTAAAAGAAATTTACAGTTTAGTTTGGGAACTGTTTGTGATTATAAAAGATGAATAATAGTTTACAAATGTTAGGTGTGGTAGATTAAAGATGATCAAAAATTATTTTCTATGGCACTGTGGCCTCTGTGACTGCTTAATCAAAAAAATATGGTAGAAGGTACACTACCAGTTTATGGGCTTAGGTTTTAAGAGATAGGAAGTTTCTACCTCCTATCTCTTTATTTGAATGTGGACTCTAGCTACCATTCTATGAGAAAGCCCAATCAGCCCCATTAAAGGACTCATGTAGAAAAAAAGTAAGGCTCTCAGCTGAAAGGTACAACCAAGCTCCCAGCTGGGAGGAAGCACCAACTTTCTGGCCAGGTGAGTGAGGCATCTTGGAAGTAGATCTTGTGGCTCTCTTCTAGCTTTCAGATGCTTGCAACCCCAGATGACATCTTTACAGCAACATCATGAAAAGATCCAGAGCCATATTCCAAAATGCCTGACCTACAGATTGTGAAATAACAAATTCTTACTGTTGTTTTAGGTTTTTCTCCAGCCACACCTCAGTTTCTTCTATGTATCTTCTTCCTTTGCCTTCATTTTTAATGTTGGTGTTTCCCAGGTTATCATCTTGGCTTTTTTCTCTTTTCTAGCTATGAAATGTCTTGGAGAGATCCCTTCCATTCCCATGACATCATTTATGACCATGATGCTCATGTTTCCCCAATCTGTATTTTCATCCAAAATGTGTACTCTGATTTATAGATTGTATATCCAGGTTTCTTCTGAATAAGTACACTTGGATACTTCAAGTGCATGTCTAAAATTAGTTCCAGCAACAACCTTTCCTACCAAACAGACTTCACAAATAGTAGTCTTTGTCAGGTTCAGCAAATGGGAGATAGACAACTCCTCTTGATGGAGGAGTAGCAAGTTTCTGGAAGAGCATGTGGAAGAGCTGTTGCTATGTTTGGAGAATCCAATCTGACACACAGTACCACTGTTTGACACACTGGACATTGTATTGTATTTTGTAATCTTTCTGAATTAATTGTAATTTCCAAAATAGATAACATGCTTTGTATATATTCATCTGCACATGTTCATCTCTTTGGGTGGATTATCTGCCAATTGCTCCTTTTTTTAATCTACTATTCATCATTCAAGATTTGGTTTGGCTGACATTTCATCTTAAACTCTCTCCCTGAAGCCCTGGCCTCCATTAAACCTTTTCCTCTGGGCTCTTTCAACACTCTGTTTTTACTCATATATTCTTTCAGCTTGCTCAATATTGTATTTAATTCATTTGAGTACTCCTCTGTCTCCTCCACTGGACTCTAAGCAACTTGAGGCTGGGGGTACATCAAATTTCTTTGTGTATGTTCTTTGCTAACTGCCTAAAAACTGGAAGGAATACAATAACTTCTGGTTAAATAATGAACAGATGAGGCTAAAAAGATATTATGGGATCCTATTGCTGAAGACCTTGGATGTCAGACTAGAGTTCAGAACGTATTCTATGCTGGTCTACTAAACGCTTGCCTTCAGGTGTTAATGAGTATTTATTTTGATGGTATTAATTAAAGAAGGTATATAGAACTAACATGATGGCAGAATGACATGTGATAAGATTAAGCCAAGGGTAGGATTTAGGGTGTTCTCTGATGCTCCCTAAAAAGACAACAGCAGTCCCCCCTCAAGAACGGTTTTACACGCAGGTAGAGGAAAAGACTCAATGAGCTTTAAGATCTGTTGCAGTAATATTATGCTATTAAGCATTTTGTTTAAAAGGATATTGTTATATTGAAAAGAGTTCATTTCTAAATTGAGCAATTCCTGGCCTAATTTTTTGGAAGCTGATGAGTCAAAAACTCATAGACTTAGAGGCTTTTCTGGTGGAGGTCATTTGCAATGCGCAATGCTCGAAGCTTAAATTAACATGGCTTTTACAGATCCCTTAATATGCATAATCTGACCCAATATTGAGATGGTCTTTAGAAAGATAGAGAGTTAAGGTGAAAATATATATGAAGTGATTTTTGAAGATTTCCCAAGTGCTAGCAGACTAATTTGAAGGACTTGAACTGAATTCTGATCAGCACTTCTCCAAATCTCTTTGTCACACCTGAATTTGGCCATCTGGCCACTTCATTTTTATATATCCAAATCATGACTCAGCAGTAGTGATGTTGGATTTAGGCTCAAAACTGATTTTACCCCTTTAAAAAGATGTGGACAGTGAGGCAAAGACTTTGTGGAAAAAAAGAGAGTAAACTTAGTTGTGTCTGGCTTGATTGACATTTCCTAGCAGAGAATAATGAAAATGTCAAATACATGATTTTTTTCTGTGTGTGTGAATAAGTAATGCTTTTAATCCAAATGACTATTTGGTATTAATATGTACTATTTTGATAATAAAAACATTCAATTATTATAGAATCCATTGAGAGCTAAATAATGTGGAGATATAAAGCACGACATAGTTTTCACCCTTAAGACACTAAAATAATTTGAAGGATAAGACACACGACAACTTGGAATCCAAAGTGGTACCTGATTATTGTGTAGTGCCGTAGTATTGCAACACTAAACTTGAAAGACATTTGGAAGGCAGAACTGAGGCAACTTCATGCCAATCACTTTACATATTTTATTACATCTATCACAATAATGCTTTAAGGTTTTTACTATTTGAGGTGTTATCCCCATTTTCAGCTTTTGAAAAACAGATGTTAATTTTTTGTGTATGGTATGAAATATGGATTAATATTATTATTAATATGCATATAGCTATTCAATTGTTCCAGTATCCTTTATTGATCTTCTTGGATTTTTAAATAGATAAAATGAAAGTTTCAATTTTACCAAATAAATTGTCAAGATCCATTGCCATTATATTTTAATTATAATATATCAATTACTCTTTACAACTGTTTTTTGAAGCAGGCAGTTGAAATAGAGATGCACTAAAGTATGTTGGGGTAGTTTGGTAAGGTAACATATAACTTGCCTTTTCTGGTATTGTTCTAAAGGTAATAACCATTAATTTTACCCACAGAAAAATGCTGATATCTTTCCAGAGATAAGAATTAGAATTTTAAAAATACTATACATGTTTATTGTATTAAAAAATCAGTGACACACTGTTATCCGCAAAGGTATGCTCTCACTAAATGTTTTTAAACTATTAGAATTCTGTGGCTTTTATGCACGAACTCTGGGTGTCCTGTCTCTTCTTCATGGTCAGGATGTCAGTTATAATTCTCAAATGTTTCATTGTGCCTATATTTAGCAGTTTCCTGAATTGGGATTTCATGTCCTCAAGAGTTAAATTAAACATCATATGTAAAATTTAAGTCCAAAGTCTTCAAGAGACAAACATAAAGCTCTAATGCAGAGATAGCATGGAGGCCATATTACAAACTTTTTTTTTTTCCTATTTTTCCACAAGAATTTAAGCTGATTATCTGCCCAAATCTGAGAAAAAGAAGTGGTATTTTCTTGCTTGTATATAGTACTTTGTATTTTACAATACGATTACACATATTAACCAATGCAATAAATGTTATTGTATATTATCTTATTTAATTTCCTCACCACCCAAGTGGGTGAAATTATATATTTATCATATACATGATATATATATATATATACACATATGTGAATGAGATACATACAAACAAAATGTGTGAACTACAGCAGGAGTTGCTAACCCAGGGAAAAATACCAGTAGATTCAGAGGGTCAATGAGCTTAAAGGGGGGAAAAAATTACATCTTCATATTCACAAAACTCTAATTGAAATTTTGCATTTTAATTAATTATGAATGAAAGCAACAAAATATAGCTCTGTTAGTATTACCTTGACTTTGTCACCAACGGAAGTTACATTTATCTTCAAATCACATTAAACTTATTTTAAGCATCTCAAAATGTTGCATCTCCTATTATAACGAAATAATGGTTGTTATTAAACTGACCACTAGATTGTATTTTTAATGTGCTAATAAACATATATATTGCTATGCTACACACTTGTTTTCATATTTTGATAACTTCATTTCAGTATACTTGGTTTATTTTGTAATCCTATGTGTTTGACTATATCCACTAGAGGTATTAAGTACTTTTGGTCCATAAAGTTCAATAAAAGATTATTTTGAGAAGCATCCCAGGCTGCCAAAGAGAAAAAATGATTAAGAACTCTTATACAAGATTAAATATAGATATTAAAAACATAGTATTGAGTGCTAAAAGCACAATTATGTTGAAATCTAAAGCTCAATACCACTTATTTTCATTGAAACATCAAAATAACAGCACATTAAAAATACACACAAGCAGACATGCATACATTTACTGAAGAAAGTAAAGAGTAAGTGCACTCATGGGGGTGGGAGTGAAATTTAGGTGGGCAGATTAGGTATGTAAGATAAAAGTAATAAAATAAAGACTATGTAAAAACCTGTGCTTCTAAATGTCTGCATATGAGGGTCAAAAAGGAAAAAAATAAAATGAAGATTTGGACATTGGTTCCAGACTCATCATCTCCCCTAAGCCACTCAATCTCCAAAAGAATCTTTAAGAGAGACAGTCCTTTATCTCTGGATTTAGAATGGTCAGACTCTACTTACATAGGATAAAAAGTACTTTCTCTCTCTTGCTGACTCTCAACATGAAGGGGTGTAACACATATATTCTCTTGGAGTATCTTATTTCTGTTCTGATCAACCAAGCCAAGATTTTTTTTTTTTTCATTTTCACTTGTCACTTCATCAACCCTTAAAGAAACCCTTTTTCTGAAATACCTGGGGCTTATCTTCCCAGGACAAATGGCCTTTTAATGGTTCTTTAAACAAACAAGAAGTGTTGGTTTATGAGTATGTCCATACATTGATCCAAAATGTAACATAATTTCTCTATCAGAGATCACATTCTATTAATACACTCTACGTTTATTCCTCACAGACCTTTTTTCATTTCAATCCTGAACACTTAATACATTGTCTCTAAATACCTGTCAATTCAATATACATTAGAATTGTTTGATAGCAAAGAAGACAACTTTCCCTGTATAAATTCTGGTTTATTTACATCTTTGGCCATGGGAAAGCCATATAAATTCTTCCATACCTGTCAAGATTTCTTTTAGTGGATTTGAATTAGCATCCAATCTTCTCATCATTTACTGGAAATATGCCCTGTCCTACTGTGAATATCATGAATTTGACCTATGTCAGGTTGTCTTGAGAAATTTTGTTGATACACAAGTTTGCTGGTCATACTTTTTCCTTGAGTAGGCTGGTTACTCTGAATCCCAACGTCTGATTTGACAATGGTCAAGAAAGTGAATCTATTGAGAAAATGTTTCATCCTTCTCTGTATAAAATTTACTACCTTTAATCCACTAGAATGTAAATGTTATAAAGGCAGCATTTTTTTCTCTTGATTCTCTTATGTATCCCCAATGAGTTGGCCATAAATAAATATCTGTTGCAGCAATTATATGAAAATAAAGAAAAAGTAAATAATTGACCTTTATTTTTTAATTTCCATGTAGCAGTCACCATCTTAAGCCTCGAGGTGGGACGCCAGATGTTGAAATTTTCCATGTAAGCGTGTAACCCTGGTGATTGTGAATTTCTTCTTTATGGTATTTCTGTTATTTTCAATGTCTGATAATTTAGGAGGCTTAACATATGATTCTCTAATAACAAGTTAAATAACATCAGTTCACTTTTTTCAGCAGTTTCCTTGTTTACAGCCTAACAATTTTGGATAAACTATGGTGACTGTCTTTAAAACTCAGGAGTTGACGAAAGCAGAATAACATTACTATTTATAATTTTTTATAATTATTTAGAAAAGAAAACTTATTATGATTTTGTATTTTAAATCACATATTGTATGGTGCTTGTTTAAAAAATATATTAATTCCAGTGAGAAAGCATGCCAATCTTCAATATATATTCTTCTGCCAGTCATTTGTTTACTTAATATTTAAACTCATGTTGAGATATCTATATGCTATGCTTTCATTATATTCCATTCATAAAATGTTTCCCTATCTAGTTATTGAAACTAAGGAATATATTTCTCATGACTAGTTTCCATCACGTATTGAATTTTTTTCTGCATCCTTTTAAATTTATGGAGATGTATTTTGTGGCTCGACATGTGACCTATCTTGGTGAATGTACTATGTACTCCTGAAAAGTATGTGTATTCAGCTGTTGTTGTATGCAGTGTTCTATAAATGTTACTTTGGTAAAGGTAGTTTATAGGGATATTCAGATCTTCTTGATCACTACAGAATATTTTGTCCAGTTAATATAAAAATTTCTGTGATGGGATGTTAACAATTGCTCATTATGATTGTGTAATAGTCTATATCCCCATCAACTTCTGTCAAGTACTACTTTATATATTTTGAGACTCCATTTTTAGGTGCATACTATTCTCCACCACAATCTTTCAGCTTTTGATTATTTTTCAAATTTTTATTTTGAGATAATTGTAAATTCACAGAAAGTTGCAATGATAGTGCAGAGAGGTTCCATGTTCCCTTCAGCCAGTTTTCCCCAAAGGTTACATTTTATATAATTGTAGCACAATATCAAAAACAGGAATTTCATATTAGTACAATGTTTGTGGATAGTTCCGTCATTTTATCAAATGCATAGATTCATGCAATCACCACCACAGTCAAGATACAGAATTATTCAATCACCACAAAGATGTCTCTGATGCTACTCCTTTAGAGTCACACTCGAACCCTCCCTCCATCATCCCTAACCTATGGCAACCATTAATCTGGTTTCCATCTCTATACTTTTATCTCTTAAAGAATGTTATATAAATGAATCATATAGTTTATGGCCCTTGATATTTTTTATTCAGCATAGTAATCTTAAGATCCATCCAAGCTCTTGCATGTGTCAAGAATCCATTCCTTTTTATTGATGAGCAGTATTCCATAGTATGGATCTAGCACAGTTTGTTTAACCATTCACATATTGAGGAACATTTTGGCTATTATCAGTTTTTGGCTATTACAAATAAAGCTGCTATGAACAATTGTGCAGAGTTTTGTACAGATGTAAGTTTTCAGTTCTATGAGATAAATGCCCAGGAGTGCAATTGCTCAGTTGTATTGTATGTATATTTTTAAATTTTTCAAAAACTGCAAAATTATTTTTGGAAGTGACTCCAGACCTTTCAATACCTATTTTATATTAGTTACACAGTTTTCTGTCCTAAAAAGTAACCACATTATCCCTTATTAAAGTTATTCCCAGCAAGTGATTTTAGCAGACGTTATGGCTAGCAAACTGTTCAATCAAAGCTCTTTGACTTCTCTGAAGATTATTTTTGAAATAACCTATTAGGGATGTTAAAGTTTAATCCACATGTGCATCAGAGTAACCCATGTAGGTAATTTTTTTTTCAGATTTTAAAAGAATTTGTGACAATGTTAAATCTAGTTATTGAAAAAAGAGGAGAAAATGGGAATAGAAAACAAAAGTGTACGATCTCTTAGAGAAAGTAGATAATTTAATTAGGGAAAATGTGGACAAAAATTTCACTTGCAGGAGGGACAAGAACAGTGGTGAGAGACCAGTTTTATCAGGTCAGCCCATGGCTTGCCAATCTTATTTAAACTTTATAACTTTCCAGATTGGAAAGGTGAGTTTCTAATTAGCTCTTTTTTCATCAGTCAAGGCTCAATCTCTCTAAACAATCTTTGGGTAATGATCATATCCCCACTTTGATCAACTTCAGGGAAATTGCAGAGCCAAATATTAAACAGGTGCTTATGAAATTGTGCTCAACCACCTGTTCTCTTGACTCCTGGCTGACCCAGTTAACAAAGACCAGTGTACTTCAATTAGTCCAAGTGATACCAAATATAACCAACACCTAATTAACACTGGGTACTTTTCTCTCAATCTTGCAATCTGAGTTTCTCAAATTAGTCTTCTGAATATTTTCTATATCAATGAAGAATTCCATAGAATCTGTAACTTGGTCCTGAAAAAAGTATATATAATCTTGACTACAATAACAAGGCCTATAATCCTCCCCACACTTAATTTGGGTATTTATTTAATTTGCTCATATGCCTTGTGGCTAAAACAACTGACTGTGAAAAACTGTTAAAGCATTTTCTCTGTGTCAAAAATAAAAGTCTCAAACTTGGTGTCCATTAAGAATTAGTTGAGGAATCAGTAAACAAGCAGAACCCCAGATCCCAGGTTACACTTCACAACTGTGGAATGAGCACAGGTGGGATGGGGCCTAGATGTTTGCAGTTTTACCAAGTTATTCAGGTGATTCTGATGGAGACCAATACCTGAGGGATATGGACATGAACTTGCATTTAGAGGAAGCAAGTTCAAAGCAACTTTGAATGGAGCATCTCAATTTAGGGTTGAGTATCTCTTTCTGTTGTTTTTATTGGAGAGGATATTTACATGTATAGCAATGAGCTATTTCCTAACAAAGAGAAATCCGATGAAAAGTGTTCTGGGGTAGATAAGCAAAGAAACAAGGATTACTCTTTAGTTGCTCTCTATGCTCATCTCAAATTAATTCCATACTTTTAGTCATTGTTAAAAAAATCAGGAAAAAATATATATGCATGTATGTATATTTATGTATGTATGTATAAGCATCGGCACAATTGGAAACAAGATAAATGCCTTTCTACGTAATGAAGTCAGAATATTGCAGGGGTTAAGGATGGTTAGTCTGGAGCCTGACAACCTGCATTTGAAACCTGGCTCTGCTACGTACCAGCTTGGCGAAGTTCTTTAGTCTAAATCAGTTACTACTTTTTCATCTGGAAAATAGGGTTAATGATACATATTTATTAAGGTTGGCACAAAGATTAAATGCTTGTCTCATAGATAATACTTCTTATAGGATTGTTTACTGATAAGCAGATAACACTGTTCTTTTACTTTTTACTGTTTATACCATTATATTTTTGAGATTTAACTGTATTAATTTGGAGTTTTATTTTTTATTACCTACTGTTACATTCTAGGTATTCCATTTGCATAAAAATCCCTATTTCTTTAAAAATAAAAAAAGAGAAATGTTTCTTCTTTAAGGACAGGCCTAAACTCACTCATGTAGTTGTTGGCAGGATTCAGTTCCTCTAGCGGACTGAGTGCTCAGTTCCTTATTGGTCATTGTTCAAAGGCTGCCCTTAGTTCCTCACCACATATGACTCTGCACCCTGCTTCATTAGAACCAGCAAGCAAGAAAAGCCAAGGAAAGAGTCTAGCAAGATGGAAGTCACAGCCTTTTGCACTCTAACCATATCCATGTTTTTTATTTATTCTAGGCAAATCCCTAGGTCCAGCCTATGCTCAAAGGAAATGGACCACACAAGGGCATGAATGCCAGGAAGTGGTGATAATTAGAAGCCTTGACAGCTGGTGTTAAAAATTTCTCTGTATGTATGTGTGTGTGTGTGTGTGTGTGTGTGTGTGTGTAGTGAGGCATATATAACACTCTAAATAGCCAGGAGGTGCTTAATAGGTCCATTCTTCTAAAGAATTTATAGTCAAACTCTAGCCTGCACTCAGAATCACCTGGAACAATTTCCAGAGTTTTGGATGCAGTACGTCTGGTATGGGACTAACCATTTGTATTTATGACAAGCTCTCAGGTGATGTTATTATTGATTTGTGAGCAAACTTTGAGAAACCCTGATTTAGAGCATACACCATGCCTTAGTGTATGAGGATAACCAAGACTCATCTCCTGGCTGTAATCACTGTAAGTTCCTTTCTCAGTCAATCTGGCCACACCCCCTTCTCTCTGCTGGAAGAACTACCTATATATGCTGCCAACTACAGCAAGTTCTGAAAGGGACACTAAGGTCTGTTCTGCGGGGAAGGATTTTCTTTACTAGCCATCTTCCTCATGGATAAATAAACCTAGGGTGTAAAAATCACAGGCAACCCTTGTCCAAGTTTCTTAAAAATGTTGCATTTGGGATGAATAGTGAAGGATAGAAGATTTCTGAGAGACAGAAAGGAAATACAGTGAGTGACCTAATAGGATCACTCTTTTGTTGTCCATTGCAGAACATTCTTCACCTCCAAATAAAAAAAAAAAAAAGAAAAGAAACCTAAAAGACCAATTAACACCCTGGAAAGCACTTTGGAATTGCTTTCTAAACTTGGTGTAATGAAAACAAATGGACGTTTTGATTAAATAGATATCATTAGGATGACATGTTATGATCTCAACCCCTGGTTTAATGATCTAATTAAGACCAAGAAAAATTCATTATGGACTCTCAGATCAAATAATTCATTTTACAGAGCCAAGGGAAAAAAAAGACTATCTGTATGTTCAGGATAGGAAGACTGTCTTGGATGAATGAAGAAAAGAAATTCAATCCCGAGAAGTACATAACTGTCTTTATTTCAAAGAGGAAAACGATATAAAGAAACCAGCAGTGAAAGGCACAGAGGACTGGGATGGAAAAGGACTTGGGTCCTGGAGATGCTTTGGCTTCCAACCATGTTTTGCCATATTTTATTCAGCCTGTCCACCCCAAAAGGAGGAGTTGTATGATTAGGTGATAAAATGGATGAACTGCCATAACTACAACCTCATAGCTTTTACTTGGGGAAGGGGGAAGGTGTATCACAGCAAGGGGATTAAGGCAAAGCAGTCAGGGAGTATAAAACAGGCAAATTGCAGACAGGAGCTCAGGGGTAAATAACTGGAATATAACAGCATAGTAACCAAAATAGTGAAAGGAAGAAGAAACGAAACACAGTAAAATTAAAGCAGGGAGCACCCATGGGACTCAAGGAATGCCATATGTAGTCTTCTTGAAGACACTGTTTCTCCATAAAATATTGAGTATCGTTAATATCTGTACTATAAGGACTCATTACATTCAGTAGGTTGTCTGTTTACTCTCGTGACTGTTTCTTTGGTTGTGCAGAAGCTTTTTAATTTAATCAGGTCCCATTTATTTATTTTTGTTGTTGCTGTGATTGCCTTAGGGGTCTTCTTCATAAATTCTTTGCCTAGGCCAATGTCTGTAAGAGTCTTTCCTACATTTTCTTCTAGAATTCTAATAGTTTCACACCTAAGGTTTAAGTCTGTTATCCACCGTGATTTGATTTTTGTGAGA
>CM052443.1:24420095-24449110 GCA_028533085.1 Varecia variegata
AATCTATTTGCTGTGTCTTGTCAGAGGACACTGAAGGGAGGTTACAGCTAACTGCTGGCAGTCTTCTTTCATGTCTCTCTTGAACACAATACTTCAGGCTGAACCATTTTGACATTGCTTTATCTGCTCAGGTGTGGCTGCATGGAGTGTTAGGACCTCAGCCACATGAGCAGGGAAAGGAAAAGATAGAGGTTGAGTGGGGCACGATGATGAATAAGAAAATTAGTCTAACTATAGATGTGGCCCCTTGCAGGTAGCCAACTCACGTGCAAATTTTGCGAATTCTGCTTAATATGAGAGAGTTCAATGCACAGTGAGGTCCAAAGGGTAAATTATGTTCAAACTCAAACCAATGGGGATGCTGCATGTTTTATTCTGAGTGGAAACAATGGCTTAGGTTAGAGAGCAGGGCACAATCAAATATGACTAGAGGCTAATGAAAATTCAGCCGAATGTCAAAACCTCTACTCTTAGAATAGAGGGAGAAGCAAGAAAATGAGGATCAAAATAACTGGCCCACATGACAGGGAAGTATATGAAGGTTGTGACTTTATGCACACATAAATCCAAAGATTTTACCCTCTGGCACAACGGAATGATTACAGGGTCCGTGGTCTAGAATGCTGAGCCTGTTGACATCCTTTTGCCTGTTTCCCGTCTAGCTGAGGTGGAAAAAGCATCCATGAGTAAAACTAGCAGGATGAGAAAGACAGGAGTTGACAGAACACACTACCACATTTGATAAGGTCATTGACTCTGCTTCTTTCTGCTGGTGGGACTTCTTGTCTGCTAGACTAGATGGTCCCATGTGTTGTGCAATTACTTCTTCCAGTCACCTGTATATTACCTTGTTACCACTTCCTTCACAGCCACAGTGCAGAGGGATCTTCTGTCTTTCCTGAAGACTGAACTTCATAACAACCTTCCCACTAGCTCTTGTGGTAGAGTAGAGAAAGCACAAGCTTTAGAGTCAGGCAGAAATTGAGTTTAAATAACATAAATGCTATTTGGGTTCTGTGTTTAATTTAAGGCTCAGTTCCTCATCTGTGAATGGATATAAAATTTTCTATCTTACTGTGTTATTGAAATGATTAAATAAGGAGCAAAAACCTTTAAAATCCCTAGCTTATTGGCTGACACTCGACAAGTGTGAATTTCCTCCACCCCACCCCATATCATCTCTGCCCCTCTCTTATATAGGATTTCTGCCTGCTAATGTACTCTATCTTTGTGGCCCTCCGTGGCATCTTACCTTCAAGCACAGCACATGCCATTGGGTATTATTTTACTCAAGGATGGCCAGGTGTGTGCCTCTAATGGCTCATGGGGAAAAATAATCTCTCTGTTTAATCAAGGGTGTCATTACCAACCAGATGTTTGAATATCTGGAATTAATCAGTTATTGGGTACCTGAAGAATTTAAAAAACAAAAGGCTGCCAAGTTAAGACAGCCTTGACAATTTGTGTATACCTTGAAATTTTGTACACGTATTGGCAGATGTAACATAAACTTTATATCATTTCCATCTTATTGTAGAGTTGATGCAAATTGGAAGTCTGTAAGCCTTAAATCTCATTAGATGATGCAAACATAATCTACATTTTCTTTCCTTTGCCATAGTGTTTTTTGTTGTTATTTGTTTGGATATATTTTATTTTATTTTGTGTTGTTTGGTTTTGCCTTGCAATGGTTACAAAAAGAGGAGGTTAAAATATGCCTGACGAAGAATCAGTGAATTGTATCTGATGTATTTTAGTCAAATAATGTAATGAGCCAGGATCTTTGCATTTATAATGCTATTATGATATTGTTCAAAATTATAAATATACAGACTGGGAGCAATATTTCAGGGAATATGCCATGTCTGAGAAGAGGCAATTTTTAAAAATTTACAACTATGTAAAAACTTAGGTGATCCTTGAGGAATAATCACAGTCGGGCTAGTCAGTTTCAACCAAAATGTATAAGGGAGATCTAAGAATTTCTTTGATAGTAAAGATAAAATAATTTACTTGCAGAGGTAGGCCTGTTCAGTTCCAATGGAAATATTGATAAGAAATATTCAAATAATCTAAGGCCCTGGTAGAGGTGAAATTTGGAAAGAATCATATTGTGAGGTAATGGTGAGACATACGGCCATTTAATGAGAAAAACTACTGGACTGTATTTACCAAAGCAACCAGCATCTCATGGTGATGGATCAGTCCACAGAATAAAGTGAACAGGAAGCTTTTGGGTAGGAATATAATCAAATTGGATAAATTAGCACTGGGGCCTTACAGCAGGAGTTGAGCCTTCTCAGAATAGTGTTCTGTTCTTTTTCCCATTGAAAGATTAACGCCGTACCTCAAGAGTAGGCACTGATTCAGAGAATCATGCAAACTCTCCTAGATGGGGCCAGGATGAAAGTTTTCAGCAGGAGTGAGGCTCTGAAATTGCAAAAGTATCAAATGGGCTATATAGGAGTTTAGGTGTAAGGCTACGGAGATGATTTCAGGGTCCCTCTTTTCTAGAATTTCTAGGAGCAAAGTAAACAAAAAATGTCTTGACTTACTGATAAAAAAGCCTAGGGACAGATACTGTCAAATACCCTCTGAATGTAAGTAATATTTATGATATTCCCCTTCACATTGTGTAATAATCTGTTGATAAGAAGTGAAATTATTATATATCTCTTCATAACATAGGTTGGGTTGATGGTAAAGAATAAAGAAAAGGTAACTTATTTCAACAAAATATGTGGTTATTTCTGGTGGTAAGAAATCTATGGTTTTTCTAAGGTAGCACTATCTAACAGAAATATAATACAGGGCCCATATGAAATTTTAAGTTTTTTAGTAGTAACATCAAAAATTTAAAAAAGGTAAACATTTTTAATATTTTTAGAGATAATAGCAAATCCACATGCAGTTGTAAGAAATAATATATTAAGATCCCTGCACCCTTTATTTAGTTATCCTCACAATAAGATCTCACAAAAGCTAGAGTACAATATCACAATCAGAATATTAACAATGATGCAATCCTCCAAATTTATTCTTATTTCTCAAGTTTCACCTGTTCTCACTTAAGGGTGTGTGTGTAAATTCAGTTTTATGCAGTTTTATCACACATTAGTTTATGTGTCTACTACCACAGTCAAGACACAATAATTTCCTTATGTAAAGAATCCTTCTTGCTGCCCTTGTGTAAACACAACCACCTCCCTCTAACTACCCTGTTCCACATCCTTAATCCATGTTAACACCTAATCAGTCCTTCACATCTATAATTTTCCTGGTAAAACTAATTAATTTTAATAATGTAATTTATTTAACCTAATGTATTTAAACTATAATCATTTCAACACATAATCAGTACAAAAATATTAATAAGATATTTTACATTCTCACTCTGGCACTAAGTCTTTGATATCAAGTTGTATTTTGTGCATACAGCCAATATTGATTTAGACTAGTGACAATTGGAGTGTTCCATAGCCACATGTGTCTTGTGGTTAGTGTATTAGATAGTTCAGTCTAGGAGATGAATTTTTGCCCTTAGATCTTCCATGCTCTCCAGTTTATAACTTTTACACTTGAGAAAAAAACTAGGGAATTCTGGTCAGCTGGAAATCATCTTAATATTTAGCATTAGGAGAATGATTAGATAAAAGGTTGTTCAATACTTTAATGGGACATTTAAATTATGTTTACAAAGAAGACAAAATAACCTGACATAGGGTGACTGCCTCTTTCAGTTGCCTGGGATTGAGGCTTTTGTTGAGACATGGGACTTTCACTGCTAACTAACTTGATGGGAACCCTGACCCTAACTTGATAGGAAAATCCTTATAATTGTGTGTGTGTGTGTGTGTGTCTCCACACATAATATACACACACATCATATATGTGTATATATAAGATATATGTACTATATATATGTGCTATACATACAAGGAATGACAATATTCATAAAAAAGCCTTTTAGAAATAAATATAGAAGAGAGTCTTTTTAAATTTTATTTTTAATTATTATGGCTATATAATAGTTGTATATCTTTATAGGGTACATGTGATGTTTTGATACAGGTATATATGTGAATTAATCAAATTAGGGTAACTGGGGTATCCATCACCTCATGTATTTATCATTTCTTTGTGTTAGTAGGAACATTCTAATTTCACTCTTTTAATTACTTTAAAGTATACCCTATTTATTTTGGATTATAGTCACTTTGTTGTGCATTCAAGTATTGTTCATTCTATCTAACTATATTTTTGCACCCATTAACCATCCCTACTTTATACCAGACTCCCTGGTACCATTCCCAGCCTCTGGTACCATCATTCTACTCTCTGTCTCCATGAAATCAATTGTTTTTAATATTTAGCTCCTACATATGAGTGAGAACATGTGAGATTTGTCTTTCTTTACTTGGCTTAATTCACTTTACATAATATTCTCCAGTTCCATCCGTGTTGTTACAAATGGCAGGATTTTATTGTTTTCTGTGGCTACATAATATTCCATTGAGTAAATGTACCACAATTTCTTTACCCATTCATTTGTTGATGGACGCTTAGGCTGATTCCAAATCTTGGTTTTTTGTGAATAGTGCTGCAATAAACATGAGAATACAGATATCTTTTTGATATACTGAATTCCCCTTCTTCAGATATATATGCAGTAGTGGGATTGCTGGATCATATGGTAGATCTATTTTTAGTTTTCTGAGGAACCTCTATACTGTGCTCCCTAGTGGTTGCACTAATTTACATTCACACCAGTAGTCTACAAAGGTTCTGCTTTCCTCACATCCTCGCCAGAGTTTGCTATTGCCTCCTTTTAACAAAAGCCATTTTAACTGGGGTGAGATGATATCTTATTGTGGTTTTGATTTGCATGTCTCTGATGACTGATGATGTTGAACATTTTTTTCATATACCTGTTGGCCATTTGTATGTCTTCTTTTGAGAAATGTCTATTCAGATCCTTTGCTCACTTTTTAATCAGATTATTTGATTTTTTTCCTATTGAGTTGGAGTTTGAATGCATTGTAGAATTCAGCAGTAAAGCCACTGGGTCCTGGACTTTTCTTTGATGGGAAGAATCTCAGTTTTTTTCCTTGTAAAATTATAAATGGGACTAGATAATCTCTCACATCTCCTCTAGTTCTACAGTTATACAATAATAATTTCAAATAAGCCTCTTTACAGCCCCAAATTACTACAGAAAACCATGAAGTAATTTCAATATCCACAAAAATGTTCATAGGATATTTGTGAAGTAAATCTAACTTTGAAAGACAAATGAATTTGGTCTATGTGAACATCAGGAGGGAGGTAATTTCAAGAAAATGAACAATAGTAAATTCAACAAGGCACAGTGACAATTCAGCTCAGCTATGGTCCTTGTAGGGAACATTTCAGGCATGGAGAATTATTTTAAAAGAACTTTAATGATCACTCTTAAAGCATTCCTCTCTGTATTAATAATTGAGTATTTTAAATTTGCCAAAGATATTCTAAACTACTGTTACGAGTTTAAAGGAAATGATCACTTGTTTTAAAACATATTCTTCTCATTTAGATCATATATCATTCAAAATCTATATCTTATGTAGACATTGAATATTATAATAAATGGTTTTTGATGCTAAAGGGAGATGTGGGAAGAGGAACCTTGCCCTTCATCACTGTGTTAGATTCAAAAGGTTAACTCTTTCAGTATGCCATTTATCAATCGTAACTCGTGGTTTTATCTAAAGAAGGCATTCATAAACTTAATAGTTATAACAAAAGATGCACGAGTACTTGGGACAGTCATTCCTATACTGTGCCTATGAAATAATGTTACGCAGTTGCAGTTACTCTTTCAAAAGGAGAGAGAGAGAGAGAGAGAGAGAGAGCGCTCATGCGCAAGGCTCTGAAATGTGAGTAGGAGATGCAAAGGAAGATGACAGGTGATGATTAACGTCCCAAGTTTGGAACGAGCTTTGTATGTGGGTTAGTGAAAAGACTGGCTTCTCTAAGTGTAAGATTTGCTACAGAGTTGGAAAGGTATAATAGAATAGTTCCAGATTGAGGAAAATCACGTCAATCTGAGGATTTTTAGAATTTATCTTTCAGGCAGTAAGAAATCATATGAATTGTACATGAAATGACATCATGGGAGTGGCATTCACTCTCAGGCTGGTTGAATGCATTGCTTATTTCTCAAAGCAGAAGCATTCTTCTCATCATTATTACTTAGAATTTCTAAGAAGAGCCATGCTTGTAAAACAAATTCCTTTGTGAATCATTTTGTCCTTGGATGAGAGCTTTGTCCTCAATAAATACCTCAGTTTTTAAATAAAATGGCTCCATCAAAAGGGATGCATTTTCACTTCATTTACTTTGTTAAATTATTCTGGCAAAGTTTTATTTTATTTTATTTATTTACTTTTTTTATTTCAGCATATTACAGGGGTACAAATGTTTAGGTTAAATATATTGCCTTTGCCCCACCCAAGTCAGAGCTTCATTGGTATCCATCTCCCAGATGGTGCACACTGCACCCTAGCCAGAGCAATCAGACAAGAGAAGGAAATCAAGGGCATCCAAATGGGGGTAGAAGAGGTCAAACTATTGCTCTTTGCTGATGATATGATCTTATATCTATTCTGGCAAAGTTGAACATTTTAAAGCATTGGAGTATATTTTGAAATATAATAGGAAACAATATGTTCTTAACCTTGCATAGTATAATTGATAACAGACAACACAGACCCAAGTCATAATAATTTACATAAAAAACACATTCAAACACATTTGAAATTTCGATTAAATATTCCAACTGAAGTCATGATCACCAGTTGTCATTTAGAGGCAACAGGTCAAACTTTGAACCTCAGATATGAAACGTAAAAAGAATAGAATTCAAATCACATAATATCTATGCATATTCAATATCTAAATGAAAAATTAAGGCAAATTTTATAATTGTATAATAATTTGTATATATGTGGATGATGCCTCTTCCAACACCACAAATTCAAAAAGTAAGAATGAAATAATAGTACAGAGCCTCTTATGAAGTCAAATAAAAGTAAATTGCAATTAAATTCAGAAGAGACAGTAAAATAATATATGGTTATTGCTGGATAGAATAAAACCAAAAACAGGATGTCTCCAATGTACTGTTTGGAAGAAATATTCTTACAGTTTTCTAGAACATTATGGCTCAATGCCTTTATGAACACATTCAAGAATGTGTGTAAAATTCATTCAAAAATTTTATTAATTCATTTATTCAAGCATTCATTAAACATCCATTATGTGTCAGACATTGTACAAAGTATGGGGATACAAGGACATAGTACCATTTATTTGAACTTTGACAAGTGTGAAAACTCTGAATAATTAGACCCTATGGGAAGAAGTGTCTAGATTTTGAAATTAGTTAACATGAAGTATAGATAAACTGGATACATGGATAATAATGACAATTTTGTCTTAATATAGAGAAACAAGCAATTGGAATTTTATTATTTGCTTATCCTGCTGTTTACTGACCTAACTTGAGAAGGAAGGAGCTGATAAGGATATGTTAAAGATGTCTCCCCAACCCTCACATCTTTTCTTTATTATCTATTTCAACTCATAAAATAGGCTCCAGTAGCCATGTTAGTAAATATTATTCTTTTCTTGGCCACTTGTGATTGGAGGAAGGAGGACACTTGACATAAAAAAGCTAATCCATTAGCTAGGCTGAGCCAATCAGATTCCCTCTTCTGGGAATTTCTGTTGGACCCAGGAAATACTTCAGTATCTATGGGCAATGGACTTATAAGAATCTGTAGAGTTGGGGATGGAGTATTTGTGTTTGGGTTATGCTTAAGTGTAAGAGCAAATAGTCTGCAGGAGCAGAGAACACTTAAACAAAAGGAACTGGGAAGGCATGTTTCTATTAAAACATATTTTTGCTAGTCAAAATGGCCCCTGGCCCCAGTTTTACTCACAGGTCAGTTCAAGCATGTCAAAGGGCAGTTAAATCTGCAGTCAGTAGGGAGAAAAAAAAAACAACCCAGCACTGGACACTGCTATTATAATGTTGTTATTACCTGTGATCGTTAAATGTTAGTATTAAATGGACAAAAATGGTCTGTGAAAATAATACTTTCTGGGCTTTTTCATTTAATGAAGAATTTTCTACCCTATCTCTTTATTACTGAATCTTTTCATTCAAAATGTCATTTCTCCTAGGTGAGAGGGCAATCCTTGGCAAACAGCATGACAGAGGTCAAGTATATGCTTGCATCTCAAACAGATTTTATACTGCTACAGCAGAATGTGGAGAGAAAAAAATTACTGACACGCCAACATTAACTCTAGATTTGGAATACTTCTAGATTGGAAAATTGGGTCTTGGCTTTCTATGGAAGGACATTGCTCTTAAGCAACTTTGATGTTCAAAAAGGTTAAGGTGTTTGGGTTTCCTTCACGTGGAGGTATGTTGTACAATCTATTCCAGGGCCAAAGAATTTCATCTCAAACAATTTATTTTCCATCTAAGAATGAATGAGGTGGAAGTGTAAAAGTATGCCGGGTAATAAGATGGCAGGCTGGGCATTGATTCCTGTTCTTTCTGAGTCTGTATGCAAGAGGTTGGTTTTGATGAGCTTGCCAAAGGACATAGACCCTCCTCCCTTTCCTCTAAAACATCTGTGGGTGATCCATTCCCCCCAAATGACAGTATCTGTCTTCCTGCTAGCTGGCTAGAGAGCTAGCATGCCAGACTCTCACAGCTGTGGGGGCACAGCTGACTATCCATCTTCAAAATGCACCACATGCTAGTCGTTTGAAGTAGCTTGGAAAAGTCACTTCTTACAAAGAAAACTTTATCTGCGAGCTGGTCTTCTCATAGGACTATGTTTCTGCTTTTCCCTCCACATGTGCACATAAAGGTGGCAGCACAGATAGGAAGTGCTGTACATCAGATAATGACCTCGCCTCTGGGGGCTCTTCCTATCAGCTTTTAACAGCATGACTGAGTCACCTGGGCTGAGTGCTTTGAGGAACATTCAGCACCCTGAATAAAGGTCATCCTCATTTTGCAATGCATGATGGCAGCTAGACATTTTGAAAATTACAGTTATCTCCCATAAAAATTTCTCCCACTTTTACTCACAGGAAGAACATGAATTTATAGAAGTTCATTTCTGCCAATGAATAGATTCCAGATATTCATTCATTTATTAATTTCTGTTTCAGATACTGTTATATTTTGAGGAAAACTTTATATATTTATGTTTTAAACATCAATGTACAAAGGATCTTAGCATTTAGCAAAATGTGTCCTAAGGCATCCAAACAACTAATAGAAAAAATGAAAATGCTTGTATCCATAGATATTATACACACAGATACATGCATATAGACAAACATATGTGTAAGCACACAATAAATACATATAGTCATATAGTGTGTATATGCATGCAGACAAATGAAGATACATATATACTCCGTAACCTATACAAAAATACTGTTTTATTAAGTAGCTTAATACTGAATGCTATAATTACATGACTCGTGAAGGTTTTATTATTTCCATACCAATATCTCTCTACCCACTTTTAAGCATGAATAAATGGATGCAAAGGGTACAAATAGCAAGGATCTAATGTAATTTTTAATGCCTTTAATTATGGCTGAGTTCATAAGATTGACAAATGCATTGATTGGCATTTGCCTCATTTAACCAATTCTTTGAGAGAATTGATGAATTATCACCAAACAATGGACAGTAACTTCTCCACCAAACACATGACTCTTCCTAAAGTGCTTTTTGATTTATCTAGTGAATATGTTTTCTCTGATTCATAGCTCAGATTATCTACAGATTGGTCATGATGTCTAGTGCACATTTATAAATATAATAAAAATGCACTTAGGTTTATAATAAATGTTTTATATTTTGATATAGCTTTTTAAAAAAAATTAAAAGAGCTATTAATTTTAAATTACTTAGCTTAGTTCCTGGCCCAGACTGAGAGCTTGGTGAATGTTTGTTACTATTTTATTAAAAATTATGAAGTACCACAATAGCCATTTCAGAAAGGTGACATCTAAATGTTTTATTTTCTCTCTTTTAGGAGAAATGGTGAGCTAAGGACTGAGAACTGAATATGCTTCATATATGGACCCATAAGATAGCTCTCTAAGTCCTGAAAGATTCATGTTGGAGTGTACTTGTGGAAAAAGGCCAAATTCTGGAGGACACTGAATCAGGCAAATTAGTTTTTACTTTTAGGTAGATAAGTTTGAAATTGTTTGTTCAAGAGATGAAATAAAAAAAAAGGCCATTCCTAATAACTGATTTAAAAACCTTTTAGTTATTGTCCTCATCTAAACAATATTGCTCTTCAATGGCTGAATCTTTAAAAAAAATAACTGCTATGTTTTAATATATAAAATCTATTTGTGCTAATGAGACTGCAATTTCATTTACTTTGTGTCTCATGTTTGTGAGATTTGCATGAGATATTGTTAATGAACCCACAAGGAGGGGTTCACTGTTGCTCGCCACACAGAAAGCCAATTCCTGAGACAAGGAGGATTGTCAAGGAAGAAAGGATTTATTACAATGGAGGCGATAACTGGGAGGAGGGAGTTATAGACTGCCTCAAATCTGCCTTCTTGATCGATAGGGTCAGGGTTGTTTCTGGAGGTGAAATGAATAATGCATGAGGGGAGTGAGCATCATTACATGTTTGGGGTGGAGTGCAGGGCACGCAAGTGCAGGGAGAAATCATGCTAGTACATACATCCCATGATCAAGAAATGGTAGATACATCCTTCCCAGGGTGGGGATTTTAGTATTATAATGAGCTAGGGGTTAATACTGGTCATTCTTTCAGTTTTGTGTGCATAGGCTGAGTGGGTCCTTGGGCACAATCTGTGGCGGGAGTATCCCTTGTCTTGTTTGGAAAAACAGGTGGTGTAAGGATCTATAGTTATCTCATGGCTACAAGGAGGTTCCTCTGTTTCTGGGAAAGAAATTCAAAGGAATGCATTAGTACAACAAAGTTACAAAGTTTTGGTCATCAATTCTCCCTGAGAACTTTCTGTCTATTTTCTGCCTACTTTGAAACTGTAGTTGCTGAGTTATCAGTGTTGAGATAGAACTCACTGTCAAGGCCACTTAAAGCTGCCAGCCCTAGCCACAATGTGAACACTGAAAACTCATTTGATATATGAAGGAGCTAAAAACACTGTTGAAAAAAAACATTTTTTTGCTTATGGAGCCAATTATGATATTTCAATAATTGAAAAACATTTGAAATACTCTGTTCTCAAGACTAATATGTTGTGTTTATAACAAGATAACTACTGTAATTAAAAAAGGTGCACACATGACAATGACATCAGAAGAAGGCAAGGTAGAGGTTGATTTCTCTGCATTATTTGTCTAAAAAGTTAGGGTACATCCATCTCAGTTTTACACAGATCTGGTAAAACAAATGTGAATTGAAAGAGATTATCTAAATAAGTATTATATGTGTGAAAAATATATTGTATATGAATCCCTTATTTAAAAATCAATTGTGGGGCTGCTTAGGATAACACTTTTGGGACCTGTTCTGTTGATTTCCTAAGGACATTGATTGCTTATCTTCATGGATTCATGATATTCCAAAACAATTTCAAATCTTATTTTTTTTCTGTTTCTCAAAAGAGCCCCACAATATGGAAAATATTTATAGATAATTTTGGATGAGAAAGTGGAACTACAGAAAACATACATAGTTTGCCAAAGTTCATAGAGCAAATTAATTTCTAGAGAAGTCCTCAGGAGCTGGAAAGGGACAGACATCTCTCCAGGGCTATCTTTCCAGAAGAAGGGAAGAGTTCTGCTTTGCCCCAACCTGCATCTGCAATGCCTGATTAATGTTCTAGTTTTCCCTCTCCAGTCACTTTTTCAGCTAGCATCTGTCAAAAGCTGCCTTGGACAAAGCTCAGAAGGAAACTTGTATATGCAAATTTTTTTCTTTGGAGAAAGGAGAGAGGGAGGGGAACTTTATGACTTGGGTGTCTCTTCTTTCTCAGAATGATAACTCTATCTCCATGTGAGCTCTCCTCTGAACAATGAGGGCTACTGTCTCAAAGCCAGCTTTTCCCTCTTTGGCTGACCTACAGAAACAACCATTGCAACAAACTCCCAGTGAAAGTAATGTGTCCTTTTCCTTTTGACTGATAAGAGTTCGCAGTATTTTCAGAATAAGTGGTGATTTTTTATTGTCTTTATTAAGAATGTGATGAATGCGTACAGGGCAATGAGGAGAGGGATAAACGGAGGAGACAGAGCCACAGGGACTTGCTTATGAGAGAAACAGGCTGCCATTTAAGGAAGGTGACAAACCAGATGGTAACAAAGATACTTCACTTCAGAAAATGATCCTCCCTTAATATGTTGAGAAACTTTACTATAAGAAGAGCCGCTTTGCCTCTTTAGCAGTTTAATTTTCTGTAATCATCTTTGATGAAACAGCCGATCCACAGTTACCCCAGGTATTATTTAAGTGGAGATTGAATTACTTTTATACTACTACCAAATGTTAAAAAAAAAGAAAAGAAGAGAATTTCAAAAACTTTATTCTCAACATCATTTTCTTTCCTTATGCCTGTTTGAGATAGTAGCTACTTATTTTAATACTGTTTAAACTGCCTTTCCACAAATATACTAAATATAAGATTTAAACACTTTAGAAAAAAGGTTCCATTGAGCAAAGCTGTGTTCATTATCTAACCAGAAGAAAAGAACTTGGGAAGAAAAAAAAGTCACAAATGGCAAGACTTTGAAGAATCTATGTTATCTTTTACACTTCGTTGATTTTAGACTTCTCTACCAAATTGAAACACCATTTTCTAAACAATAATGTAATACATTTTTGACATCACAAAAGAATGCTTTTAAAGCATAAAAAATGCATTTCCCTTATGTAATCAAAAACAAAAACCCTATAAATTATAATGCAATGAACAGTCCAATTCTTCTATTGAATATATTTAAAGGATATGTGCTGATTAAGCTCTTAGTCCTTTGTGTTAACTGTCTAGTGAAGGCTTTTTGAATCTGGTTTAACTCATATTAAATGTCCTACTGGTGGCCCTCAAATAAAAAGAGAAGCGGAAAACTAATCCTAGCCTTTGTTCCCTTATATATTTTAATAATACATGTTGTTGCGTATTTCTAATACAGTTATGTCTCACACAGAATGCCAAATGGTTTGAGCCTTTCAATGGACAAGCCAAGAACAAATACATACATTACAATCACAATGCAAAACAATTTGACAATGTAAGAAATGTTTTCTAGAAGATGATATGATTTCTTTGTTTCTTAATCACTCTTCATGATCATTTCAACTTTCGGTAGGTTTTGCTGTAAGTTTGCAGGTCTTGAGAGCCTCAAGACTATTGTGGGCATTTGTACATTAGTAGATTCTACTTCTTTATCATAATGCTTTGTAAGTTGATAGGGACATTTGCTAGATAAAGCAAGAAGAGTATAATTCAAGTATAATTCAATCTTTTTCCATGAAACCCCTGCATAGACAAGAAAACCAATAAATAAACAAATAAACAAACAAACAAATAAATAGGTGCAAATAAAGAGAAAACTGACTCCACAGTATCATTAGCAGGCATGACATATGTAACAATACCAGAGAACATTGCAGTAGTCAATGATGTGGCCTTATTTAGGACATCTTTAAATTTTGATAACATAAAGAGGACTGACAACCAAATGTTGTCCATTGCCTTCCTACTTGGTTATGTTGGTGGTAATTATTATATGGAACATCCACCCATTGATATTCTCACGGACTTTTGCAGAGCCAAAGAGATATCCTCTTCCCCAAGGAAGGGTTAAATAAATTATCTGCATAGAAGGCCATAGCATAGAATGAGCAACATGCTTCAACTAAAGAAGGGACAAGGCATGGGAGACTCAACTGAGGAGGATTGATGTTTCTCCATTCTTGAGATACTTCACTTAGGAGAATGGTCTCCATTTCCATCCAGATTGTTGCAAAAGGTATTAATTCATCTTTTTTATGGCTGAGTAGTACTCCATAGTATACATATACCACATGTTATTAATCCACATGTACTCACTATCAAATTGGGTCTAACCAATGAGCACACATGTGCACAGAGGGAAATAAAGCTCAGTGAAAATCAAGGGAAGGGGGAAGAAGGGGAGGGACAAAAACCTATCAAATGGGAATAATGAACACTATTTGGATGATGGGCACATCTACAGCTTAGACTCAAGCATTACAAACGTGATCCATGTAACCTAAAACATTTGTGCCCCCTTGATATTTTGAAATACAAAGAAGATAGGAAAAAAAGAGGAGTGATGAATGGTAGAAACCACAAATCATGTTGCCTCCACAGACAGAACCACACAGTACTACAGATGTAGAGAATAACCAGGCTCCAAGAAAGAAATCTTACAAGAACATGGGACTATAGAAGTGTTATTGTTTTCCTTTTTGAATAAATAAAGAATATGCAATAACTGTGTTCATTGGTGGGAGCTTTATAACTCTACTTTGGTTAGGGATTGCTTCCTCTTTTTTTTTTTTTTTTTTTTTGTTGTTGTTCAAAAAATATGAACTTAGGAAAAGCCAATTTCATGTGCTGTTAATTTAATTCTCAACAATAAAACCTTACTTCTACTGATGCAAAATGAAATCATCCTTTCTATACCCTTTTTATCTGTCAATTAAATACTTTTTTCTACACCAAAATAAACCCTATAGATATTTATGTATCCTCCTTTCTCAACAAAATTAACAATAGATAGGAAATAATTCACTATGATGAGCCTAGCAAATCCTGTCACTTAAAGGTGTTGGCACGATGACCCCAAAAGCCATCCTATCAGGAACCTCCAATGAGATGACGGTTTTTTATGGAGATGTGTGTGTTACTTCTGCATTTAATGGAATATGTGGAAGCATGGCATTTTGTTGGAAATTATGTATAATAAAATCATCTTCAGTGTTTTAACCAAGCTTTAGGTGAGTTTTTTTTTTTTTTTTTTCATGTGTCTCACTTTCTTTAGCATTCTTTGCAGAAAAGGATCAGGAAGCTGAGTTTTTCAAGTAGGAACATTTGTTTGATATATATATATATATGTATATAAATACTATATAGGAACTGATTCTCTCCCATTGATTTAAATGCTGACCAAATGATTTCAGAGAATTTTAATTAAGGATGCATATCAGATGTGCCCACACAAATAAACATTAATATAATATTATCTTTGAACGTCTAATCCTACAGACCTTTTGTCCTCCCTATAGACTCCAGATGTAAGGACATAGAAATCCATACATACATGTGTGTTTGCCGTGTGTGTGCCTAAATTTAAAATACACATCTTTGAAAAGAGCAGTTCAATAGATAGCCCCTCTCTAGCCTATTCTGGGGAAACAGAAGAACAAAATGTCAACAAAGTATGATTCAGAATCGAAAAGGGCATAAAACCACATATATAACATGAGATGCATACAATTGTATGGCAACAACTTTGAAAACTTAGAAAGAGTAAACAACTTTCTAGAAACATAATAATCAGCAAAATGTAATTCAGAAAAATAGGTAACCTATATAAATCAATTACTTTTAACCATCTTAAAAAGACTGGGATGCTTAATTGAGGTCTTCCAATTACAATGGTCAAAGACCAGGTGGTTTTACTGTGAATTTTAAGCTTTAATGATAACGTAATTTTAATAAAATTTAAAATATTTTAGGTGTTATAACAAGATGGATATCTTGCCAGTCATTTTATTAAGGCAGTATAATTCTAATCCAAAAATTTAACAAAAATAAAACACCAAAACAAACAAAAATAAGCTTACCAAACATTCTTAATTAGAAGTATTGATGAAGCTATTCTTTGTACAATATTAAAAATATAATGCAATGGTATATAAAAAAATACTATGTCCAAATATATCTTCAAGGAATGCAAGAATGATTCAGTATTAGAAAATCAATCAATGCATGCAATATATAAGGAAATGCAAGGAGAAAAATATAATTAAATAGCAGGTATTGAAAAGTAATTTCATGACATTCATCAATCATTCCTAATTGAAAAAATAAACAAATAAATAAACAAAACAAAAAAAAAATCCAGGCAAACAGAAACAGAAGTAAAGCATGTCAATTTTTATAAATTGTTTTTATCATAGTCCTTTCATGAAGGAACTATGCAATTTCATTAAATCGGGAATAAAAACAAGAGTGCCTCCATTAACAATGATGTTTAATCATCACAGTTTTAGCAATTCTAAAACAGTCATTTATTTATTCAACAAATCCTAATTGCAGGTTTAGTATGTAGCAGGCACTGAGAATACTGCAATGAATAAGTGACCCAACCTTGAGTTCTTATGGAACTATCTCTTCTAGTGGGAGAAACAGAACACAAATAAGTAAAGGATAGAGAGTATAAGACAAGTGCTATGGTGAAAAACAAACCACAGAAAACAATTTTGCAATATTTCTTACAATTAATATATAGGAATTCTTTTTTTTTTTTTTTTTTTTTTTGAGACAGAGTCTCGCTCTGTTGCCTGGGCTAGAGTGAGTGCCATGGCGTCAGCCTAGCTCACAGCAACCTCAAACTCCTGGGCTTAAGCGATCCTCCTGCCTCAGCCTCCCGAGTAGCTGGGACTACAGGAATGTGCCACCATGCCCAGCTAATTTTTTTTTTCCATATATATTTTAGTTGGCCAGATAATTTGTTTCTATTTTTTAATAGAGATGGGGTCTCGCTCTTGCTCAGGCTGGTCTTAAACTCCTGACCTCAAGTGATCCACCCGCCTTGGCCTCCCAGAGTGCTAGGATTACAGGCATGAGCCGCCACGCCCCACCAATATAGGAATTCTTCAACCTAGATATTCGCTCCTGGAAATCTATTTCCTACAAATAAAAGTCCCATTAGAGACAAAATATTGCCAACAAAATGAATATCTGTATAAACAAATATAAATAAAGATTGAAGAAATTGCAGTAAGTTCCTATGACAGAGTATTATTCAACCATTTAAATGACTGAATTAAATTTCAGCCCCTTGACTTGAGAAAAATATTCACATTTTTTATTAAGAAAAGAGATAAAGATGCAAGTAGGATATTCCACTGTGATAGAAGGAACGATAACAAAGAAAAAATTCTGTATGTGTATGTTTATATATCTCTATCTACATACATACATAAATACATATATAAAATGTTATGGGGATCAGGAGAACATATGACAGATAGTAAACGATAGTTACCTGGCAAATAAAGTTAATGCCTGGGAAGGTAAGCAGAACAAAGAAGCCAAATGATTCAGATAATAGCAATGTGTGTGATATTAGCCCTTCTGAGGATGTGTGAAAGAGTGCTGTGAAATGTTCATGATGGCTATCTCAGAATAGCCGGATTTTAGGTAGTTTTCACATATATCTTGTTAGCTGCATGTTTAAATAATAAAAATGAAAAAAGAATCCACTAATCTTCAGAGGTGGTACAAATGAGATTCTGATTTTTGTGCAGCGATTCCCACAATATAACCTGTTACTTAAGAAGCCTTTGCTATGAACAGTGAGTAAAAGTCTATGCCACCCAAGGGAATACTCCAAGAAATTCACATGTACTTTTCACGTGCCTTTACCCTACAATAAGATTCAGGTCTGGAACCTCGAATAGGGAGACAAAGGTATTTTATCCACACCTGATGTCTCACCTTCCCTTCACCCCTAACAAGACCAAATTAAGCAGAATAGCTTTTTAAGTTGAAAAATCAACGTGCCTTTGCATCCCTTTAAGGCATTGCAAGCATGAATTTCAGTTACAGGGTTTGTTATTCCAGAAATGGCTAAAGCAAAGCACGCTGTTTAAGATGAAAAATGTAGCCTGCCCACCACCATTGCTCTCCCTGCTTCGCCCTCAGTTCAGATTTTTTTTTTCCCTCATCAAAATGTAAAATACTGTTTGAGAAATTAAGGTAGGCCCTGAGTGTTTACCATGAAGTTTATTTGTATTGTCAGCCCTCAGATACATTAGGCAGTTGGCCTAGTCGGAGCAGACTCTTCAGTGTTTGTGGTTACACACTACCTTGGGAGCCAGCTTGAATGTCCCAACCTCTACTTATTAGGGAACCTCTGTGAGTGCCCACCGCTATTTCCTGCTCTGGACTAATACGTAATTGGTTTCAAATCTTAAGTATAATAACAACAGCACATTGATTTTTGCACATCAGACTGGCTGATAGTTGTTTCAGCCCTCCAATCCACCCACCTTGTTCTAGAGGGTAGGGACCACGAAGCGGATAGTTCCATTTTAGACGCAATCTAGGGGTATGTTTTCACCTGTAACTTCAGATGATAATCTTATACGAGATAAATCCAATAGGACACCATACAATGTAGTACAACACAATACAATGTAACACAATATAGAACAGTACCTTCTCCCGAGTTTCTAAAAGAAAAAGTTTAACATGAAAGCTAATTAAAAAAAAAATCTTACTTTTCTACAATGTGACTGTTTGTTAGGGCCAATGAACTGTGAAAAAAAAAAAAATCTAAGGATAACTGAACAATAATGATATCTTTGAGAATTACCAAAGTCAAACATTTTTTTTGCCCCTAAGAGGGGTTTTGCGATCTCAGTGTGGGTCCTGCACACCACTCTGAAGCAGGCTTTGTTTGTTTCTATCCCCCATTTTCTCCAGTTCCTCATCCCTTGTGGTATTCGTCCAGGTGTTCAGTGTCCTCATGATAATAACAGAGTGGAAGTCCTCTCATTCTGAGTGTATCAGTTAATCACAAATGGCAGTTATAGCTGGAAGTCTATTTTAAATATATATATGAATCATAGATTTATGATTTTTTCAAGCTTTTGGGAAAGTTTTTGCCAATTTGAAAAACTTTTTAGTCTCTAAATT
Organism: Varecia variegata; assembly: GCA_028533085.1. Taxonomy (NCBI): domain Eukaryota; kingdom Metazoa; phylum Chordata; class Mammalia; order Primates; family Lemuridae; genus Varecia; species Varecia variegata. The sequence continues at coordinate 24,439,083 of CM052443.1, forward strand.
TGATCCAGTACTTTTAAAAATTCTACTTAGTGTTTTCTTGACAAACACATATCACATAACCTTTCATTAAATTAATAAAACTGATGGTATAAATACCTTTGGGGGTCCAATTCAAATTGATTTTGGGAAGGGTAAAACTCACCTAGTAGGAGCAGAAAGACAGTTTTAGGAAGTAACTCACTGGCCACTGCCTTTCTGCAAGTAGTGAGCTTTAGTCCATAGGTTTGAGTGGAATGAGAAGCGTTGGCTAATTTAAAAGGTGGAAGCCACTTATGAAAGTGTTTACTGTAATAATAAAGGGTGATAATAGTAATAAGGGTATAATGAAGAGCATATACCACGAAGACTAGGTACTGTGCTAAACCTTTTACAGACACAAAGTCCTTTTATAGTCATGGAGCCAATTCTGAGCAGTTTGATACCCATACTACATTCTCTGTAGCTGCTCTTGGTCTAGACACCATTCATTACCAATCCCATGAACTTATTTACATCCACTTACAAACATTTTTTTTTTTTTCTGTCAGTAGTGAAAACTTTGTTTTTGTCGGTTTGGTTTAAATAATTTCAGTGGATAAGGTACTGCAGAATTAAGGTACTGCAATTGCATCTCACTTCTCAATCAGCACAGTTGAAGAATGATCTAAAGCAGAAAGTAGGTGCTGGATTTTGGAATAAGAAAAGATAGAACACATTTCTGGAGCCTGTGTTTTGAAGAAGGGCTGGACAGGGACTCAAATTAGGGCAAGAGATTTTTCCAGTGGGATTAAATTAACCGTAAACCTTGGTCTCTTAGAATAAGATATCATGCACATCGTTTATTTTTGTAATATAAGTGTAAAATGCCAAAATAGAGTTGTTCTAACTATTTTGTGTAGAGTCCACTAAGAACAAATGGGTTTATAGAAAAGCAAATGCAATTTTGACAGGAGGCAGAGAAGGACCTCCAAGTGAGAAAAAAGACCATCCTTGGAGATGTCCAACAAATAAATTGTGTGTCTTTGATGATGTAAACCTCTTTGCCAGGACAGGGTCCACATATGGAACTTTCACTCAAGAATATTTTGAATGGCCTCTACAATGTTGGTGTGAGGAATGGTATAATTAAAATAATTAAAATCAAATCAAGACAAATCAGACATTGTCACTATGTTCTCTATGACCAGTCACTGCAGGGTGAAGAAGATTGAAAAGGAGTCAGGGAAGAGAAGGGAGAAAATACTTGGAATGGAGGATGACTAGGACCCCAGAAGGTGTCTTGGGATTTGGGAGTACATTAGAGGAGGCCAAGATTGTGGAGATCAATCTACTTCACACTCTACTTTCAGGGGAGCTCCATATAGATAAGGATTCCTCTTATGACTACATTAAAAAATAAAAAAAAAAAAAAGAAAAACAGGCCGGGTGCGGTGGCTCATGCCTGTAATCCTAGCACTCTGGGAGGCCAAGGCGGGTGGATCACTCGAGGTCAGGAGTTCGAGACCAGCCTGAGCAAGAACGAGACCCCGTCTCTACTAAAAATAGAAAGAAATTATCTGGCCAACTAAAATATATATAGAAAAAATTAGCCGGGCATGGTGGCGCATGCCCTGTAGTCCCAGCTACTCGGGAGGCTGAAGCAGTAGGATCGCTTGAGCCCAGGAGTTTGAGGTTGCTGTGAGCTAGGCTGACGCCAGGGCACTCACTCTAGCCTGGGCAACAGAGCGAGACGCTGTCTCGAGAAAAAAAAAAAAAAAAAGAAAAACAAAACTACTACTTTAAAAAAAGTAAATTATCTCACCCTGATTTCTCATCTAAGAATTATTTAAAACATTTGTTAAAAATGCAAAGGCCACATTTCTAGAAATTCTAGTTCATAGGTCCAAGGTATCCAAAATCCGTTTTGTTTCTTTTGTTCTTTTGTTTGAGTACGTTCTTTGGTTGATGTTGATAAAGGTTCACACTTTGCAAAATACCAGAGAGATCTATCTTTTAAAAATAACTGACACTCACTTCCCAACTTTTCCAACACATTTTATGTTCTGGAGCTTTCTTTTATCTGATGAAGAGCTCCTTGTCTTCTCTGGACATACAAGAAATCTCCCTTTTAGTGAGGATAAGCAAAATATGGTTTTCTATATTTCTGTTCATATATTTATTTAACATACATCAGTGCTTTTAAATGTTTGTATAGCATGATAATATTCACACAAAATTTTAGCCTGGACCTCAATATTTGAAAAACTATATACATTTCCTAGAGACACTAATTTTTAGTGGTTGAAAGAAAAAAATTTATTTTTGTGGGTGCACTCAAATACTCTTTCGAAATTCTAAGTTTCTGAGTAGAACAGAAAAATTGGAAACAAATTCCCTTAATTTTATAGCTTCTATGTTTCTATCCAAAAAATGGGCTCTCCCAGCACACTTCCTTTACACAGGTTTTCCAAGGACATTAGACGAAACTGTGGATAACTGCCGAGCATTCCTAGGGAGCCTGGAAATAGTAACAAATGAGCATATCTTTTTTAGTTAGTGTAAATCATAAACTTAAATTCTCCTCTGCCCACCCTCTTTTGCTTTATGTCCACATGTGTGAGTTGGGAGAAACACATAAAGTGGACTGTTCATTAAGGAAAGAAAACTGCAGCCCTTAAATCATGAATTTATGCAATTTTTAACTGTTTTTAACAAGCACAAAATGGTTCACGGGAATTATGCAAGTATAGATCATTTTAATTTGAATCATTGTGGAATCATAAAAGACTCAGTTCTTTAATTTTGTGCCTTCAAGTCAGCTACTTTGATTAAAAAATAATAAAGCATGAGAGCCGTAGGGTCCTCACAGGTTCTTGGCGCTATCGTGGCTCCCTGATCTTCCGTGCTAATTCTCCTCATTAATATTAATAAAAGGCTGATAGGCCATCGCAAAGCATGATACGAAAAGTAGGCAATTAATTGCTTGTAGTATTTTTATGCTTATTTTGCACAATGAAAATAATGCCTCGGGACTGACTATCAGCTAATCAATAATATCAACTGTGTTGAAAATGAGCACCTTCAGTTTATTTTTTATACATCTCCCCTAAATATGAGAAACATGCAAATCTGGTGAATATTCTTGAAATTAACAAGATGAATAATAAAGTATTTTATTTTAGCTGGGACTCTTCTGTTAGGGGAGATAAAATGTCATGTATATACACACATATATATTTCAGACTGTCCGATCAGTTCAATTAGTAAATTCTATATTATTGTGTTTTTATTTGGAGAAAATGAAAAATTAGAAGAGTGAGCATATTGTAGGTGGATAAGCCATTTGGGGAATTCCAGATCAACCCTTTTGATTGATTTGATACATCAACCAGTTTTACTGATTTTTTTTTTCCAGACATAGGGTCTTGCTCTGTTGCCCAGGCTGAGGTGCAATGACATTATCATAGTTTTTGAACTCCTGGCCTCAAGTAGTCCTCTTGTCTTGGCCTCCCAAAGCACTGGGATTATAGATGTGAGCCATTGTGCCCTGCCCAGTTTTTACTGATTTTTAAAAATCTTTTTATTAGTCAGCTGATATTTTAAGGTCAAATTCACTATTGGTGAGATGGGTTTTAAAATTTCTATCCAGCTTAAAAAATCCTAGATTTGGAAACTAGAATTGTACCTTCTTCCTGGAGAATGGAGAATATTCTGGATTTTAGTATCCCTGTCTTACTTGTGGAAATTATATAAGGTCTGCTATAATTTTATCATTAAAAAGTCTATGTTAAATGTATGAACTGATAAGTTTACTCAGCCCTTGTCCCTGATGTGACCATGTTCATTTCCTCTGACATCCCCTTTGGTATCAGGACATTGGTTCCTGTCCCCTACCTCATAAGGCCAATCAGAGGTGTTTAATAAATTGAGTTGTCTATATATGCACATGCTACTGTTTAGAAGAAAATATATTGAATAAATTATTTTCATGAAAATTGTATTTTCTAAGAAATCTAGCTTTAAAAATAATTTATGCATTTTCAAACAAAATGGTCAACATAAGAAATGTGCACATACAACAGAGTTTATATTGATATCCTGGCACTCAAAATAACTTGACCCAAAATTCTGAAAAGAAATTAATGGGTAATGAAATAATTATTCTAATCCAGCAAAATAATCTTCCTGGCATGGAATCTCTCCAAGTCAGTCCTATGTCAATGAGGGTAACTACTTCCAAGTAAAAGAATAGTTACTGCATGAATAAGAAGTCTACGTAAGTTGCAAGCCAAATTGCCAAATTAAAAAGGATGCCACTCCAGTATAAGAATTGGCAACAGAGGCTTCCAGTCATGTTTACACATGTTACTTCAATTTGTAACCAAATAGAACTCTGGAGTGGAGAATAATGTGCTAAGAAGGGCTATTTGCAAAGACTGGGGACTGGGGCAAATACCAAATTTTTTTATTATCGAAAAATCAGATTTAGAAATCGTCCATCTAAAGATCGCTTATATTTTATATGAAAGCTCTATATTTCCAACAGGTTTGCATCAGGTGACTCATGCCATTGCAGATTTAGAGCTTTGACTTACTCATGGTGTCTTGGAGATAAATGATTATGAAACAGAAATTGGATTTAAGGTCCTTTGTGAAAACATAACTTCATTAATACATTAGGCAACTCATCACCATGAAAAATGGTAAAATATAGAAAAGTTGTAGAAAGCACCACTAGCAATGTAAAAATTTTTTTTGATTCATTTTTTCTATGATAGGTTATTATTCACTAATTATTCACTTATTTGTTATTTATATTTCTGTATTTTTCTTAAACATAGAGATACTTTAAAAGTAAACATAATACATACAGACACACATGCACACTTGAAAATGTAAAATCCTATCTCCAGAAGCAGCAGAGGACGGTTCCTGAGAAGGGGTTCCTAGTGTCTTTGGAAACTGCATTATGCTCTGAAGTTTCTAAGATCTGATCTAATTTCTAAGTTTTTCAGAAACTAAGATAACAAAGGGAACCACTTATGATGCATAACTTTCATTTTCTTATAAAGTATAATTTAAAATTTAGCCTCTAGAAATATTTTTTTTTCCAGAAACTGAACTTAACTACTTGACTACTCTTAGATTGCACTATTTCTCAGAATTAATTTTTAGAGGATGCAGAAAACATGTTGCCCTTGTTATAGATTCAAATAATTTTAAAGCTGAAAGTAATTTTGGAGCGCATCTACATCAACCAGATATTTTATGAACAGTTGAACTGAGTGTATGAAAAATAGATACTTTTTGTAACAACATTCATCTTGTCAATAGTAGCAGCTTACTTGGAAAATGCTGGGCCCAGATCTCCAATATACTCCAGTTTTATCCGTACTTGTTCATTCTCAAAACTTGGCAATGCAGCTCAGCCTCTCCTTCTGTTCTTCCCTCTTCAGGTCATCTTGAGGTTCTGGCTAATATTATACATTACTGCAAGTGCTTTTATAAAACTGTCCCCTTTATTAGATTGTGACATAGCTTTCCTGTTCCTCTGGCTAAACAGCCTCACCTCAGCTTCCCACTGAAGCTATTTTTTTCTTTTGATTTTGAATTCTAAGCCTTGCCTCTTTCTTTGTTCTTTTAACTGCATTAAAACACACTGGCTTCCACCTGCTAGACAGCCCACCTGCCCCAGACCCAGATTTTTCCATTTTACCACCATTGCTACTATAGTCTTATCCAAATAGGTAAAGGTCTTTCTTAGCAAACCTATATACAGACCAGCATGGAATGATTTAATATTATTTAAGATAAATATTAACATATATCTTAAACATACCAGAATGCAAAATGGATCGTATTAGCCTCTCTGCTATCTCCACTTCACTTTGCCACAAGGGGACCATGTAAATTGATCATGCAACATTCAGTAAAGGTTGTGATGTATCTATTATGTTTAAGGCTATCTACCAAGGAGAATAATACAAGCAGGAAATGATCTATATCATCAAATAGCAAATAACTACAGCAAGGTAAGACTTTGATATATGCCATGAAAAACTTAGCAACTAAATATTATGTCAGCACAGAGGAGGGGTCCATTACTTCTGTTGAAGAGAAATAGAATCATTTTAGTTTGGACATTTCTCCAGATTGCTATTTTCAGTGATTGAAATGACAATTACACAAGACTGAGCTGAAGTTACATTTCCTCCAATTTTCTAATAAAAGTGACTTTTAAAATGTCTTTTATCCATAAGACACTCAGATCATTGCCTGATGATACTGACAGATGTTTTGTTTATTGTCTTATATTCTCTTTGGATTTTTCCATGTCAGTGTTATCTGATAAAGTTTGTAGGTACTTTATGTGTACAACACAACTCTAAGATGGACCAAATGTGCTCCTAGTGGGTGATATGTAGGGGCCAGCCTAGACCAGGGGTGCCCCATTTCTGTGGGCAAGATAATACCATACTTTCACTCTTTTTTAAAAAACCCTTAAGTAAAAAAACCCAGGACACCGAAACAATATTATTGACTGGTCAAATGTTGCAGTCATCTTTCATTCATTCTCAAATGTGGCACCAAATAATATCTAGCTAATACTCATATTGCTTTGACTTTTGCCATAAACGTGGGATGCTTTAATTGTCTTAACAAATTTATTCCCAAGTTAACACATGACTAAGGAGTTGCTTTGATGTGACAGCTTCTGCAGGGACCCCCAGGAGAACCAGCCAGAGCAGGGGGGAAAGGTGAAGGGAAGAGGATTATTGGCTCTTTTATTATTTCTGATGGAAATATATTACAAAACAGTTTTTGTTGGTCTGTTTACCCTATTTTTGATATTGAAAATAAGTTTCTTCTTATCATTTATAAAAATATGACAGGCAAAAAAAATCTAAGCAAAGCAACTCGAAGTTGGTGGTTTGCAAATGTGTGTTCCACTCCCTTCCACAGGTACAGGCCTTCACAACAAGTCCTTAGTGAGTCTCACTGAGACACAGACAGGGCCAGAGACAGTCAACCCCGCCTCCCTCCTGAAATAAGGAGACCATGGACGAAAGTGGTTACTGGAGTTTTAGAAAATTTCTGAAAGTTTTTCCTTACACACACACTACAAATGGTATTTCCAGAGAAAATTTTACTTTTCAAATGCAGAAGAGATAAAAATTTTACTATGCAGGTATATTCAATTTAAGTTTTGCTCTTGCTAGACCCTTCTATTAAGCACAATGGGCTGTTTGAGAGGGGGCACTGTATAGTAATACTTTTAGTTTCCTATAGCTTTCTTCAGGACAGCTCTAGGGTATCCAGCAGGTATATACTAGGAAATGGAACAGTAGAAAGAACACAAAGATGAAGAGCAAAACTTTAACCCTTTACAAAGCCCCTACTGCTGCTCCAGGTTGCCCCTATCTACCTCATGAAGTGTTCTGTATATAAAGCAAAAAAGAAAAAAAAAAAGTTTCATTCAGTTATCAAATTTTGAGCATGTTGGGGGTGGTGGTGGTGATGTGATATGTTCAAAAAAGTTAGGGGTCATAAATGTGAGACAGGCACAAGTGCCTATCTCTTTAAAAGTTCTCTGTTTTAAGGTTAATGCCTCATCCCTGCTCCCTTCAGTGATATTTGCTTGGAAAAGTCTTTTTAAATTTTGCTTACAGTGAGTTCTTCAGCATTAGAGTTTTACTGCACAGATAGCCTTCCCAAGATATCAACATCTTCAAGCTGACCTTGACATCATTCAGGTGGCAACATTATACCCTTGACATCCATAAAAGAAAGGCTATATGTGGCTACACAGTAGACTCCTATTCAAGTTTGGCAGTGTCAAGTCTTAAAATGTTACAGTGAAAAATATTCTGGATTTTGTGTGTCTATCAAGTGTGGTTGGATTCCTCAGTTCTTTTCCAATTCAAGCCTGGCCTCATTTAGGAGAAAAGAGCTGTTTGAAAGGAGAAAACACTAAAACATAAAAATTTAAAATGTTGAAATTATGTCTCTCAGAAAAGTCAAGGCATAGGATTTGTTTTTATTGGGTCTTAATTTTTTAGAAGCAGTGAGTGAACTATATCCTTTATTCAGTGACCTTCCTATTTTTAACATGCTACAATTCTGATATAGTATTATGTTCAGCTTGCCATGAATGAAAGATACCATGACAAAATCAATCAACTTTGAAGATATAGTAAATAAATAATTGTGACAATGTGTTCTCTAACCTCTAATACTCCAAAGCCAATTCTTTTGTGAATAGTTCTTAATCCAAGAAAATTAAAACTACTGTTGATTAATGTTGGCACTTTTTCCATAAAATGTAACATATTATGTACTTGGGAGGAAGTATTACAAAAATAAAAGTATTACCACCCGATTACTCGCCACAATGAAAAGAACGCTTAGTTCCTGTAGACAATATGCAATAGCACACTGATGCTACACTTACAGCCCGTGTTACTCTTGGCAAGTCTATTGGGTATCCCATCTATTTGCCAATAGCATCCTTGAGGTAGGATATTTCAGTAGAGAACAGAATGCTTCCATGGTTTCATTGTTACTGTAGGTCAGTAGGAAATGTTCTTTGAACTCAGCTCTTAAAATGCAGTGGAAAAGGAGTGGAGTGCAAAGGACCAAAGTCACTGATTTGGCTCTTATTTCTTGGGGCAGCTACCAGAGCCTTAGCATCTAGAACAGCAATTGATTTGCAGAAGTCCCAATTAGTACTAGCATAGTCACATGGAAGCAAGAAGGGCCTCCACTAGCATATGCATAAAAAGCATCTTCTCAGTGAAAAAAATTGCAATAATACTCAGAAAGACAGCCACTCATGTTTTGTAACTCAATGCAAGGTAGTATTTAATAAATGGAATAGGAATGGAGGAGTTATGTACTATGGACATCAAAGTAAATAAAGATTAATTTCAACTGGGCTGACTTGGAGAGACCTCATGGAAAATGTAAAATTTGATGTAGGAAACAGAAATGTCAAATATGTGTCTGTGAAACTTGCATATGTTTTTATGGGAAATGAACGCTAAGCCATTGCTCTTATGTGAATCAAGAATGGGAGTGGGAGAGCCACTGTCTTCTGTGAACTCGAAATAGTCCAAGAAAGCTTATCTGGGGTATTCATTTTGATGAGAACTATGAGGCTTGAAAGTTTGTTTGGGAATGGTGGACAGCTAATCATTTGGGAGCAACCACTAATCTAGCAAACTGTGTGGGGCATAAGTAGAGATTAGATTAATAATGAAGAAACCATAAAGAAGCTGGAAAGCCTGTGTGGATAAACTTTATTTTTGTGGTGATGGTTTACATAGGAATTTAGATGATTTAGATAAAAATTTAGATGATGCTATTAATATCTGTCTTGGGGAGTTGAATTTCTGTCTTTCACACCCCTATTTTTCACACTGATGAAAATGGTCTCTGCACCGAGAAGAAAAACATTATTTGAGGGTTTTTTTCTAATATGTTGGAATATGCACTCAATTTAGTATTTCATGGTGTTACTACAGCTTAAGAAAGCACATTTACCATACCAAGAAATCTCCCTACAACACTAAGAACTGGAAAGTTAATAGAAATGCTAATTAATTAGAAAATTAGAAAGAGGAACTGGCTATGTTCATGAAAAAAAAAAGGAGGGAATGATAAGTATTATGATAAACATTTTGAATTTGCAATTCCTTGTGTTATTTAGATGAAAATGTGCTCCGTTATATTGGATATAGATTTTAATTCTATTATTGCATTTTTAATTTCCTCACAATTCTCTATCTTATACGTTTGTGCTTACATCTGATCCGGGTTTTCTTTTAACTGATATTTTCTTTACTGTTTCTAAAAGTAGCAACCATGCAAAGGTGTCAGAATTGTTCATTTGAGATTAGTAGATCCCTGGGTTCCCATGATTAAATTCAGGTAATCTATATAGTAGCATTCAAAATGGTTTCTAGATTTTTCAAAAGAAGATAGACTAATGGCCAATAAACATGAAATAAGGCTCAACATCTCTAATCATCAGGGAAATGCAAATCAAAACCACAATGAGATATTACTTA
>CM052443.1:24449210-24492230 GCA_028533085.1 Varecia variegata
TGAATTTGCAATTCCTTGTGTTATTTAGATGAAAATGTGCTCTGTTATATTGGATATAGATTTTAATTCTATTATTGCATTTTTAATTTCCTCACAATTCTCTATCTTATACGTTTGTGCTTACATCTGATCCGGGTTTTCTTTTAACTGATATTTTCTTTACTGTTTCTAAAAGTAGCAACCATGCAAAGGTGTCAGAATTGTTCATTTGAGATTAGTAGATCCCTGGGTTCCCATGATCAAATTCAGGTAATCTATATAGTAGCATTCAAAATGGTTTCTAGATTTTTCAAAAGAAGATAGACTAATGGCCAATAAACATGAAATAAGGCTCAACATCTCTAATCATCAGGGAAATGCAAATCAAAACCACAATGAGATATTACTTAACTTCAGTGAGAATGGCTTTTATCAAAAAGTCCCAAAACAACAACTGCTGGCATGGATGCAGAGAGATAGCAGATTCACACACGTGGTGGGACTGCAAACTAGTACAACCTCTATGGAAAGTAGTATGAAGATATCTCAAAGAACTAAAAGTAGAATTATCAGCAATCCCACTACTTGGTATTTACCCAAAGAGAAACAAAAGACATTTTATGAAAAAGACACCTACACTTGAATGTTTATAGCAGCACAATTTACAAGTGCAAAGATGTGGCAACAACCCAAGTGCCCATCAATACATGAGTGGATTAATAAAATGTGGTATATGTATACCATGGAGTACTACTCAGCCATAAAAAATGGTGAACTAATACCTCTTGTATTAACCTGGATGGAGCTGGAGACCATTCTTCTAAGTGAAGTATCACAAGAATGGAAAAAGAAACACCACATGTACTCACCTTTATCAAAAAGTCCCAAAACAATAAATGCTGGTGTGGATGCAGAGAGATAAGAACACTCATACACTGCTGGTGGGACTGCAAACTAGTACAACCTCTGTGGAAAGTGATATGGAGATATCTCAAAGAGCCACAAGTAGAACTACCGTTTAATACAGGAATGATGCTGTTTTTATTATCACTGCTGTTGTTGAATATATGATAGTTAATGTGACCTTGATTATTCTCTAATTCTCATTCTGACTCCTTGAAATGACATGAGTCCTGCAGAAAACTTTGCTGCTTAGAGAATAAGTAACATTATCATCCTCCTGCCTGCCCCCCAAAAAGTCATTCTTAATTCTGCTGGGTATTTTGTTATCACAAAGAAATGCATTTAATCAAATACCTTCTGCACATGGGACACGGATAGTCAATATGTAGTAAACAAGCTTGTTTCAATATAAAGTGGGGACAGTGTGTTTCTGAGAAATGCATTGATCTTAAATGGCAGAGTTAGTCTTCTTTTGTGAGAAGGATCTTTCAAATAAAGCTACTTGAGCATTTGAAGATGTCAACACTTTGATATTTCAAAGCCTCAATTATTCAGGTACCACAGAGCTGAGCATTGTATGTCTGCCAATGTCACATTTAAAAAGCTCAGATGACTAAGATGCCATGTACTGTTCAAGTCTTCTGATATTTGAAATTAAGAGAAGAGCCCTTTCATTTCAGCAACTCCTAAGGCTCTCCCAGTTTTCATGCTGTTGCTCTGAAACTCAGCATTCATTAAATGCTTGCTAGTAATTTGAATACATTGTTAATAGAATGGACAGCTTCTGAGGTTGGAAGTTCAACTTATACTCTAGGGCAGAAGAAAACTTTTGATATCTCTGATTGAGATTGGTTATTGAATCAAGGGCCTGATTTGGAGCCAGAGATGTATTAGACAAATTATCCAAGAGAAGTGCATAAAATGCTTTTATCCTGTGCAGCATCTGCTCAAGCTACAACCAGGCTTCAGCATATGGCATTTAAAAAATATGTTGCCCTCCTCCCAGATGAGTTTGAGAATCTTTTCTCAAGAAACTGATGCAAACACTGTCATTTTTCTACCAACATTACAAAGCATTGCTTTATGCCATTCCCTATGATGTAAAACTTCAGGTCCACTGGCTCTAAAGTCACAACCATAACCCCAGGGCTTCATGACCATTTTGTTTGTCAGACAGATACTTTTATATAAATTCCTAGTGAAATTTGCTTCAAAAAGTAGACTTCCCCAGCCTGAAAGGATTTGTCATTTGCATTGGTCTGAAGTTGTCTGAAAATGATATTTGGATTAGATACACCTTGTGGTAAAAATTAATATTAAGTATTTGGTGGAAATAATGCAGGATGCATACTAGATGTTTAATCAATTGACAAATGAAACTGTAACCTCCATCTTTTGTATCCAGTCCCATTCCCATGCAAAACACAGGCTCTAATATGTGCTGAATATAAAATTGTTTAATCAAGAAGAGAAAAATGTGTCCATGCTATACATTACTTTCAGATGATATTTCTAAACACCGTTTTGAAAAATGTCTAAAATTAAATATTCAAATTATCCACACACGATCATTCCCCTTTTGACACCATACTGATCTCTTTTCCTCTCCCAGATGTATTTTCCTACCCTTGGGATTCTGCTCACCATAATGCCCAGATCCCCATCAGTTTCTCGGCTGTGGTAGACCTAACCTACCCTTTAAGAATCTGCTAGAATGACTCATCTATGAAGGATTTTCTTACTATTTAAAGCCAGAATAATCTCTCCTGCTTCACATTTATATTACTTACCATCTGCCACATTTATTTGGCATTAAGGCATCCATTGCCTTGTGACATCTGCTCTATTTTTGGCTGATATTGCTGTTGACCTTTTTATGTACATGTCTTGTCTCTCTAACTGGATGGAATGCTCCTTGAGGACAGGGTCATGAATTGAATCATAGATTTTTATACCTTGAAGAAACTTTAGAGATCAAATAGTTCAACACTTCATTTTATAATTGAGAAAAAAAAGAGTCTGCTGGTAGTTAAATAACTGATTTAAGGTCAAACAATAATTGAGTTAGAGGGCCAGAAATAGAGTTCCTGGCTTAAAATACACTGCTCTTTACAGTATATGCCACTGTAACTTTCATCGCACATTAGAGTTGAAATGGGTATTAGTAATCCAACCTCCTCAATTTATAGAGTTGGAAATTGAAGCCCAGAGAAGCCATGAAATAGTTTGCCCATGTCCTATTTTGAGTTAATTCTAGCAGTCCTGGGACTACAATTCAGATTTTTCTGACTGGTAGCACAATGCTTTGCCCACTGACCTAAACTCCCTTCGTCTTTCTGTGTTCCCCAAAGTCTTGTGTACAGAGTAAATACCTATTAAACATCTGTTAAAATTTATACATAAAAATATAAATGTCTTTTATATACGACTTGTATCATCTAAGACAAAATAGAGCAGGATACAGAGAAATACTAGTTGTATATAAAAATGAATACATTCAGGGATACCTCTATTTGTTGAAAAGATATGCCACCTGCCCTGTAAAGTTTTTTGGAGTCAAGTCCTCTCCATTTTGTCTATGCCAGATCTATTTTTCCACAGCAACCTCAATCTGTTTAGGATTCAGTTGGGGTTATCTATTCCTTTTCAACTTATCTTCACCCAGTAGTTTTTTCCTTCAGTGAAGAATTCTTACTTTCTGAATCTCATATGCAGAAAAAAGTCTATACAAGCAGTATATAATCCTCTTCCCAGTGAAATCCATGAGAGGGTTCCAATTGTCATCACCATGTCAATGCTCTTGGCAGCCAGGAACACCTAAGGTTTTCATTTTTCTATATTAGTGCCATAAAATGAAAACTCAATCTCTGTAACTCCCCAAAGTCCAGAGTTATTCTCACTTTAACTTGATTTATGAATTTTGCTTTACTCCATCCCTTATGTTTAATAAAACTGGATACTAGATTCAGCAATTTACTGTGATCCTGATAAGAAACTGCATCTTATGGGAGAAAGTTCTACCACTAATTGGGTAATTTCAAACAACTCATGAATGTCTCTGGGCTTGTTCCTTCATCTGGCAAAAACGAACAAACAAACATAAAAGTGTTTGACTGATCTCTGTCCCTTCTCTCTCGATAAGTGGATCAAGATGGCAGACTGAACATATAAATCTACCATCTCACTTGCTGAAATCCTTGGAAATGATAGAAAGGTTATTTTATAAATGTAAATTCCCAGTAGTGCTAGGAATGATGAAAGTTACCACTGGAATTCCAGAAGATTTTTAGGAGTTCTTGGACGATGGCAACGAACATTTGTTGAGAGCTTATAATGTGCTACTGCATGAGTATTACTCTGCACAACAATTCCATGAGGCAAGTGCTGTTATCCTTATTTTACAGGTGGTAAACCTGAAGCACTGGGTTTAAGGTAACATGTCCCAGAGTGCACAGTGAGTCACAAGCTGTGATTTGCAGGCAGACTCAAGTTCCAGAGTCTGTGCTCTCAACCATTGTTTTCAGCTGTGTCTCAGGGACAGTCCCTAGACAGCCCGTGTGTTCAGGCGGCTGGGGAAACATAAAAGAGATCTAAAACTGCCACATCCACAAAAGAAAAGAAAACTACAACATAAGAATATTTCCATACTCACATCTGTAAAGAACTGGAAGGTGGGTTAGAAGGTGAAGGGTTGTGGATGCAAAGTTTTTGGTTAAAAACCAATGTACTAATTAAAGACCTCTACATGAAATGTCAAGTTGCTAGACTTGAGCCTAATGTTTGCTTTCAATGAACATGTTTATTCTCCTGATTCCTTTCTCAATTGGCATTTGTTTTCTATGCATCCTGGTACCTGTCTCTTAGTGTCTTCTACCTTCCTTTGCATCATATCACTGAAGAATAATTGAGAATTCTATTTTACATCCATCACTGTACTAGGTACTAGCTACACGGAATGCAAAATAAATAGGAGACAAATATTTAAGTAATTCACAGATTTTATGATTTGTTTTGAAAAAGAACACCTACACTGGAAGGCAATTGCACTGTAGCATGAAAACTTGATTGAAATCTTACGTTGTAAATTCCATGATTGGAACAGTGACCCAAATGAGATCCAGTCCTGTCTCCGATATTAATATTCATCTCATTGGCTGAGGCTCAGTCACGTTATTTGTGAAATGGGAGAGTTGGACTGGTTTGTCTCTAAAATCCATGCCTTTCAGTTTTTGTTAGATCTTAGAGTCCCCCTTTTTATTTCCCCTGTTCAGTTACATGACATAGGAAGACTGTCCAGAAAGTCCCCAGACATTGTTAATATAACAAGAACATATTACATGGCTGGATACTTTCCAGACAGCCCTTGTATATAGATCATGGTAGTTGGTGTTTAATTCTTGGTAAAGGATTTGGTGTTCCTCAAAGAAATTGCAATGTGCAGAGGCTTATGTCTCAAAAAAATGGTCTACCATTGTATGGCTAAAATTCTTCTTTTCTAATTATTTACTTAGTTTTCTGCTTGGCTCTTTAAAGTGGTCTTTACTCAGTCAGTGAAACCTATAATCCTTGGGATAGCTTAATGGAAGTTGAGAGCTTATCTTTCTTAAAGTATTAATAGATGGCAACATTGATGGCTGCCCCATCTGAGGTCTATACTGTTTATTGACTGCCCTTTGTAAAAATTTTATCCCTGCTGTGTTTTATCCATTTCATTTTGGCCTCAAAAGGCTTACTCTCAGTTTCTTATCTTGATTCCTTCCTTTCTCTCCCAAGTCATATCTAACCAGGTGTCTTTGAGCGTTCTTAAGCATTCATATTGCTTTGGTACTACTCAAAAAAAGAGTTTGAGCTTGAGCAGAAATTTGCTTTATATATTTTAATTGCCCTTGCTCAAAATCCCTGATGCCAGTTTCTCATATATTTATTTTGTTTCTGTGTCTATTATTGTTTTTTAATGAATGATCTTGGATCATTAACTTTCACATTATTGGTGTTAATATTGAGGTCCACCTATATCAAGTGCTTACCTCCTGTTACTTCGAATATGACACAGGTTATTCACCATAGCCATGCATATACTGCAAGAGTTGACACTTTGGTGAAGACAATTTTGTTTAATTGATTTTATTTGGAATAACAAGAAAGAGTATTTGAAATTTCCAGCTTACAACTATAAAATAAATCCCAGGGAATCATAATTATTAAGTATATTTCTACACAATTGATTAGCTCAACCAGGCAGTGAATTCAACACAACCCCTGAGCAATTCCCCAACACTCTGTGGCTAGTAATACCCAACCGTGATTTGCCATTTCCAAAGATAATTTGACACTAAGGTTTGAATTGATAATTGTAAAAATGTGGAGGTTAAGAGAACTCTGTTAACATTCTCTCTTGTACTTCAATGTATTAAATCCACGCTTCTGTATACTAAGATGCTTAATTTGCCTAAACTAGAGAACTTCTAAAAATTTACCCTAAAACAACTACTTAAATAGAGTATAGAGATATTTGTGATTTATTGCATTATTTCCAAAAAAATTAGTTAATTAAAAAAGCTTTGGGTCACTATAAGTTTTAATTAATTTTTAGCAATAATTTCAGATTGTTAAAAAAGGCTAGGAGAAGGTAGAAAATAAATATAGCTAGCACACTATAGCAACTTTAATTCTACTGGTTTATTAAAACCTATTCAAATCTTTGATGGTCTATGAAATCATAGTATTCAATCAATTATGATCTCAGAAAATTTCTGGAACATTCTTTAAGCGAGAACTAAGTAAATTATGGGTTTGTCTTTTAAAAAGTGTTTTATTATGTCATTACTTCAAATAATGTCAGTAACTCAGTACCAGTTTGAATGGTTATGGAACATTTGTAATTCAAGGGGGTGTGATTATCATTGTATATTCTGGTATAAAAAAAGCCTTTAGCCAGATTACTTTTTATCGGCTCATGAATTTAGATGCAGTTCTTTTAGTTCCATAATGCAGCTGTCGAGGGGTAGATATATGCAACTTTCCAGATTGGCTGCCATTGAAAAGTTGTAGTCTGGAATTTGATAGTTCAGGGTGGGGAGGGATTGCTGGCTCTCATGTGGAAAACATTTTGAAACAAATAGCTACAACAGTGACAAAAAATAAGATTTGAGTTAGTTGTCTCCCAGGTGATGTTTTTATTCTCCATCTATACATATAATGGAGGTGGGGGGTGGGTAGAAGCAACCCTCTTTGGGTTTATTTCTAATGCCAGTGTATATATGATAAATGTCAATTTCTCCAGTCATCCAACAAAATAAGGCTTCCCTTCTCCTAAGAATCATTCACTTAACTGCCAAATTCATTCTCTCTATTTAATGTGGCTTTATTAACGGTTGCTGTCAGCAATTTCCAGTCCATCGGCTGAAGAAGAATGATGCATTCTCCTTTCATTAATGCTCACTTAAGAAAATAATTCTTTATCTTCAAAGGCTGTGCAGGCATACTGTATACTCTAAAAAAAAGATGTACACTGAGTAAAAAAAAAAAAAGTCAAAGTCATTTACACAGATTTCATCTCAATCTCTGAATGAGGACAAGGTACCGGCACAATGAAGGGAGACTCAGGTTCATAGTTCATTCAGATGTTTCTGTATCTGTTTGTTACAAAAGTTTTCATGCAGGATTCTCAATTATGAGAGATGTGATGCGTGTCAATTAGGAAGTAAAAATATTGGAAATATTGATACTATTACCTGTTAAAGAAACATTAATATATTTAATGATACTTGCAAAAGCATGACAAGATTTTATTCAGGACCACTGTGATAGGTAAAGGGACAACTGCAATGGGACTTTGCAGAGAAATTGGGCTCAACACCAAATGCCACACAGGGAAGTGGAAATCGATAGCCAAAATGTAGTGTGGGGGGCAGTGGATGGAAAATTACTAAAAGAAAACATCAGGGGTAAGAAGGCTTCTGGCTAAACCGACTTCACAGTATTCTTGCTGAAGACAGGCCAGGATGTTTAGACATCACATGGAGGATGATGGAGGATGAGGAACCCAATGGGGTATCAAGGTGATCAGATATCAAGGGTGGGAGGTTCTTGCTAAACTGACTTAGTAGTGTTCTTTGCTAAAACTGGATTTTATAAAAAAAGTGCACAGATGGGCCTAGGAGAAGTTTCAGTAGGCTAAAGTTTGATCAAACAAAGAATCTTTCTCAAAACTCACAATGTTAGAAAACATGACTTTATTGTCATCATTAAAATAAGGAAAGTTAATTCATATTTTGTAAAATTGTGTAGAGTTTTGGAAACAAGCTATTTTGTTTCTATGTCTCTTTGTTGGCTTTTTACTTTTTTCACTATTAAGTAGTTATTCTGGTCAGTGTTATGAATATGTCATCTCATATGAGCTTTGGTATAAGCCTTCTGGAGTTTATAGTGTTATTCCTCTTTTAAAGACAAGAAAAAACAATTCCAAGAGGAGAAGTAACGTTTTGAAGACTCACAGCTAGTCAGTGGGGTAGACATACAACTTGCGTCTAAATCCAATTGAGTTCTTTCTCCAGGCATAAGGCTTGCTAGGAGGGATAGTAAAAGTGCAGACAGAGAAAACTTCTTGACAGGCTGCAATGCTTGGCCAAATAAAATGTAATCACAGCAAAATCATTTAGTTAAAATACAAATACAAACCACAAAAGCACATCATAAGGGTGGAAGGCTGTAAAAACAAAGGCCTTTAATTAGCCACATGCTTAATGTGTGCCAAATGTGCAAAACATTTCTTAAAAAGTGGCTGCTCTCTGGATTTATGCACTAGGCATTATGCTTGATGCTAAGCTTGATTCCAAGAGACATTGTCAGGGAAGGATGAGTAGTTAGTTAAGACCTGAGGTGGTGCCTACCTCCTGGGGCAAGATAGTTATGCTGGAAATGACCCAAATGTAGAAACTAACTGTGGTGGCCTAGGCAGGCAGGAAAGTATAGCTAGACAGTACTATAAAGGAAAGGCAAGGAGAAGAATGGCTCAGGAAATAACCAACATATAGGTTTCCAGTCATGGAGGAGAAAAATATAGCTCTTCGCTTGGACTCAGGTAACTTACAACTCTGTAGCCATCTTCTTAGAGATGGAATATTTCTCTTTTCTACAAGCCATTAGGAGGAGAAAGATGGAAAAGTCTGCAGTCCCTAGTGATCGTCAGAGTAAGGCAAGATGTCAGGTTTTTTTTTTTTTTTTTTTTTTTTAATCACTCAGTTGTTATTGTGGTAGACCTCTAGTTTTTGCAGCTATCTATGATACCCAGCTGAATGTATGTGTGCCAATGCTAATGGACATTACTGTAAACGGTATTAGCCCCAGGGGCAAGCAAGTGCAACTATTTCAAGGGATATGGGCCTTATCATCTCTGCAAGTTAACACATAAAATTAGCCATCACTCCACCAATGAAAATGCATCAAAAGATTTAAGTAAAATATTAAAGGATCATCATTCAAAAGGAAAAGAAGAAGATATGTATGTGTGAGAATAAAATATGGTTATGTGTTTTTATGTCCCTAAAAATAAAATAAAAAAGAAACTCAGGGAATAACTTGAAAATCCTTTTGTTATGATCAGTTATGACTCTAGCTGTGAAAGAAGAATCTTATTAAGTCTCATTCAGTAGTAGAACCCATTGAAAAACTACTTTAAATATAATTATCTTGGGAACTGGAGTATACTCAATCTTTACGTGGAGGCATTAATGAAAAGACTGGAGGACAAGGTAATTATGGTGGCAAAGGAAAGAAGATGAAGAAATGGAATTCTGGTCTTAGGCTACAGCAATAGAGCTAGAAATACCTAGAACAAGGGAACTAACTCTCCTGTTTTGCTCACACTGATGAGATCACATTTTGGTTGCATTAATTATAAGATGCTACATATATTTCCAATCTCTACAATATCATCGACCATGCTAAGATTGTTTTTCTTTGGCCTATTTGCCATGGTTGTACAAAAAAATCACTTCTAATTATTATTCACATATATGAGATTCATGTGTACCTCAAATATTAAAATTAGACACACCCTGGTATATTGGACTTACCACCACATTTGTGTATATTCTGGGATGCCAATGCCTGTGAATGGCTGCAACTTGAGCACACTGCTGTCTAATTTCCTACAGATGTTGACAGTGTATGATAAGCACACCCAAAACAAGGCAAGAGCAACATCGTGGTGTAATTTTCTCTGGTCTATTTGTATTGTTAAGAAAGACCATGCAGAAAAGGCAATTAAATGAGATAGTAAATTTTTAGACATCATGACACATTGCTGAAATAAAGAGTCCTTCAAAATGTCCCTGAAATGACCCCACAGAGGTACTTAGATCCTCTTATTGTATATAAAATGATCCTAATAGAAACTGAGGATGTATTATGAATAATGAGGCTGAATTTTAATAAAAACCATGTCTTTACTAATCTAAGTGTTCATTCCATCAAAGTGAAAAGAATGTTAATATGTGTGCTATTATCCTGACATTTGGAAGCCTCAACTCATACTATTAAGATTCTTCTCCACTCTTTCAGTGTTCTAAGATAACAGAGGAAGCTTGTTTATTTTTTAAAAAACAAATAAGGAATTTTCCTGAATGCAATCTTTCTAGGAAATGTTCCTATCTGTTTATAAAATAGAGAAAAGTTCTCAGTATAATAAAACACCAATACAGTCTACAATTGCACAATTTAGAATGTTGATTGATGGAATGATTTTGTCTTCTCAATTCAGAAAGGTAGTTATTGATTAAGAATTATGTGCTTAATATTTTGTTGGGTTCTTCATAGTATAATATCCACCTTCAAGGAGCATAAACTCCACCCGAGGAAACCAGACATTATAACAGAATTGGTTAAATCATCATATAAAGCAATGGAAGAATAAATATTATATAATAAGTTACTGATTGTTCACAGAAGCAACTAACCTAACATTTGTAGGGCCCAGGGCAACTATGCAAATGATGACATTCTACATCTTTGTGACTGTGAATTGTGCTGCTATAAACATTTGAGTACAAGTGTCTTTTTGATAAAATTATTTTTTTCTCATGTGGGTAAATACCAAATAGTGGCATTGCTAGATCAAATGGTAGGTCTACTTTTAGTTTTTTGAGGTATCTCCATACTACTTTCCATAGAGGTTGTACTAGTTTGCAGTACCACCAACAGTAATATAAGTGTTCCTTTCTCTTCACATCCAAGCCACCATCTGTTGTTTTGGGACTTTTTGATAAAAGCCATTCTCACTGGAGATAGGTGATACCTCATTGTGGTTTGATTTGCATTTCCCTGATGATTAAAGATGGTGAGCAGTTTTTCATATGTTTATTTGCCATTTGTCTATAATCTTTTCAAAGCTCCTGTTCATGTCTTTTGCCCACTTCTTTATGGGGTTGTTTGATTTTTTTCTTGATGAGTTGCCTGAGTTCTTTGTAGATCTGGTTATTAGCCCTTTATCATATTTATAGCATATGAATATTTTCTCCTATTCTGTAGGTTGTCTATTTGCTCTATTGATTGTTTCCTTGGCTGTGAAGAAGCTTTTTAATTTAATCAGGTCCCATTTATTAATTTTTATTGTTGCTGTGATTGCCTTTGGGGTCTTCTTCCTAAATTCTTTTCCTAGGCCAATGTCTATAAGAGTTTTTCCATAATTTTCTTCTGGAATTCTTATAGTTTCATGCCTTAGATTTAAGTCTGTTGTTCATCATGAATTAATTTTTGTGAGTAGTGAGAGGTGCCAATTCCATTTCATTTCTCTACATGTGGCTATCCAATTTTCCCAGCACCATTTATTGAATAGAGATTCTTTTCCCTAATGTATGTCTGCTTTGTAAAAGATCAGATGGCAATATGAGGATGGTTTTACATCCAGGTTCTCTGTTCTGATCCATTGGTCTATGGCTCTGTTCTTATGCCAGTACCATTTTGCTTTGGTCACTATAGCCTCGTAGTATAACTTGAAGTCTGGTGAAGTGATGGCTCCTAATTTGTTCTTTTTGCTTAAGGTTGCTTTGGCTATTCAGGCTCTTTTCTGGTTCCATATGAAGCATAGTATGATGGACTTTTAAATTTACTGTTGGTACAATATGTAATGGGTGCGGAGTCAAGTAAATAAGCCCTGAGGAACATACAAAGGTCATGGGGTGCTTACTTACTTCAGGAATCAAATTTCTCAAAATGCAAAGAAAAGAGTTCACCTCTTTACTGTCAGTCTTATATTCAGCAACTAGTGATAAAAGATTCTTCATCCTGAGAACTCACTGCATTTTCAGTGTAGATGGGTACTTGGTTTGAGGGTGCTCCCACTATAGTTTATGGTGCTTTCCTTAGGATATGCCCCATTTATTACTAGATCTGACCTTATTTAAGGAAAACCACCAAGAAACTAAAATGCTGCCTGTCACTCTGTTGCAAACTTCACAGAGCTTCCGCCATGACAGCAAACATCAGCAAGCTCCATGAAGTGATTGGCACTGCCTGTCAATCATGGCCCGGGTGGAAAGCGAAGGGGAGGTTTTTCTTTACAGTGTGTATACTAAAGACAAAACATGGTCATTTGGAGTGGGTTTGTCTATAAATATCATGCCTTAATACTGTCAACACAAATGAATTCCACCTATTATTCACTTTTCTTCCTTTGGAATTACTTGTTTTGCTCCATCAAAGATAGCAAAATATTGTGTTATAACCAGGTTTGGGATGAAAAGGTAATAACACTGGTGATAGTGCTGTTGGAAAGAATGTATTCAATATGGCAGGATCATACATTTTGGGTTAATTTGCTTCTGTTTCTGAGGTGCTTATGAAAATTGAATATAGTTGTGAAATACCATAATGTAGCATTTTTAATTTTCAACTCTTAGTTTTCATAAAGTTTTCTCAAACTGTATAGTTTTCTGATAATAAATACATAGCTTTTCATTTATTTATATTACTTTTCTCCCTTTTACTTTGGCTGGGATTGAGATTTTTAAATAGACCTTTAGAGCTTTAATTTCCTTTCTTAGGAGTCTTTAGAATTTTTTTGGAAATAAACTGACTGGGAATCCAGACTGATAATCAGCTTCAAACTGTGTCTCAATATTACCAAAAAATGCATAGCTTAAAGATTAACTGAAGAGAAATTTGAATCTACAAATTACCAGGCATGTGTACTTGAAATATATGTGTTTTTTACATTTTATTCTCCAGCCAAATTTCCATCTTATCATAGAGATAAGATGTATAATACACAGAAGACAGGATGAGTATTTCTTTTAATTTGATCACTTTTGATGAATAATGAGTGATTAATTAAATGTCTGAGGCCATACAGCTGTTTAAAACCAAAAATAAAATTAGATCTAGGCATGATGACAACTCTGACCAGATTGGCATTTTGATTTTTTTTAAGGTTTTCATTTTAATACCCATTTTTAAAGAAACTTTTATGAGCCTAATGAAGTAACAGTCACATTTTAATTCCTGTTATGGTAGTAGTTTAGTTTTCCTCTCTTTCATGAATATAAACATACCATTCTTGCCACGAAGCTTACAAATGACAGGGTTCACACTAAATAAAGACAAGTTGAGAATTATATATACTGCATTTTCTTTATCCACTTATTAATTGATAGGCACATAGGTTGATTCCACATCTTTGCAATTGTGAGTTGTGCTGCAATAAACATTGGGGTGCAGGTGTCTTTTTGATAAAATGACTTCTTTTTTGTTGAGTAGATACCCAGCCGTGGGATTGCTGGATCAAGTGGTAGTAGGTCTACATTTATTTCTTTGTGTAATCTCCATACTGTTTTCCATAGAGGTTGTACTAATTTGCAGTCCCAAAACTTACCTATTGGGTATAATGAATAATATTCTGGTGATAAGCATATTAAAAGACCCAACTTAAGCCTTATATAAGGTATCCATGTAACAAAAACATTTGCACTCCCTTAATATTTTGAAATTAAAAAAGAGAAAGAATTTAAGATATTGTTTCTTTTTAAAAAAAATTTAAAAAGATAAATTGAGAAGGTGTAGATGACTCAGGGTCAGTATGTTCTCATTACTGGATAAAGCTCTCAAAACTCATAAGTAACAGCTACTGAGTCAGTCATTTCTACTTCCTATTAGAAGAAAAGAATACAACAGAAAGCCCTGTTTCTATACCATGTGGCCAACTCTACCATACCTCTTGAGTGCCTGTCTATATGACTGACTGAGAAAACTCTTGGCGAAAGTAAAATTTTTTGTTACTAGAAGAGTTTTTGACCTCTAGACTGTCTTTGGCCTTTGCATTGAAATTGTGTGTGAATGAAAATCAGAGAAAACACACATGAATGAAAATCAGAGAAAACCACAAGGTCATCAGGTGATGACCAAAAACAAAACACTATCTGGAAAAAGGAAGATGCCAAAGCAAAGCAACTTTGCTTTCTTTAGATAAACAGTCCCTCTCAGTTCTTCCATTCCCCATTACTGTGACTGACAGGCATTGCATGATCTCACAGATAAAAGAGAGAGAAGCAACCAGGGAACAGGGAAAAGCAAGTGTTTTTGAAGATTTTAGTACCTGGCTGTGTGGTTTCTGGCTTGTTCAAATGTGAGCACAAGGAGGGTGGTAGAAGAAAGGCTAAAACAGTGAGTCTTTTTGGTACTAAGAACTCTTTTTATTATTATTATTATTTCAAAATATTACGGGGGTACTAATGTTTTTGGTTACATGTATCAATTTTGTTATGCTTGAGTCAGGGTTATAAGTGCGCCTGTCACCCAGATAGTGCTCATTCTACCCCTTAGGTAGGTTTTCACCCATCCCCTTCTTTCCCCTCTTGATTGATTTCCACTGAGTTTTACTTCCCTCTGAGTGTATGTGTGCTCATCGCTTAGTTCCAGTTTAAAAGCGAGTACATGTGGTGTTTGTTTTTCCATTCTTTATATACTTCTATTAGGATAATGGTCTCCAATTCCATCCAAATTGTTGCAAAAGGCCTCAATTCATCCTTTCTCATGGTGCAGTAGTATTCAGTAGTCTACATATAACACATTTGGTTAATCCACTGATGAATTGATGCACACTTGAATTGATTGCACATCTTTGCAATTATGAGTTATGCTGCAATAAACATTTGAGTGCTAGAAGTCATTTTATCAAGAACTCTTTATTTGAAAATAGATCCTATACACTTTCACTTGTCCTCTAAACTGAGATTAAAAAAGTATCCTGTTCTGATTTTAGCTTGGAGATGCAGAGAGTTAAAAAGATTCTTGCTCCTACTCTTACAACAAACACGAGCTCAGCAAAGTAACAGCTTTTCTTGAATCCATCAAAGAACTCAGGTGGTATGGCAACTACCTAACCCTAAATGTGGAGAAAGACCACTAAATGTGGGTGCCTGGAGGAAGAAACAGTTCTTGAGCATTTGTTTGGGACAGATGCCTTAGGAAAGGGGTGTTTGTATCTTCTTGAAGATATTTCCTTCCACAAATCCCACCAGGATTTTACAGGGAAGATCTGGAAGAATACCAAGACAACTCTCCTTGTGGTGCCTGATGCTGGCTGCGGGAAGGGAACAGCAGCCACTGAAGAAAAACTGCCAGGATCTTTGCCCCTGTCTCCCTTATAAGACAAAAGACTTTGAGCACTGGTGGAAGCTCACAGAGCTGTAGAAGAAAAAACAGAGAAAAATCCTTTGTGTTGACCTGGCACTATAGGGGAGAAGGGGCCAGAGAACTTGGGAAGGCTCACCCTGAGACCCAAAGACATAGTATTTGCCTAAGACTGAAGCTCAACCAGAACATCAGAGAACATCCTTTTCTCCAACTCTTCACTCCCTGACTAACAAGCACAGAGTAGAAAAGTCATAGAAAACATCTGGAATGAGAGACAGATTGTCTCAGGGACACAGCACAAAGGGTAAGACCCAAAGCCAAGGTGGAGGTGAGGGAAAACATTGAGAAAAATCACCTCTGGAAATACAGCCAACACCCTAAACATAAGTAATTATTAGAAGAATATAAAATCTGGGGTGCCCTGAGGGTAAAAATAGGGTCAGCAAAGCACAAACACAACTTAACTCCTAACTATATTAAAATATACCCACACACTTAATGTGTAGCATTAAGAAAGTTGTGTTCATCTCTATCCATTACAAAAAATATTTGTCTAAGTATTTACTGTGCTACATAAGAACTAAATGAAAACGCCCAAAATCAGAAGTATCTTCAACGGCGTCATCAGTAGATTCAGCACAGCTGATGAAAGAACTGATAAACTTGAAGATAGGTCAATATAAATTACTCAAACTAAAATACAAAGAGGAGAAAAATAGAATTTAAAAAATGTATTTAAAAAACCCAGAAGAAACCCCGAGTTGTGGGGCAATATCAGTTGCTCTAATATACATGTAGTTGGAATCCTATGAGAAGAAGAGGTAGAAAACAGAGAAAAATAAATTTTTGAAATAAATCAAGAACTTTCCAAAAGTAGCGACAGACACCAAACCATAGATCCAAGAAGCTCAGAGAACTACAGGCACAATTAATGTTCCCCCTCCTTTCCATACATAGCTAAGACTATCGTATTCAAATCAGTATAAGCCAAGCACGTACACGCGCACACACACACACACACACACACACACACATTGAGAAAAGATAGAGAAAAGGGCACATCACCAACAGAGGAACAAGGGAAAAAATTATAGCTGCCTTTTCACAGAAATTATGCAAATAGGAAGACAATGAAGGTACATATTTAAAATGCTGAAAGAAAAAAGAAGGAAACCAACCCAAACCAAACCCTGTCAACCCAGAATTTTCTAACCAACAAAAATATCATTCGAAAGTGAAGGAGTGATGTGAGACTCTTTTCCTTATGCACATGTCTTTTCAGTCAGTCTACAATTTTATTTTCCAACATTTTCTTAAATAGATGTCATTTGCTTTCTCTGTAGTATCCTTGCTTTAATTAAGAATTGTGTTACCTAAGTATGCATTTGGGAATAACACCAATTGGGTATTGAACAGAGGTGGGGGTGGGGGAAGGGGATGGGTGTATACCTACATGTGAGCACTGTCTGGGGAATGGACACGCTTGAAGTTCTGACTCGGGGGGATGGGAGGGACATGGGCAATATATCTAACCAGAACTTTTGTACCCCCATAATAAGCTGAAATAAAAAAAAAAAAAGAATTGTGTCATATCTACATGGATTAATGAAATAGCTTTCAAAACTGAAAAAAAAAAAAAGATTTCCACTAAACTGAAGAATGATGAGAACTTTTTCTCTTCTTTCTTATTTCTAGAACATTTTTTCCACAGTCTCTGACACTGTTGGTCACCCCCTAAAGGTAGTCAATCTCTCCTCCACTGGCTAACACGTTTTTGCAATGCCCTGACTCTCATCATATTATCATATTTCTCTAGTTGTTTCTCCTCAGTCTCTCACATAGACTTCTTATTTATCATCTCCCTGTCCTTCAGTTTGGAACCTCTGACTGATCTTTGGCTTTGTTATCTCCTTCAAAGCCAACATCAGATCAGTTTCTAATATCTGTTAATTCTTTCTTCTTATCACATTAACTGCCATGAGAGTTGTAGTTAATTCACTCTAGTTTTGACCCTGGAGATGCACGAAACACATGTAAAATCTTACTTGTTGATGTTCTTACTGTTACAATTAATATTGACAATTAAATTGTAAAAACACAAATTAAATGAATAGAAGTCAATAAATTTTATATTTATGTTTACCTTTAAAAAAAAGTGAAGGAGTAATAAAGATTTGCTCAAACAAACAAAAGCTGGGGGAATTTATTGGCAGCAGTCTAACTCTGCAAGAAATGTTAAGGGAAATTCTTTAGGACGAAAGAATATGATAGAAATGGAACTAAAGAAGAAATAAAGAGGACTG
This sequence comes from Varecia variegata, assembly GCA_028533085.1. Classification (NCBI taxonomy): domain Eukaryota; kingdom Metazoa; phylum Chordata; class Mammalia; order Primates; family Lemuridae; genus Varecia; species Varecia variegata. Next base: position 24,467,027 of record CM052443.1, read on the forward strand.
TGAATGAAATGAATAAAGGTAAAATAAAATTTATTTTTTTATGTAAATACTCTAAAATATAATTGTCTAAACAAAAATGGTAACTATTAGTGTTTATAGCATATGTAAAAGGAAAATACACAACAGCCACATCTCACAGATATATGGGGGTAATGTGAAATGCACCATTGCAAAGTGCTTACAAAGTACATGGGAAGCAGTATGACATTATTTGAAGGTCATCTTAAATTAATTAAAAATATGTTAGCCCTAGAGTAACCATTAAAACACAAAAATAGGTGTAAATAATAAGTCAATGCAAGAAATGAAATAGAATAATAAAAATGTTCAATTGACCCCCAAGGAGAAAAAACAACATCATCAAAAAAACCAAAGAACAGTTGGAATAGAAAACACCTAGCAAGGTGATAGATTTTAAAAAGGCATCCAAATGAAAATGACAATCAATATAAAGATTTTTTTTTAAAGGCCTTAAGGATAAGACAAAAATTCTGAAGTTTTACCTTTTAATTCTTATATAGAATATACTAATTTTATTTTTTTCCCCATTGAAAGTAGCAATGGAAATTTTCTATCCCTTCTCAGGTCAGATAACATTGGAATGCCTGTTACCTTATATAACTTTGAAACAAAATATTTCACTGTATGTAAATTATGTTACTTTAACATGGCTTATGTCAAAAACTATTTTTATAATAATATAGTATTTGAGATAGCTGTGGCATGATGTGACGTCTGAGTTCAGACGTCCTGGTTTTGTAATTTACATGCTGTGTAATATTGATGAAGCTCCTTAAGCAGTCTTAGTTTATTTTTTCAGGGTTAAATGGAGATTGTAATATGTATCTTTCAGGGCTGTTTTAAAGATTAAATGAGGTCAATTATCTGAATATATCTCCTACAAGTCATGGGATCAACAAATTTCCATTGAGGCTGAATTTATTTCCTTTGAAAATTTCTTTAGTAGTAAATTATCAAGTTTATTTTTACACAGAGAAAGCTATCAAGGTAGTTTTTTGGACTAGTACACTAAAAACGTCTCACCCCTCCATCCTTATTTTTTATTCCTTAACAAATGGTGTAGCTAATATAAAAGTGTTGGTTTGTTTAAGTTTCAACTTGAATTGCTTAATTTTTTCTCAATCATTAAATCATAAACCCTGGCCTTTAAAGCAAAAAGTTAAAGTTATTTTCTACAGACTTCTTGTTATTGAATAATACCCTCCACCAAATCCCTACCAGATAGTCATTCAGCATGTACTCGAATACACTGGCAGTTGGTAGCTTACTATTACACAGAGTCGTTGGTTCTATCTTAAACTATTCTTTTTTTTAAAAAAAACTATTCTTATTCTTTCATTTCTTCAAGGCAGTTTGCACATGCATTGTGCAAAAATTATAAATGTATAGGGAGAAAGAGATGGTATTAATGGTTTTGATCATTGAGTCTACAGTTAATTCTGGGGAAAAAAAAAAGTATGGCATCAAGAACAGGGAATGACAGCAAGGGCAGGGATGTGAATACAGGCGCAGGTAGGGTAGGAGGTCCTGAAGCTAGTTATCACTTTCAGCACATTCCTGCATCTGTGATATTTGATGCTTATATACTCAAACATAGCTAATCCTTCACTGGTTGAATACAGCCAGAAGAGACTTGAAATAAAGCACATTTAGCTGCAAGTTTGATTCCATTATTATATAGAACCCAGGCTGTTTGAATAATCCTGTTGTGAAATGCACAGACCCTCAGACTGATGATCTTTTTCAGTGTAAGGACCTGTGGGCATAGATGTCTACGTAAGCATACATTTCAGAAATTAATTTGGTTCAATCCAGCAAATATTTATTAAAATTCTACTATTTGCAAACTAAATGCAGTCAGTCAAATGGTTGGTTGGCCCAGGAAAAGCCTCTGATAAGACTAATGATCTGATTAAACAGACTGGATCAGCTGGGAAGCTGGTACCATGTGCAACAAAAACAGTATTTCATCTTTCCCAGGGGCACTCATTTCAGAGTTTTCTAGGAACTGGCAATCCTAGAAATTTTGCAGAAATAAGAATTTTTGACTATACATTGATGACTATAGGAAGTCTGTTGGGATGCATCAAGTTCTGTTAATTTTTCCTGAAATATATGTTGCAACTCTGTTCACTTCTTTCTACATCCTACACTCTAGTTTTACCCAACATCATCTCCTTCCTGGACAACTGCAGTATCTCAGACCTAGTCTGTTTGTTTCAACTCCTTATCTCCTTCTCTTATAATTCTTTCTTATCAATGCATCCAGAAATGTTTCTTAAAAATTGGATTGGATTCAGATCTCACTCCCTTGATTAAATTATATGTAGGACAAAATCCAAACTGTAAATCAGGACCCAGAGATCTTACAGGACTGGGTCCCACCTGCTTCTTCAGAATCATGTTGTGCGTCTGTCTCCTTTGATCACATTTAAGCCACACTAGCATTCCTTCAGTTTCTTAAACCTCCCAATTTCTTTCTATATTAGTCAGGGTTCTCCAGAGGAACAGAATCAACAGGATAGATAATTATATAGATAAATAGGTAGTTGGTAGGTAGGTAGATTAAAAGATTTATTATAAAGATCTGGCTTATGCAGTTATGGAAACTGACAAGTCTCAAGTTCTACATTTGGCAAACTGGAGACTCAGGGGAGCCAGTGGTGTAGTTCAAGCATGAGTCTGAAATGCTGAGAACCAGGAGAACTGACAGTATCAATTTCAGTCTACAGGCTGGTGGGCTTGAGATCTCCCAAGAGCCAATGCTTCCATTTGAATGGGAAGGGAGGAAAAACTGATGTCCCAGCTCTGAGGCAGTAAGACAGAAGGAATTTCCTCTTATTCAGGGGTAGGTCAAATTTTTGTTCTATTCAGGCCTTCAACTGATTGGATGAGACCCACCCACATTTGAAGGGCAATCTGCTTTATTCAGTCTATTGATTTAAATATTAATCACATCCAAAGACATCCTCACAGAAACAGCCAGAATAGTGTTTGAACAGATATCTGGGCAACCCATGGTCCAGTCAAGCTGACACAGAAAATTAACTATCACATTTTTTCAGTTCAGAGTCTTCCCTATGCTTGGAAAGCTCTTATACTGAACCATTGGCGGGATGGCCCATATTCACCCTTCGGAATCACTTCCTTAGTGAGGACATTCCTGACTCCCCAGTGCCCTCTCAGTTTTCCCAGTTACCTACTCCCAAAATACCCCTCCTTTCCTGTCATAAACAGTAAGCCTTGTTCATCTCATACTTAGGTGTTTATTTTTTTAGTATATTTATTTATTTAATGTCTATCTTCTTCACTAGACATCAAAATCCATGAGGGAAGATACCATATATATACACATATATATATAGCATACACATATATACACCATACATATATGTATTTATGTGTAGACATATATATAATATTTATATATATTTTCTTATCACTGAAAGTTTTCAATCCTTGGTCTAAAGTATGCATTTAATAAATGTTTGTTGAATGAATTCATATGGAGATTAAAGAGCCAGGAAGATTATTATGGAAGAGAGAATGTGCTACTCTTTACCCATTTGCTTTCAGATCCATCCCCTGCCTTTTCCCTGATTCATTCTTACACTGAGGTCTGACACTAAATATTACATTTTCCAAACTCAGCTGTCTCCTGGGTAGATTTGTCCATGGGAGGCACTGGCCAGAGATGGACAGTTGAGAGAAAGGGAGTAGCCAGAACATCTCTTTCCTTTTGCTCCTCCTTCATGGCTCCAGTTCTTACGAGGTAGGACCTCTGAGGTTCTACCTTCAACTGGGTAGCCCCAGCTCTGGTAACACCACCTCTTCAATTGTCCCTTCAGGCCTTCAGTTGGTAGTAGTTTTCCACTGTTGCCAATCTCTGGATTGCCTCACCACCCTCTAATCTGCATCTTAACCTTTCTTTTCCTTGTGTAACATCTTTCTCTTATTTAAATTTGCTTGATTTGATAAAGGTTTTTGTTTTCAAGATAGCACCACACAAATGTTTATGTGCCCCAGATGGCACCTTGGCTGATACAAAGGGTCTGGGTTCTTTGCCTTCAATTGTCAAGTCTTATTGGAAAAGGTGAAAGAGCAGAGTCATACTGTCTTTAAAGGCCCTAAGGGAAAATACTTCCTTGCCTTTTCCAGTATCTGGTAGCCGTAGGCATTCCTTAGCTTGTGGCAGCATAACTCCAATCTCTGTCTCCATCCTCACCCCTTTGTGTCTATGTCTGTGTTCACATTTTTCCTGCAAGAGCACCAGTCATATTGTATTAGGGCCCACCTTAAAGACCTCCTCTTAACTAGATTACTTCTGCAAAGACCTATCTCCAAATAAGGTCACATTTACAAACAATAGGCTTAAGTATTTTCAATGGTATCTTTTTTGGAGGACACAATTCCATCCATAATAGGAGAGTTGTGGAAGTTGCAAGAGAAGATTCTCCTTTCCTTCTGTTTCTTCCTCTTTTTACTCTTATTGTTCCTCCAACTTCCATAAATTCTTTTACACTCTATGAAGAATCAGGCAGATTTTGTCCAAATTTTTCTTCGACAGTTCTTTCTCATTAACAGCATTCCTTGAAAATAATGAAAATAATAAGAACTCCATGAAAATAAGAACTCCTATTTTGAGTAAGGAATCAAAAATATGAGGACTCTCTGGTCTAAAGTACTGTATATGCTCTGGTCTTTTGCCCAACTTGACCAAGCTATTTGATGCTGCTCATTCCAAACCTGTTTATTGCCAGTCAACTATGTTAATTGAACCTTTCATAGGGGCTGAAAAATAGATGCCTCATTGCAGTGTTTGGCAAGCCACAGCCCACACTGTAAACTTCTTAGTGATTCAGCAGTTTATATTGTAAAATATCAGAGTCAATACTGAAAAAGACAATATTTTATTGGCTTTCTGGAGAACTTGACCTCAAATCCCCTTCTAACATTTTCTAACCTGAAGGGAATTCATTTACTGTCTCTAAACATAGCCTCAAATACATTATTTTAAGATCTATTATTTACTGTGCTGGTTAGTAAGCTTTTATCTCTTATTTATGATTAGGTAAGTTTTAATTGGAAATAGGTTGGAAGTCATCCAAGCTAGGTGGGTACTGTGGTCCCTGTTGTAAATTGATCTTGCAAACACCTGCTTGTTGTGTGAAATTATGCAAAATCATCCTTGAGCTGTTGCTTTTCCTTTTTTTTTCCCCTTTCATTTTTAAACTTTTGAAGCACTGTGGAACTTGCCAATTAAATCCAGAAATCATAAATAAATCTCTGAATTTTAAAGGGGTGGAAGAATCTTTGTTTAAAGCATACTTCTTTTGACTAAATTATAATTAATCATATTCATGTGTTATAAGAGTTTTTGTTTCATCTACAATATCCTTGACTGAAGGGGTGTTAGCCTAGTTTTAATTCATGAAAGACAAGAAGTTAACATCCTATAACTTAAAGGTAAAGGGACAGATAGAGGTATAGAAAATTTGAAAAAAAAAAATGACATAGTATTTTTTGAATGCCCATGGTCTAAAGTTCACATTTTTAGAACATGTTGAAAGAAATTATTTTTTTTTTTCATTTGGTTCACATAACCAGTAAGGATAGGTCACTTCTAGTTCATCAATGTGCTCTCAGAAGGAGTGAACAAATACTTTTATTGAGCGGTTTCTGGAAGACCAAGTCTGTAAGTCTAACTGGAATTTGATTATTCTTTATTATACATGTGTTGGTGACTATCTGTGGTTATTTTATTTATTTTAAAAGCAGTGTAACTTGAGAAATTCTGTATTTCAGTGTTGAAATAGTCACTCCGCACACATATTCCACTCTCAATTACATGCGCTAATAGAGAGGAACAGTTGTATGATTGATTCAAAGAAAGAGAGATTATTCACAATTGTCTTCCGATTGTATTATATCATCTTTGCTGTGGCAGCATTGCCTTCCTCGTTCCATCTTCTTTGGATGTTGGGTTTACATTGATTCACTGAGAGATGAAGAGGCAGTCCTGGTGGTTCCTCCTAGATGGATGACAGCTGGAAATTTATTTCGACAAATAAATCCCAAATAATACAATCATGTAATACAAGCACACACTATAATACTTTAAATTCAACCTCTCCTGTAGTTAATTTCTGAAGTGGTAGAAGAGTGGTCTTTGTGGGCAGGCTTCATTCTGAATTTTGGTCTTCCAGCAGCTAAATCTTCCCGCTTTAACCCTAAGATAGAAAAACTTCTTCATGGAAAGTTAGGCAGAATAACACGATAGAACAAACAACGGGCCTATTTCAGGATACCGGATATGGTGATGAAGATGGTCAGTAGATATTACCTGTGAATATTCATTCCAGCAAGGACTTTGATAACTTTGAATTTATATCTTGATCTGTAAAACAGGAATAAAATTTCTCCACATTAGCTGCTCAAGGCTTTTTTAAATCAAATGAACTATTGGCTTTGGCAAATATAATCAATAGTATAAACTTAAGGAAAAACAATTACGAAAGAAAATATTGTATTGCTAAGAGAACACAGGCCTGGAATAAAAACCTTTAGGTTCTATTTGTCACGCTGCTATACATGCAAGTATATGATTAGTTGATCTATTAACATATTTCAGTTTATTGATATGACTTTAGGGGTTGAAATTTAAGGAACTATATCTTCCCTTGTATCTTTCCTTATTATCCCTTAGAATCAGTGATTTTTTGCTTATTCCTTACCTCACAGACATTTCAGCAATTTCTTTCACTTAAATATTGTCCCAAATTGTTCCTAATTAACAAAAAATGAATGCCATGTAAATTTCAATGAATGGGATGTAAATTTTAAATCGGGCAAAGTACTAGTTAATATGATGACAGAATTTTTTATTGTGATCATAGGACTTTATGGAAAATTTTAAATCTATTAATTCTATTTATTAATTAACATATTCATTTATTCATTCAATTAATATAGGTGTGATATATGTTTTTTAAATTAAAAAACTACTAAATTCAAGGGATTGCGCCAGACATGCAAAGACATACAAAGTGATATACTGATATAGTTTGCTTAGAAAGATAGAAACATCAAATATATGACAACATAAGACATTAAAACAAGAGCTAGCACAAATGGAATGTAAATTGTCTGTCACTAGTAAGATTATTGAAACAAGTGTGAGTTCAGGTGAGAAGAGGTAGGTAGAATGGGTGTAACAGGAAATAGGATTTGAAAGGCAAGTTGGGGGTTGAGGGTTTTGAAAGACCTTGCAAAACAGGCTGAGGAGTTTGGAATTTGTCCTGTTACCAGTGAACAGTTACTGGTTTGTGAGTAGGACATTATTTTCTTCACCTAGAAATAAAATTAAATATAGATTCCTCCTGAAGATATGAATTTGGTAAAGAAAGCACAGGGAGAAGGCAGTAAAAGACGTAGATTTTAGTGAACACAGGTAGAGGGAAAAAAAATCTAACACACTTGGTTCATATAACACCCAACAATTTCTCTTGACTGAGTGATTCAGTGATTGATTACTAATTGGATGACATAATTTGGATAGAATACAAGTGCAACAAGCAGCAGGAACCATCTTGATATAAAGGAAATTCATGTTTCAAGGCCCCAAACTTTTATTTCTTCTTTTATTACTTCTTATCCACACGCCTTTCTCTTTCTGTTTACACTTTCTTTTAAAAGCCACTCTGTACCTAAAAATAGTAGCTTTTATTTATTAAAACATTAGCTATGATAGGAGAGATAATGCTGAGTGACAAATAATTCTGAAATCTTACTGGCCTGACTAAAAAAATAATAATAATTCTTTATCACTCTGAGTTTGCTGTAGGGCTGTGTAACATTTTAGGATAGCCAACCACACAGACTGTGACTCTGCATTCCAGGCCACGTTAGTTTTATGGCATGCAGAATGACAACATACATTTCAGTGATTTTCACGAATGAAGAGATTCTTGCACTGGCTCTAAGACATGTCTGCTTGTAAACGACACACTTCACTTGAGTTCACGTTGCATTAGCCAAAGAAAGTTATGCAACCAGGCTTGCATTCAAGGAGCGGTAAGTGCAGTCCTATTGTATATGCAGAGAAGAGAAGTTCTAGAAATGCTAGTGAATAGCATTAATATCTGCCACAGGCACTTATTCTATGTCAACCACTTTATAAGCAATTTACACAAACTGTTTTTCTTTACATTTATTAACTAGTTCAACTATACTACCATGCAGGAATAGATAGAATTGTTGCAGATGAGGAAAGTTAAGGAGACATTGACTAACTTCCTACTAGCACAAAGAAGAGATGAGGTTTGTCCCCAAACCATGTGGCTAAAGAGTGTGTCCCTTAAATATTATGTTATGCTTTCTCTTAAACCATTACTTCTCAAAGTAGCATTTCTTTTTTAAAAGAAAACAAAACTTTAAGCTAAAAGAGATATTAGCAGTTAGGAATTTGGAGTTCTCTATGAGCAAAAGAAACCAATAGCTATGACTTAAGATCCAGTCTCAATACAATCCTGATACACAGTTTCTGCTCTAACCTTGGTTACAAAAGCTTAGTTCCAACACAGATAGACCAGAGAAACAGAAGATGTAAAAACCATGATGTAGTTGAATATTTTAAAGAAAAAAAAATCTTAATGGTAGTCATCTATTTTGTCAAGTTGAATAAAGGAAGTCAATTATATCAATTTAAAGAGAAAAAAGTAATAACAAATAACAAGCAACATTATTATATTATTTTTCTTTCTATCTATACATTGTTCTTTTGCCAGGATAGGTGGTAGTTTGTTAAACACTGTGAGAGGAAATGGTTGAAGCAAGCTTCTGTTTATTTAGAAAAAAAAGCAAAAAAAAAAATTTATGAAATGATAATAAATGTTAAATAGTATTATGAATAAATCATATTGTGACATTATACTTGGGGGCTTCGTCATTCAGGAAAGGCATATGCGGTCCAAGAAATATGGCCTCTAGAGTACATCACTCTAAGATAGAGTATTTAGTGAGCACATTAGCAAAGCTCATTCTCTTATTTATGATCAGGGTGGTTTTAATTGAAAGTGGGCTGGAAGGCATCCAGGCAAGCTAGCTATGGCCATAGGATTTCTCAGACCTTGGTAATATTGCTCTTTGAAAAGTCTGTACAAACTCCTAGAATATGGGGAAGAGCTAACTAGATGTCCTAAAAACCAGATTATCCTCTTTTCATATAAAAACTAATCCAAAGGAAGACTTTAATTTAGAAAGGATGTGACAAGTTCATGTAGATGGAAAAATGGATATAGCCCAAAGAAAAAGATGTGTGTGTGTGTTCTAATTATCCTCAATGAAGGAGTTGATATTATGGATGTTTATTTCTCCCCTGTAATTATATTTAATATTACTATAATAGGATATGGAGAAAGTACCTGAAATTGCAGCGATTACTCCCCATAAAGACCATTAGGACAGTGCAAACAAGCACCCTATCGACTCCTACTTGTTCCAGGAAATGGTTAGCCACAGAAAACCCTCTGCTCTAACAATAATCGTTTCTCTTTTGAAATGTTTCCAACCTGCTTGCTTGCCCTCCTTCAGCCAACCAAGGACAACTGAATGTTCCTGAAAACCAATCAAAAAATCTCCCCTTGCTCTAAAAATCCCACTGTAATAGAAGACTTGCCCATTAGAGACCATCTCAGTATTTCTTCCTTTTGCTCTATAAAACCTACTCTCCTATCTAACCCATTTGAACTCCTGTTAAACAAAAGGGATTAAATACAGGTTTCATGGCAGTAGGTTTATGAATAAATGGCCTTTGTTAATTTTGTCTCCGACTTACTTTTGTCTTTGACAGTTGTTTCATTCCCACACTTGAATCCCACCATGTCTACTTGTGGCTTGGCTGTTGACTGGCTTTGAGCAACAGTAGCACTCACCCAGGTTTCTTGAACCTCAACTGCTCAAAACAGTAAGTACTTTTCACTGGGTACACTTTTTTTTTCCCCTAAGACTTACTCTGCTGTTTTATTCATTTTTAATTCCTGGGTATTTGCATTTGTTGGAAGTTTCCTTTTGAGTTTATATTCTTGTTGATTTGCCTTTAGTTGTTGTGCCTTTAAATGCTGTTTAATTGTAAAGAGAAAAGTCATGAGGTCTGAGTCTGCTATTCCAGCCACCTTCCTTGACTGGGGAGTTTGTGGTTTCCTTTGGCCTCATGTCCTCTGAAGACAAACTTTGCTATTGATTACCAATGAAACTGGATGAGATTCTCCTAGCAATCTGACTCTTCATCCTAAGAGCTTGGTCTTAATCCACAAAGAATATTCTCTTTGATTTTGCACCTACAGGGTGGTGCTAGGGTGAGACATAGGTTGTCAGATCTGTGTTCAGAGGTGATTGGCCTTAACATTGGAGGCTTGAGATACTAGATGCACAAGCACCACTTTCCACTGATTATAACCAGCTGTTATGGGGTTGTCTCATCAAAACTTCCTCCATCTGCACAAAAAAAAAAAAAAAAAAAAAAAAAAAACCTCCTGCTTTCTATCTGTACTCATTACCTTCCTAATTCTTGTGCCTACTTCTCTAAATTACAAAATTTCACCAGTGCCATTAGAGAATGTCAATGAAGTGGGTCTTCAGTGCAACTCTAGAGAGCGTTTGATAAAACAAAAATCACTCATTTGAAAGACAACTTAGAAAAAAGGGGAACAAAATTGCTTATGCCCAATGGGTAAAATTTGTAATTGGTACCTGGAAGCTTCCAGGTGAAATTCCAATTCTCAATTAGTTTCTCTAAAATATTTTGATGATATTAAACAAGAGAGAGCTTTCTTCATTAAAACCACACCCTCCTGTGTACCCAAACTTCCTTACACCTGGCACTTCTTGCTCTGCCTCTAACTGCTCAGGGCCATCATCTCCATCTCCGTTCCTGGAACCTTTTTCTCATAAGTCTTTTACCATTTGTGCCAATTCCCTTCATGAATCCACTCAACATATGAGCATGGAATGTTCTCCACAATCAAACTTCAGTCCTGGGAACAACTAAGAGCCATTATTAGGGATTTTCCTAAGCCTATGAAAGACAGACAACTATTCAGTGGAAAATGTAGAATCACCCTCATGGACTACGATTCTGGCTTTACCAGACGTGTATCAGTTGATCCATATATTAGTAAGCCCTTAACTCAGCCACAGCCTCATGGTCTAAAAAGCTCCTTTACTTGGTAATTCTAACTTAAGGCATACAAACTTTTATATCAAGTAATGGAGGCACACATTATACAAGAACTATTACAGAAGAACTCTGAAAAATGTTATCCTTTCCTCAAAAGCTACACTGCCCTGGCCACCCACTATCTTCTGGAAAGGTTGAAAAAAAAAACAATGATATTTTAAGCTAAAATTATCAAAACTTCCAGAAACTCTTGAATTCTTCTAGCCTGATGCACAGCCCTTAGCTTTTGTGATCATCCAACCTACCTATTCAGGCGCACGTGGATTATCTCCCTATGAATTTATGACTGGAAGATAGATACATGTGATATTTAACCTCCCATCCTAGCTGCTGCTCTGTTACATGTGGACATGGCAAAATAATGCAAAGGACTTATTTATTATAGTGACTTCATTACTAAAATGTCAAAGCCACCCTTCCACAACCCCTTCCTACAAAGTCTTTTCATGATCTTCAAACAGGAAATTTTGTTTACTAGAAGATACATTGTAGAAAGACTGCCCTTAAATGTGAAGACATGTAACTTAGGACTATTCTTAAAGGTACATATCAGCCATCAAATGTGTCATTTTCAGGGTGTTAAATGCTGTAGGGCAGCTGTTGTCTCAATGGACTATATGGCAGACTATCATCCAACCGGACAACAAAACAGACTGTGAGAATAAAATCTTCAAAGACAACACCTATTTTGACACTCAGTAGATTCAGAGATGATGACACAGTCAAGGTCATCAACTTGAGTCAAGGTCAATCTCTTGATTCTGATAGAGAGAATGATTAAAAGGAGAGACTGAGAAGCTGTCTGCTATGACAGCAACTTCCATAAGGTTTATTAAAATAGTTTGACTACATAAAAGCAGTCCATAAATTCTCACTTGTTCCAGAAAATGGTCAGTCTCGAAAAACTCTTCGCTTTGACATGTAACATCCGTCCTCCTTTGACATATAACCAAACTGTTTGCTTGTCTTATTGCATACAAACAAGCACTGCCAAATGTACCTGAAAACCAACTAGAAAGTCTCCTTAGCCTTTATTAATTTGGTTTCTGACTTAGCTTGTCTTTCATAATACCAAATGGAAATACAGCCAGATGTCACTGAATACTTAACATTGCTCTTTTTCTCATATCTCATTCATATTGGAGAATTACAAGATATTGGAAGTTTCTTAGTAAAGTAGAAAGGCCTAAGAGATTTTGTGGTTAAATGGCAAATTGGAGGTAGAGCAAGAACTTTATATACTATGTGTTCTGATTAATAGTTGAGTTTCCTTGCTTTCTGACACCAAAAGTATTTGCTCTGGATCTACTTGGTCTTCTCTCAAGCCATATGTATTTTTAGACTCCTGCTCATTCTGAGAAATACAAAAAATAAAATACAAATTGATCTGTAGTTCCCTCATTGGACCAGGTTTAATAATTCATAAGGTCAGATGTAAGAAATTACTTGAGGAAAAATAAGGGCTGAGGAAAAGATCAAGAAGTATTGAAGAATGTGAAAAGTTGCTCTGTAAAGTCAATCAAGTTATCTTAAGACTTTAGAGAAGTGATTTTTAAAACTTTTAGGGTCAACTTTCAAAATCTAATGAAAGATAAGAACTCCTCCCCGGTAAAATGGAAACAAATGTATTTTATATGTTGGTGAATGGTATGTGGTACACATACACACACACAAACACACACAGAGTGCTAAACTTTTTTCTTGAACTACTTTAAGCTTAAGAGAAGTTATAAAAGGTTATAAAGAGGTCATATATACCTCTCTCCAGCTTCCCTTAATATTCACATCTTATAAAACCATTGCAAAATGCCCCAAATCTGGAAATTAGAATTGATATCATGCTATTAATTAAACTATAGTACTTGATACTATTGAATTTTACCAGTTTTTCCTCTAATGTTGTTTTTCTGGTTCAAGGGTCTATCTAAGCTTCTATATTATATTTATCAATATTTTTCCTTAGTCTCCAACCTGTAACAGTTCTTCAGCCTTTCTTTGTTTTTAGTGATCTTAACATTTTAAGAGTACCAGGCAGTTATTTTATAGACTACCTCTTAAATTGTATTTATCTGATGTCTTACTATGATTGGAATGAGGTTATATATTTTTAGCAAAAAACCCCCAGAAATTATGCTGTGTCTTTTTTAGTACCTCATATCAAGAAATTCATGATATTAATAATGAACAGGTGATATTAATTTTAATCACTTGATTAAGGTAGAGTCTTTTGGATTTCCGTAATATGAAGTTATCTTTCTCACTGCAGTTGATAGACATGCTTGAAGCTCTGACTCGGGTGGGGCAAGGGCAATATATGTAACCTAAACATTTGTACCCCCATAATATGCTGAAATAAAAAATAAAAAAAATACATTGGGGTATATACTTTGAAGATATGTATATTATTTCACCTTAAACTTTTTCCCACTAATTTGAGACTTCAGTAAAACTTATCTATGATAATTTTTTTTTATTTTTTTTATTTTTTCACCCCCCCCTTTTTTTTCTTTTTTTTTTTTTTTTTATTTTTTCACACTATGATAATTTTTACTGTGGTTTATGTCCAACAGTGATTTCCTATGTCCTTCTTTCCTTTTATATTTATTTGTTGGAATTCTACTATATAAAAGAACTTCCCTTTATCTCTCATGTATTTATTTTTAAAAATTTATAAATAAATATCAGCAGTTATGATATATGAGTATGAACTCATGGATATTAATTTTATTCTATGGATTAAAATTCAATAGTATCATCATTTGAAAAATTTTCTTTTGGTACATATATTTTTCTCTCACTCTAATTTTTATTAAAAAATGACCATTTTTTGAAGAAAAGTATATAATATGATTATGCAAATAAAAAGATCAAATGTAATTATACTAAAAGTAAAATCCAAACTTAAAAAGTTAAAATTTTCATATGACCTTTGACATCATAACTGATATGTCACCTTAGACAATCAATGCCAGCCTTACCTGTGATGACAGCAAGCCCAGAAATCCAAGATTTAAGAAGGTAAAGTCATTACAGGTAAATGGTGTAAGAGTTCTCATATCTTACCTTTCAAAATACGGACAGATCTGTGTCAAAGAATACCAGTGAGGTCCTCTGAACAGAAGTGCTCAAATATATCTTAAATGTATACAGGTATCTGTGGACTTCCTGTCTGCAGAGAAATCCACAAAAACAAATGCTTTCCTAAGACAGTTGCAGTAGAATTCTACCTCCAATATATTCTTCTAATAAAACATCTTTTTCCAAAGGAAATGGATATTTTTCTCCTAGGATATCGGCAGTGGTTACTAAAGCATTTGAATAGAAAAAAATCTTAGCTCCCCATAGTTTTATACTATCATAAAACTGCAGACAAATGAAATACTGGACATTTTCTTCATGATTTGCTTTGAAAAATTGAACCAAATGACACGTTCTATGGAGTGCAAGATATCATCTGACAGAAGCCTTGCTTACATTGTCTTCTGCTGTGAGCCATAAACCAGCTTGATAATTTTCAAGCTCCATACTTTTTTCAAGATTATTCCAATTTTGTATGGCTCCTTTTCTTGCCAATATTATTTGCAATCTCAGATGATACATAAGATTTTGCTTTGTTTTTGTATAAATTCAAGTAGGGTAAGTAAAGATTTTACAAGTTAAGATTCACTCCCCCACCATCCCCTCTACACACACGTCTAATACATTGTAAGGATGGAAATAAGCATTTATTAGCTTCATCCTTCCTATGGTATGAACGTTGCAACACAGGAAATATTGTTATTCTGGTATCTCATTGGATACAATGTTGAAAGTAAAACTAAATGATTCATAAATGTCAACATGTGCTCCTTTTTCAGACATTTTATAACTTCAGCTGAGCCAGTGTAAACCATGGCTCACATCCATGATCAAAATATTTCCACCTTCCCAGGAACTCATCCTGCCAGTGTGATTTGGTGGTGACAATTAGCACACACATATTCTAGCCTTCTATGATGTGACACAACACATTAATAACATGATTTGAACATATTTTGATATTTCCTCCATTTGAATTTTCAAAAAATAACATGTCAAAGAAAAATGTGGTTTTGTGTGTGTATGTCTATGGAGGCTACATTTTTGTTTTCTGAATCACACAAACATGCTAATGTCTTTAGTTAAGAAAAGCCCCTGTTTTGAAAAGGGGACTTTCCTCATATAATAACATGATAATGACATATAGAACAATTAATCTTATAAATCAACAAGTATTTAATAAAGAACATTTGTGTCCCTTCTTGGACTTTGTGCTACAAAGAATACAAAAGACGAATTCTTCTCCTCCAGATATATACATATATCTATATAGATATAATTTGAGATCTTTTTTTATAATGAGTATCTTGCAAATATATACTTGTGTGCTCACATATAGAATGTGGTCAGTAGATATTTTATGTGTGGCCCTTGATTATGATTAAGAAGACCTCAGAGAGAAGTAGTGGGTGAGTTTAATTTAAAGGAGAAAGGAATTCCACGGAGAGGAACCAATACAAGGAAGATATGGGACAAAGTGAGAACTCGGATATGTTCTGTGCTCTGTGAGTGTTTTGCATGGGGGGAAATGGAAGAGAAGGGTAAGAACATCTTGATGCAACAGGAGGGCAGAGTGTCGGGGAGAAAAGAAAGCAAACAGCTTCACCCAAACAAAATCACTTTTCAGAGATGTTGGAAATATTTCACTACATTTCACTGTGTCTTCAAACAGGTCTCTTGCTTCACTGGTGTGAAGTAACTGGGAGAAAAACGCAGTTTAAATACATTACAGTGTTTCAGAATGTTTGTTCTGAAATTAATCCACAAATAACCCCAATGTATTCTTGTCCCCATGGCTTATGTTTGTGCTTTACTTTCACGAGAGAGTGGCATCCCAAATCAGGGATTTAAAGCTAGGTCATGAATTTTCTTGCTGTGATCCACTCCCCACCTTCCTTACTGAGTTGGTAAAATTATAAGGTTACTAATTCATGTACCTTTCTAGTCTTTATAAAGCTCTGTATCTAAGCTCATTGTCCAAGCACATAAAATGTCTTAAATTCTTCATGTTACACACTGCAGAAGGTTTTAAAACAGCCAGTGTAAAGGTTTGCGGAGGAGGAGGTACCCTTTTATGGCTCTACTGATTTAGTTGAAACTGGAGACACAAAAGGCTTTGAAATGCTACAAACTTTCCTGAAAGGGAAAGCATTAAACACCCTCTACCCTTACTCCCTCTCATAATGTAGATAAAAAATAATTTCCAGAGTTTAATCATGATCCCCTTAGGAACTTTGAGAACCATAAAACATTTTTGTTTTGCTGCAAAAAAATAGCATTGTATCCTCCTTCTTGCAGCAGAGCAAACATTCCAATACCCACACGATATCTACCCCCACCAACAAGTTTAGAGACCTAATGTATCACTCAGTACTTGTCATTAGTCCTTAAATAATATAATACGACTATTCTTTGATTGATGTACCAAAGGTTTTAAAATATATTTGTTGCATATGAGAAGGTGAGTGTCTATGTGAGATTAATATGCATAACATTGCCAGCTGCCCACTCCATCCTAGGGAATATACATGCAAATCACTTTAGCTGCTGGTGGTGCAAGGTGCTGAACCATCTGTGTCCAGGGGCAAAGTCACTGCTTTATATTATTTAGCCCTGTCCCTTCCTCAGGATACCCCAATAGTGGACAAAGTGGGACAGATAAGACTATTAGATGCAAAAATGAAACCTACTGAGGGATGAATTCAGGCCCTTAAATCTTCAGCAGTTTCTGAAAATGAATGTCATCTTCAACTCTGTCTCTTTGGAAAGTTAAACAGATACCTTTTCAAGGAAGTCATTAAAATAAAGGTGTTTATGTTTCTCTCCCCAGCTGTTTAACAATGAATGTTAGAAAGTAAAATGAGTAAATCTGTGCCTTTTAGGCTGCTGTAGAACATGGCTTTATTTGCTGTAATATCTTTCTTACAAATTCTATTCTGAAAAGTCAGAGCAACCCTGCACCTTAAATATTATTAGATTACATAGTGTGTGTGTGTGTGTGTGCATTTGTAAGTGTGTGCATATGAAGTTGGAAAATATCTCCTCTTTTTTCACCCAAAGATGTCACTGGACGGAGAAGAGGTAACTGGAGTCCAAGACTCAGATAGTTCAGAAAGCAAGAGGCATGGGAAAGGTATTGATCAACGGTAAGATAAGGCAGGCATGAATTGCTACTCTGTGCTGCATAAGAACAGGAGAATTGGCACAATGGCTCAGACCCAGTGTCCATCCAGGAAAGAATTTTATATCCGGGAAGGCCTGAGTTATATTTTCTCTGAAATTATTCTCTGAAGTCAATATTAGGGACACATACCAGACATGTGGTGTGTGTTTTTAAACTTTTATTCGTAGTATCGTATGACTCCATTAACTTAGTAACTATTTCTGCACTCACTTATATTTTCAGTATGTTTACCAAATTTATGCCACCTAAATACACATTTCTGATTGTGGCACACACTATACATTCAAAATATTAATAATTCCTATTATGTGTGTTAAAACTTATTTTTTTCCCTCTGCCAAGCTTTGAGAAGAACACAGGCCTAGACATCCAGAAGCTGATATGCAAATCTCCATTAATGTCATTGAAACTAGACAAACTCTGTATCTTCCCAGTTCCAGCTATTAGAGATGCTCCATCTTAAAAGATAAAGTAAATTGATAGTTTAATCAGGGTGGGGTTGTTGTGTTACCTTTCTCTTCATCAATGCCTTCATCCAAATGGGGTTTCCATTTGTAATGGACAAGTCTCTTTATTCACGTATATTACAAATGTGCATTGAACACATGCTAAGTGTCACTCATTGTGCTGAACTCTAGGGACACATGGATGAAAACCACAAACTCTCCTCTTTAAAGGAACTCATTAAGTAGTGAAGAAAAAATTATGATTAAATATAATTATTATAATCAGTAGTAGTGTGTACAGGATGCCATGTAGTCACTAGGGCTCTTCGGGCCTCAGTTTTATTACCCTTGGCACTGTCAAATGTATTGAGCGAGAGTTTGTAAGTGTGTGAGAGAAAATGGGGGCAGTGAAGTAGACATTAAGTGGCATTGAAATGCCTGTGTAGTCACAGCACATTGACAATCATGCCCATAGAAATTTGTGGTCAGGCCAATTAGCCACAATGTACCTAGATCTGCAAATTGAAAGTCCATAAATTTTTTTTCCTCTACTTTTCACTGGCATCATATTTTAATAATGACAGTCCACTGGGAATTCAGTCCAGAGATGGCAGTACATTATTGCACATTTTCCTTCCCATCTAATTTTCTTCGCCATCTAATTTACTCCTACATTTCAATAAAGAGAGAGAGAGAGAGAGGAAGAGAGAGAGAATGGATGATAATAGAACATTCTTCATGTTACTAAAAAGTGGAAGCTTCTACTTATTCTGAAAATAACTAGAGTATTTGCTGCTAAGCAATATTATTTTGTGCAAGATGGTTTCATTTGAATTTATAATTCTGATAATATCCTAAAATATTATTGGAATCCCTATTATCATTCATGTATAAATATAACAACCATTTTGTAGATGAGTAACTCATCCATTTAGATGTCTACGGAGCATCAGAACCACAGCATACCTAAAATAAAACTTCCGCTTCCCAAACACCTAAAATGCTTATCTGCATCTCAACAAGTGGCACCTCACTCAGGTGAACCCCTACTGCCACCACCACCCACTTCTGCATCTAAGCAAAAAAAATAAAAATAAAAAAACACGTAGACTCATTTTTCCTTTTATACATTCTGAATCTGTTCACTTCTCACTAACTGCACTAACTGCATAGCCACTTTTCTTATATAAGTCTCCATCATCTCCCTCTGTCCCTCCTGAACAACTGTATTAGCTTCCTAAAGGGTCTCTTGGCTTTCATTCTTCATTCCCTTAGTCTCTGTTCTTAACACAGTAGCTAGAGTAATCCTTTTAAAATGTACATCAGATCATTTCAAAGCCCTTTCCTAAAAATTGCCATGGTTTCCTGTGGCAGCTAATATAAAATCCAAACTCTGAACAATTGTCTACAAGGCCCAGCAGGATCTGATCCTGCCCACCCACCGACCTCGTCTCCCCAGCCTCTCTGCCACGCTCTCTCTGCTTGGGCAACGCCAGCTTTTCAGCTGACTGATTCTCCCTTAAACCAAGCTTTGTCCTGCTTCAGCACCTTTGCTCTTACCTCTGGGTAGTAGGCTCATCTCCAAAATTCCTGCAGGGTTTATTTCCTCACTGTTTTCATGTCTCTGTTGAATTGTCACCTCCTTATCAAAGGTTCTCTCATCAGTTTCTTAAGAATAATCCTTCTGTGATACTCGAACTCCTTACCTTGATTTGTTTCTGTTACACAGACGTGTTCACTGCTTAACATATTGTATAATTATGTGTTATGTTTTCAGCTGTTGTTTTGCTGCCAAGGAGAGCAGAACATAAATTATGTGATGACAACATTTTCCCCACAGTTCAGAATTTTCTAACACATCATACATGCTCAATCAATATTTGTTATGTGACTGAATGAATGACTAGATTTGAACACACCTATGCACAGACTAGAGTGTGATGAATGTAATGAAAGACTCTGATAAAATCAGGAGACCAGGATTCTAGTTCTCACCTGTCCCTGTCTAGACTGGTGAGATACTGCTTACTTCATCTCTCCAGTTCCCACTCCCACATCAGTACGTAGCACAGGTTTCCTGGGCTGCAGCACTATGGGGATAACTACAGACTCTAAAAGTAGTCCCAAGACTCCATTCCACAGAGCCGCTTATAGAATCAGCCTGTGGTCATCTTAACATTTTTCACTTGTCCCACTGTGAGTGTATGATGCATCTGTGCTGATGCACAGAGTGACTTCAACATGGAAATACCCACCAAAGTGGGGATCACTCATGCAGTACCCTGGTGAGAGGACTGAGTTTCCCAGGGCTGTAGGGAAACAAATGTTGCTGCATTCATGTGCTGAGAATATGTCAAAAGCAATTGAGTGAAGCACATTTTTGTAATTACCCATACTCTCCCATGATAGCCTATTTACCCCAAGATTCTGAGAATCTGAGAAACAGATGCATATTTCATGCCCCCACTTTCCCATACCAATATTATTCCCTTGTTTCTCTTTCTATGAGAGAGTGAGTACAGAGTTGCTCACTACCTCATGCATTTGACAAAAACCTAAAACCCAGGGTGTGCATAACCGAGGCTCGAGAAAGTAGGTGCTGCTGAAAGCAGGTGGTTACTGTCTAGGACTCTCAAAACTTTTATAACTTGTAATGGAACCCAGCAAGTCTGCTGCATTTCTCTGCCATTCTAATTCCTTAATGAAAGTTTACTTAGTTTCATATTTGCATTGCTAACAACCCTCCCTCAAAGTGTGTTGACATAGTAGGTTTTCAGTGTTTCTATTTTTCACCTTGCTACTATCCTTTGCAAGAAGGCTAACAATGTTATTATTTTTTTAATTAATGATTGGTGCATTATCATTGTTCAGGAGGCTAAGTGTTTAATATAGGTTTTCATGCTTACATAATGTTTTTCTTTCTAAGAATTCCTTTAAAAATCCAAGGGGTTTGAGATGGTTCCTACTTATTTATTTGATTGTAGAAGAATATCTTTTGGCAGGTGTGGTGATAAACTTACTAGAAGCCACCGGAGGCAACCACCTGCTTATTTCTAATGTTTGCTTCTCTTCCATCCTGCCTGGAGAAAGAACATTCTTCCAGAGGAAAACTGGAGGTTTCTGTCAATCAAGATGTCAAAAGAACCTCCACAGCCGGGGGCATCCCTCTCATCTCCCTTTGCCAGCTGGTCAGGGCCTTCCCCTCAACTTGCCTGGAGGCCTTGGAAGTTCAAGAGTACATACTAGTCGCCATTTCCCCTCCCAACAAGTACAAAGAAAAATGCATAATGTATGATAATGGTCAAACTAGCAAGAATTAAAGTAAATGGTGTGATATAAAAAGGGTTTCAAACAGGATTAATAATTCTGCAATTTGTTATACCAAGTCAATTTTTTCCACTTGCAGAGCAAAGTTGCCCAGTG
Source organism: Varecia variegata (assembly GCA_028533085.1). Lineage (NCBI taxonomy): Eukaryota > Metazoa > Chordata > Mammalia > Primates > Lemuridae > Varecia > Varecia variegata. The sequence goes on from CM052443.1 coordinate 24,488,415, forward strand.
GGTTTATTGGTTCACTCATTATTAGGTATATATCACTTTTATTGTTTTACATTTTTATAGTTTATTAAAAAAAGACATTATTCATGAATAAAACATTTTGGCTTCAGGCTGCCATACACTGAGGTTGGTCAGAGAGATTATACCATCCCTGATTTAAAAGAATAAGCAACATACAAAGTAGAAATTGCATATAATGAGATAGTATAGCAGCGTATAGGGGGAGTCTCCCAAGGTACAAAGAGAAGTGTGTATTTCAGGTGGCTCTCACAGCATGAGTCCCTGTCCACTCCCTGGACAAGACGTCCCCCAATGTAGTTTCTATTTCTTTCTTCTAGATCCTTTAGTGACCATCTTCCCCCTGGTCTATGCTGTATTCTTGCAGCTTTTCCCCATCCCACTCTTTGTCACACACGGTGATGGTGCCTCTGAGGTACAGTTCACCTGCTGCTATGAATGAAGTGAAGACACATAGGCGAATGGACATAGTTAATGTTAATTTTTAAACTCACTCCACATATTGGAGTGTTTATAACTAAGCAGAATCAAGAGTCAATTAGAACTCTATGAGTACTGTTTCTTTGTGTTCAGGTACTAATTTGGTTGACATATATGATGTGTGTGTCCTGTTTCCGTGCTGAAGATGTCATTGGGAAAAAGTCCTCAATGTCGTCTAGAGAGTTACTGTGGCTATTTCAGAAGAAATAGATCAGTGCATAGTTGGCCAGTTTGCCAAGAGCTGTTTGTTGGTTTTGTGGGTCTGCACCAGGAGTTACGCCCATCGTATGGTTTCAGTTCAGAGCTGTCCACTACCGTAATGATGATTTTTGTAGAGGTATAAGTTAATCACTGGAGGAGAACAGAAAAAAAATGATGAAGCTGAAGATGTTTTCCCAACCTGCTGACTTCCATGCTTGACACCTATGATTTTTCTTGAGACATTTTTCTAGAGTCATTTTTCTATCACTGCCATGAAGATAAAACATTTTCTTAAGAAAAAATACCAATACAACTTGATGAATTTATCTTTTTGCCATGATGTGATGAATTTAACTCACATATTTCTGTTGCATGACAGAAATCATGGGCAGGACAGGCAAGAGGAAACATCAATGACTATAGTTGTTGCTTTTTTTTTTAAATTTCAGAATATTACAGGGGTGCAAATGTTTAGTTTACATATATTGCCTTTGGCCTGCCCGAGTCAGAGCTACAAGCATGTCAATCTCCCTGATGGTGCACACAATACCCATTAGGTGTGAATATACCCATCCCTTCTTTCCCCTCCCTCCTGCCCGACACCCGATGAATGTTACTACTTTTCAAAGTGATGATTTTCCTCAGATATATCCTTAATCTACATATCTCTAATTCTGCAAATATTTTAACTTTTCAACATGGTTAATTGCCAAGGTTTTAAGTTGTTGATAAACAATAAAACCAAAAAGAAAAATGCATTCAAAATTAAAAAATGAATTACATTGACACTTGCAGTACCATAAACTAGCTTGTCATGTCATCTCATCTGTACCAATTCTTTAATTTAAGTGAGGAGATAGGTTTTTTTTTTAAATTTTTGATTACTACTTTATCTAATTATCTACTCTTGAACATGACTTTTTGTTTTTGTTGTTATTGGAAATAAAGTGACATATATGAAAAACCTCTGGTAGATTAATAAATTAAAATATTCTCTAGGAGTGTAGAATATATTTTAGTAAGAGGTAAGGATTGTATTGTACAGACAGCTCTGGTTTTTCATAAACTACTAATATTATTGCATTCCCCTGTAGATGTCAGACTGACAGTTCCCAAATTACAATTTAATATAATGTGCCTGGGGCAATGAAATCCTCTTTTAATTGGATTAATTTCTAAATCAAAAAGGAATAAGTCAGTCAGCCAGTCAGTCAAGTGATAATCAATGCATTCAATCATATTTAATTGAAATGATGGACTTAACTAGTTTCGTATTGCCATATATGTGATATAAAAATCTAATCAGTAAAACAGTGATTTGCACATTTTAGGGTCTTACTCAGATGGCCAAAGCAGTCAATTAGAGAAGAGAAGATCCACTGGAAAGGGTTGGTTTAGGAAAGGGTTGCTTGTTAGGCTTTGCCTTACAGTGAGAGAAGGGAAGCTCAATTCTCCATCATTCTGGATAACACCTAACTGTAGAAATATCATGTGCAATTGAGCTACTGTAAAGAAACAATCTCCTTGCAATACTTATGAGTAGGAAACCACTTAACTAGAACATAACATAGGGGAGCTCCCAAATTTGCAAAGCTTATTTCTAATGCAGCAAGGCCTGCAGCTTGCCTTGGAGAAGAGGCAAATGGGCATCATATGCAGAAGGAACTGCTGACATCAGCAATGTCTCATAAATGTGATCTGTCTAAACCTTCCCTGAAGAAGCAAAACTTAAAGACTTAACGGACTCTCAAATGTCAAGAAAGATGATTTTCTGTTTCCATTTCAAAATAATCCATTGCCATCTTCAGAGACTGGGTATAGACTCCCCTTAATGGGCTATTTCCCAAGAGTAGCCCACAGTATAAGACATATATTTTAGACTGATAGAGTTCTTTTATATCCTTTTGTTGATGTTTAAGTTCTTTATTTACTTCACAGTTACGTTGAGTCATGTATAATTAGGCTAATATTGATATATTGATAAACAAAGGTTGTTGCTGAGGAAACATTGTGAAAAGCATAAAACTGATGTATCATCTCATATATAACTCAATAGAGCTTTTGGAAAATAAACATTTCTGGATCATCATGGCAATAAACACATAATATATTATCTGCATCTTTTCATTTGCAAGGCTTTAGCTTACTATTACATTTATAAAGTTTAGTATATGATGTATAAAACTTTGGGTTCTTATTCAGCACATGTAGGAAATATAGGAAAGTCATTGTTCACTGAGAGTCTAGATGGAAAACAAACTCAGTTATTTCCTATTCTCATTTTTTTATATGTAGATCAAATATAGCTTCATAGAGTGAAAGAAGGTGGAAATAGTGTTGCAAACTGGTTTATGGAATTTATGAATTTCATATGAATATGAATAGGAACTAGAGGAGAAAGTTTTCTATTGTTCCAATATTCGGTCTTTGGAAAATTCCCATCTAAATGATAAACAAAAGGTAACCTGAGGCCAGATGAATAAAAGGCACAGGCCCACTGCTAAGAACCCAAAAAAAGATGCTGCTTATCAATGTCCTGTCACTTAAAAACCAGCAAATTCTAACAAGCTCAAGTTCATAAGATTGGTCTCTCTCTCCTTCATGCTAATGAGAAATGTGAAGTTTATTATAAAATATTAATGATACACATGTATGTACATGTACACATTTGTATGCATTAATACTTTAATATCAGACATTCAGAATAAACTCATAATTTCAATTAAGTTTTCACAAATATGCATTCTTAGGAAGATTTATTAAATAATATTCTTTCTATTATCACTTATAAAAAACTTAGACACAACCTAAATACACCTAAATAAAGGAACAAAAAGCAGGGATATATAAAATCCATGAGGTGGGGTAATACTTTTCATCAAAACTCATACTTTAAAGAATACCCAGGACACTGCTCATGATATAAAATTGCATGGAGAAAGTGTGACTAAAATTAATGTATAGTGTGGTATGATTTTTTTTTAATTTTATTTATTATAGCTTATTATGGGGGTACAACCATTCTGGTTAAGTATATTGCCCATGCCCCTCCCAACCCCCTGAGACTGAGCCTCAAGGGTGCCCATTCCCCCAACAGTGCACATCGCACTCATCATGTAG
>CM052443.1:24492730-24513348 GCA_028533085.1 Varecia variegata
ATGTATATTAGGTGCTTATAAATTTGGATTGTTATACCTTCCTGCTGAATTTAACCTTTTACCCTTATGAAAATGGCTCTTTTCATTTATAATAGTTGCATTTGAATCAAAATGTTTGAAATCAACATAGGTATAAGTTATATCGGTTTACATTTAGTGAATGTTTTCATGACATTACTTTATCCATCTTCCTACTGTCTACTTTTCTATGTTCATATTTTACATGTCTTTTTTTTTAAAAAAATGACTGCATATTTTTCAAGTAGAAAATATATTTTAATTAGAACATTTAATAATTTTCATATTATATAAAGTGTTTATTGGCATATTTCCTTGTAAATTTACCATCTTGCTATTTGATTTCTATTTATCCTGCCTGATTTATGTTCTTCTCCCATAGTACATTATTATTGGAAGCAGAAATTATCCTTCTTCTCTTTGCCTATACTACTCGATTCTTAGATTATTCTCATTCATATTTATTCTTTCAAACAATATACCATTGATTCTAGATTCTTATGTTTGCCTTTAAGATATTCTCTAATCTTCAGACTGTCATTCCATGGGTCCACTTGGATGTCCAACATTTATCACAGCTTCATATCTTCAAACAATTTCCTTAAATCAACACTCTGCCACCTCGTCACCTCTAAAAATGGTCTTGTCCCAGTTCTAATCTACTAAATGAGACCATCTTCCAATCAGTAGCTCATATTCAGAACTTGACAGTAAACGTGATTCTTTTTATCTCCAAAAATGCATGCACCTTGCAAATCTCAAATCCTGCTATCTCTATTCCATCTTCTTCTCACTATTCCTTCACCCGCCTCACCAAATCACTGTTTTAGACCCTATCTTTTATTGCTTGGACTCCTGACTGGTTTCTCTGTGTTGTTCTTTTCCCATAATCATTAATTTCTCATACATCAGTTAGATGAAACCCTCCAATTGTAACTTAGATCTTACGAATCCTTAATGCAAATTGTGCAAATATAATACAAGGAAAATGATTTTCTTTGCTTTACAAAGCCTTACTTTATCTCATTCTTAATTCGGGAACTCTTCTTCACTGTTCCTCATGCCTAAAGTGCTAATTTGGTAAAACTTTTGCACAGTTGACTGTTTTAAGCATTTAGTTTTCAGATCTATTTTCAACTCTTCAGAGAGTTATTTCTTGACTACCATAGCTAACCATTGTTGTATTGTTCATCACTCTATTTTTTATGGCATTTACCATTGTCTAATATTCTGTTACGTATTTATTTATGTGTTCATTCTCTCTCCCAACAAATATAATAGCATCATCAGATCAGTGGCATTGTGTGTCTTTCTCTTTTGAAGTTTCTGCACTAATTGTCAGATTCATTAGTGCTTATCTATATTTCCGGTTCTCTTCATCCTTGCCACATGTTAGTGTTATACCCTACCACCACCAGGCTTAAAATTGGACATGATCCATGTGATTGGGATTGAATTGCCATTCTGAGAAAAAAGACTTAAGAGTCTGTATGCAATTTGCATGTCTTCTTCCTTCCTTTGCCACAGAAACCAAAGACTTTCCAAATGGTATAGACTCTGTTAATGTCATTTCCTGCATAAGGAAGGATTACTTGAAAAGTACACCTGTGACCTAGAATGAACAGGTAGCCTGGAGGAAAAGTAAATATACAATGTTTTAAATTACTGTGGTTTTACGGTTTTTTGTTATTGCAGCAAAACCCAGGCTGCCCTGACTTAAACGATATAACATTTAACAGATATTTATGAAATGAATAAATTTAATGTCACCATAATACCTACAAAACTATGTCTCAGTCAGGAATCAGTTATAATATACCGGATAATCAGCATTTATTATGGAATACGGAAGCAAAGATCTAAAATAAATCTTGGTATGCTGGCCATCCATTGTAGTAGCAGGTCTCACTACTACCATGTTGCTTAGCATTCCTAGATGAAGAAAATTGAAACAATCAAGACAAATGGCCAGTCCATCTTTGTGTCTAAGGAAATAATTTACATGTTTTTCTTTTGTAAACTTATTGCAGAGCTTCAAAGTTCAAAAAGAAGCATGGTTTCTCATCCCATTCTTTTCTCTTCCTCTCCCTCCCCTCATCCTTCTTGGAAAGGGGGAACTACCAGAAGTTTGAAGAAGAGTTGTGTTGCAAAAGACAGCAACAACAACAACAAAAAACCCTTTAGCATATTAATCTGTTGTCTGACCTTATTCAAGCAGTTTATATTTCAAATATCCCTGAATGGAGAATTTAATTCCAATTTCAACCATTTTAAACTATTCTTGGAATATCTAAAATCCCAAACACTATATTTCTATTTCTTCCATAATTAAATAATATAATAATACAGTAAGTAATTTCATGACTAGGTCTTTATGAATCTGAAAACATGTTCTTATGCACTATGCAATGCAGTCTTTTTTATTCTACTTTTGTGAGTTTTTTGGTCCTGTTCTCTCCTATGAAAAGGCCTCTCCTGTGTTTTCACATTCCAGTGGTCATCCATTTTATACAAAACACTTCATGTTTCCTACTTTAGGGTAGATTCCATGATAATTCTAGTTCCCACTGATCTTTTCCTGTGAGATGCAACAGCACTCAAAATTCACAGACTAGTCTATGCACTTTGGCAGATTTATGTTCTGTCTGGTAATGGTCTATAATTGCTTTATATATGCTAACCTTGTCTCCAAAACTATATTTTTAAGAGTACTTAGGAGCTTGCTTTTGTTTTTGTTTATTCCTTTCTGTGTAACTTCCGTAGCAGTGACAAAATACTAGACACACAGTAGGCATGCAAAGAAAATGTGTCCAGTTGAATGAAATTGGTTTGAATGGAGCAAGATTTCAATTAAAATGTCTATATCGTGAAAAGTGACAACTTACACCTACTCAAGACATGAAAAGAGATCGCGCTTTCTTGCCTGAGTTTTATGTCCAATTTGTTCCAGTTCCAAACCCCTCGACAAAAACAAAATCTCTTAATCTGTTTGCAAAATATTCCCTCATTCCTCCCGTATTGCCGCTGCTGCTCTGTGATATACTGCCCTTGCCTATTACCCTTTTATAGCTGTTTTGTTAAAGTTCATACCTCGAAGACCTGTAAAAAAAATTTATAGCTCTAGGGATTTCAGCAAATTCTAAATAACCATAACAGGAACATGAAGCATTAATTAAAGACAATAGAGTCTAAGTTATAACAGGAATCCTGACATTTAAGGCCCTGGTACCATTTAAATTTAAAATGGTATGACAAACAGAGAGTAATTTGATGGTCAGAAGGTTATAATGGATACCTTAATACCTTTGTCAAGAAAAAGTGCCTGTCCTTGCTCTAACCCCTACTCAGGGGCTTCAGGGGCCTCCTTCATAAAACATAATGATGCCTAAATATTTTTGCGATAACTCACATATAAACCAGTCTTTTCTGTAAGAACACTGGAGATTAAATATCAACCCCCAATATCCATACACCTATTTCCAAATAAAACAGTTTAATATTTAACAGGTTTTTGCTGCCATTTGTCTGTTTCTTAGTTTACTGCAGGGCTGCATTTAAAGCCAGAGGACCAAGGAACATGCCACAATACACAAAAGCAATTTTTCCCCAGGGAATATGCCAATTCTTGTGTAAAGGCAGGAGTTGATATTCTTGACTCACTCTGCCAAAACAAGCAATGAAAAGTGCTTCACCTAATTTGAAAAATAAACTGGAATATCAGAGACTCAACTTGTTTTATGTATCCAATACTAGTACCTTTCCTAGAATGTTGAAAGTCCACATTATACATATTTGTAAAATGCATATTCATAAAAGGAATACAAATTGATCCCCAAAGCTCAAATGTGCTGCAAATATTCTATGTCCTAACCCCACCTGGACCTCCATAAATTCTTCCTCAGCAGGGCAGATTGTTTTCCCTCCGTGAAATTCCATGGGATATGCAGTAACATTCATTTATAATATGCCATATTTTGTCTTATAGTGCTGGATTTTGTGTTTATAGTCTTATTCCTCAAGTAAATTGCAAGATAAGGACTGTAATTCAGACTTCTTGTATCCTCTACAACACTTGGCACTGGGTTTGAATATATTAGGCTCTTAATAAATATCTGTTGGTTGATTAATCAATTTACCACACCTGCTAATTGCAAAGTGACATCATTTGTCATTAACAGACACATAAATGGATTACAGAAAAATCATGTGAATTTGCATATAATCAGATTAAGCCCAAAGTTAGCACCAGAGAAGCCAACCACCCTCTCCTTAAGGCCCTCCTCACATTTTATATCTACTTATTCCTCACTTACAATTCAGCTACTTGCTTGCCTTCTTTTCCTTTTCAGCTTTGTGCTGTTATTTAATATCTCACCAGTTGTGTAATTTCGGCTCCCAAATTGAATAAGACGTTCCCTCCAGTGGAACCCTCACCTTGACAAATAGCCAAATAGTAATTATTATTCCTTTCAGGGGTTGAGCTATGGAATCATGCCTGCAATATCCAAGGCTTGAGTGCCTAGAAATTTATGCTATACTTCCCTGTGTCGGAGTTTCCATCTGCGATCGTATTTCAAGCTCTCTCATTTTTTTTCAATATGATTAAGATAATTCCTTTATGAAGTTGGAAGCTCAGAGAGACATTCAGAAAGAAACTTTATGTTTCATATTTTTGCAAACTTGCTCTCCCCATTTTCTTTCCTATCATTTTAGCCACACCGAGAGGGAAAATTAATTTTGCAATGGTCTCTAATTTTTTTCCTAAATGTGTGACCTCCATATTAATAGGAGCCAGAGTGCTCATTCATCATATCTGGTCACTGTGAAACTGACATTTACAGGGCGGAATGTTTCTCGCTCAGGACAAATGGGTATCATTTGTAAAACACGCTGCACCCAATCGTGGGCTCCCATGGATCTCCAACTACATTTTTAAGCAACAATATAAACCATTCCCCAAACTGAAAGGTCTTTTCAAATATTTACTGCCTACCTATGGAATTTTTATTCTGCTGGCTGCTGCCATCAATAATCCTGGGAGCTCGGAGCTAAGTGTTGTGTATGACCTCCAAGGAAAGTCTTAGTGCGGCAGAAAGGAGGAGGTGGGTTCAGCACCCTGCATTCTTCCTTCTGCCAACTTCTAGAGCCTATTACAGAGCAAATAAGGATCATAGAAGACTTATGTTTATTATGACAGCCTTCAACTCTTGCATTTGCAAATAAGCTCATGGTTTGTAAGGATTTTTTTCTTCCACCTAAAATGGAATATTTGTTTCCACTTCCTCCATGACAACTTTGGATTACTCCAGTCCACTGTGATCTTTCATCTGGCATCTTGCTTTTATTATTCTAAAACCCAGTGTGAGTTCGATCCCCCTATCACTTGGTAATCTTAGCTCACCTTTCTATTTCCATAGCACAGACCAGACCAAACTTCTGCCCTTGGATATCTGCAAATCGTGGACTTTTTGCTTTCTTTTCATGACAAGCTTTGTCTTCACATGCTGTTTTGCCTCATATTAATGAGAGTACAAAACTAAACACTTCAAGTGGTTTCCACAAAAATTTACAGTCACTACATTAAGAACTTTGTGAGCTTCAATAATATTATTGAAAAGTTGCAGATTCTCTCCTCCTTCAGTCCCTTCCTCTTTCCCTTCCCTCTCTCCCCTCCATTCTTCTCCCCTCCTTCTCAAAAGCAAATGTATCACTTTTCTTGCCTCCTGCAGAATATTTTTAATGCCCTTCTCAAAATCTGGACAGAACTCCACTTCCTTGTTCTACAAGGACCCCTTGCCCTAATCAAGATTTTGTTCCAATAAAAAGAACTCTGAGGAATTTATGAAGTTGTAAGAGAGTAGAATTGCATTAATCTTATGCCATTCCTGGAGAATTCTTCTTTCTTCAATTACAGTTTAATTACTCTGCTCTGAATAAACAAATGGTGAGCCCAGGCAGATAGTTCACAGTGACCTGTATCTGTTACTAGTTACAAGCCTACCCTGAGGTCAGAATTTAAACATTTTAATCCAGTATTGGGCTTAATTGTAAATAAGATAGAGATATCTGCATCACAGAGATTCGTGGTATAACTCATTGAAGATATACTACAAATCAGTGGGTCATTTTATAGGGAAAATCTGTAGTAATAGTACATGTATGAAAGTGTGAGTGCTAGGATTAAAAGAGTTAGGACCTATAAAGTACTCTGGACACTGTCTGTCAATCCCATCGCAAACACTCACTGTTAGCTACAGCACTAGCGAGGCCCTGAATAGCCGAACATCTTGAATCCTCGCAACAACAAGGCAAATAGATGTTATCACCATTTCACAGAGTAAGATACTTAAGCATTAGGGGTGATTAAGCAATTTTTTAAGGACATGCAGGCAAAATGTAGAGGAGCTAGAATTATGATGCAAATATGATTCTTTATGAACTTAAGGTCCCCTGCTTTTTGTGAATGGCTTTTATAATTCATAGAAGAATACACACACACACACACACACACACACACACACACAGGTATATTCACAAAACCTTAATGTAGAGCTTGATTTTTCCAAAAAGCTAACTCCTGTTTAACCATCAATGTGGACAAAAATAGACTATTTTTCATTCTTCAGAAGCTTCCTAGTGCCCTTCCCCATCCATAAAAACCTCCCAACCTTAAAAAGTAGCATGATAAAACTTATATCAGATCCCATGTTTTTACCTGTACTCTTATCAAATATTATACATTTCTAAACAATACGGATTCGTTTTGCTTGTTTGGGAATGTTATATAACTGGAATCACAGAGCTCTTGATTGTTACCTTTGTCATAAATCAAATTTAAAATGTCTATAAATGGATGGATCACTCAGTGCTTTCTATTTTCTTCTATTGGTTTGTTAAATTACATTAAAGCAATAATCAATTAAAACTATTTGAATTACTGTAGTTTTATAATAGAATTTATTTTCTGGTAGTGTAAGTTCAACCATCTTGTTATTTATTCTTCAAGAATGTATGAACTGTTCTTTACATTTTCCTGATCACATATATTTTAAAATCAGTTTATTAAATGCTATCAAATAATAATATCATAAAGGATTTGGATTTTATTTGGTTTTTCATTGTGTCTATAAATTAAGGATGATTGACATCTGTAAAATTTGAATCTCCCAATATATAAAAATTGAATACATCTCAATTATCTCTCAATAATATTTTTTGGTTGTCTCTATAGAGGTCTAGCACATAATTTGCTAGATTTATTTCTGGAAATTGAATGTTTATGCTATTTTAGATAGCATAGTTTTAAAGTTTCATTTGTATGTTATATACTGCAATATGCAAAATACAATTAATTTTTCAATACTAATAACTTGTTGAATTCTCTTATTAAGTATAATAATTTCTACAGGTTCTTTTGGACTTTCTGCATATATAATTTCATCATATGCAAATAATATGAGCTTTACTTCTTTTCACTTCCTTATACATCATTTCTAGTTCATTTGTGTGGTAATCTATTTATATGCATATTTATACATACATATGGATGTATTTTATTTCACTGCATCAGACTATCCATACTTAATTCTCAGTTTCACAGGGAATGCTTTGTTTCAACATTAAGTATGGTCTTTATTATAGGTGTTTGCGTGTTTGTTAGTTTTTTTATACAGATTCTTTATTAAATAAAGGTAGTTTAGTTCAGATTAGTTCTTTTCTAAGCTTAATTTGCTATTAGGAGTGGCTTTTGAATTTATCAATTTTCCCTATATGTATTTGTATAGTCATCACATATTTCTCTTTATTTTAAAAAATATGGCAAGTTGCATTGATTGATTTTAAATGTTAATCTGACCTTACATTCCTGAGATTAACATAACTCGTTAATGGTCCTTTGCTCCTTTTATGTACTGTTAGATACAGTTTTCTAACATTTTGTTGATTTTTTGATTTGTATTTGTGAGAAATATTGGTCTATACTTTTTCTTCTGTATGAATTCTCATAAAGTTTTAGTATCAAGATTAGGATAGTTTACTAAAATATATTATGGAATGTATCTTCTTTTCCCATCCTCTGGAAGAGTTGGCATAATACTGGAATTATTTGTATTACAAAGGTTTAGTACAACTTAAGGAGGTAGCCATCAGGATCCAGGGTCTTTTTTCTTTTCTTTTCTTTATTATAGAATTATTTTAAATTATAAATTCAATTTCTTTAATAATTATAAGACTATTTAGGTATTCCAATTCTGTCTTAGTAATGTTTGGTGAGTCATTAAATTTATCCATTCATCATCATTTTCAAATTTATTAACATAAAGTTGTTCATAATACCTTGTTATTGTTTAACGCCCATTTCTGGAGTCAGGCCAAAGCGGGGATGTAGAGGCATAAACTCCACCTGATCAGGCTTTTCCTAACCCAAGTTCCCTAACTTTGGAGCACATAACTAGGTTTAAAAATCACTGTTCAGATGCAGAAATCCCTTCTGCTACCTATTCCCTCCTCTCCAATTTCCCCTGATAGGTCTTGCTAGTTTAAATCCTTAGCTCACAAAATCTGATTTTTTTTTTTTTTTTTTTTTTTGAAACAGAGTCTCACTCTGTTGCCCGGGCTAGAGTGCTGTGGCATCAGCCTAGCTCACAGCAACCTCAAACACCTGGGCTTAAGCAATCCTTCTGCTTCAGCCTCCCAAGTAGCAGGGACTACAGGCATGTGTCACCATGCCTGGCTAATTTTTTCTATATATATTTTTAGTTGTCAAGATAATTTTTTTCTATTTTTAGTAGAGATGGAGTCTGACTCTTGCTCAGCTGGTCTCGAACTCCTGACCTTGAGCAATCCTCCCACCTCAGCCTCCCAAAGTGCTAGGATTACAGGCGTGAGCCACCGTGCCTGGCCTCAAAATCTGATTTTTATCTTCACATTTGGCTTCTTTGTGTTTGATGCTTACCCTAATCTCTCCCTGGCAGTAGAATTTTGGAGCTTCTGATGTATTTTTGGCTCAGGTGGTCTTTTTGGTCTAAGCATCTTCAGTTTTCTCTGGAGCGAAGCCCCAATATTTCCAACTTCTGGCTGTTAAAACACACGCCTTTAAGTCTAATCTTGGTTCATGCCTGTATTGGGGAGGAGAATGTTGCTATTCTCTACAAAGTATAAACTCCACTTGGGCAAGGACTATGTATGTAACGTTTTCCATGGTATTCCCAGCATCTATCACAGTATCTATCTAGATCATAAAAATACATTAATTGGTGAAGTGATGAATTCATAAATGATCTATTAATTGGGAAATTTGCCCTTTATATACAACTGGGTAAGTTTATTTCCTTGGATATAAACAATTTCAATATAGTGTATGAACAAATAGCATGTCTATTTTGTTCATTGGTTTATATCCATCCGTACCTAGCACAGTCCCTATTCCAGTGTAACTATAAATACGTGCTTTTTGAAGGAATAAATTAATGGATATGCATTAGTTTTCACTGATTACTGCCTTTATAGAGATAGATATCTATGTGGCTTGGAGGAAACAAGGACCTGGTAATTTATTCTGTGGAGAACCTGCATTAATCTTCTACATCTAAGCTTCTAGATATTACTAAAGGTCGAGGAAACAGAAAATGATATGTTCAGGGTTTGTTATAAAGTATTTCTACTTTATCAGTATAAAAATTGCATTCTTATTCTACATGTTTGGTACAGGAACATTTGTGTCTCTTGAAAATTAATGTCTGTATCAGTCAGCTTTCACTGTAACACCAACAATTCCAAAATTTAGCAGCTTATAAAAACAATTATTTAGTTAACTATTCTGTGAGTTGCCAAAATGGGCTATTTTAGCTAGATGGATCTTGTGACTGTGACCAGTCAGCTTTTAGGTTGACAAGCGACTGGTTGGTCCAGGATGGACCTCACATATGATCTTTTAAATCTAGCCCACATGGTCTCTTATATTTCATTAGGTTATCACAGAATGGTCAGAATTCCAAAAGGAAAGAGAAATATATACAAAGCCTCTTGAAATTCAGGCTCAAAATTGCATACATTTCTCCTGTTGCATTCTGTTGGTTAATGCAATTCCCAAAGCCAGCCCAAGTTCAAGAGCGGGGAAACCAATTCCGTTGCTTAATGGAGATGCTTCAAAGTATTACGGCCACTCTTGCAAACTACCACAGCATTTTTCACAGTGAATTATCTTGTGAGTAGAATAGAAAAAAACAAATTACAAAAAAGTATTTTTAGTAGATGAATGGTTACCTGAGGTCAGCCCTCCTCCACCCTGGAAGAAAAATTAGAAGTTCACCCTCCTTCTGCCGCACAGAGCTATCCACCATGTCCTATATCACCACATCCTCAACCTCCCATCTCCACATTTTCCTCTAGACTGAGGTATCAGCATAGGGTTTAAAGAATCTTTTGGGAAAAAGAAAAACCACAGATGTCTTTTCTATACCCTTCCTTGCCTATTATTCAAGTGGAAATTTATATCCACTCTGACAGTAAAAAGATGAAGTCTGAGCCTATTTGATAACCCTCATAGCTTCCTTGCTGCATAAATCTGCAGTGATGACTCCAAAACAAGGACTTCCAAACCTTGCTGATTATTAGATACATCTAGGGAATTCAAGTCACAATCCCATACACACTGAAATATTAATAAAAGCTTTGTGAATGTGGTCAAAATGTCCATATCCTTTAGTACCATTGACAAATAAACAAACTATGCTATAGATAATTCAAGTTATTGGTCCAAAATCAACACCCATCCCTGGAAGAGTTGGCAATAAAATTCAAGGATCTGAACTCCAAGTCAATCTCTCAGTTCACTGAGTACTCACAAGGGATCAAATTCACTTTATTCATATCAGGATTTTTTAATGAAATTCCAAATAATTCTGACACCCTATCTTTGATTATATTACATTAATGTGACATGATCCATGAAAATTCCAGAATATATTATCTAGAAGTAATCTGCCTTCCATGTATATTGATTTTGCAATTTTCAGCCTTTACTATGGTTCTATATCTAAATCTATTTTCAGGAAATTTACTATGATCGGCAAAATTTAATGGACCTATGATATGACATGCTATATTTATCATTTATATGACATCTCTTAAATAGAAAAGACAAAATATTATAATTTAGGTTACTTTGGACTATTGTCAATATTGTCAGTGTTTGATAGAGCATTGCTCTCTCTCTTTTACACTTTCATTCTCTGTCCTTCAAGTAAAATTGCCCTTTTATTCATTTTTGCTCTACCCAAGACTGGCAGCTGATTTTGAACTGTCAGACCATTATTTGTTTTTTTGGATGTTACCATTTATTGCAAGGAGGATAAAATCAATGTGACATTTCCAGAACAATGATAGATGACAATAGTGAGTGGTCTTTAAATGCGGAAGACTAATTTTTAAAAATGTCACCAGTGTACTATTTCAGACTTTGTCAAAGATAAAACAGTAGAACTTATAGACATAAAAACTAATAATATTTCACCATGTTACTTGCAGATAAAGATGCTATACTTACATTGTTATAGGTCTATCTGAATAGTGCCCTAGTACTAGCTAGAATAACTATGGCCATAATATCATAGAAGTCATTGATTTGGGCAATTCAAAACCAAAATTATAGATGCTTTGTCTGAGTGAATGTGTGTGTGCGTTTGTGTGTGCCTGTGTAAATATGACATGGAGAGGAGAAATTTAAACCTGCAAACATGGAAATATATTATATGTTTCATTTTTCTCTCTCCTTATCTGCATAATCCTAGGCAAGCTACACACCCTCTCTTTGTTTCTCTATCCTCATCTTTCAAACAAACATATCACTAAAAATTGCTAACGGCACAATATCATCAATGCTCAATTGTTTATTCTTACATTCCCGTTTCGATACTGCTGTTGCTCCTGTTTTCTAATTGTTCTTTAAATTCATTTCAGGTAGTACCTGGTTTATAGTTCGCCTTGTGTTTCAGTGAGTTTAGAATAAAATTGTGTGCCTTCTGTGAACTCCTGGACTGATAGTCAAGAAATAGTTCAACAGAAAGCCAGGAAGGAATTTCACAGTTCCTGCTGGTGATTCATTTTTAGAAAGTTGATCTGTAGTTTGGAGGAATGAAGTGCAAATCACAATATGGGATTTGCTCTGTAAAGATCCACCACATTTTGAGGGCCCGGAAGACATAGCAGGAACGTAGAACAGACTTATGTCAGAAAGGAACTTTCTGTCGGACTGAACTCCGGGAAGAAAAAATATTACCAGCAATTAAATGCTGCAACCCAGAAATGACATATGTCATTTTGCTTTTCAAACCACTGGGAAGACATGCACCCTACTGTAGGCTTGACGGGTGGGCCTCTGGCAATTCTAGGTAAGTTGGCATAATGATTGTCATAGTTCATTCTTTTGGCTACTAAATATTTGGCTCACTTTCACAAAAAAAATATATATATTCACAAAAAAAAAAATATATATATATATATATACTCTCATACCTCTCCTAAAACAGAAAATATGGAATTCTAATTATTATGTTGTGAGTTGATAAGAGGTATTACTTTTTTGCATAAGTTGAAAAAGGTGAGACTGTGAAAGATAAAATAGAAAAGAAGAGACTGAATGAGTCCCTAATGGTAGCAGCTTGGTTGGAGGAAGAGGAATGGTTGAAATTTGAGAACTTGGCTATTGATTTCTTTAAAATTCCCCATGCCCTGGCACCCTCCAGATAGTCCTCATGTAGCTGGGGGATAAACATAACAAGTTTGATGAATACTGGTTCCAGCCAATGGAAAGAGAAACAACAATATGTTAGTTTAGGGATTTCCAGATAATGTCTTTTGTTTTTTAATAATTAAAAAAAAACCCAACCACAAATTTTAGAAGAATTAAATAATTTTTCAAAATCTCATGATTAGTGATCTGTAAAACTGGCATACCAAAAAAAGTGAGATTAACATAATTCTATATTATCGTGTGTGTGTGTGTGTCTGTGTGTGTGTGTGTGTGAGAGAGAGAGAGAGAGAGAGAGAGGAAAGCAGAGACTAAGAAAAAGATACAGATATGTAGATGATAATTTTTCGTTGTTGAATCCATATTTCCAGATATTTTCTTTAGCAAAATGACTATCTTTCACAACTGCATCATGATTCCAGAAGATATGTCTAAACACAAAGACCATCAGCAATCATAACATAATGCATCAGTTTATGATATGATGCTGTAATGCTATCATCATCATATAAGCCCAGCTTCTCCAGGCCTATATTTGTATGACTGGAAGAGTGAGGAAAGGTGGCATTTAAAAAACTTCTCTTGAATTATTTGTGTTTTTATTAGTATGGATTATGGGTAAGCATGTACACAGCTTTGTCAGTTCCTCCATTTTCTCCCTGTGTTATTGGGAAAGCAGCACGTGCCTGCAGACCAAGCTTTAGGGCAATGACTTACTGCCATGATATAAAGCATTCATAATTGTTTCCTTGAGAGTTCCAAGATCCTAGCTCCCAAGGTCATCTATTATCTGCACTTTGCCATCTGACCATTTATCTAGTGCATTGGGATTGTCACTTCAAAGAACTGACCTTGCATTTTGATGATACAACTGCATATGAAAAAGTAGAGAAATTTTCTTTAAGGATTAGTAAATTGCAGGTGTAAAAATGTAGGAAAACAGTATTAATTGCTTCTAAGCAAATGATTATTTACTTATCTTCAAGTTTCTATGGTATAAGTTTTAAAATAAACTGACAAGGTTTGACAGATGCAAAACTGCTGGAAACTTTTATTACTAGGTAAAGATGAATCATTTTTCTTTTTGTTGCAGGAAAATACTCTCCCCATAGGGGGAAAAATGAGCTCATTTCAAACTACAAAATCAATGGGCCAAAAAGAAAAAAAAAATAAGTAAGAAAAATTCAATGGGCCATATTTCATATAGGAAAATGATGCCACTGATATATTGTCAATAAGACATGCTCTTCGAACTTCTTTCTTTTAGAGAGAAAATTTTCCCTGTATTACCCACAGTTAATTCATTTCATTTCTTTTTGTTGAATAAAGTCATTCTTGAGCTGGCAACATTATTCTTTATACAAATGAAATTGTTTAGCTTCATTAACTCAACTGTCTAATCCATTGATCCTCCAAGACCCACTAAGTGCCCCACCTTCTCTGTGTAATCTTACATGGATAAAAAGTCCACTGAGTTCCTATAGAGTTACACTGGGTCATCTAATATGCTGCTTGCTTTTAATTACCTTGTTTTGTTTATTAACTGATAGTATGTTTTCTAAAAATAAATGTGGAAAGCATCTCAGTTTTGAATTGTCCATGGATACTTAGTGTCATCACGGGATCTCAAAATAATAGAGCCCAAAAACCATACCAAGAAAAGCACCATGATTTTTCTAGTGAGTGTTCCAAACCCTAAAGGGTGTCCTACCAAATCGGTTTGGAGTGAAAGCAGGAGTGAGCTGGGAAAACCTGGCATGGCGCAGGCTGAAAGATTGGCTCTTTTCCTCTGAGCCCCACCCCAAGTCCCCCTTGACCTAATTAGAATGTGTCACCAAAGCAGGTTGAGTCAGACACTTGATTGCTACATTAGCATTAAGGGAGTGGCAAACTTTCCAAAAAAATCCTCTTCATATAAAAAAGGGTTGCAGTGTCTAGCTCCTTCTGTCCCCTTCCCTGTATCATTACCACATAAGAAGCACACTATGTATAGATGCTTTTATTTACTCTTCTTACAGTCTATTTACTTCATATCAAAGCATTCATCAAAATGTGAAATAATATATTTATATCTTTGCTTAGCCTTTTGTTGACTAAGGTCCTTAAGAGTAGGAACCAGATGTGGAAGGCTAAGGCAGGAGGATTGCTTGAGCCCAGGAGTTTGAGGCTATGATGAACTTATGAACATACCATGGCACTCCAACCTGGGCAACAGGGGGAGAGCCTGTTTCAAAAAAAAAAAGAAAGAAAGAAAGGAGGGAGGGAGGGAGGAGAGAAAGAAAAAAAGACAAAGAAAAGGAAGGAAGGAAGGAAGGAAGGAAGGAAGGAAGGAAGGAAGGAAGGAAGGAAGGAAGGAAGAAAAGAAAATAGTAGGGACCAGGTATGTTTTATTTGCATTTGCATATCCACTTCTAATTTAGTACCTGATGCCGTAGCATCACAATGAAAATGTGGTAAATAAATGACTGAGTGCCTAACTGAACCCTTGCCAGATACATTAGAGTTTCTCTGTCTTGTTGAGGCCTGTCTAGAATATTTGATGAACTCATCCTATGCTTCCATATTACATCCTTTCACTTACCTCCAGTTAATTGACTAGTTAGGCCTGCATTTTATTAGAGTTCTGTCTGTTCCTCTCAAATACAGAGATCAAGATTGGTATCAGATAAAGCCTCATGAAGGTGTAAAAAAGAACTAACTATATTATTGTTTCTATTTGCCTAACTGAAACTCGTGAGAACAGCATCTCACATTCAAAACTGGATTTTTTTTTCAATATTATACACTGGAGTCCCTAAAAAGCTCTAGAATTTTTGTATAATTACTAGTATTTTCTGTTCCTTATGATATAAAGTAGTGCCCATCAGAATGACTTGGCAAGATATCCATTATATACACATCAATATCCAAAACGAGATCCTAGATTCAGATTTTCAGGAGAGTAATTTGGGCCTGTGTATTTTAAGAAAGCATCCAAATGATTTCAGTAAGAACTAACAGATCACATTGTAAGTGAAACGATGAATGGCCATGTATTTTATTTCCCACTTTAAATTATACCTAGATATATTGTTCAACATAGTCCACGTTATTAATCCTTAAAAAGAATCAAGTCTTTTAAATTTTATTTGGATGCTTGTTGTTGGGGGAAGGTCCTTGTTTTTATTTATCAACAGCTCTTTGGGGATTCGCATCCTTTCTTTATTTCAACAATTTCTAATTTTATCTTTATTGATTTTTCTCTACTGCACTCTACCTTTTATTGTTCTTTTATGAATTGAACAAGTGCATATATTTTTGATTTTTTCTTCTTTCTTATACATATGCTTTTAAAAAAAATAATTATACTTCAAACTGTAAATGTCTCTTTGAATATTGCTTTGTATAAAGTAGGTATTACATATGTATTCTGATTTTGCTTCAAATAATGTCATTTTCATTTTTTAATTTTTGTTTCCAGATGTTTATTTTTATCATTTTTTTTAAACTTATAATTTTCTTGTACTGAACAAGGCGTTATGATATCAAATCTCTGGAAATTGTTGAGATTTCCTTTATGAATTAACTCCATTTTTATGTAAGTTCCATGATTTTGTTAAAAACAAGGTATATATTCTGTTTTCTGTTTAAATTTCTACCATATTCTTACTTCAGATCTACTTTATCAGTTACCCTAATTATGTTTTATAGATTTTTAAATTTTTCATAGTTCAGATTTTTGCTTTTTATATCTCATATCTCAAAACTGTTTTGTTAGATAAAACTAAAGGTGAGTTTAATGTTATTTGTGGATTAGAGTTTAATAAATATAAACTATCCATTTCTACTCTTTTTAATACTTTTCACACAATTTTATATTATTTTTCAGTAATATTACTGTTTGGGGCCTCTTGTTAATAATAGACTTTCTGTCCTTTTACTTTCTTCCACTCTGACTATCCTACATCCTGTTCACTGCTCATGCTGATTTAATGTAGGAATAAATTCTTTGTAGTTACCTTTCTTTGTTGGTTTTGTTTTCTATTGCTATTATTACAAATTACCACAAACTGAGTGGATAAGACAATGCGAATTTATTATTTCAAGTTCTGTTAGTTAGAAGTCCAGAGTGCTCAGCAGAGTACTGTGCTTGGAGACTGGTGAGGCCAATATCAAGGTATCAGCTGGCCTGTGCTTCTTACTGGAGGCTCTGGGGAAGAATCCACTTCCAGGCTCGTTCAGGTTGTCAGATTTCAGGACCATGTGGGGGCAGGTCTAGGGTCCCTGTTTCATTGATAGCTGTCAGCCATGGATCATTCTCAGCCTCTAGAGGTTGCCCACCTTACCTGGCTCATGAGCTCCTTCATCTTCAAAGCTACCAAAGTGAGTGAAATATTTTTCACACATTTTAATCGTTTTGACTTCCACTTCTCTCCTACCTCCAGCTGGAGAAAGTTCTGTGCTTTCAAGGACTCACGTGATTAGTTTACCCTTGATTACACTTGCAAAGTCCCTTCGGCCTGTAACTTAGCACATTCACAGGTTGCATTCTGTTTAGTAAAGTCCTTAACCTTAAAACCATATAGCCTCATCAAAAAACTTATAATTGTATTACTCTAATGTTAATCCCCTATGTGTCTTATGATTCTAAGGTTTTAGTGAGTTAACCAATTACAAACCCTCACAAAATCTGCAAGCCAGGACCAGTGTGATTACTCCTATAAGCGATGTGCCGATTCCCTTGAATAATATCATTTCCAAAATAAAATTACTCTTCTCATAACCCAATATATTACAAAAGTTAGGCCAATATTGCTGTTATTAGCCATACCATAGAAAAACTTAGTTTACCTGGTAGAAAGAATTGGAAAAAAATGAGAAAAAATAATGGAAAAAGAATGTCTTTATATTTTCAGATTTTCAGTCCTTGTGAAAAGTTTGTATAAACTTAAAAATCAAATAGGGCAAAACTCCCATCAAGAGGTTATATTTTCTATTTCAGTTGTGATTGGGGACATTTTTCATGGGATTGTCTAACAAATTGCTGTTATATAGAGATGTTATCTTTATTTCATGAAGAAACAACCAACATCTTTATTTGTTCAAATGAAGGTTTTTATTCTCTTGGGGTTTTGAGGTATAATATCATATAATCTGAAAATAACAATTTGCATCAACTCCTCATCATCCAAATAATTGGATATACCTAAAATGTTATTTAAGTGTTATAAGCAGATGTTTTCTTGTTCTTATTTTTTATTGGTAAGGGCTGTAATATTTATTTATTAAATATAGTGGTTTGAACAGATATATTGTTCTCTAAATTTTGTGGGGGATATATGTAAATTTTATCAAATGCCTTTAGAACCTCTTGAGAAAATAATATGTTTTTTTTTCTCTCTTTTAGGCATACTAAAATGATGAAGTATACTAATATAATTCCCTTTTGCTTGTTGAGATTAAATTCTCTTTTGTCATTGTATATTATCTAGAAGGATTAATTTATTTGACATATTTTAATTAGGAGTTTTATATCTATTCTACAGCTTTTTCTTTTTAACTTCTATCTCAGCAAAATTTGCCATCACCTATCCAAACCATTTGCTAACTGCTGCTTAAATTAATATGTGTGTGTATATATATATCTGTGTGTGTATGTGTGTGTGTGTTTGTATACTACTTGGATAATGGCAAGCCATTCATGAGGGCAGAACTTTCATGGTCTAATCACCTCTGAAAGGTCCCACTTCTGAACACTTTTGTTTTTGTGATTAAGTTTCCAACACATGAACTTTGGGAAACACATTCAAACCATAGCCCGATGTTATACTTCTTGAATTTTAATAAACCTGAGTTTGTCACCCATGTCAATATGCATCATTATTTAAGGTATCTCTTAAGGGGGAAAAAAGTCACTGCCAATTCATCTATTACACATTTCTTTAAAAAAAATTGTTAAAATTTCATCATCCATTTAGAATTGTTTATTGTACTTATGTAGATGTAGATGTATATACTATGTCTTTTTTGCATATACAAATGTAAGTAAACTGATTTCATGGTTCCTCAAACATTTTCATATTCAAACTCTAGTGCTTTTAAACCACTTTTGACCCTAAAGCATCTATGTCTTTATGTTAACCATACAATATCATCCTCTGGACATCTAAAAATATTAATGATGCAGTATTTCTGTATAAAGAACCTTTCCTGTTTTCCCCAGGTTTTTTTCCTAAATGACTAATACACATGCTGATAGTTTTGATGCTGGCTTTTTTTTTATTTCAGCATATTACGGGGGTACAAATGTTTAGGTTACATATATGGCCTTTGCCCCACCAGAGTCAAGCTTCAAGCATGTCCATTCCCCAGAAAATGCATACCACATCCATTAGGTGTGAATATACCCATCCCCTCCTCCTCCCTCCCACCTGCCTGACACCCGATGAATGTTATTACTAAATGTGCACATAAGTGTTGATCAGTTAATACCAATTTGTTGGTGAGTACATGTGGTGCTTGTTCTTCCATTCTTGTGATACTTCACTTAGTAGAATGGGCTCCAGCTCTATCCAGGATAATACAATAGGTGCTAGATCACCATTGTTTTTTGTGGATGCTGGCTTTTATTTCATCTTCTAACAAGTGTCAATGGAAAGTTTTAAGAGAACAACCAAGACATATTTTTTCTCAAATTCCCTTAAACAGTTAGTTGAATAATAAGATTAGAAATTGCAGTATTACATTCATGCCTCTAAGAATAATAGAATAAGTTGGCTCATGTGGAAAACAATGACAACTATTACTGCTATTAGGCTAATGCCAAATAAGTTGATTATAAGACACATCCTGATTCCAAAGATATCATACATTTTCTTAACATTATCAAATATATTGTCTTATTGTTTTCAATGTTATGTATTTTAATTTGTCAATCTTCTATTTATTTTGGGGCATCTCTTATTTTTAGTTTCCCTTGTTCTTATTTGAATTTTATGTCTATTTCTCCAAGATTAACAGGTTTATTTTTCCTTGATTATTTCAAAAATCTGATTTTGAACTTATATCTGTTTAATAGTTTGTCTTTGTTTTTAGTAATTTATTGATTTCCACTTTTTTTTGAAACTTCTTTACTAGAATGTAAACACTGCAAAACCTGAAAACTTTGTCTCCATCACAACTGTATCCACAGTTCCAAAAAGAGTATCTAAGAAATAGGAGATTATTCATAATTATTTTTTAAATGAGAAAGAATTGTGAAATGTTTGAGCTAAAGATCCAAGAAGATAATTAATAGGCAAAACTATTATGTCATTCCTCATATAAAAAAATAGCATTACTACCTACATGGAAATCAAAGATGACCTCAGGCTTATTTTTCCAAAAAGTGAAGATAAGAATTATGAGCCACCCATGAACATTTTCTTATTTAACTTTTATCATAGTTAATTATATATTACACATATATGCATATACGTTAAAATATGCATATATATTTTAATGGTATTTATAATTACAAATGTAATTTATATTTGTGGAAAACATTTTGGAAAATGTAAAACTGAGTAGAATCAGGAGAAAGAAAACTACTTATAATCTTATAGTTTAGAGATAACAAACATTATAAATGTCCTGTATTTTCAGTCATTTAAATAAATTAAAAAGCTTCTGCACAGCCAAAGAAACAGTCATGAGAATAAACAGACAACCCACAGAGTGCGAAAAAATTTTCGCATACTACACATCAGATAAAGGACTGATAACAAGAATCTATCTAGAACTCAGGAAAATCAGTAAGAAAAAATCAAACAACCCCATCAAAAAGTGGGCAAAGGACATGAATAGAAATTTTTCAAAAGAAAATATAAGAATG
>CM052443.1:24513848-24593089 GCA_028533085.1 Varecia variegata
ATCAGGTTGGATTCATATCTGCAGGTCTCAGCCTACCACAGTATACTTATGACCTTAATTTATGTTGGAGTCAGAATATTTAAGAACAGATTAAATTAAAGTGACATCTGCCAAATTTCTAAAACTAAGGGAAAAACATATTTACAGAATGATTGGCAGGATAGGAGAAAGTAAGCAAAGAGGGCAAAGGCCAGATTTTATTCAATCCATTTTAATTTAACAGTTATTAATGAGCTGCTAGTTTGCAGAGGTTCTGTGCTAGGTGCTATGGTGATGCGAAGATGTTTAAACACAATTCTTGCCTGAATAATTAAGATGTCTGTTATCTCCCCTTCATCCTTGTCACTCCAGAAACTATGAATACAGTGCATGCTCATAGGTTAGGAGCTGTATGAGAACATCAAAGTCACTGGGTTCATATTTAACACATTTAAGGCAAAAATAGTCATAGTAGCTGTATTCTAGGGGTGTGGTGCTGTTACAATTCACACTTTTACTGGTACAGAATTGTCTTCGGTGCAAAACCGTGGGAAGTGTGAAGTCCGTCGACCAAATGGAAGGGTAGTGATAATGATAATCACACCAGGGCATCCTGAGAAGCTGTATGACATGAGGCTTTGCGAGCAGCCCCTTCCAAAGAATACAAGTTGATTAGACAGCAGCCTACCCTCACATCATAACAAAAGGATTCTGTCATTACATAGAAAGCAAAGCATTCCTTCCCACATATGAATGGAGAAATCATTCCTAAAACCGTTTGCTTCCAAAGGGAGAATTTTTATTTTAACCTACGGCCCCAAGTGGTGTGGACCTCTAATTGGAGGGAAGGTCAACCCTGGCAAGGCTCCTAGTGTGGAAAACTCTGGTATGGGAGGAAGTTTCTCGTGCTCATAGAGGTGTTGCTATGGGCACTGATGCATAGGAGCCAGATACAGTGGAAGGAAAATAATGAAAAAGGCTGATTAGAAGCTCTGAGAAAGGAATGGAACATTTGTGCTCAACAATAAAATGTAATGCTCTGTTAATCTATTTCTTGGCTGTCCTTACTCTGTAGGTTTTTAAAATACACTTTTGTTCCTCATTTAGTTTCTTACACTGTATTTCCTCCTTTCTCATCACTTTCCCTGTATTGACACTGACTTTAATTGTGAATAGACTCAAGTCTGCAAGGGCCTGAATATGAAATATAATGTCAGCATCAAGACAATCAACGCTTTTTGTGCCATATGAAATCAAGAATGTAGATATGGATGGTGCATATTAGAGCCATCCCCAGTAAAGACTCAGGAAAAGTTCACTGTCAGAGCCATGCACACAGTTTTAGAATTTTTGGGGTAATTTAGAGAAATGTCTCATGTCCTTCAATACCTATGGCACAGATTTAAATATTAATACTAATATATGCACATATATGTATGTGTATGCAAAATTTATCAGGTCTATGTAGATTTGGTAAGAGCAACATTAAATCTGAATGACTGTTTATTAGCTGTTTGTTCAGGATGTTTCAATGAGCTTATAAATAGGATTTCTCCCCCTCAATTTGAGAAATAAGAGAAATTTAAGAAGAAACACTGTTCCCTACCTAGCCATACTCTTATTTAGCATCTGTGAAACTTGCTATCTGTAACATCCTATAATTCTGTTTTCCACCTTGTCACTTTACTTTCTTCTTATGTCACTTCTGCATATCCGAGAGTCTTGAGGCTACACTTGACCATCTCAACTTCAGTTCAGATATGTTTACCACTCACCTTTTCTGTTTCAGCTCTCCCTTTCCTTAATTCTACAAGACGGTTATATTTGATTTCATGTATGCATGCCCTTTACTCTCATAAAAGAACAAAACAAAAATATTTGACATTTTAAAACAGTGTGTTGACATCTACACCTGTTGTGTTTCTTCGGATATCTGGTTTGTTTTCATACTTCACAGTATTAGGATATCCAGGATCCTAAATATCATCTCCCTTCTTGCAGACTAAAAAGTCTGCCTGTTACTGGTAAGATGTCACCGATATTGATTTCAGTGTGAGTAAATTCCAGATCATGGAATGAAGCAGCAGACTGTAGCTAGAGGGACTATGCCAATTGAGGGTTAATGTGACAAAGAAAAAGCCTCCTCCATAAACTTTCCCAGAAAGCAGCCTGTTTTTGGTGTCTAGGCTGCAGAGGATCAAACCGGAACACCTAACACCCAATTCCCCAGGACATAAACCTCCTCCTCCAACACAACCCATCCTCTGAGGAAATAAAGAAATTAGCGGAGGCAGGGAGTACACATGGCCAAGTGCCATGGGGTGCCACAGCTATCAGGTGGCACAGATTTAATCTCTAGGCGCAGAGCTGCTGATTTGATTTAGGATAGCAGTTGTTAAGAGCAGAAGGAGCTGCTGGCACAAATGGCGGCCCTCTCGGCCAAGCATGTTTTCCAACTGTCCTGGATTTAGGAGGAAGGAAAAAAAGAGCAGCAAGAGGGAGAAAGGGAGGGAGAGAATGTGGTAACAGACCTATTGAAGAGTTGGGCTGTAGCTCACTCGGAGGAATTCCATTAAATGAACTCATCCGTCATCTTGCCTTTTATTGATGAGTGGCATTGCTGGGTGGCAAGTGACATAGCAGAACAAATAGCATCAGAGTCCTGACTCCTCTTCTGCGGCACACACAGACGCGAGGGCCCCAAAACAATGAGTCATTACTTATTACATCCATTATTAACTCAGCTCAGCCTCATTAGGCTTAGAAATTGAGGAGAGAAAAAAAAAATCAGAAGCTAAGTAGCACCAAGTACCCACGCATTTAGGGGGAAGGGGGTGGTGTGGGAGAGACAGTGAACAAGTGAAGGGCAGTTAAAACCAGCAACTCAGCAATTGTGACATTTTCAAATCCTGAGGGTCACGGATAGTTGATTGTGTGTTTTCCCTTTTCTGACATGATTGTGTTGAAGACTACATCTTAAAGCAGGAGGGCTGAAGTTGAAGAATATAGGAAGTACATCATTAGCTAATACCAGTCCTTCAAGATAAAGTTTATTAGGAGAGGTGCAGTATCTTTGTTAATGGCTGCTTGGAGGTTGCTATATGCTGAAACCCATATGCATGATCACGTTTTCTAAAGGGGCTTCTAGAAGTAACAGAAACAACTGCTTTCTTCTGTAAAGCAGAATGCTTACTCACATAGTGCAAGAATGCAGTGAAATCTTTTTCTTATTATTGCCCCTCACACATTTACCTATGCTTTCCCAAAGTTGGCTGTGTACCCCAAAGTAGACACACTTTCTGGAATTCAAGTGTGTTAATATAGAATCCACATAAACAGGGAAAAATTGTTTTCATATTTTAGCAATACTACACAATGATGGAAATACTACACAGAATAATTAGAACTAGTTCTTTGAAAATGATTGTCTTTTGTGACAAAATATGGGCTCATATTTAGACTAATGTATGAAATATCTCTTCTTTTACTGGTAACTATGAGTAAAAATTATTTTTCCTATGACTTCACATGAGACTAGCTGATCAACTCTGTTGGCTAAACTTATTAGTTAATGAAGCTAAAATATTTGCTGTATTTTTTCTTCCTGAATATTAATAAAACAAGATATTTTGCCCATGTGGTCATGACTTCCTTATTCTGAATACATAATCATTAAGTTTCCTGGCTTTCACATAATTTCTTTTTGAATATAATCTTGAAAGATTTCAATTTTTTGAGTTAGCATAAGAAGACATTCTTGGGTATATGTTCTCGTTGAGCTGCTACAATACCTATTTTTCTACAAGGCAGTTGAAATTTATAGTAATGTTTATCATACGTCATGTATACATTAGGTTGTTCAATCAAAGTGTGTTTATAGATTGGCAGTTGATAAGTTACAAGGTCCCTGAGCAATTGAAAGAAAAAGAAATCCTTAGTATGGAAGACAAAGATTGAAGTTCTTCCTTTCATGGAGTTGATATTTTGCTACAATAATATTTTAGACAGCAAATAAAAGTAAAATAGTAATCAAAATTGGTCAAATATATGAGTAAATAAATGAATTCATGTCAATGTTAATTTTCGCTATGTTACTTTTTTGTCTACATTTAATTATACATTTGAAAAAAATAATTAAATATCTTTAAAATGTGAAGTTATATACACTAACAGATTGCAGGATGCTGAGTTTGATTGCACACATATTTGGAATATATTTTAATATCTTATAAAAATCATTGATTTATTCAATTATGCATTCATTTAGCTTTCAAATAGAGCTCTATTTCATAGTCATCCTGATTATAAAGCTATGAACAATAAAACCACATTACAACTCTCACCTTTTGCTATAAATGAGTGATATTTCTCTCCTGACATTAGTATGAAAGCAGAAAAAATTTAAAAAGGTGGAAAAAAGAGGGAGAAAAAGAGAAGGAAGAAGAGAAAGTGTGTGTGTCTATATATGTATCTATATATATATAAATAAAAAATTTGACTTTCTAATTTTAAAATTAAAGTCCCTGGTTATTAATATTTCTAAAAAATTAGCAAAAATAGTTCATTTTATTCTATTTTAGAATGTATTATGCATTTATCCATTGGTCATGGTTTGGATGAAAGCATCAGGGCAGAGAAGACTGGATCAGATATAAATAATACCCATTTATTTTATTTTTTTTAAACCAATTATTTAATATTTTCATTAAATTGTTTTAATACAATTTCAAACAAAGGCCAACTGGAAGACCAAGCTCAGGAATTCATAGAGAAAACAATCTTCCAAATAACAAGGACCACCACGGCGATGTACTGGTGGCCATTATGATGCCAGTCAACCAGTTATCCAGATTATCGCGTGTTTACCACATCATCAATTTTCAGAATGCTCCGAACAGTTTCAGTTGCTAGGGTCAAAGCACTCACTGAAACCAACAGAGGCTGGACAACCAGTTCCTCCAAAATGTTGGAAATGCCACCCTTTCGGACATTAATGCCTGTAGTTTTTTCTCCTTGGGCATGCCGGTTTCTTAGTTCTGTTACCGTAGAAATGGGATTCAGGTCAGCATTTTCAGCTAGTGTAGATGGAATGACCTCCATAGCATCTGCAAAAGCACAAACGAAGTAGGATTCCATACCACTCAATGTTCGTGAATATTCAGTTAATCGCAGGGCCAACTCTATTTCTGGAGCACCACCTCCTGCAATAAGAGCTCTCTTCTTCACTAAACAGCGAATAACACATAGGGCATCATGAATGGAGCACTCAGCTTCCTCTATCACCAGTTTGTTAGAGCCACGAACAACAATTGTAACTGTTTTTCCAGGGCTGGCACAGCCTGTAATCTTGAGCAGTTTGCCAGAACCATTTAAACTGACCTCTTCAGCTAACTCAGCAGAACCCAGTATGTCAACAGTGAATGGGTCAATATGAGCAACTGGTTTGGTACCAATTGTCTTACAAATGAATTCAATGTCTTCTCTTTCAATATCCTTAATCACCATAATCTTCATTTTGTTCAAAAAATGTAATGCAAGATCACTAAGGGCATCTCTTAGAATAGACTTCTGTATGAGAAGGACATTACATCATGTTTTTTTAATTTGCTTCACTAAATTTAAAATATAGGCTCTCTTCTCGCAGCACTAGATCCATCTGGGCGTAGTCAGAAACCACTATTTGATTATCCATATCTGTTTTGGGGGCAGACAAGCAAAACTGAATAAGCCCAATTTTAGCCTTTTCAACTCTGGTTATGCCAGAATTTGCCACTTTTTGGGTGAGAACCAGCCCTTCCACCAATTCACAGTCATCAATTGTCCCACCAAGCTTCTTAACTATTTTAATATCCCTAAGATCTACACTGGTTGCTGTGGCTGGGTCAATCACTTTCATCACTGCATTTACACTCATTGGAGAAAGTAGACTTGAATATTGAGAGACAACCTTGGAGTGCAGTGAAGTGGTTGCACTATTTAACAAAGTTTCTCTGTCACTTAGTTCCACAGGTCGAGACATGTCAGTCAAGATTTCAATACCCTTTTCCAAGGCCTTCTGGAATGACTCGGAAATGATGGTTGGATGAATCCCTTTCTGAGGAAGCTTGGTACAAGAATCCAAGAGAGAACCAGCAATGATGACTACTGATGTGGTGCCATCTCCTGCTTCTATATCTTGAGCCTTAGACAGCTCCATCAGCATTCTGGCTGCTGGATGTAATACCTGCATTTGTTTCAGAATGGTGGCACCATCATTGGTAATGGTCACGTCACCTTTTCCATCTTGAATCATTTTTTCCATCACTTTTGGTCCAAGGCTTGTTCTAATAGCATCAGCAACCGCTTTGGCCGCAGAAATGTTGCTGAAGCAGATCTGGGCTGGCTTGTCACGGTCCTGATAGGCGCTTTTTCCGTGGCCACCGGCAGCTCCGGCTGGCGCCCCGCTCCGGGGTGCCACGTTCTCGGGCATGGCATACTTGGCTGGGTCTAGGCGGGCTTGGGAGGGATGGATGGACCCCCCATTTATTTTTGGTTTTGTTCTTAAGCAACTTTTATTGCAAAATACTACATTCAAAGTTATTCTCTCATTTGGGCTTACTATCACTTTGGAAGGATAGATTTATCAGTTTTATACATCTGTAAACCCGCATTGTAATAATTCTACCCTCTGGAATAACTACTTTTCCATCAAATAGACCTTACAACTATTCAAAGATAATTATTAGGTACCCTAAGATTGTTCTGTTTTCCAGCTTATACACACTCAGTGCTCTCAATTGTACTATAAGGAAGAATCATTTCAAGCCAAGGCAACAGAGAGAGAATAATAGTTTTTATGAAGTAGGAATATAATTGTAATTCAGTGGCTTTATCTGCTCTCCCTACTCCCCTCTTTCCAGGCACACAGCTATATTATTGCACAGTAGGCTCCTTCATTTCTGTTTTTCTGGTTCAAAAGGGCTAGACCCAAAGGATAGCTATCATGAGGCTGTAAAACATTTTCTTAGGGCAAAGCTCTTTTGAAAAGTGATGGGGCCATGTGCCCTGGAGGCCACCACCATAACTGACAACATTTTCCTGCTACAGACGGAGGTTTCTTTACCACAGAACCTGGCTCTTGTCCAGTCTATCTTATTTTCCACTGAAAATTGCCATGGTGTTTTACTTTCTTGTCCAAAAGGTCTTTCTAAGGGTTATTGAAGAGAAATGCCCTTCTCCCACCAAAATCACCTTATGTTACAGAGCAGAACTGACATGCGTCCTCATTTGTCACGTAGGAATCCCAGCAGTATGGATTTTCACCTGATTTCCTCTTTGTTAGATTCCCTTCTTCAAACTCACCCTGACCCAAAGAAGGCTGGGACACAAGAAAATGTGAGTGACATTTTACCACTGGATAGTCAATAATCCTCCACCTCTAATTCTGACCTTTTTCTCCCGTCAAGTTTAAACGCAAATCTGCTTCATGAAGGTGAACTCATCCCTCATCCAGAACACTGCAAGGACTTGCAGAGGTTGCTCATGTTTCCCAGTCTGTGGATCTTAGTCCTTTTGAATTCTTCAAGCAAATACACCTTTAGCGAGACATGCCTAACATTCTCGTGTAAGAAGTCCACTACTTGTGAATATTCAGGGGATACAAAGCTTAGACCCTCTCACTGAAATCACCTCCACGTATCTAACAAGGTTTGCAAACCACCTGGCCTCATACATTCTTATGACTCTTTTAGGCAGCAGCCTTTTATTTTGTGAAGGAGTCTGTTTAAGTGCAGTGTACACTTCCAGGCTGAGATTTTCCAAGCTTGATCATTTGTCTGTGGTGTGCAGGGCATCAGCCTCCTGGCATCTGGGTCCAGTGGGAGGCTTATCCTTTGTTGTGGTGCAGCTAATCCAGTTAGGTTACCTTTGGACACATGCCACCGTCTGAGCTGATGTGTAAGTTCATGACTTTGGCTGCACAAGTTGAACTTATGTCACTTTAGTCTAACAAAATTTGAGGCTTTGCTACTTAAAATTTATTTTCTCTTTAACTTCCAGATGAAGGATGGATATCTTGATGTTCAGTACAGCAAAGTTCAAGAATCACCCCCCCCCAAGACATATATAGGCAACTACCTATAAAAAAAAAAAAAGCAGAATACAGTCACCCCAGTAGAGAGCCTGAGAAGCATGTAGCAAAGAGAGGTTCAACACTATGATTGAGTGGGTTTTTGAATGAGACTTAAATACTCTATAGGACTAGCCACAGGCAAAGGCAGAGTAGGTGTCTGTCTGCTGGTATGATTGAGAGGTGACAGGTAATCTCACTGCCCAAATGTATGCATATCCCCTAAACCACCATGCTGTTATTAGAGAATTGTTCCTGTGGGTATTATTTCTAAAATGTCACCGTAAAAATGCAAATACTTTACCTAGACGTAATGGAACATTAAGCCATTTATAGTCATTTAAATGTTAGGAAAGCTTATAACATTGACACAGAGCTAGAGTGGATCCAGGAAAACAGGATGTATAAAAAAAAAATCATTGATTTAGAGGACTTTCATAGCACCTCAAAGAAGCCTGTGAAAAAAGACGGGGATGGGAGAAGGTTGCATATGGAGATAAAGACATCTTAGTAGGGCAAGTTGAGGATCAGTAGGTTAAAAAAAAAAGTGCAGCAGCATCTGAGATAACCTTTCCATAATTTGCCAATTTACCAAAAGCTGACCCTGACACTGTAAGCTACACCGAAACTGATGACTTGGAGCATTCAGTCCATGTTAGGTGTGGTTGTTTGTTGCCTGGAAGCAGCCTAGGAAACATGATCCTTAAACCTTAAATTTGTCCCTTACCCTGTGAAAGTATACCAGAGTTTCCTTTTATTTAGTAGAAATAATTGGCAGGCCTTTTCTCCAAATATTATCTTCATATTATTATTATTATTATTATTTTCTTCTTTACCTTGCAGAGTAGAAAAGAAAAATTGTGCCATATGGTGTTAAAAGACTTTATTTAAGATCATTGCATTGAGAAAAATCGAACTCAATTCCACTGAAACTAAATGCAGCAGGAATTTTAAATGCCTGGTGAGCTAATAAAAAGGTATTGAAAGACAGGATGTTGGACGTATTGCTGGTACTCTCGAGCCTATCTCCCATGACTTCTCAACAAGTTACATTTCCTTCTTTGATTCACTGTTGTTCTGCTCCTTGAAACACATGTGATGCACCCCTAGTACTGCATGTGCTCAAATTTATGAATGTATGTCCATCTTCCACCTCTGATCAACTATACCTGGTCATTAATGGAGGGTTCTTCCCATGGTGGTAGGGTCCCCATCTTTGTAACACTAAAACATGTACAACCACCTTAAATGATAGTCATTATTATTTTCCTTGGAGACCTGAGAAAATGGAAACTGAGAGAAATTAGGGACTTGCTGTAAAAGTAGTGAGGGGGAGAATCTACTAAAAGTAGTGAGGGGAAGAATCAGAACTCAGCTCCAACTGCCCAGTCTCTTAGCTCACTCCCCACTGAACATCCCCCGTGGCAAACCGAATCTTATCCAAGCTGGCACCCAATTCAAATCTGGTCTTTTTTCTGATGAGCTGCATATGAGAGACTTCCCTTCTTTGAATTGCTAAATCATCTTTCTGGCAAGACTCACTCAATGCTCTATAAAATTATTTAAATATCACTTACCTGGGGCAGGGCACTTGTTGAGACTTCTGCTGAGAACAAAGTTGAAATAGATAAAAAACTTTCCAGTATAGTAGAAACTCCCTGATATCTGCTGCAATCACTTGCCCAGTATCTCTTTTATTACTGTCCCAGAGTAAGTAAGTCGTAGTGCACACTCTGGTTGCTCAAGGAGGATGGATAGTGCCTCAAATGAAGAACTTGATCTTACAGGCTGCTGGGTTCTGATATCACAGTCTCTGGAAGACACAGCTGGTCCAAACTACTCATCGTATATTAGGAAATTGAAAATTGATGTTGAAGTTGTTTGTTCAATGGAACACAGTTTCTTATTAAACTTCCATCTTTAGAAACTTAAAATTGCAAAATAAAGAAGTTAAAATCTTTATAAAAGTAGCAAACTGATAGAAGTCACTATTTTGAGCTTGAAACATGTAAGAAGGATGAACCAGGTACTGACTAGAGATATTCAACCTATTAAACACTTAGCATGTCTGGAAAAAATGGAATAATGAAAACTAAAAATGTTCAGGGTTTTGGAAAGAAATATTTCCTTTCCATAGGAATCTTTCCCATAGACATCTTTGCCCTACCAGACACAGTATACTGGATTGACTTATGGTCGTGTGTTTTTAAACACTCACTGATTCTAATATTTTGAGGTTCACGAATAAAAGAATGGGAACATGTAGTAAATATGTAATGGCCTATTCATATATTTTACATATATGTATATGTTTATGCCCACACATATACCACAATGACATTTTATTTATATTCAGTTAATCTTTTTATCTGTATACATAACATTTTACATTTATGAAGCATTTTTTTTCAAATCCATCATAAAAATTAATTTGATTTTTTTTCTTTACTACAAACCTAAACAAAGCAGGCATTGTACATATTTTATGGCTGGGGCCACAGAGTTTTTATAGGAGATCACATGGGTTAGTTCGAGTTTTAGGCTTTGCAAGGCTATGCTGCAATGTTATCACTAAGGAGTTCAGTCTTTGTTTAGCTTTATCATCTCATTTTCCATTTAATCTCAAAACGCTGCCTTCATTTTCAACCCAAAGAGAACCGATGCCACTGGTGCAGGTGAGGCTAGAAGAAGTAGCCCCAGAAAGACGGGAAGTGTGTGGTTTCCCCCTCTGATTCTCTGGGGATCTGGCTTTCAAATACTTCTTGGAAAGCAAATGAGAATTTCAGTGTCTCATAGCACTAATTAATTCTTAAAGGCAAAGCAGAAGAAAGTAGAATTGCCTGACAGCTGCCCTGCACATCAAAGTGTCAATGCCAGTTAGCAGATGCCACTGATCAGCTGCTTTCAACTTGTTTTCATATATCTATCAGCAGAATAGCAGACAGTTTTTATAGTTCCTTTCATGAGTTTAGACTCAAGCAAAATGTACCTCCTAAAAACAATTGTACATTCGACATTTTGTACTTCCTTGGGTATTGTTTCCTTTGCCAGGGATTGCTAATTTCCATGAACCCATGATTTGCTACAAAATTTTACTGGACACCTACTATGTGCAAGAATCTATAATGAGAACTCAGTAATATAAAATGATGTAGGTAACAATTCTACTCTTAAAGGACTTAAAACTTGGAATGATTAAAACAGAGTAGTAGACAAAAATATAAGATACCATATACTAAGCAGCAAAATATTATTCAAAACAAAAATCACTGCAGTAATTAAAAGTAGGATTCTAATGGTATGCTTTTACAATTTTATAATTTCCTTTATTTTCCTCTTGACTGACATCTTTTTTTTTTTTTCATCTTAATACAGTATTCCAACATACCTCTTAAAGCTAGAGAGCTGCTTCTATAGGAGTCATTAATTATTGCTAATTAAAGAAGCTTACTCTTGACCTGGAGCAAAGGGAGTTGATTTTGAAGGAAAGAGCTTGATCTGAAAAGTGACTGATTTTGCAGGTTAAATCAAAGGTATACACGTTCTAAGAATTTTAATAATACTTGAATAATAAAAATAATATAATAGCAACATCTTTCAACGTGTTCTTCATAATTTATAAAACTTGCATATATCTGTACATTCATGTCATTCACATAGAAATTCTGTGAGGTAGTCAGGAATTGCTATCTTCCTTTTAGGAATTAGGAAACTGCAGCTCTAGATTAAAATTTAAAGTTGGGATCGAGGATAAGAGTCCATGGTGTTCTCACTCTGGCCACGGCCCAGGCACACTACTACATTGTATCTAAAACACTAACACCCAAAACCAAATTTACTGAAGAATGAATTCTAAGATTTTTTGGATCATGACCTAGAAAAGACAAGCTTTGCACATAATCGTACAGTTGAAACAGCCTGTTTTTGACAGCCCTAATTCCTATTCTGCAGCTTCCTATCCTTCCCTATAGTAATTCTCCAATCCAAACCATCACCCTCCCTCTTTGCAGAAAGCTTTTTCATTGCTCCATCTTTCTTGGCAGAGACAAAGTGGAAGATGAGATGTACAGCGTGCAGAAACTGCCTGATATTATTGTTGTGTATCTTCGTGCATAATCTCTCTGGTCCAGGTTTAGAAAAGGGACTTTGTAAGGGCTAAGGTTAAATATGACAGAAAATTCTATTTATCCTTCACTGCTTCACTAGAGTGATCTCCTCTTGGGAACCTCTCAGACACGCACAGCAAGAGTTGACCTATCTTCCTCTGTACTTTGGTGGCACGCTAGGCTTATGTCTATTGCAATATAATGTGTTAGATACTATTAGAAGCTTGTGCTTGCAATTATCTCATCACTGAATGTGAGAGCTTTAAGAAAAGAATTCTATCTATCTTTATCCTGAGCACCAAGCATAATGCTGTGTACATTGCAAAGGCAGGGTAAATACTAGCCGAATGAGAAAATAAATGAAATGGGATGGAATGATATTTGAATCATCTATGTATTTAATTTCCCCAAATTTCTTATAACATCTAAATCATAATAATATTCTATTTATTAAGGAAATTCACATGCATGCTCATTTCTGAAAAAGGCACTTAGGAAATCACTCTCAAACATTTAACAAAAGTAAACACAGACTTGAAATTGCAAAGGGATTATTTGCCAATGATGCGTAATTCCCAACTCAAAAAGTAGATGAGAGGATTCAACTTATTCTGATCACACTGGATTGTGCCTGGAACTACTAAATTAACTACTACAGTCCAGATGTAGCTGCAGTTGGGAGCTGTTATTTTAAGATCCCTCAGTATAAAATGAACCACATGCACATATTAAATTATTAACAAGCTAGCTTTATAAGTCCAAGCCCAGGTGAAAACAACTGGGAGAGAAAAACTACGAAACAAAGTAGATCAAAGGATGTCATTTGCTCAACACTCTCCCAACAGTCTTTCAGCATTTCTCCTCCTTGAACAAGAGGCTTTTAGCTGTAATTACAATCAGCAGAGTGGAGGCAGTAGTCACACCACCTGGAGGCAGGCAAAGTTCACTGGTTCAGGCCCCAAATACATTTAATCTGGGTCTATATATGGATGGTGGGGCATATTTTTCTGAGATTCATTTTAGCTTCCCCACTAAAACCTATGCTTCTCTTCCTCCTCCCAGCAATTAGAAGCCAATTTCAAATCAACTAGATCTTATTTCTAAATATGATTAAATAAATGAATAATAATGAGAAGTCATTGAAGCTTTTTCTTTACAAGTTCACCAAATTTCAGATTTTGAAAACACTCTCATAAGTCCCAGAGGTTTAGCCTAGTAATTAAAGAGCTGGGGCACTCAAACTTACAGAAAAGAAAATACATAAAGTTTTATATTAATATGTATATGTTATTTTACATTACATAATTTCTTTATGAATAAACTGTCCTGATGGCCCTCACAATAGCCTTGTGTGCTAACACTTGCACTATCATCCCATTTTCTATCTGAGTAAACTTGAGCTTATTGGGATATGTCTCAGCCATCCATGGTAGTAGAAATCACCTAGGAACCAACACGGGAGTAGGTGTTTATTTCTTGGGCCAAGAAAAATGATAAAAGTTGAGGACATTACTTATGTTTGTGGACATAGCATCAGGGGAGACTTGAGATCAGGATATTTACTAGAGTTGTGAGATGGGGTTTTGACCTCTTGTGGATTTATAGCAGCATGCAAAATATTCCCTGTATGCATCAGTCAGGGTTTGATTAGAAAAACAGAACCACTAAGAATGATATATGCATAGGTAAAGACAGAGGGAGATTTAATAAGAACTTGACCATATTCAATTTCCAGAACTGGTACAAGGCTGTTTTCTTTGCATCTGAGCCAGGAATAATCAGGGCAGGCAGCCAGGAAGGGATGATAGATATCGAAGTTGGGGAAGACAAGGACAAATTGGAAATCAAAAGATGAACCAGAATCTGCAGGATGAATTGGAACTCATGTTTATCTCCTACCACCTCCAAGCTTCAAACTTCAATGATGTGTGGGAGCTTATAGAAAATATGATACCTTTCATCATGGCGCCAAACACGTATATGGTCCATAAGGTAAAAAAAACAAAAAACAAAAACTGAAGACGAACCAGTAAAAACCAATGGAGCTGCAGGCCGAGCACTTTCCCACCAACATGAACAAGATAATCCCATCCATCAATAAAAGACAGTGTGTGTATGAGCTACAATAGTCCTGGATCCCCTGCACTTACCTTTTTGAACTTTAAATTTCAGCTTTGCTTTTTACCTTCCAAATCTCAAAATGTCGTTTGAAGCTCATGAAAACTCAGAATTATGCAGGGAAAAGAAAATCTGGAAAATATAGTTCCAGTTTAGCTATATTGAATCAATACAAATCTATACTACCATTGTTTGTGTGTGTGTGTGTGTGTGTGTAAAATATGTACAAAGTTTATGAAGAAAAGAAGATATCAATTCATAATATTAAAAGCTAATGAAAACAATAACACAAGGTAAAGGGAGTACTCTTGTTATTGGCTATGTAACAGATTTAAGTGTTGTGATAAAAAGTTAAGCATAAAGCATAAAATTTAGGGAGTCTAATAGTGTATTTGCCAAACTAGTATTTAGATGCAAGGAGGCTTTTTGCTCAGCCTGAGAAAATACGACTTGTAAGGTAAGATTTGAGGCTACGTTTTGAATTAATAAGAACAAAGACAGTTAATTTTGACAAACAATGGATCCAGCTTCTAGCTTCATCTGCTAACTTAACAATATAATAAGAAATGGCAGATTTTTTTAAGAGACTTTAATGTAACTGTGAAGATATTATTGCTTGTAGGATAATGAGGACACCACCAGATTATAAGGAAATGAAAATGTTGTACACCAAAGAATAATGAGAAAGCAAAAATAAAAAACAAAACTAAACTAAAAAGCAGAGGTTCTCTTTCTAGCAACTAATCCCCCTGGGTAAATACTGAATAGAAGTATTGTTAATGAGCATGTTTCCTACATTTTCCTTACTAAGAAAAACAATTGTTAATTAAAAATAAATATATTTTACCAGATTAAGAGAGTCCCTACTCATTCTGAGTTTACTAAGAATTGTATTAATAAAATAATGATGAATTTTATGAAAATATTCTTTACATATTGAAATATTTATTTTTGGAAAGTTTATTTGATTTCTTCTATAAACCTGTCTGGAACTAATGTTTTATTTTTGAGAGGATTTTAAAGTATTGGTTTAAGTTATTTAATCAATATAGGACTATTTAGGGTTTCTATTTCTTCTTGATTCTATTTAGGTAAATTACATTTCTCTTCAAATGTGTTGATTTGCCTAAGTCTGATTTTTGTGGCATATGATCATACTAATAATTGTTGATTATCTTTTAAATCTTTGCTCTATCTGTAGTTCTGTATTATTTTGCTTTTCTTATATTGTTTACCTGCATTGTTTCTTTTTTCCTTCATTAATTTCATTATAAGTTTGTATACATTGTTGGTTTTATTAATAATCCAATTTTGGCTTTCATGAAACTTTGTTTACTATTTTTGTTTTCTATGTTATTAAATTTCTGCTGTATGTTAGGTATAGGTTTCCTACTACCTTCCTTGTTTGTTTTTCCTAAGTTGAATGCTTTATTTTTTGCTTTCAGCTTTTCTGTAGCTATTTCTAATACAAGAATTTAAGGGTGAATATACCACATGGTAAAATTGTTAACTGCATTCCATAAATTATGTAGTGTATTTAATCTTTTGGATTTAAGTGTTATTATTGTTATTATTATATATTTATTTATTTACTGAAACAGAGTCTCATTCTGTTGTCCCAGGTACAGTGCAGTAGCATCATCATAGCTCATTGCAACCTCAAATTCCTGGGCTCAAGCTATCCTCCTGCCTCAGCCTCCCAAGTTGCTCAGACTACAGGCATGCACCACAATGCCTGGCTAATTTTTCTAATTTTTTGTAGAGACGGGGTCTCACTCTTGCTCAGACTGATCTTGAACTCCTGACCTCAAGCAATCCTCCAGTCTCAGCCTCCCAGAGTGCTAGGATTACAGGTGTGAGCCACCACACCTGGCCATTGTTGTTATTTCTTTTTTAACACCACAATGATTTCAAATTTATTTTTTAAATTCAAAAGTGTGGTATTTTTCGAGATTTGTTATTGCTTCTTCTCTTTGTATTGCAGTAAAAAAAATAAGTCTATATGCTAATACCTTCTTGACATTGGAATAAGACAATTTTCTATAATGAAAACTATAAAACAATAATAGCATGCAAATATTTTCTTCCATTTTGTAGATTGTCTGTTCGTTCTCATAATAGTTTCCTTGGCTGGGCAGAAGCTTTTTAATTTGATTAGGTCCCATTTATTTATTTTTGTTGTTGCATCTCTTGTATTATTCTGGATAGAAATGGAGCCCATTCTAAGTGAAGTACCACAAGAATGGAAAAACAAGCACCATATGTACTCACCATCAAATTGGTATTAACTGACTTAACTGACCAACACTTAAGTGCACATATAGTAGTAACATTCAATAGGTTTTGGGCAGGTGGGAGAGAGGAAGGAGGTGATGCATATATTCACACCTAATGGCTGCAGTGTGCACCGTCTGGGGAATGGACTTGCTTGAAGATCTGACTCCTGTGGGGCAAAGGCAATATATGTAACCTAAACATTTGTACCCCCATAATATGCTGAAATAAAAAAAATAATAACATAAATTGAAGAGGACACACAAAAATGAAGATATTCCATGCTTATGGATTGGAAGATTCAAATATCCACACTACCCAAAGCAATCTACAGATTCATTGCTATCCCCATCAAAATACCGACAGCATTCTTCACAGAAATAGAAAAAATAATCCTAAAGTTTATATGGAACCACAAAAGATGGAGAATAGCCAAAGCCATCCTGGGCAAAAGGAATAAAACTGAAGGAATTATACTACCTGACTTCAAATTATACTATACAACTATAGTAACCAAAACAACATGATACTGGCATAAAATCAGAAATGTAGACCAATAGAACAGAATAGAGAACCCAGAAATAAATCCACACACCTATAGTGAACTAATCTTCTACAAAGATGCCAAGAACATACAATGGGGAAAGGACAGTCTCTTTAATAAGTGGTGCTGGAAAAACCAGATGTCCACATGCAGAAGAGTGAAACTACATCCTTATCTCTTACCATATACAAAAATCAAAGCAATATGGATTAAAGACTTAAATCTAAGACCTGAAATTAGGAAACTGTTAAAGAGAACTTTGGGGGAATGCTTCAGGATATTTGTATGGGCAAGGACTTCTTGATTAATACTCAGAAAGCACAGGCAACCAAAGGAAAATTGGACAAGTGGGATCACATCAAGCTGAAAATCTTCTGCACAAGAAAGGAAAAAATCAACAATATGAAGAGACAACCCACAGAATGGGAGAAAATATTTGCAAACTACCCATCTGACAAGGGATTAATACTAGAATATATAAGGAGCTCCAACAACTTGATAGGAAATACTCAAATAATCTGATTTAAAAATGGGCAAAAGATCTGAATAGACATTTCTCAAAGAAGACATAAAAATGGCCAACAGGTATATGAAAAAATTCTCAATATCATTAGTCCTCAGAGAAATGCAAATCAAAGCTACAATGAGGTATCATCTCACCCCAGTTAAAATGGCTCTGATCTTTTTGATGAAAGACAGAAAATAACAAATGCTGGTGAGGATGTGGAGAAAAGTGAACACTTGTACACTGTTGGAAGGAATGTAAATCAGTGCATCCACTATGCAAAACACCAGAAAGTTTCCTCAAAAAACTAAAAATAGATCTGCACTATGACCCCATAATTCCACTGCTGGTTATATTTCCAAAGGAGGGAAATTTCTGCACTCCTGTGCTTATTGCACCACTATTCACAATAATCAAGATTTGGAATCAACGTTAGTGTCCATCACTAATGTTGAGAGATTTTCATGAACAAGATTTTTGTTTTTTGAGAATTATCCAAAATCATCATTTCTTTTCCTCTGTACTTTCATCCTCCCTCACTCAAATTTTTTCTGTCTTTGTAGCTTAGAAAATTTACTGTTAAGAAGGGATGAAGAGGATATTTCTGCTAAAACATATCTTTGACTCAAACTATGGTTGTTTCTTCAGACTACATAAAAGACCCATAAGCTAGAGGAGCATTGAGTAGGGGTGAGAGGGCAGACATTTTTTTTCATAAATTCAACAAATGCTGAATAACTTACTTTTATGTACAATACTATAGAAGGCCCTGAGTAAACAGCAGTAAAAATGGGGAAAGGGCCTTATTCCTACTCTCAGAAAGCATACAGGACAAATAGGGGGAGCTTATCATGTAATTAAAATACAGGTTTACAGTTACTCTGTGAATGAAGTAGCTGGGAGAGGGATGTCTATGGATCCCACTGCAATATCCTTCCCTAAGCTTGGGGGATTCAGGATTCCTTCCAAAAGTAAGTACTATCTCATCTGAGCTACTAGACAAAGAAGCGTAACGAAGAACGTTGTAGGAAGAAGGATGAACATGAAAAAAAGTTTAGTGACAGAGTTTCAGTCAGTATGGCTGAATATTGGGGAGGAATTTTGGTCCAGA
This sequence comes from Varecia variegata, assembly GCA_028533085.1. Classification (NCBI taxonomy): domain Eukaryota; kingdom Metazoa; phylum Chordata; class Mammalia; order Primates; family Lemuridae; genus Varecia; species Varecia variegata. Next base: position 24,532,593 of record CM052443.1, read on the forward strand.
CCAATATGGAAAACAATAGAGGGAGAAGAAAAGTGAAGAAGAGCATTAGAAAAGTCTCCCATGGGAAAAAAAAATTCCTAACCCTTATTGCTACCTAATATTATATACCATTTGAACTTTATTTCTTTGAGTCTTTTGCTACCTGGTATCCCCCAAGAGTCTCCCATTAAAATGCAAATGTAGTTGGAAGGTGTATTAATCAAATCCCCTTTACAAGCTAAGAACTTGGTGGATTTTAGAATAGCTAAGGAGTGTAGGTGGAAAATTGCCAAAGAAAGCTTCACCCATTGTACAATTTTGCTGCAGGCTACCTCCACCGATAATTATAATGCCCCCCTTCTTCTCCCTGGGAGGAACTCTATTAATGCTTCAGTGCCAAGACCCTAAGGCAGGAGCTTCCAGGCTGGCTGGAAGCAAATAGTAGAGAAAAATGTCATAAGCACATCCTCAATAGATTTCCACCCATTTCTGCAGACTCTGAGATGTGATTCCAAAGTTTTCTGGGTAAGAATCCAGCTTTGGTCTTTTGAGATTCACCCATCACCAGTCTTTAATTTTTTCAAATGTTTAGAAATGATAATGATATCCTTCTTTCCTTAAGCTGTAAAGATTGCATTTTATTTGGTTCTTGGTAAATCAATCCTTCCTGACCTATAGGCAATACTTATGCAGCAGACAAATTTACAGTTGCATTGTTAATTTAGGACAAGATCAGTATATTTCCACATTGCTTAACAATATATAAAAATGGATAGACAGGAAGAACAAGTGTGTCAAATTTAAATAAAGTCATTGATTCTGAATATCTGTAGTGATCATTCATCTCTACTACTTAACCATGGAGATATGACAGGAAACCCTTGACTTGGGATGTGTAATTAGCTGAACCCTTTCTGTATCCACAGTATTATTTATTTTATAGTTTTCAGTGGCTGTCCCAGGCACCTGTATGAAATTCTGTGGCTACAGAGAGATATTTTTTTTAGGAAACAAAGAAAAGCTTAATAGAATTAACAATCAGTCAATGGAATGAGGAGGTGAGTATAAAAGAATGAGAAAGAAGGACACTGAGCGGGTGACTTGCACAGATGTCTTTAGAAGAGCCCATGAGGATGCTATGGACACTTTCATTTATTTTTCTTCCTCTCTCTTTCTATCTATCTTCCTTTCTTTCTTTTTAAAATTTTTTTGGTGCAATGGCTCTGACTTAGACCCAGACAATTTGGAAGGGGTATCTAAAAAATTCATTTATATAAGATTTGGACAATGCTGAGTTTAGTCTTCAGATGGCTACTATTTCCTCAGATTGGATTTACATGTCCATGATAATGGGAGAGAGCCTGAAAAATAAGAGCAGAGTTTATAGTATGCGTTTTTATTTTTTTTGTTTATTTATTATAGCTTATTATGGGGGTGCAACAGTTCTGGTTAAGTATATTGCCCATGCCCCTCCCAACCCCCCCGAGTCTGAGCCTCAAGGGTGTCCATTCCCCCGACAGTGCACATCGCACTCATCATGTAGGTATACGTTTTGTTTGTTTCAGACATATAGCATTGTTGTAGAGATCACTAAGATTGACTTTACTTAGCAAGATCTAACATTCTATTTTTAAAAAGTTAAATAATTTTAGTATCCATTTTTACACATGCAAATAATATAATTACCAAATTCATATTGTTTTGACTGTCCCCCATTCTCCCTTGCAAAACCTTTTTTGCCAGACTAGATATATGCCTTTGGCTGTTGACTTTGATGAAATGAACCAGATAATTGCTAAATTTTTACTTTATTATGTGCCCATGTAGACACAGTCTAATTGGACCATATAATGAAATGTTTAAATATATCCATACATTTTGCACAAAATGTAACCCCAAACCAGTCCTCCTCCTAGAACTTGGCCACTAGGGTATTTAAGGATGCACAACTGCAGCTGATGCAGAAGTTCTTTCCCAGATGTTCAATTTGACCTGGGGCAGCTCAATCAAAGTTTGTAAGGTTTCCAACATTCCTAGTGGGAATTTTCAGAAAAGGAGGCATATGGATTATTCTGGCAAGTAGAATATGCAGACAGAAACTCATGTACAATGAATTCAGAACTTGAAATCTCCCTGAGAGCAAGTCAAATAATAACATTATTTGTAACAATAATATTAATAAATAATGAAAGGAGCAGTGTTAGTGCTTTTCAAGGAAATGAATCAATAATCCATAAAGCAGTGGGAGTGAGAGAAGTGAGGCTACCTGCTGAGAGCCACAGCAGAGATACAGAAAAAAGAGAAAAACAAAACACATAAAAGGGGCTAAACCCACATACATAACAACTTTAGGGTCTAGGAAATAGGCAGGCAGAGGTTGGGGGGGCAATTCCCGTCTCAAAGGTTATTGTCTACATTTCAAATCAATTGGCTTTCCTTCCATGTCTTTATGCTAAGGTGTTCAAGTCATGTCCAAGCCATGAGGGGAAAAAAAAGAAAGCTATTTTTTTTATTTTGCATCTACTAAATTCAATCCAACAGTTACATATTGAGACTTTTCCATGTGTTCAACAGTGTCCTGGGCACAGTGTGTGATGATAGGAGTTTTAGGCTTTAGACTCAGTTCTAAAATTAAAAAGTTTTCTGAGATTCCACAAAGCATTTGAACTTTAAAAATATTTGTTTATCTGTAAAATGAAACTGTTAAACTTTCATATCTATTGATTTCTTAATATAATAAATATCAATATATTTATAGTGAGACTGACACAGAGATACAACAGGCAGGGAAAAGAAATAGAAAAGCAAAAACAAAATTTAAAAAAACCCAAAAACCTAAATAAATAAATAAAATAAAGGCATCCAAGACACATGCCATGGATTAGGTTGAAAGCTTAGATATTTGTTTACTTAGGAGATAGTCACATGTTCAAAAGGAGAATAGAATCTTTTCATTTTTTTTTTTCTTAAAACTAGATCTCGTGACATATGTTGTGTGCAATTTACTTAAATTTCAAGGAGTATTTACCTAGCATTCTTATTTTCTTAAACTCTTCTCTTTGAAAGTAGGGTACCATAATCCCCTTGTTCTTCCTTTATCTCTCTAATTGATAGTGCATGTTTTCTTTACTGGGCAGTCTTCCTCTCCCACTTCTTAAATTCTGGTATTTCACAAAACTGAAATGGAGGGATTGCAAAGGAAGAAGCCATGGTGTCCATATCAATGCTTTTAAAAAAGTAGCCTTCTTTGTCCTTTGTGCTCTCATTTCATCAATTATAAACCTCTTTTCCACAGCATATTATGCTCTATTTACAAGTGAGTGCTTCATTGCTTATCTACACTCCTAAGCTCTGAGCTACTTAAAAGAATGGGCCACTTGCTGAAGCAAAGAATGTATGTTTCAATGAATTAATTAGTACATGCATAAAAGGATGATTGTCTCCACCCACGTGGTAGAGAGAGGTCCTTTAAGGATATATTTGAAACACAGCCTAGCTGTTTAATTCTTTTTAGAATTGTCTCTTTATCTCATGTATATGTTCATGTATTCTATAACATCATCTATGTGTTCATCCTATCAGAGGCCACCATCACGTCTTTTTAATAGAACTGAAATTGGTCTCTGAATCTATTCTTGACTCCATCCAATCCATCTCGATAATGCAGATAGAGAGATGGTATCAAAAAGCAAATCTGAAACTGCCAAATCTTCTCCCACTCCCCATCATTAAAGCTTTCAATTAATCTCTATGGCCTAGAATAAAATTTAAAATACTTGTCATGATTTAAATAATATTTTCAATGTTTGGAGAGCATCCCATTAACAACCTTGATGTAATATTTTTAAAGAATAGAACAGAAAGAAGAGAAAATTCCAAAAGACATCGTCTATATTCAAGGTGATCATTATTTCAAGAAACATATGTGTGTGTCTGTGTGTGTCCATGTGCCAGTGTCTGAGTTTGTAATGTAAAATGCAACATTTACTATGGATCATAGTTTAATGGTCTTGCAAATTCTGGCTCTGCCAATCTTGCCACTTTATTTTCCTGCTAGCCATACTTATCTTCCCTAGCAGCTCAGCCAATCCATCTTTTCTATCTCAAAGACTTTGTACATTGTCTCTAATAAGCTCTTTTTTCATCTCTTTGCCTACCTAAATTATCCTCTAGTTCATAGATAAACAAAACTTCAGTGACAATTTCTTAACCTAAGATGACATTACTTCTTCTTTTTATAAAATGTCCTAACACCCTAAGTGTTTGTGATTTTTTTCTAACATGGATTCTTTATCTTACCCCATTATTTATTGAACAATATTATACAATTATTGTAAGCCTATTATCAGCATCAAACTTTAGTTATCCAGTTTTAGTACAAAAATAATGATTTTACCTTAATCTGTAAGAAATTTTAGGATATATTCTTTGTGATGATGGATGGTTTACATATGGGATAAGAAACTATTCTGGAGAATTCCATAGCTATGGATTAATTTCTCCTACTTTATCAAAATAGCCATTTTTAGCACAGAATATTTTCTCTTTTTTTTAAATAAGCGTGCCATGTCTTTATAATCTAGCCCTGAGTCTATACATTCTCTTCTGTTGAGAAATCAATGTCATAATACCATTTCTCTTTTGTTTCTTGAAGAGCAATCCCAGTGTTTAGGCTTCAGCTTCTTTAATTCACAGATCCATTCATGCAACCATCTGTCTATCTATTCAAACAAGTATTTATTAGTTGATTTTTCTTTCACATAACAGTCTAAGGTGAGGATTTCAGGATGTCAGTGGCTTTGCTCTAGGGGCCCAAGCTGATAGGAATTCTACTATATTCAACATGCAGCCCCCAAAATCAGCCTTCACTGGCATATCCACTAGCACAGAGGAGGAAACAGGAAATTCAGAGCCTGAAAATTCATCTTAAACCAATGAAGTGGAAGTTGCACATTGGTATTTGTTTCCATTGGTATTGGTTTCATTACATGAAGAAGCTTGGTTTAAAGAAAGGGTGGGATCAAGCTACCACATTCCAGCTTCACTTCTTTTACTGTGGAAGAAGGGGAAAGCAGATTTATTGCTAATGAACAATTAATAATCTCTACAACATCAACTTTGAGAAAGGAGCTATGTGAAATGTGAAGAAACTGAAAATTGGATTCTGTTATTAAGACATTTAAATGTAGTAGGAGAGGGAAAAATAGTGTCAAATAGTTATAATACTGTGCAAAAACCCTGTAAATGGTATCTGAGAGTCATAAATATTACAGAAATTTGCAGAACGATGGAAAGTTCCTGTTTGTGTGATTGAAAAGTTTCAAGACATTGATGAGAGGTTAGCTGAATTTTGAAGGATGAATGGGGCTTCAGTAGGAAAAAGTAATTATAAGAAATTTATCTTTTACCCTAAACTCTCTGTTGCTCAATCATTCCCTTTCCTAAACATGAATTTCTTACCCACTGCAAAATCGAAAATCTCATACACAAGTACATCAAGAAAAATATACACATATATTGGGAAATAATTGTATATTCATGCTAGCTGCTTAATATCTTATTTTTTAAGTTCTGTGGGAAACACTTTTTTCCTAGACCTGAATTAATTTCAAAGCACCCTTTGGAGACTCTCACACATTTTTATTCATATGATGGGAAAATACAAGCTCATCTTTGGGATCTGATTTTTATCTATATGGGGTTACTGGATCAATGGCTCCAAGTAAGTTGGCAAGTGAGCAGAGTCAGAAGCTGCTTTTGTGGGCCTGGTGCCCACAGATATTAGTCAAAATCAGAAGGGGGTCAGAAGGCTGCGAGGGAAACCTGCTGTTTCTTTATGGTCAGGTCAGAGATGATGCCATTACCTCCCATTGCCTCCAAGGCAACATAGAGAATGTCTACTTTGTCATGTATTTGCTCAGGGTCAAGTTTAAAACAGTGCTCATAGTACTGGGTATTTACAGCCTCATGGGCAAAGATATAATTAATTGATAGATCTGAGGAAGAAAAGAAAAAGAATACAAGAATATTGCATCTAAACAAGATAGAAATTTATTATTTTATTTCTCTATCATGTAAAAATAAAGTTATATTTCAGAAGTTCAGGGCTGGAGGCAGTGCTGCCAATTTTAACATGAAAGTTCTTCAGTTCTCACCATTTTTGTCAGGGTGACAGTATGCTCTCAGTTCTTGGTGTGCTCTTGGCTGAAGAATGACCAGACATATCAAAGTGTCAAGTCCAGACTATTATCCTGGTCCTCTGACTCCTTGCTTAGAAAAATCACCGGTAGGGCCAAAGCAAGGGAATAACCTCGGGTAGGAAGCAGTATCACAGGAGCAGCTTTTTATTGTAGAATAAAATGGGTCTGTCCCCATGATTGGAGAGAGACTGACTGACTGACTTACCAAAGGACCAACCAACTCACTCACTCACTCACTTTCTTTCTGATTCCTGGATTGTTTCCTTTTATTAGCACAGTCTGGGGAGACCTCTCAGGAGGTGTTGGATATTATCAAATGATCAACAGGTGTCCTCAAAATTCCATTTGTGTATAAGAGCTCCCTCTCCAAAAGCCCATCTGTGATGGGGAGTGAACCACAATGCAGATTCAAGCTAATGGCATACTAATTACCCTTAGGTTACTCTAGGTCACTTTCTAAATCTTGTTATGCCAGGGCTGGGGAATTCTGTGATTGATAAAGCATTTCTTCCTTCCCCAGGTGTAGCAGTTGTTTGGGATAGGATTAAGGGTGGGGCAACACAAAAATGGAGTGCCTGCCCTTATCCTTCTTCCCAGGTGGAGCAATTGCTGGAGACAGCACCAAAGCAGGGAACCCTTGTCCTGAGAAAAGCAGGAGATCCTAACTATCTACCTAACAAGTTCTCATCATTTTTGATCAGCTAGTAGGAAAAAGAAACTAGGAGCACATATTGTTTTCTGGGAAACACTTGGCACTGACACACATCAGTTCCTCTCAGCTCATTGGCCAGAACTTGGTTACTTGACCTTAATTGTCAGCAAAGGAGCGTGGGGAATGTAGTTTTTCACTGGAGAGCTATATGCCTGGCTACAACTTTATTGCTATAAACTAAACGCAGAATGTATATTAGGCTATCTGCCAAGTTTTCTTTTTGTTCTGGACATATCTACTACTCAGATTTAGCCACAGCTGTTAGAGTCCTTCTGTTGCAGGTACCAATAAATTCAAAGATTAAGCTTTTTGATTCACTATCTTCCTGAGATGAGATTAGAGGTTTCTGCCAGGAGTGCAAGTTGCTTTAAGGTGTAAACCAACTCTCTGTAGTGCTTTGCTTTCTCCAGATGAAGTAATAGCCAACAAAATCGAGCTCTAAATTAACCATTGTTTTCTCCCCATATGCCACATCTAAATATACTTATTAGAAATTTCCTTTTTTAAAAGCATAATTGTGCCTAATTGTTATTTAAAATTTTCACCAATTTACCCTAATATTTATATTTTCATAATAATTTAATATCTCCTTTTACTTCAAAATCCTAGAGGCAATATTTTTCATGCACTCTATTCTCCATGCGAAGAGTCAACTTGAAATAATCTGGACACATTTTTTAAAGCTCCATTTCACCTGAGCATTTCTGATATAATGAACAATAAATATGCTAGCTTTAATTGGCATTTGTTATGTATTAAAACTTGTACCATTATAAAAAAGAAAAAAAAATAGACTCCACTTTAGTTTTCTAAATTCAAATGGTATATGTATATATATTTTTGAAAGGTGTTTGAAAACATGATATGGAAATTGAGAAGAATACAATAAAAAGTTTTTTTTTTTCAAATTTTATTTTATTTGCTAGGCCTGTCATATTTCAGTTTGAAACGTTGGTTCTTGGCACGCCCGTGGCCAAAGAATGACCAGATGCACCAAAGTAAGGCAAACATGAAAATGAGGTTTATTGAGGAGAGAAAGATAGGATTACAGAGCAAGATTAAGACATAGGTTTACAGAGCCTGATACATACACCACAGATGACAACCAGATCCATTGTCACAGCAAAGGGAGAGCAAAAAGAAGGATGCAAAAAGGGGTTGGTTATGGTCCCAGTCTTGTTTTATGTTGCGTGGACTGGGGCCTCCCTGTGGCTCAGACATCACCATGGAACCACTTTGATTGAACTGTTGGGAGTTGCATGAACTCATCTTAACTACGCATGTGGGTTGTTCTATTTCAATTTCCGGACTCTGTGGTACCTATGCAGCTTGGCCTGTGGGCTAGAGAGTCCTCAGCATTCTTTTGTAGCTGGCATGCTGAGCAATGATTGGCAGATTCATAGGGTATTCCCTCCTCCCCCAGGTATGGCAGTCACTCAGGAGAGGATTGGGGTAGGGCAGGACCAACATGGAGGGCCTGGGGATCACCCTTGTCCTTCTTCCCAGGTGGGGTAATTGCACCAAGGCAACAGCACCCACTTTGTCCCTAGGAGACCTGGAATCCTTTGCTATCTACCTAACAGGACTTACAGGAAATCAAAATAAAAAGTACCACATACCACACTGGGATTTATGAAATATATCTTTTTGTTAGGAAAACAATCCACTTTCATTAAACTATTAACATGAACATGTATCACATGATTAAAAGGCAAATTTTATGTTACAGACAATAAATGCTTGTAAGTATTAATAGAAAAGAAACTTCTAAAAAGCAGATTCTGTGTTCTGTTTCTTCATATGATGTCTGTACTTAGTGGTTACACAAATGTTTGCTGACTACCTTAGGCTTTCTACTCTGAATCAAAGTATTAAAATGGGTGGCCCTAAGTTGAATGGAGATGATAGAAACAAAGAAGATGGAAATTATGCTTCTGTTTTAGGTATAAAAAAGGAAAAGGTGAACATCAAATGAGAGATTAGAAGGATTATATTAGGACAAATTAACTTATTCAAACAAACTTTTGGAAAATTATTTTGGGGTTATAGTCTACTATTCTGTCCAGGTATTCAAGGCTGCTAACTTCTCTGTGAGGTAGTCTTTGGTCTCAATTAAGATGTGTAGATTGTTTCCATAGCTTAGCTCTTATGAATAATGCTGCAGTGAACATGAGAGTGTAGATATCTCTTTGAGATCCTAATTTTGTTTCCTTTTATAGAAATATATACCCAGAGGTAGGAGTGCAGGAAATTGTGGTACATACATTCAATGGAATGTTATACGGCCTTAATGAAGAAGGAAATCCTGCCATTTGTGACAATATGGATGAACCCAGAGGGCATTATGTTAAGTCAAATAAGCCAGACACAGAAAGACAAATACTGTATGATCTCACTTATAAATAGAATCTGAAATAGTCAAACTCAGAGAAGCAGAGAGTAGAATAGTGGTTGCCAGGGCCTGTGGGAAGGGGAAAATGGGGAGGTGTCGGTCAACAGGGACAGAGTTTTAGCTACGTATGAGAAATAAGTTCTAGATATTTACTATACAGTGTAGTGACCATAGCAACAATACTGTATCGTATACTGTAAATTTGCTAAGAGGGTACCTTGTATGTTAACAACTGTTCTTACCACACACAAATAATAATAATAATCATAATGGTTGTGTGATAATACTGTGGGAGGTGATGAATATGTTTATGGCTTTGATGGTGGAATGGTTTCACAGGTGTACACATATTGCCAAACTCATCAAGATGTATACATTATGTACAGCTTTTTATATGTCAATCATAACTTAATATTAATAAAATGGTTGAATGAAAAAAAAAGAGATGAGGACAGAGCAAAGGCATTTCTTACCAAAATGCACACTAGCTCACCTTAGGATGTGTGTGGTCCCTTGTGCATTCTAAAACTTCCTTAAGGTGGAAGATTTCCGTAGGTATAGAGAAAGAAGGTGCTAAATTTTAGGGTAAAAGAATTTGATCTACTTGGCCTCTGAGTGCAGTGTCGGTAGAACACATTAACTTTTTCCAGTGCACTCAATTGCCCTGTCCTTCACAACTGCATCACTATGCTGAAAAATGTGATTTTCATAGAAATGTTCAATTTTGCAGCGTAGAGACTTTGTAAAGGGGAAAAATATCATTTTTTGCACTTAAACTACTCCTCAAATAGCTCACTTTAGAAAGTTAAAATTGGCCCTGAATATGATAACACTGGACCAACATATGTTGGAATTTTTAACCCTTTCATTTTTAGTTAGCTTTGCTGTCCTTTGTCTACTTCACAGCAGACATCCAGACAAGAATAAAATAAATCCCTGCAAATGTCTAGCTTTGCCACCTTGCCCCAAACAATTCTAAGTACTTGGATAATGAAAAATGCTCAGATTTTAGTTTTTGTCTTCATTTGGATACTTGAAGATGAGTATGATTTTTGATATTGAATCATACATATTAGGACTACAAATGAATATGGAAATCTTCCCATGAAAGACAGGCTGCTTTTAAGCTCAGTATCTTTCATCACTCCTCCTCCCCCCAATACACACACCCCACACTGCCCCCCACCCACACCAATGAGTCCTGACTTCATTTTCATTCTCAGTGTGCTAGTTTACCAGCGCCTTGTAAAAGATCTTCCCTTCCTGCAGTTTGAAGACTAGGATAAAGCAGTAAGGCTTTAGTCATACATATTTAAAAGTGAAGTTGCAAGAGATTTCACATCAGATGATAAGGCTGTATATTTATTTATCTTTTTTTTTTTTAATCATTGAGTGGTTTCTGAAGTTCTCTTTGACAACTTATCTATCATGTTTCCTCCATTGAATATTCTAACACTGTGCCTATTTAATCTTCTGATGTAAACAAAAGTTCAGTTTTTTTTTCACATCTCTTTCACTCTCTGAGAAAAATTTGAGACTGAAAGTCGATTTATCTTTGAAAAGCAACTATCCAAAGTAATGCAAAATACCCCTAAAAAGCAAAATGCCCAGAGAATAAAGGATTCTTTCTTCACCTTATCTCTCTCTCTTTCAATCAAGATCAATTCAGAAAATATTTATTTAATAGTCACTGTAGATAAACTCATTGTTTGGCACTGTGGGGAGAAGCAAAGGGGAATAAAAAAACACAATCTGTTTCCAGATGGGATTTACTATCTCTGGGGACAGATTAGCTACCCTTGGCTTTCCATATCTGCCTTACTAATATTATCTATATTTAAAAATTATTCTATGTTGACAGAATCCTACCCTATTTCTCTCCATTTTCCCTATCTCCACTCCCATTAATAAGCATTTATTCAATGTTGACCATTCACAATACTCTATTTTGTATAAGTAAGAATGCAAAGGGATTGCAGATACTGTCTGCCCCTGTCTTTAGTAGTTTGCAATTTCATAGTGGAGACAAACATATGATTATATGATTTAGGAACTAAAAAACAAACAATTAATGGTTACTTAGTTGAAGTGCTCAAGCTTCCTGTGGCAAGAATCCCTGGTGTACTTATTCAAAATAGTTTCCTGAGTCCTGAGCTGGCGGTTGCTTCTCTGCTTTAATGCTAGCTGAAGCTGATAGTTCATTCACCGCACTTTGAGAACCAAGACCCGACGACATACTGAATCTGATTTTGTAGGAAAAGGATCTGAGAGACGGCATTTTTAAAATAAGGACTCTCTATGTTTGGTCATGTTAGATTCTGCAACTCTAACCTCATTTTTACAGATTTAAAAAAAAAATATTTCAAGCTGATTAAATCAGTGTTTTCCAAAGATAGCTATAGATCAAGACGGCTTTTTGAAGAAGCCTTACTTTTTCCTACTGAATCACACTCTATGGGGAGGTGGTCTGGGAATGGCACTTTTCAAAACATCTCAGATGATTCCTATGCATAATCAGGCTGGAAAACTGCTCTAGAATTTGCCTGTCTTTATTACAGCAAGATAGAGGTTGAGCTAAGTTTTGTTTTGTTCTTTTCTTATATAGAGAGGCAGTGTTGTGTAGGGGTACTTGGAGCCCACAAAGTGAGATGCAAATCTGAATCATTACTCAGTTTTATAATCTCTGCTGAGCATTGTACTTTTGAGTATTGTTCTTCTTCTTGGCACAGAATGGAATTGCATTTCTTGGATCTGTGCTGTTGAGTTGGGCCAAATGACAAGTTCGTCTTATAGGAAAAGGAGAAAGTGAAATGTCAAAATATTTTTCTAGGATATTTGTGTGCCTGACTAGTGAGATCTGATAACTTATTTGAAAGTAGAGAGCTAAACTTCTCTGCATAATCTAGGTAGAGGGACTGATTCTGAAAATACTAGTCATGGGCCAAAGAAGAGAAACTCCACAAAACAGAGAAACAGGCAGAAGAGATAAGAGAAGAGTCCAGGGATGGAGGAGGTTGTAGCCGATGGGAAAGAAACATATAAGACAAAGACAACAAAAAGTATAAAAAGCTAAACTACTGTGAGATAAGAATGGCAACCCAACTGATTGAGTAAAAGATGTTTAAGAAGATGATGATTAATATCCAGCTTTAGTAATTTCTATATCTACCACACACCCTTTATTAGAGGTGCATTAACTCCCCATTAATGTGTGTGTGTGTGTGTGTGTGTGTGTGTTTGATAAGTGTGTATTGGAGACTTGAGCCTAAGGAAATTAGCTCTAAGAACTTAGATGTATTAATAAAGATTGATAACTTAGTACCACGTCTTTGCAAAATTAAAGGAAATAAAAACATCTTTGTTTCCTACTCATATCCCCTGTAAACTCCTACTCACCATCCCCTACAGATGAACCTCTTTCCTTTCCTGCCATACCCAAAACAAGTATCTGTAAGATATTTTGAGTGTTTGGGTTTTTTTTCTTGTGACTTGATTTCCTATTACTTTCAATTCATTTTTTTTTTTTTTTGGCTGTTGATGATGTTTTGTATTACTCCTCCAAGGATATTTTCATATTGAAAAATTCATGAACCAGTAAATTTTTACAACATATGGACCTTTAAGTGTGATATTATAAGGACTGTGGCAGGTAAGACACATTGCCATTTTGACTTGGAAAAATATAATATAAGGATAGCTAATAAAATTACTATGATGAATGAACTATTTTAAGGACCTACACTAGAATCTTGGAAATGGAAGAGAATGCCATCTCTGTGCCAGCTCTAAGGCATTTTGCAATTCATCACATGTAAACTTCTCAATGATCTATGAATTTGTGAGCTAGGTATTTTATCACCAATTTCTATATGCATAAACAACAAAAATCCCAAAAACTAGAAATGAGGAGTAAAACAAACATTTGTCCACGCAACACACCCATAGCTGGTAAGGGGCAGAGCCCAAACTCAACTCACGTTGTTAGATTCTGAAGATCCTTTTTTATTCGACCTCAACCCTTGGAATTTTTTTAGTCTGTTTTGCACCAGAAGGAAGATCCAGAAACCTAGGTGGAATTTAAAAAGAGGGAGATTTTATTAAAACTTTTTTAAGCATAAGACTATCCAATAATAAAATAGGTTGCCTCAGAAGTAGTTTCTTCTGCCACACTGGAAGGATTCAAAGGGAAGATAGATGACAGTCTGCCTGGGATATTGCAGAAAGGACTCTTTCTCTTGTCTGAAGTTGGATTAGATGTCAGCTAAAATCCTTTCTAAATCCCCAATTCTATGCCTCTAGGGTCCTAAACGTTGTGTAGTGTGGTGCAGAATATAAATGAAATAAGTTAAGAGAAGTGATCAACCAACAGATATTTATTACATTTCTACAATGAGCAAGGCATCAGGATTCTCATCTCACACCATGAAAACAGCTGCTTTTCTCCTTATTCCCTCATCTCAGAGAGTGTGAATCAGGCGTGGTGTCAGGAAAGAAGTAACCAAGAGAAAAAGCTGTCAGAAAAAGGACCAAAAAAACAAAAGCCAAGTGTTAACGTCTCACCATTTTTTCCAGTCTGGCTCTTCCATGAGCATCTTCTTAAAGTTCTGTGTTGACCTCTCCCCCGCCCCTTGGGTGTCAGAATGCGGGGAAAGAATCCTGCTGATTGACTCATGAAACACATTACCAGAAGCTCTCTAATTTGACAGTTAAGGCCACAGAAGCAATTTGTACTTTACTTAGAAGTTTATTGCATTTTGATAATTGCTTTTCCCCTTGAACTGTAGAGTTTTAAAATATAATTTTTGGCTGACTATAAAAAGTAAAAAAAAAAAAAAAAAAATCCATATAACTTTAAGAGCATTTTCAAAGCTTTTTAAAGTCTCCAATAAACTAAAGCATCCCAAAGTTACCTTGTTGAGTTGTTTCAAGTTAGCATCATAATAATGTTTTTTTTTTTTTAACCCTCTGACATCCAAAGCAACCAAGGAAAGAGAAATAAATGACAGAGAATGTCTTCTTAAAGAGCATTCTGTCCAGGAACAATGTTTCTGAAGAACACAACAAAGGGAAGGAACATAAAACAGCTTATCAATGCTTTTGGCAGGATTCTGTACACACACAAATAAACAATGAGTCTGAAGTGCTCGAATTCATAGAGTTCTGTAGTGAGTCAAACAATGCCAGTGAAATGAGCTTAATGGATAAATATTCCTATGGATGGTCATTTTCCAAGCATGAAAATCTATACAGGCTGTTAGTCAAAGGTATACACTGATTTATAAACATTATGAAAATAACTTACACAGACCAACCCCTTATGAATTACAAATCACTTTCACAAATCTTCTTATACATATTTTCTGCAGCTGGAAAATATTTGCATTGTATAGATCCAGGTAAATACTCAGGGATAATGGTGGTTTAAAACACTATACACCATTCTAACATCTTTCTTAGGATCGCTTTTGAAATTTTCCACTTACCTCTAGCCTTGTCTGTATGAGACTTAAATATTTAAATCAGTTAGTTGTCTGGTTTCAAAACAGCAAATCTACACAAGTACTGGTTAGCAAACCATCTGAAAATCAAAAGAGCAGTCGTCTACTTGTATATAATCATTTATATTTAGTCAACCATTTTCACATTTTATTTATTTGATTATTGTAACAGCCTTTTATGGTATTATTACTTCTGTTATCTGAAATAGGTCATCGAGTTTGCAGAAAGGCTTAAATATCTATCACACAGGTAGATAGTGATAAATCCAGAGTAGAAAACAAAATTGTTAATCATTCAAAATTTAAATTAGAAGTGCTCATTATAATACTGGTGAAGCAAACTATCTTCTACCGGACTTGACCCCTCTTCACCTTCATTAGTGAACATGGAAGCCTCAGATTGGTGTGAATTTATATAGTGGAAAGTACAGACACAGGACATACATTTCAAGTGAAATAGAAATATTTCAGGGAAGAGTCAATTCATAGAAAGCTTTCATTTTGGAAATGTTTTCCCTTTTCTAGTGCCACCAATCTCTATTTTATTATCCCATCTATGCAATAAATTCATGGATGATGAATCTATAATGGGTGATAAAGGGAAATTAAGTTAATAACAATAACTCTCATTTATCTAATGCTCTATACTTTTCAAAGTGCTTTTAATCATAAATGGTATTTGATGAAACACCCTAGTGAGGTTGGCAAGGCAGAGATTTGTAGTGTTCTGGCAAGAGCACCAGTTAAATGAGAACATTATTTTGTAAAATTGAAAGCCTTGTGAATAACATACACTCTATATATTAATATATAAGTATCCTAAAAAAGAATGATAATTCAGTTTGAAATAAAAACATTTGAACTCTTCAGTGGAACCGTGATACCTGCACACATATGCAGTGTGTGCTATCTTTAATTTAAAGATGAGGAAACAAAGGCAGCTAGAAAAGCAGACTTGATTACCAAGGCAGTTAGGACAGAACCAGCAACAGATTGCTTCAACCTATTGATTCAAGCTAAGATAAAAAGGGACAACCCCATTTCCTTATGTTGTATGCCCTACTGTCTCTGTTAGAAGCAAAATCTGTACTAAATGGGCCATGAGTCTGATCAGTGTGGCTTTTCTTGGCATTTTTGATAAGAATCCATATCTCAGGGCATAAAATGCTTTCTTTCCTTCGTGAATTTTGTGGAAGCTTTTTCCCGCTTCACATCACAAGGTTGTACAATATTGTATTGGGAAGCACTTTGAACTCCTAGGAAGATAAGTGCTATTTAATTGCAAAGTGTTATTAGTCCTATGACTGTCATTATGTGCACCAGCACAATTTTACTGTTAATGCATCTCGATATTACTGCTGTTGACATTCTTCATTTTTTTTTTTTTTTAAACTGGCTCAATGGCAGAATTGGATGTCTCAGGGGACTGGTTATTGGAAATTGGATTCAGAGCCTGTTGTTTCTAGGTCTTTCATATCCAACATATTGCTACATCACCCCATGCTGAATGGTATTTCTGTATCATTGATACTATCCTCACACATGATTCACGAAGCTACAACATTACCTATCAGGTTTACTTGATGGGATCACATCAATTTGCAGAGATATGTAGTTTTTTCTATTTAGAGCTAATGATTTCAACATGTGTACCCTGCAAAAATAATTTATTTTACTAATGGTATTCCATTTTCTCTCTTTCTTTATAGAAGAGACATTTGCAGTTAAAGTGTTTAATCTGAACTTACCAAGATAAACTCATATGGTATATTTCTTTAGGCTTCCATTTCCCTCTGCTAGCTATGCCATGACTAACTTTAAATTAATCACTCAGTTCTTTGCCATACTACAAACTTTATATCCCTTTCATTATTTGCCTCTCATTGTATGTTGCCAGCAGTTATTCCCTGAACTGTCAAATTCCCTATTTTCTACCACACAGAGGTATTGGCTAATTGGATGGTTTAGTGTAACATTCCTAGAGATCAGGAATGAAGTTTGCATTTAGGGGAGAAAGAAATAGAACTTTCGGGCAGAAAGGAAACATACATAGAACTGAACATCAAATGAGCCAAAGAGGTTTATAATTATTAAAGCTCCCAAAACAAAGCTACATAGGAGAACCATCTTTTATCCTTTATATTGCTTTTTTTCTGTATATAAAAGTATGTTCAAAAACTATAAATATGGTGAATTCTGGCAAAGAGAAACATGTTATGTAAATACAAAATATGCTCTGGACTTAAAAAGAGTAATGGTACATAACTTCTTTATAGGAATTTTGTACCAAAATTGTGCTCATTAATTGTTGATGTGCATTAAATATAGTTCAGTTTAATTTGAATCAATTCATTACATTTTTCAGTGGTCAACCATAAGTGCAGAGCAGAGTTCTTTCTATACTTGTTTACCATCAAGGACCTTAAAGCATCACAGGGTAAATAGAGTCTATATCCTTAAAAAAAGAATAAGGCAAAAGATATGGGTTAATAGATTATTTAGCTCAAAGCACTCTGACAAAGCACATAGCATTATACAATTCAAATCAGTATTATTATTATGATATAATAAATTATGCAGTAAAAGCAAGCTGTACTTTAGGGAATCAGAAGGCAAATACTAAAGTGATTTAGATGACAGTACTACGGCTTCAGGGGAAAAAGCGTGTTTTGATATCAACTCTAAAAGTTACGCTGGGCTTGGATGATCAAAAGTAGGAAACCGATCTTTGTCTTAGGTTAGATTTCCCCAGAAGTGAACCCTGAGATAAGTATTCAAGTACACAGAATTTATTTGAGAAGTGCCAACATGCAAAATGATACAGGGAAGGGGAGGTAGTAAGCTCAGGAGTGTGACTAGAACTTAATTCTGCTGGGAAACTCTAGGAAACATGCTACAGAATGATCTCACCCAAAAGACGAAAGAGCTCGTTTATTTGTAGACTGCTGGTGAGGCTGTTAATTGCTGGGCACTTATTGCCAGACACGAAGTGGCCTTCCAGAGTTGCAGAAAAAAAGTCCTTAGACATAGGCAGTTTGTAGCCTGCCAGAGCCACAATGGCAAGACCAGAAGGATACATGGGAAGGGACTGATAGTTTCTACTGCGAGATTTTTAAACAGTATTCAGGGGAAACAAATGAACCTCAACCAAATGAGAGAAGATGAGGAAACTGTAAGAGGAAGGTGCATATAGAAACATTGAGGTAAGTAAGTATCCATAATTAAAGTGGTTCACCTATATGTAGATCCTTGAAATCATGGCTTTAAGGTAGTGGAAAATGTGAACTTGCTTCCCACGGTCTATCTGAGGCAGATGCAAGCTTCCACTCATGAGTATATTTTAAAAGTAATATTTAGCATATAATGAAATGATAGATTATGCCACACGGTCTCTATCAGATTAGAATGATTGGAGGTAAGGAGAGAAGGAGAAATATCTCTGCTGGCTAGAGTAAATTGAGAAATTGTTTTAAAGGGGGCAAGAGATTGAATTGCTCCTTGGAAAATGGTTGAAAGATTAACCACATGTCTGTAAATGTGATATTCTGGAAGATACTAAGCACTTTCTGAAAAATATAAAATGTCATAATTTTCTCAAGGGAGAAAAACATGTAAATACACCAATAATCACTTTTTAAAAATTGAAAAGTTAAGAAAAAAATTAACTCACCCAAAAGGTGCTAGACACCATGATTTTAAAGTTTTATCAAAACTTCCTCCATTCCCACTGCTCCAATTGACAAGCCTTAAAAAAAAAACAAAAAAAAAAAACTTCAAGAACAAACTGCCCATTTCATACTCATTTCTTTTCTTTTTTTTTTTTTTTTTAAGTCTAGTTTAACATTGATTCAAACAAAGGGCTAAGGACAAAATAAGAAGATATTATAGTATTATTTCACTTATGAATATAGACATAAATTTCTAAAATGTTAATTAAGCAAGTTCCATAAAATATTAATACTTAATAAAGAAATATTATAATCAAAACTAAAATAGGAGATATTCTAGGAATATAAAAGATCATAGCCGAGTGTCGTAGCGTGTTTGTGTTGCTATAAAGGAATAGCTGAGGCTGGGTAATTTATAAAGAAAAGACGTTTATTTGGCTCATGGTTCTTCAGGCTGTTCGAGAAGCATCAGGCCGGTGTGTGCCTCTGGTGAGGGTATCAGGAAGCTTCCAATCATTGCAGAAAGCAAAGGGAAGAAGGCATCACGTGTCAAGAGCAAGCAAGCAAGAAAGAGGGGGAAGGTGTCGGGCTCTTTTTAGCATTTGGTTCTCTTGGGAACTGATAGAATGAGAACTCACTCATTGCTACTAGGACAGCACCAAGCCATTAGTGAGGGATCCACCTCCATAACCCAAACACCTCACTTTAGAGCTCACCTCCAACATCGGGGATCACATATCAACAGGAGATTTCGAGGTAACAAATATCCAAAATATATCAATGAAGAAAAACATGATATTAATAAATGCATGAAAAGCATATGATAATTTATAACATAATTTTTAATGTTTAATAGTTGAGGAATTCCTTAGTGTTAAAAACAGATCTAAAACAAATTTCTCAAATATAATTGATGAAGACATTTTAGATGCAATTATTTTAAAAACTGCATTAACACAATATCCCTCCAACTAACACCACTGTTTAATGTAGATTTTGGCCAATATAATAGGACATACAAAGGAAATATAATAAAATGTGTAGCAATTGTAAAGGAAGAAAAAAATATTATTATATTCAAATGAAATAATTGTGTACCTAGAAAACCCAACAAAATAAAACTATAAAAACTAAACAGGAGTGGGGTAAAGACTATATGTTACACACAACATATTTAAATATATAATAAAAATATTCATGATAATAAGAGCATTTAGGATTTAACCCTAGTGAAAATATAAAATAACGTCATGCCTAATATTTTAACACTATTGAAGAACAGAATGGAAGACTGGACCAAAACAATAAATGGAATAAATATATTAAGATACCAATTCTACTCAAATCCGTAGATATATTCAATGCAATTTTTATATGTATTCTAGCAAGATTGGAGTAAAGAGCACTTGATAAATTCATTCTAAAATGTGTAAGGAAGAATTAAAATGGATAATGAAAATTCAGAAAGAGAAAAGCAATTAATGGGGTGTGGAAAGAGACTTTAACTGAAAAACCATTAGGACTAAAATCATCGTATAGGAGAACTTGTAAATAGATCAGGAGAGTAAATTAAGAAGTATAGAAAACACGCATGTTATCATATTAGTGTACAGTTTAGGTCACATCAAAAATCAGTGAGTAAATGATGGATCATTCCTACATGGCATGGGGAAAAATTGATTTACTGTGTGGGGAAAATAAACTCTGTCTCCCACTACATAATGAAACTTGGGAGAATGGAAGATTTCAACTTGAAGGGTAAACTTATACATTACTGAAAAAAGTGGAGATTTTATATCTTCACGACCTTGGATTGGAGAAGGATTTCTTACATAAAATATAAAAAATACAAACCATAGCAGGAGATGATGAATTTGACTGATTGAAATGAAAATTTTCTGCCTAATAAAGAGTATCACAGATAATGTGGAAGCTGAAACTTAGTATAACTTATTCAAAGTATTGAGTAGTTCATAAGAATATCCTCTCAAATAAGTGATGCCAGAGTTCTTTCCTACTACCTTTGAAGTGAGAATGGGGGAATTTTACATCGGCTATTATTAATGGAAGTGGTAGAGAACACAATATTGCATAGTACCATGTTTAGTATCATGGACTTTGACCTCAGACAGGCCAGGGTAGAAGTCCTCGTTTGCTCCTTTCTAGCTGTGAGAGCTTGAGCAATTCAATTTCCTCTCCGAAAATAGAAAGGGTATACCACATATTATAATATCCACATATTTTGTATTCTTGGTATCTGTAATAATGTATACCTCACAAGTAGGATAAAATAATGTTTTTTAACATATATTTTTAGCGAATAAATTTTTTCTCCCTGTCTTCCATCATTCTTTCTTTATTTCCCCCTCCTTCTTCCTTTCTTTCCTTCATGCAGGTTACTGTGTCAGGAGATGGAAATATACTAGGGATTTTAGTCTAAAGTTTTGGATATTTAATAATAATAACAAATAGGGAGTGATCATATTGAATATTCAATAAGGACTATCTTGGCAAAAACACTACTAAGCAGATGTAGGAAGTATGAATTTCACAGCTTATAAAACTCAAGTTTGCAAAAGTAGAAATAACTTTCCAAGCCTATAATTCTGCTGATGACAGAAAACCTAATCATGTCAATTTAAAGTAAACTCAGTCATTTCTGTTTAATAGCAATCTTCTTGAAGTAAAATCTTATGGTTTATGGAGTGTTTCCTCTTTTCCCTTTCTCGTTCCTCTCTCTCCTGGAGTGAGATAAACTCCCGGGGCACTGGTTGGAAGAGAATTATCACTGTACTATCATCTTTTCGATGTTGCCTTCTACTGAGATGTAAGAGTAACAGCAATAACAATGAACACAATAAAAATTATCATATTAACTGATGCTTATTAAATACCTATTATGTTCCTGTTGCTATTATAAATAATGGGTGTGTATTAATTCTTTTTATTTTCACACCAATGCAAAGAGGTGGATTCTATTATATTTTTCCTCATGTTACTGATGAGAAACTCCCATAGGTCCTCAGCCTCTATTTTGATTGTTTTCCCACGGGATGTCTACATTTCTTACTACCTCCCCGGCACAAGGCCCACACATCTTTCACCCTAGCTTTGAGGACTCTTCAGGTCGGCTGGCTTGGTCTGGGAGACTTCTGCACCTTCTGAAATCACAGAGGATTTTAGATGTTATCCCACTTCACAGTGGCCTATATGAGACCGTCTGAGGCAACTCCTAGCCTTCATACCGGGCAATTGTTTCTCCGCCTGAAGGCATCATGCCAGCATCAAAAGGTATGACCTTCCTTACTGACAATTTCTGATTTTAACAAGAAGCTTAATACTTCTTTATTCCCAAAATGATGACACTAACATTTGGAGCTGATCTATGCAAATGAGGTGTTAGTGACGAGGAGATGGACATAACCCAAATGAGAAGATCCTCCTCCCCTCTGACTAGCCCTGATAAGAATGGCTGTCCTTTGGGATCCTATGTGTTATAGATCTCTCTAGATCAGGACCCTTCTTTTTACATTTCTGAAGGCACAGGACTAAAATATCCACAGGAGGTCTCTGCTCAATCTTTTCTCAAAGTAATCCTACTTCCTGAAGGAGAACTAGAAGGCAGTGAGCACGGTCATCAAAGAATGTCTTTGAATTGGCAATACAGGGGAGAAAATATAATTCATTGGATTAAAATTTCAGTGGAAATGTGAATTGGAGATGGGTTTTATAAAGGATAGACTGTCAGTTACACTAAGGAACTAATAAGCTGATTTCCATCCACTGGGACAAAGGAGAAGGAAAGTGGAATGAATCACCATTTTCCACTATAACAATGACAGTTGGAAGACTGTTATGACTCTTCCGATGATAATAATTTCCATTTCGATGGGCTCCTTTTCCAAGACATCTAAAGTATTTTACAAGTGATTTTTTGCCATCCATCCTTATGTCTCAAAGAGAAGAGATACAAATACTCACATCCTCATTTCATAGGCAGCAGATGTGTCTGAAAGTTTCTGAATATACTGTGCTTTTTCTAAAGAAATTTTTAATAAGGTTTGCTGCAGAAACTGAAGCATTCAGTCATATCTGGGAAGAAAAAGAAAGAAAGACAGAAGTGTAATATGTGGATGCAAAATCCCCTACAAGATCTTATTGTCTCCTTATAACCCATCTATTGAAAATGAGAAAATTAAAGGCTTAAAATGATATTTTCTGAGTACATATTACATTTTAGCTTTTGATTAATATCAGTTTTAGTCCTTTGACATTTAGACTTTCTATACTTCTCTGACGCAGATGTTATTTCATCTCTCATATCATAATATATGCTATTTTCTCCTTTATATATGCTAACATCTGGGACAGGCTGAGCGTACATTGGATGCTCTGTAAAGTTATATTTACTTGCTGAGTGTATATAATCTTAGGTGTGGAGTAGAGGTCCACAAAATTATTTAGCACAAGAAAGGAACTGAAGACTATATCTATCAAGGGAAGGAAAAAATCCTGTAAATGAGGATTTCCCTGATTCTTCAGTTGTCTTCTAGTTTAGAACATAATTGTACCATGCAGCATGATCTCTCTTCCAGTTTTTAATCTATTAAAAAAAGAGGATTTCTGGTAATTATGCAGGATAGGTAGAAAAATGGCTACTCAAAGATGTTGATATCCTAATCCTGGTAACCTCTGATAATGTTATGTTACACAGAAAAGGGAAATTTAGGTTGCAGATGGAATTAAGATTGTTAATCAGCTGACCTGAAATAAAGAGATTATCCTATATTATCCAACTTAATTGCAAGGGTTCTTTATATATAGAAAAAGGGAACAGAACCACCAGTGTGAGAGTGATGTGATATGAAAAAGACTCAATCAGCCATTGCTGGTTTTGGCTTTCCATGGATCAAAGAAAGTGGGCAGCCTCTAGAAGCTGGGAAAAGCAAGGAAACAGACTCCTCCTCCCTAGAGCCTTCGGAAAGTAAAGCAGCCCTGCTGACACCTTCATTTTAGCCCTACGAGACTCATTTCAAACTTCTGACCTACAGAATTGTAAGATAGTAAATTTTCATTGTTTTAAGTACCTAAGTTTGTGGCAATTTCCTACAGCAGCAACGGGAAACTATTAATAATACAGTATGCAATGCATGTTTAGAACATAATTGAATAAAAGGATGAACAACTAATATAAGTCAAATCCTATAATTTACTGATATTCCAAATCTGAATAACGGCTGGGAGAACTGGAACTCACAGGGTAGTTTCAAAAAATATAGTTCTAACTATATTTGATTTTTAAACCATGACACTGGCAATAGTCATACTACCAGTTATTTTAATTCTTAATTTATACCTTTTCTTATATCTGTGAGAAAGAGCATAGTGTGGTTGTTCATGAAGCATCTCAAAAACATTTTGGGAAGCACTCCAATTATATAATAATAATTACAACAGTATAGTTCTTACTTTGTGTTTACTATGTGCATTGTTCTAAACAATACACATACATAAACTATGTATACATACATAAACTATTTAATCCTCACCACAATCCTAGGAGGAAGCTGCTTTTTTTTTTTTTTTTTTAATCTCCATTTCATGGGTTAGTAATACAAACAGGCACAGAGAGTTAAAGTAGCTTGCTTAAGGTCACATAGCTAGAAACTAGCAGAGGCAGGACTTTAACTTTTAATCATTAAAACATATTCCATATAAAAAAATCTCTCCCACTTCTCAGTGCCACTTTTAATAGACAACCCTTGATTTAAGCATTAGTATGTTTTTTTTTCCTCTTTGGTCCATGTAAGGTTGTATATTCTAGAGTGAGAAAATAGTATAAGAATACAGAGAGAGTTCTTTGCTGTGGTTGTTGTCTAAGGCACAGGGAAAATTATAATGCAAAATGAAGCTAGAAGGGTATTTTGAGCTGGTTTTTTGGAGGTTTCTAAAGTCCACCAGAACAGCTTTAAATCCTCTTCAGTCGTCAGTAGAAAATTTAGTTCGTTTGGTTGTTTTGTATTGTAAGTTTGTTTAAGCACAAAAATGAAGCAATCAGAATTTCCATGTTAGGACATTTGACGTATATTGGTTTATGTGGACAGGATGCCAGCAGAGGCCATGAGGCATGGAGTTCAGTGAGAAGATGATGATAGTCTCACAAATGAAGGGTGCCAAGGATCTGAGCAAGACAGGAGACTACTAGAGTTGGAGAGGGGGGTTCTATCCAGGGAGATAGAACTGACTTGCAACTCTCTTGAAATGTAGGGGCAACAGAAAGCTGTTCCCCTTTGAGACTGTATGATGGGGAGACAGATGTATGTAAGTAGGGAGAAGCTCAGGGAGATTCACCAATTTGTGGGGAACCCCATTGTAACTGAAGGAATATATATATCTGAAGTATTGAGCCCCAGGGATAATAAGTACCTGGTTTGTGATTTTCTTTCAGATGTATTGCAAAGCCTTTCAATGAGGCCTCCACTTTGAAGCTACGTCTAAATTTCACTGATCATAATGTAATGATACTCATATCACATAAAAAAAATCCCAGGGTCTCACTTTGATTCTTAGATAATCCATTAACATTTCTTAAGTCCTGCTGCTCTGCTACCTATTCACACGCTCAGTTTCAGTTTGCTGGTTGCTCTACCCACTGAGGTGAGTACCTCCTGATAAAAATAGATGTCTTGGTAATTAGTAATTACGTAACCAGATGTGACCACATAATAGGCACCAGGACTAGAATTCTCAACCTCTCTCGGAGATCTTCAAAAGATGTCCTGAATAAGATCTAGCTCCTGAAGGTTAAGGTCGATCATACTTACCCATTTACTACAGATGAATCACACCCAAAGGACATTAAAATGTTGTTATTCTACCATTATGATATTAACATGTATGGACTTTCAGTGATTTCCTCGGGGATGGTCAGATGTTTCAAACATAGAAATAGGGACAGTATCTACCAGCTCAGCTTACTCTCTGCCCTGCTGGAATCTGCTTCTTCACTGCTCATATCAAATCCCCAAGCCATGAACATTTATAATGTTGCCTGGCAATCTTCTTTCAATTGACTGCCCCATTTCTATGTAGTTTAAAAATTCATCATACTTGAAAGTCATAATGGATGTGCAAATTCTCATTTTTGTTAGAATCCATCATAATGCCTCACAATCCATTGCAACAATTACATTCAATCATTATAGGAAAGCTCTCACAAAGTTTATTACAATAATGTTAAATACAGCTTCTCCATTGGTCTTTAACCAAAGCAATTTTTTATGTTGGAGTATAGTTTTATGAAGCTTGTCGAATGCCAACAGTTATCTTTTTAGATCAAAGAAACTTCCAAATGAGTGTTCGGTTATTTGAATCTTTCTTGATCCCACCTCCCTTACCCCCAATTGAATTATTATCTTTCTGTTCTATTTGTCCACTAAATCTTCTACATAGTTCTACAGTTGTACCTATAATGCCTTAGGTTTGTTATTTGCATCTTGTTTAATCCTCCCACTAAACTACAAGGTCTCTGAGGGCAGTGTGGTTTGGTCTGCGAATGCTGGAATCAGAACAACCTGGGTTTGTGTTCAGACTTCATCAGATCTCTACGGTATGTGACCAAATCTCTCTAATGTTCACTCTCTTCATTTGAAATATGGATCAATTGATTACAACATCCTACATTCTTATATCTCTTATGGGTTTTTGCAAATCAAATGAGAACACTCTGTAACCTGACAGTGCTTTGGAGCTGCAGATCTGATTTTCACTTGCCAGCCCATTTCCCCTCCCCAGTTCAGTTTTCTTGGCCCATCTTGCTCCATTCTTGCCAGATACTAACATGATATGTGTTGCTGGTATGAAATAAAAGAGATTACTAAAAACACATATCAACATTCCTAGATACACACACAGGCATGTGAGCATGTACACACACATGCATAAACAGATAGCAACTGCTGCCTGTAGTGTCCTCCTCGAACAGTGAGGAAAATGATATAAATAGCTGCTGTATGCAAGAACAGTGATCCACACCAGTGTCAGACCCTTCCCAAAGTCCACTGGGAAATTAGACCTCATCAGTGTCAAGCATCAATTCACAGTCACCACAACAAAATGGCAGAAGTTGCTAGAGTGACACGCTGTGCTGCTGAGGCCAGGATTCCTGTCACAATGAAAGGAAAAAGGACAATTTTCCTGAGATTTAAGTCTGTGTAGACAACCACCTTATATCATTCAGGACCACAAATTTCACATTGTTAGAGTTCCCCCAATGACTGTCCCCAACCACCTCCATATCACTGTCTATAGTTTACATGACTTTTTACAGAGTAAACTGGGTCTGAACTTGGCATCTAAAGAGGGAGAAGGGCCACCACCAAATTACACTCGGTAAATCTTGACAGCTTGAGGCAAACCTGAGAAGCCTGGAGCTGTTGTCCCCCCTGGGGCCCCCCTCAAAAATGACACATGTATCTCATGAAGATATCCTAGCAGGTAGCATTTGAAAATAAATAAATAAGTCTTACTAGAGAACACTGTCAGGTAATAAGTATCGAGTGGCTTCAGCAACTAAAGACATCAGCCTCTTGGGGATATGTTAATCTGCTTGTGTCTGCTAGGAGGAAGGATGAACAGGCGGATGAAAGTCTGAGGCTGTCAGTGCCTTCAGGGAAGTGATGGGTGAACATCAAACTTCAATTCAGATGAACATCTCAACGCCCACGTAGGAAATTTACTGCCGGGATTGGTTGATTGGGAGGGGTCAAAGAAGAGGAAATACACCCACACAGTCACGACACACACACACCTCACCAAGACAGCATGACTCTAATGGCGGTAGTGAATTTTCATAAACAACAAGGAGAAAAAAATAGATGCTGGATTCAGAGATCTACACAAGATAGACTGCATAAATGTTAATGACAACAGGACAACAGGCTTCAGGACAATCCCTTATGAATTCTGGCCAAATGTTAGTATGGTACACTAACAAATAAAAATGCCACTAAGATGAGTGTGCTTAAGAAAAAGAGGAAAAAAGTTTAAAGTAAATGAAAAGCATACCATAATATAATGTTTCATAATCGGGAATTTGGGATAATTAAGGACAGACTATGAAACATTATCACTAAGATATCTTGCTCCAATTATCAACCAAGACAAGAATTCTACTTAAAGTCACATCAACTTTATTTCTTGAAATACCTTTTCTTTTTAAGATGCAGTAATTTGATTTGTTCACATTCAAATTTTACAAATTAAAACTTTAAGGAAAATGGCAACAAATCAATTTTTAATTTATCATGTGACTCTAATGGGAATCATTTAGAGATTTAAACTCTTAAATATTCAATTCTTAAATGTGTCTTTCTGCTATTTAATGTCCAATGAGCTGCCAGAAACAAAATTATATGCATCACTACCACAAAAGTAATAATAAACATGTTTGGAGTGTTTTTTATTTTTTATTTTTATTTTTGCTTCTGGGTCCTATGTCCTACATTTTAAATGGATTATGACATTTGATCCTTACACTAACCGTATAAAATTGGTATTTTTCCATTTTAATAGATGAATAAACTGGTATTTAGAGAGTCTAATTAATATAACAGGATTATATACGAGCAATGGGTAGAACAAGAATTTGAACCCAAGAAGTATAAAACCAGAGCCCCCACTCTGGGGACATTTATTATGTTATCTTCCTTTTATTTAACTTATGTAATCAACCATGATCAGGTTTTGTGATGAGTGCTTTTTTTCTTGCAAAATGACACACCCTGCAGTAGAATAGTGTACAACATACCTTCCTTGAGACAAATTCTAATCCATCAAAATTGTTGATTAAACAGGTTTAAAAGTAAGCAATTTAACAGAAACAACCTGGAGGATTCTATTTATGAAAATAATGAAAACTGCTATGGCAAAAATAAAATAGCTATATTATTGCTCTTTTTTTTCCGTTTCTTAATTTGGAATGGGAGAACAAAATGTATTTTATTGTAGAACTACAGCTATGTGAAGAAAGGTCGTCTTGCGGACATACCACTCACAGGTCACATATTGCTACATATTTCTTGATTTCCTAAGGTGGGTCCAATTCCATATAGTGTGTCCTTTTGCTCTGGTAGTTCTCAGACTGTGCATACCTATGTTTTATTCGGAGAATATAATCACTGCATATTAAGAGTACTGATATTCCTTACTTTAAGAAATTGACTATAGCTATGTTTATACACCTAGAAATTAAATAATGTACACATGCATGCACATGCATATAGAAGATAGACACATCTGTGCTTTAAGTTATGTGTAGTAAATTTTAGATGTCTACTGATTTCTATTGTAAAGTGAAGCTTATATTTTTTGAGAAGCAAAGAAAAATACAACTTAACCCTAAGACATAATATAATCATACTTTAAAATGCAGCAAATCCTTAAAAGGCATACACTGAAAAGAAATTTAGTCTTATAAAAAAATGCTAATGATACTATAAATATGTCATATTATAAATGTTAATTAGTTGGTATTCTTTTTTATGTTTGGGAAAATGTACTGAACGTCCACAGGGAAGAAAAGTCTGACAGCCTAAGAGGAGAGAACTTTACACTGGTCAGTAAAGTTCTTTAGCTTTTAAAAATCTTTGTCTCCAATATTCTACAAGGGGAAGACATGTCACTATCTTTCTTCATCAGATCCTTTGCCCAGCACTTCATGGAACTTATGGCTTTAAGTTGAGCTGAACAGGTGGAGAGAGAGGAAATCTCAATTTCTCTCTCTCTTTCCTTACAGACAATTAATAAAACAGTCCAAGTTTGAAAGTATTAATAACAACAACTGCATATATTTACATATCAATAGAGATACAATGGAATGTCAAAGTTAAGGAGTTTCTTTTATTGTGCAACTACACTTATATATGTAAATATTAATAAGTGTCTCCTCAGATTAGCTGTGTTAATTCAAATGTAATATTTTACATATTTTTCAAAACGCTGAATTTATTAATATATTTTGTTACGTTCCTTTTAGTTTCCAAGCAAAAATTGCTAAGTTACTTAGAGCAATAACGTGATGTCCCCAAGAACTTTAAAATAAGGGAGCAAAATTGGTCTCTAGGTGCTAAACTAATAAATACATAATATACCATCAAAAAAATATACACAAACATAGCATTAGAATGAGTCCAGGGCTACGACAGAATCATAGTCTGGTTGAAGACTTAGGTATGTAGAGCACAAAAGGGGTAATCAGAACCTTAGATAAAGAAGAGGTCAACTAGAAATATTCACCTAAATCGTCCCTGGGATGGAGGCTGCCCTGGTTCAGGGGTCTGACTTACTCTTCCTCATGTAAGAAATATCTACACTTTCTGTTTCCATGTTTGCTTATTAAATTGCTGGTTATAATTTAACTCTTCATGCAGTACTACTACAGAGAATGGTAGTCAGAGCATATGTTCATCCAGGCTATTGGCAGCTATTTTACTAAGTGTCAATTATTATATATTGACATAAGATTAGGGAGTGTGAATATGCACATTAGTATCTCTTCAGGTCCAGAATATTGTGTAGTTTCTTTCCTTTCAAGGCTAAAGGCCAGATCTTAGGCAACATTACTTTGATTAGTTCTATAAATAAGTCTTTTCTAAAAATACATAGTATGACCCATGACTTCTCTTGCCAACTCCAGAATTGATATCTCTGTAGCAACACCACAAACTCCCTGCACCCCTCTATTTGGAAGAGTCCACACAGGTATATTTCAATGCTACTGTGTTCGGTAATTGGGTTGACCAAAGAAAAAGAAAGAGAAAGAAGACAAAAATGGATTCAGCTGAGACTGGAATCTCCAAAGATAAGTGGTGTGTAAGAAATTAAACAAAGCCTAGGAAGATAAACAATATGGGAGTCCACGTGTGGAACAAAATTATAAAGGATTAATGGCTATTCACATGGCATTAGCAGAGGATAAAGAAAACTAAAAGAAATCCTGCCTCTCCTTAAGAGGGAGGCAAGAGAGTGCCTAACATAGCTGAATCTCTACAATTTAGAGCAAAGACTAACAATCATTTTGGACAGAAAGGACAGTGTCCTAAGGCAAAAGGTTTCATGATATCCCTGATTTTCAAAGGAACTTTTTGAACCTTCTAATTAGGTGATGCTTCATTATGTTCAACATGCCTTTTTCTATAATTTAATTGAGTTGAGTATGTGGACCCTAATTATTAATAGCATTCCTCTGGCAATTTCATATCCTGTTATTATTCAAGCAAAATGCAATTTTTTAACCAGCAAAATTCTTAGGGTAATTTACCAATATCCCTTTCTCTATAAAACCTATTTCCACATAATGATATTATAAGGCTTTGCTAACCTCCCGGATTCATTTACCACTTACCAAGTACTTATTTAACACCCATATGTGCATAGGGAGAGTCACCCTGATGCACAACTTCTGGGGCAACATCAAAACATTAGAGTGGAACCTTGGAGTTGTACAGTGTGAAAACCTCATGGCCACATGTGGCAACTTATACCTGGAATCTGCTGAAAGCTCTGGGTGGCCAGTGACCTGGGAGGCCAGATTCTTGTCCGAGAGATTGTAGTTCTTAAGCTTCCATGATAGGTTATGTTAAAAAGGCCACCAATGAGAGTTAGACTGGAGAGTGAAGGAGGCAGTTCCTAAGATTTATGACAACCAGCTCCTAAATGCTCTCTAATGACACAGGAACTTTGCAACCTCCATAGGAATGCTCAGAGACAGGGTTTCTTGACTGTTTGGTGAGAAAGAATTTCACTTCTATCCATAATTAGAAAAAATACAGATACACTGAGACCAGATGATGATGAATTGAAGAACGCTGGAGAAAGTTGGATTGGAGTAAGAGTCAATAAGGATTCTGTATAAAATTTTAAATAAAGAATCAGCTGGCTGATACCTCGTGGCAACTGGGTGCCCAGGGAGCACTGCAGGGAAGTTCTAGAAGGCAGGGATAGGTGACAGTCTATTTGGAGGGAGAAGCTAGGATGTCGCTGTTGAGCTGCCAGGTTTAGATAGCAAGGACACTGATTTATTTGGAATGGATGCTTATCTGGAATGCTTTGGTAGCAAAAGATTGAGATTATAGCTAGGAAATAAGGAAAGAATAAACTCCCTCATCTCCACTTAACATAAGATGCGGCGTCACCAGAAAAACAATGATGTGATGTCAGTATGGAGGTGAGCCTGCCTAAAACCCACGCACCCACCGGGGCCTAGAGAACCATTGAGTCACAAGTGTATACCAATCCTAGGCCTGGTTATTCTTGTACCTATTTCTCTGCCTTCCATTCCTGTTATCAAGAGTGATGACTCTGGCAGGCCTGGCTTTCTGGGCAATTATGGCAGCTGTATTCCAGCTGGGTTTGGCCAATGGGAGGCAAATGTGAAAGGTTGGAGAGAGGAGGAACAGCACAGTCAAGGTTCTTCTCTCTCTTTTCTCTTGCATTAAATGACATCCGTGGAGTAGGCCACATCTCTCGGATCCATCCACCACTGAACAGGCTGTTGGGTTTCAGTAACGTCCCCTCTTTCTTGAGCCAGCCTGTGGATCATAGCTTCTTCCTGATTAAATAATCTCTGGGTCACTTTACCATTTCCACGGGCTTCTCAGATTCACCAATGATTGTCTGATAAATTCCCTGAATTAAATCCCTCTGTTGTGAATGCTGAGAGAGGTTTCTGATTCTCCGGTTTGGACCATAACTGAATGTTTGAAACTGAACTTTTTTTTGATAGCTGTTGTTTGTTTGGTGTTTGTTTTTGACTCCTGCTGCTTCTGGGTTTGGGGTTTTGAAAACTGAAGGTAATCTTTAGAGGATTTAGAAACTTAGGAAAACTCCATTCAGTATCCCTCATTTTTGCTGATTATCATGGTGACTACAAAATTTTTCTTCTTAATTTACTGGTCCTCTTTTTCCTGAAAACTTTGATATTATCTGCAGTTAGATTATAAACTAATAATGCTGCTAGAGACTGAGCTGGATACTTTACTTGCAAAACCACAAGGTTTTCTATTATCACAGAGGAACTCGTGATATCAAATATACTTGAACACTTTGTATTAAAACTTACATACATCCAATTCAACCCAATATTAGGAAAAAGAAATTGATGTTTGGTGGGTAAATTATGAACATACTTAACTGGAAACTTTGAATTTGTTTGCCTGTTGTCTCTTTTCCTTGAATGTTTTTTAAACATCAAACAAATTCTTCAAGAGCTACCACATTAGTAATTGACTTTTCACTGGGGAAATAATGTTGCAAACAGCTCAATTTTATGATGTATCTACAATTTTAGAAAAATCAAGTATGCAGCTTCAAAGACCTAACAGTTAAAAATGAAATTTCCTAGGGAGGCTACCTTATTGATGGGTAAAGTTCTAAAGTTTTTGAGGTTCAGTTCAGTGAAGTATCCACATGTTAGAATAATCTCTAACTTGTCTGAATATGTTGCAACTGTAAATTGAATCTGAAAATATCCTCAAGATAGTATTTATTTGGAAACTTGTCTACTACTGGATTTTCTTCTTCCAAATCTAAAGGAAAAAAAAAAGTATATATATCACTCTTTACTCTCCCCTATGCTCTCTGCTTAAGTATTACTAAGTGTCCTATTTAAGAATATGATTCATGTTGCTATACAACTTGATGGATCGGTGCTCAGAGAATTAGGAAAAAGGAAGACTGAGTCCAGATGTGAAATAAAACCCAAATAAATGGCTGTTAATTAAATATTACATCCTAATAGATGGAAGAAAGAGAGAACTGGCAGAGGGCAGAATGATAGTATTTATCAGGAAAAGATTTGCAAATAAATAGTTTCTGTTGTGATGTGCTTTATATTTTATTTTATAGCAAATTGTATGCAGATACTTCTAGAAGGGAAAAATGCAGCCCTTCAGATTTCTGTCCATTTGTTTAAAGATAAAGCTGTTTTTTTTTTTTTCATAAAATGAGGAAGATAAGAAAATACAAGAAATATATTCAACAAACCGTAAAGGTGGATGAGATGATAGATTTTGCTATCAGTTCTTCTGATCACGTTAGCAAAAAATCAGTTTTGAATCTTGAGTGACTATTAGATTTGTGACAAGGCATTGGGAAGAAAATACACTGTGTTTTAGAGAAAAATAGTTTTTTTATATAAATGTTCATATAAGGCAAGATTGAATCTGGGGATTTAAAAAAGAACAGGTGCTTGCATCAAAGCTTTCAAATCCATCCTTCAAAATTCTGAAAACTTAAGTAATTCTATTTTAAAGCAAGACAATATCTAACTGTAAATATTACCGAGGAGTAATTCCACTTAGGAAATAGAATGGAAAATATGGAGGATATTATTTTAAAATAAAGATAGGAAAAGAGTGAAAAGAGATGCAATGCTTTTATATTTTTGGGCTATTAGGGAGTCAAAATGGTGGCTGAGGTAATAAGAAATGAATATGCAAAATTCCAGCGCTAAGTAAGGACTTTTCCCAAAATCATATGATGCAGCATCTATTTAATTTTTAGGAAAGAGAAGAAATTAAAACTTTAATATTTTTCATCTAAATTATTAATATATTTAGAAACTTTTCTATTAAGAAATGCAATATTTGGCTATGTGGCATTATGTCTCTGAAGAAAAATATATAACAATGACTTTATGAGAAAAAGACATTCTGGCCACAGGCTTTGTAAATTACCTGGAAGTGGGCTATATATCATTGATTTTTTTAGGAAAAGTTTGGAAGACCTAGTAGAGAATTTGCCGCAAGCTTTGCTAATTATTTAAAGCTGGACCGTGTGTCACTTGTTTTCAAGAAAATTAAGTACCTGGAAGAGAACGACTTTTCTTTTAAAAGGAGACAGAATAATGGCCAACAAACACATAAAAAAGTGCTCAACACTTTTTTTTTTTTTTTTTGGAATTCAAAAAACACAGTCATATCCTCTGGAATTCTATTAGTCCATGCACATATTGAATTAGTTCTCTGCTTTATATACCAAAAATAGGTGAAAAGACAAGCCCTGCCATGAGGCTATATTTCATTATATGGAGGTTTAAAAATGCAAGTAAATATTTTGAAAGCAGCAAACTGTGTAGTTGCTCTTCTTCCGTCTTGGGACAGGGAAATTACGCTAGTCAAGATATTAATAATTAACATTATTTATCATAATCTAAAAACTTTGAACTGTAATAGTAAAGTAAGCTTACTTTTTCCTCACATCACAGTTTGATGTTGGTAGAGCAGTTCTCTATACTATAGGTGTGTCGTGGAGAGCATATGTCTGCTAGGATTATTGTGGCAGGAGAAGAGATAAATGAAGGTCAAGCACTTGTTCTTGACCACTTCAGTCAGAAGTATCCCTCACTGTCCATTGGCCAGAAGTGGTCACATGGCATCCACCCACTGGCAAGACAGCCTGGGAAATGCAGGGAAACAAATGGAATGTTTGGCAATATTGTCTCTTCCACAGATAGATCACTATACACGTGTTCACAAATTTGTTTGCAGAATAGTGGTTGAAAGTGAGGAATAAGAAAGCAATTCCACTTTAGATTTTAATTCTTCAGTGGGTGAAGTCCTCACACTGGATACAAGAATAGTCATTAGGCAACAGATGTAAATGCAACAGAAAATTGTTTCTATCCCAACTTGACAAAATGCCTGGTTGGAATTTCTGATCTCCATTATAGTTTACCACAACTGTCCCATGGGTCTTTCTTCAATTATAAGATTCCAGGTGTGACTTAGCTTAAATAGCTATTTTCAGGAATATATGATAGGTTTTGCTTTAACAGAGAGGTAGGTATCTAATTTAGGGGGTAGATCATAAAAGCCATTGAGTTGCCCTCAAAGAAATAGAACACATTAAAGTAAATTTGGTTTACTAGTTCCGTGGAAATTAAGACAAAATCAGCATTATATAATTCAACACATTATTTCCTCCTCAAATTGAGTAGGTGTAAGGCTTTCCATTACAATTCAACAATCATGTCAAATCTTGAGATCCAATTGTAGCTCACACGCTTTTGAAATGGTTGACTTGGGCAAGCAACCAACAACAGAAGCATCAGGCAGGTGTTCTTAAATCGTCTGCTGGTTTCCATTTGGTTATTCTTGCAGGCCCTTTGGCGAGGCTGCATGCTGATAAACTCAAACCTGTTCATTGTTTGGGATTCATGGTTCAGGAAACGCATGCCTTAAAGAGGATGGTTTCATGTGCAGCTGACACCCAGTGATTTCTATTTACCTAAGAGACTGTGTGGGGCACCATTTGATTATGAAACATATGCTGCAGCAGCAGGGTTTGAAGTAAATACAAACAAAAATGTACTATTTGGCTTGTGCATATTGATAAACAAGAGCAAACTATGTTCCCAGATGATATTTAGGTTACAAATGGACGAAATAAAATTCTGAAGGGTGTTTTGGGGAGTCAAAATGCCCCAAAGTTATACTGATAGGGGGTAAATTAGCATGAAGGAGTGTAGATCTGGAGGCAGACTTGAAAGCTATCTTGTCTCAGTGGAATCAAATCCCCCATGTTTGATTGGCATTAGTGTCCAAAGTTGGCTCAAAATAACTTTGTAAAACCTATTTTATCATTTTGAAAATAACTTCCATTAAAATATTTAGGGATTCTGTAAGTGTAAAAATGTGCAGCCTGTTTTTTGTCTACTAGTTTAAATTGTTTCATGGGTGAAGATTGTACTTATCGGCATCTGTGGGATCCAGGGTATACTAAACTGCCTGTGTTGTTACTCAAAAGCTGGAAGATTTCCCCCTTTCCCTAATAGACTGGGCTGTAATGTAGTGATTCTCAATCTTGTCTGCACTTTGGAATCATCTGTGGAGTTTTATAAAGTTTAATGTCTGAGTCTCACTACGCATCCTAAGTTAATTGATCTGGGGTGTGGATTAAGCCCTGCAATTTTGAAAGCTCCCAGGTGATTCTAATATACAATCAACTTGAGGACCATAGTTCAAACACCTGCTATGGGCAACGCCTCCTTTTGGATTGACAAAAGATCTTTGAAAAATGATATAAGGGTAGAGGTTGACAGATTCAATGTCTAACATGTTTATAAAATAACATTGTCTTATGAATGTGCATGAGAAACTCAATAAGGGCCCAGAAAAGGGGAACAAGAAAAAGTAAAAAGTACATTAAGGAAAGACTCCAGTGCCAACATTAGCTTTGAAAAATTTCATATCTGGCATTTGGTCATTATGAGAAGGAGGATTCCCGTAAGTTTTCTAAGAAATATCATGGCGTTTACTTGTATACTTTGGAAAAGACACACACAAAGGATCAACCAGGTCGCATTTATTTTCTTAACCCTCAACTTTCTCATCTTAGAAATAAGTTTGGTAGATAAGAATGTCATGAAACTCCCTTCGAGGTTCAAATTCCTATGATTCAAAGGTAAAACTGAGCTCCTTCTTGATTTGGTGTCTCTCCACATTTCTCCTAACCAAAATACAGCTTTTCCAAAAATTCTCCAATTATCCTATTAATTTGAAGTCACTTGCTGGGCCCCAGGAATCCTGAAGTTCAAAAATGGTGTGGACTAGAGTATAGTTTGTACAAGAAGTACCATCTGGGCTTTCACAGTGAGCAGAACTCATCTGGATGCAAGCATTCATTATCACAGGTGATACTCCACAATGGCCTCAGCTAGGCTCTATTTGTGCAGGAACAAGTGTACATAAGTCCAGAAAGGCAGAACACTGTGTATTTAGACATTCAAGTAATTATCAAATAAATGCAGTGAAAAAACAAAACAAAACAAAACACAACACAAAAAACTCTGCCTAAATGTCAAAAACAATTTACTCCCCATACAATGGTGGAGATTTTTACTACAAAGTCAGCATTATCCAAAGAAAGCTCAGAAAAAATAGAGAATAAAATGTATATGCCATGAAAATTACAAGTGAAAATTACATAAAATTGACTTTCATTTTATTAATTTTTGTTTGAAACCCCTCTTGGTGACATGTTTATTAATATATCATTTATCTGTTTAAAGTTTTGATATTTTTGAAAGCACTTTCACAAGAAGCCCTCATTAAATCTTTTCTTAAAGAGAGGAATAAGTGATTCATCATTGGATAGGTGAGAAATCAAGAGGGTAAAGTAATAAAATAATGAAATTAAATTGGAATCCTAAAATCTAAAAACTAATCATCTTCTGTTCAGATCCTTGCTCTTGTGAGAGTGCACCCTAAGGCCAGTAGAAAGAAGACTCTGCCTCATGTCACTCAGCTCGTTAGTTATAGCAAGAGGGAGGAAGTCAGTGTTCAATCTCCTACTCTCTTTCATATTTTATGTTGCTGTCTTTTGGATAAAATTATATATATGCTTAGGATTAGTTCTAATCCTAAAACTTAATACTATTTTAGGACAATCACTGCCTCCCAAGTACTATGAAATACCCCCTAGATGTTCTTCTTTTGAACTCCAAGACGCTGGAAGGTCCACATAATATGGTAAGATCACAATGTTCTAGATAGAACTTGGGAGGTATAAAAACCAATGTATCTCACCGTATTCTGAGAAACTTAGGAAAGAGTACCCAGGGGTCATTTTGAGGGCCTACATGAGAGGTAGCCAAAAAATATCTATAACTGATTTAGTGATCTGAACAGATCTGAATCAATGCTGTCAAAATACTCATCTGTAGAGCATTGTTAAAAGATGGATTCCATGTCATCCAAAGGGTAGTATATTTTATCCCAGCTATCTCAGATAGGCCCGAGAAGGTTAGTCCTTCAAACTGGACTTTCAGAGCTCTCAGTGGACACACCAAATTTAAGTGTTTTATCATCCTCAAAATCTGATTGGACTTATATTGATCTCTTCTTTTCTGAACTCACATAATTACAATAATAAAGTTATTGAAAATAAATGTAGATGAATGGTATCTTAGAGTTGATTTAGTTCATTTCCCAGGATTTGGTGAAGAGGGAGTGTTATGGCTAAAGTCTCAGACTTAGTTGATTGTGTAACCGAGAGTTTAATCTATTCAGGTTCTTCCCACAACCTTTTAATTTCTTAGTCAATCATAAATTGGTACAGCCTAATCTATGAAAAGTACATGTCATCTTCCTCAATGGTTTACATTTTGAATATGTGAAGGTTCCTGTCACATATTTCTGAGATTTTATTCCTTTAGACACAAATTGCCTTTTTTGGCATCTTCTATAGCCTAAGACAAACACAGTACGTATCCCAGGAGACAATGCAAAAATCACAGTTGGTTAATCTATTTCAGTCAATTAAATAATTGTTTCACGAAGAGAATTCAAAGCCATTTGGGGCCAAAGGATGCTTATTTTGATCTCCAACACCTCTTTACCTCCCCTTCCCCCGGTTGTTTCATTTTTAGAGTTGCTTTAGAGGTAAACTGAGAATGAATCTCTCAAGCAGAATGCAGGAAAGGCAACATTTAGTCCAGGTGTTTTGAGAATTGAGAGGGTGTTGGTTTAGTGGGCAAGTTCTAATTTGGATTTTAATAATGGCATTCCCAAGCAATTAGCTGAACACACAGGAGGAAATTAAGGAGGAGGTGGAGAAAGAACAGCAATTTATGAACAGCAGCATAACAGGCAGCTAAATGGGACTCAATTCGGTTCATCTAGAGGTAAGACACCCAGGAGAATTAGGCTACAATGTTGCCTTTCTCTGGTTTAGTAAAGGATGGTTGCATGATCTCATGTAGATCTTGAAACCACCTTCCTTATATTGAGACTGTGAGTGAACATGGAGAGTGGTGCACACTTATTTTGTGGCATATCTGCCCTTTTTAGTAGACTACAGAATGCCTGCTTTCTATTTGCTTTTGCCAAAAATCAATTAAAATCAACTGAATGATTTATACATATTTCTCTAAAATCTTTGGTGGAAATTTTTGCAGGAGTAAGATTAAAATTTCTTATTTCTATATACAATTAGCAAAGTTTGCCCCTTACTGAAATAGACAAGATTTTAATCCTTGTATTAGTTTAATCAGTGTTCTAAATGTGTGCAGAGAAACCAATGGATAACAAGGCATTGGCTATTGCAGTACAGTGTTTTCTGAAAGAGAATTACATAAAACAAGATATTTTAAGATGGAAGGGAGGAAAAGAAAAGAATCTGTCATCATACATTCATTTCTTCATAAGTGCATGTTGAAAGCACTTGGAGTATTGAGAGATGTGGATGAAAGTTTACAGTATACATTTGTCAAGAAAGATTATAACACCCTCCTCTCAAATCCTAAAAGAATTGAAAATGATATTGTATTACAAATCTATCTCTCTAATTCTGGAATGGATTTTTCATTTGTCCTTTTAAAGAATCAGACTTTTAGCACGGTAATTAGCCAGTTTACTTAACTGAGAAGCAAGCATCTCTGTGATCACTCAGGCTGACAGAGAGAAAGCAGGAGAGTGAATCCGTATTCTAATGACTGCAGATGGCATCACCATCATATATGTCTCATCTGTTCCTAGGTGAAAATTTTCTTATCAATCTCCATACTTATGTCCATTTCATACTGGTGTGTGTATTATTTATTTATTTTTTTATGTGGCCACTCATTTTCCACTGGGGTTAGTAATTAAAGATTTTCCAAAGTAGATCATAGTTAATCTAAGTGTGTTCTTCCCTCCAGAGCTTTATAATTGTAAAGGGACTGCATTTATAGCTATATACATTGCCTCTTGTTCTCTTGTTTTAGCCATTTCCCAAAATAACAGGTTTTTTCTTTTCTTTTTCTTTTTCTTTTTTTTTTTTTTCTAACTAAAGACATGGCACAATATATAGAAAGAGATTTAGCAAGGTAAGAGGGATTGGCAAGTTACAATTCTACAGTTAAAAAAAAAAGTCACCAGCATCCAGAAAGGGTGGTCATTTTGGCATTCAGTGGGAAGATCAAATGCAAGAGCAACGATGACAGTGCTCGGTTGCCAAATTCCTCTTTTGGCTTGGGAACAAATTGCTTATGGCTGTCCACTCCTGATAGCCACCTTCGTGCTTAAGAAACCTATTGAAAATGTGGGCAGTTACAGCCAAGTTCATTGCCTCATAAAAAAATCAGCCTACCTGAACCACATTACCGACCCGTTTGCTGCCTGTTTTGATTGTCTCAAATGATGATCTACTTATTTGGGTTTAATGCATTAAATGGACATCTTGAGTTCCCTGATTCTGATTTTCAAAGCTGCTCTAATGTAGTGGATAAAAGAATATTAAGGAAATGAATATTTGTCCTTTAATAGATATTACAAAGGAGAAAAGTCACATTTACTCTAAAGAGATCCTACTGTACTTTTCAAAGTTGAATGTTTCCATTAATATTTTTATTTTTTTGTTTTTAAACACTCTTTTTATTTAACTAACACATAGAAAGGTGACACAAACTTGGAAGCATAAAAGTGAGTTCAAATTTGATGGATTTTGCACAATAGTCAATACTTGTTTTAGTCAATATCATTTTGAGCATTTAAGTCCCTGATTAAGAAGTTAGTAGTGACTGTCTCCACCAGTGTCTGTTCCTTTTTATTCAGAAATGTTCTACTAATCTTTCTTCTCTGTTTCTGTGAGCACATAAAACAAACAAACAAACAAACAAAAAAACAAACAAAAAAACTTCTCGGCTCTTTTAAGGAAAAAGGGACTGCTCCTATTCTCCAAAAATCCAAAGACAAACATCCTTAAAAAGTATTACTGGCTCTGTGTTCCCTATCTGAATTAAAAGCAGTGGATTCATTTTCAGGGATTAAATTATAAAATATTCTTGATATGTGAAGATAATAATCCACAGCCTATAACTGAACTGCTTGTTTTCCATTTTCAGAGATAGATTTATGTTAAGGATCATGAATTTGACCCCAAAGGACACCACAAAGTTGACAGGTAGATCTGTCATGAGCCTTTCTCATGGAATCAGTTAAATATCCCTGTTTACTAATGAGATTTCCTGATTTGGCTCAAGAGGAACTCACTTGGTTGGAAGGGTATTAGTCATTCAGCTTGACTGAATAACCATCTAATTGTATAAATTCTTCTTCCCTGGACTTAAGTTTAAAGTTAAAAAGAGAAAAATACTATAACACAATTGAATTGATTTTTCTTTTTTTAATCAACATAGGATATCTGGGAAATTTCTTGAAAAAGGGATTAAGCAAACAAATGTGATTAAACTAAAGTGAGATAATTATTTTCAGCATTAATTCCTAACCAATGTCAAAGACCTGTGGTGTTATCAGGCAGTCCACAGAATACGGAATATATTAATTGTCTGTCTTGGAAGACTTCATATTTTAAATGTCACTGGAAATTTAATCCAATTATATAAAATAATCTTTTGAAATGCATGAAAAAGGTTTGTTTTCTGAAACTAACCACATGTCTTAGTCTACAATTATTTTTTTCCCTGCAGAATTTTCCTGTGGTCCAATATTTACAAATTGTAAACATTTTGCAATTTTATCTAAATAATAGTACTATTTAGGTAAATTACAATCTTTTAAGATAAAAAAATATTTTTATACCCATTTTCCTGGAGAAATTTTATAAGATTTATTTGAATGCAAATGTGATTGGATTATATATTGTGGTAGTTCAATTTCTTCTCTTCCATCCTGAATTTCTAGCAATTGAAACTTCCTTTTATCAAACTAATAAGCAAATATCTCCAGAGAGCAGTATTCCCTATGCTTTCTAGGGCAATAGCCAGAAAAATTTAAAAAAAAATTAAAAATAACAAAAAATGGCAATAGGAAAAAGAATCTAGCAATTCCTTTAAAACTGATGTTTAGGACAAGGTCTATCAATCTATGCAGAGCAAAGTGGGGAGGTGAAAAATAATGATTATATCGTAATATTTTATAGACTATTGCACAACTATTTTACAGCATTCTCATATTAAATCTTTTTAGAAACTCTAAGAAATATCTTTAGCATGAGACAAAGATACAGTAAGTAATCTAATTTACTAGTTGTGCAACATATGTGAGGCAAGTATTACCAAAACTTGGCTAAGGGCTAAGGCACAGAGTAGTAGCTTTCCTGTCCAAGGCCTTAGGGATTATACACAGCAAATCCAGGACTAGAATCCACATCTTTTGGATCTAAGTAATATTTTTCAAGGAACAAAAGCTGTCTCAAATCAATAAGCTGGTGTTAATGGACCATTAGCAAAGTGAAAATAATCATAGAATTCCCTTCAAGAATCTCTTTGATGGTGTGAGCCTGAAATGAAAGGGGTTGACCATTAAGATATCCCAGGGAAAACTTCTTGTGATATTGCTTTCAATTCTCAAATTTTACTTTGTGGCATTTGGTTATACAATTTAGGTGCTTAAAAGGCACAAGATGCTGCTATGCTCTGAAGAGAAGAGTTTTGAAGACCCCATCCAGCTTAAATCTCACTATCAAAACCGTGGATTTCAAGTTTCAGTGTGCCTAGGGGTCACCCAAGGAGCTTATTAAAATGCAGAATCTCATTCTGGGGCAGAGCCCAGAAATCTGCATGTTAAACAGGCATCCAGAGTGAAGCTGATGTAGATGATCCAAGGATCCCATTTTGTGTAAAACTAATCTAAATTGATTTTGAATTAGTTTAGAGTACCAGATGATAGAATATAGTAAATTAGGTGGGTGCATTATTAGGCACTGTTTAAGATAAGTAGCAGTACTTTTTTAATTCTCAAAACAGATTCTGTTAGACCAGAGGGAGTATATTCCCCCGCATGGCCAGACCAGCTAGCCTCATTGCTGACCTAAAGGGACAGCTTCTAGATGAAGGTTGTAGCTAAATTTTTATGGCCCATTTAGTCCTTGGCCTCTCTGCTTTGCCTAACAACAAAGGGGCCAATTAGCAAAGATGGTTTCAGTACTTTTTTCAGAGACAAATCCCTTCCCGCTAGGGAATGATATAAGCCCACCAAGGTACTTTGCATAACCTGAAAAATCAGTTCTATGAGGGGCTGAAAATTCTGCTGGTGGACTAGAGGAAAACAAAGCCATTAATTTTTTGTGGATGAGTGAAAGGTTGGCCCAGGTGGGTAGGGACTAGGGCAAGGTAGAATCAGACTTTTGAAAAGTGGTCGCACAAAGAAGGCAATTTTGTCTGCGTGTTTTAATTGTAATGATGACACTGAATTCTTACATTTCTATTCCTGAAGCATCAAAACAGTGCAGTATATATTTATTCAGTGCTGTTTGGAAAACAGCACAAAATGAAGAAATCTAGCTACATAAAAGGGGAAACAAAATATAATCTTTTACACTGAATTTGCGTAGCAGTATCTTATAAAATCTCTGTGTTTCAGGAAGCTTTTAATCTATCGCCCAGCTCCTAAGTTTTCCATTGAAAATACATTTTCATTGAATTACATTTAAATTATTTAGCTGTTTTTATAGGCATAAGGTAATCAGATACATAATGTATCATACAGCTCCCCAAACGTCCCTAACGGATGCTATCTTTCTGCTAATTAAATCTACACCACTGTTAAGAGAAGAGAAAAGGGTTTGAGGTTTTGAGTTTTTCAGGGTTTTTTTTTTGTCTCTTTCTCTTCCTCCCTACCTCCAACCTTCCCTACCTTCCTTCTTTCCTTCTTTCCATCTTTCCTTCCTTCCTTTTCTTTTTTG
This sequence comes from Varecia variegata, assembly GCA_028533085.1. Classification (NCBI taxonomy): domain Eukaryota; kingdom Metazoa; phylum Chordata; class Mammalia; order Primates; family Lemuridae; genus Varecia; species Varecia variegata. The sequence goes on from CM052443.1 coordinate 24,576,725, forward strand.
TTTCTTTTTTATCATACTCAGTTTTTTTTCTTTAAAAGGAAAATTAAAGGTCAGCTGCTAATTAGCAACTTTTGAAAAGTATCCATTAATATTACATAAATTACTGCCTACAAATCCAGTTACATCCAAAGAGGTCATATTGGAACTAAATAGATAATTTAATTTTCAGGGCACATTATGAAATGAGGTCTATAGGAGAAATCAATACAGGTACAGAAGAGAACTAAGTTATAAGTGTGTGAATGTGTATGTGTTTCCCCAGGTTTTCTATATATATTTTCAAATGCTAAGTTCTACTATAATTAGATGGAAGTACCCTGGATGCTCAGTTAACCTTCCCTGTCATTGCTGAGACCAACAGCGAAAATTTACCCAGTAGTACCTCAATGACAAAATAATAATAATAATAATAATTAGCAATATAGGGGAAAAAACACATAAACTAATTTAGAAATCCTTCCCAGAAATTTAGAAATGCTTATATTTGGGTACAAGAAATAGGGTGTTCTGAATATTTGTGCATGAATTCATTGACTTAGACCTTCAGAAAATATTTATATGCCCAGGTCTCAGTATGTATGGCAGTACATATAACAATCAAATTCTATCCATATAGCAGAAAAATTGCATATTTAAAGGAAAGGTACAAAGTAATAAAATCATTACCACCTAAATTATCTTTAACTTAATACTTTTCAATGATTAGTTTGTCCTGTTGATCCACCCCACCAGCAGTCCCCAACCTTTTTGGCACTGGGGACCAGTTTCATGGAGTCTTTAGGTTTCTCTAAATACAAGGTCATATTGTCTACAAACAAAGATAATTTGACTTCTTCCTTTCCAATTTGGAGGTCCTTTATTTTTTTCTTTTGTCTGATTGCTCTAGCTAGAACTTCTAATACTATTTTGAGTAATAGTGGTAAAAATGGGCATTCTTGTCCTGTTCCAGATCTTAAAGGAAAGGCTGTCTGTTTTTCCCTATTGAGTATGATACTTGATGTGGGTCTGTTATAGATGCCTATTATCATGTTTAGCTAGGTTTCTTCTACACCAAGTTTTTAAAGAGTTTTTGTAATGAAGTGATGTTGAATTTTATCAAATGCTTTTTCAGCATCAATTGAAATGATCATATGTATCGTGTCCTTCATTCTGTTGATATGATGTTTTATGTTGATTGATTTGCTTATGTTGAATCATCTTGCATCCCTGAGATGAATCTCACTTGATCACAGTGAATAAATCTTTTCATTGTGTTGCTGAATTCTGTTTTCTGGTATTTTGTTGAGGATTGTTGCATCCATGTTCATGAGAGATATTGGACTATAGTTTTCTATTTTTGTTGTGAATTTGTCTGGTTTTGTAATCAGTGTAATATAGGCCTCATGGAATGAATTAGGGAACATTCCATCCTCCTCAGTTTCTGGAATGGTTTAAGTAGGACTGGTATTATTTCTTCTGTGAATGCTTGGACAAATTCAGCAGTGAAGTCATTGGGTACTGAACTTTCTTTGATGGTAGAATTTTTTTATTACTGATCCTTAATAAACTTTGTTACACACTTGCCTTGCTTTTAGTGTGTCTGGCCATTCTTCGGCCAAGAGCACACCAAGAACTGAGAACAGACTACAACCAGACATTCTCACATATGGATATACATTTGTTTCAGCATGATTACCTTAAAAGATTATACGTTCTTCATGGGATTACATTGCCATATTCATCAAAAATCAATTGATGATAATATGAGTTTATTTCTGGACTCTCAATTCTGTTACATTGATCTGTGTGTCTATCTTATATCAGTTACACACTGAGTTGATTACTAGAGTTTTATAATATACTTTAAAATTGGAAAGTATTAGTCCTCCAAATTTATTCTTCTTTTTCAAAATTGTTTTGGCCACTCTAGATCCTTTGCATTTCTGTATACATTTAAATCAGCTTGCCTATTTCTTCCCACCGCCTCCCCCCCACGCCAAAAAAAAAGAAAAGAAAAAAAAGCTGCCAAGATTTTGGTAGGGATTGCACTGAACCTATTGATCCATTTTGGGAAGAAATGCCATCTATACTGACTCTTTCAATCCATAAACATAGAGTGTCACTCCATTTATTTATGTCTTCTATAATTTTTTTCAGCAATATTTTCTATCCTTGACACATTCGTGATTTTAGGGAAAAATTATCTAGACTTTCACCATTAAGGATAATTATCATTTCAGCTCTAGAGTTTTTGATGTCTTTTATCAGATTGAAGACATTTCCTTTCATTTCTGATTTGTTGAGAGTTTTTATCTTCAATGGACTGAATTTTGTCAAATGCTTTTTCTGCATATATTGAGATGATCATGTGATTCATGTTTTTTATTCTTCTTCAACGTCATAAACCTTGGGAAGGTATGAGAATATTCCCAAGATAAAATACAGATCTTTAATCTCATTAATGTTTAAATTTTTATTGAATAAATGCTTCTCAATTCAATGTATGCCTTTGTTAATGCCCTGCCAGGGTCCAAAATTTGTTGTTTTGACAATCTGTTTCTAGTTTTATTATTGTTTTTTAGGGAGTGGATTTGCTGTACTCATCATTTAACCATTCCAGAAATCACTCCACCACCAACACATAGGTATTATTCTTGATCCAATTATTTAATTTCACATTTAATACATCCTCTGTAAAATGGGATTAATAACCCTCCATTGGGTTGTTGGAAAGATTAGATATATATTTAAAAGTGCTGATTGATGCATCTTGCACATGGCACATGCAATGGACATTAATTGTGTTTGAAGCTAAGATGAATGTAATAGAACAAGATTATTAACAGGTGATTTAAAAAGGCTTTGTGGAACTTCAGTAAAACTTGGGATACCCCCGTCAAACTAAATCAGGTCCACTTTCATAATCTGCCTAAATTTTATATTTAGCTGCACCTTAGCTAATGCATATAACAGAAACTTTGGTATATATCTGATTTATTGAACTTCTTTGGAAAGGCCAGTAGCAATATGCTTGGTACCAGCATACCATGATAGCACAGATGCATTAAAAAATAAAAGTTACTGCTTATGAACAGGTTCTGTGTATAACAAATATCTCACATAAACAAGCAGAAGAATAAGATTCTTCAAGTCTAGACAAAATCAAATTTTCCATTTCAAGGTTTATTTTTCCTCTTCCCCTTAAAGATTTTGATTTTTTGCTGTAGAATATGCGTTCTTGTCTATTCAAATAGTGATAATGTGTAGGAAATTAAATGGCAAGGAAGGGACTAAAATGTTATATGCAGCTTTTATCAGTTTACTAATGTGAGCTAGGATTCATCCCTATCTAGAAGGTTCCACAATTATAACTGACCCTTATGGAATCAATATAGTATTCTGGAATTCTCCAAAATAGAATGTTCTCTACCTTCCTGCTCTAGATTACTCATTAGTACGATTTAATATCTGTCAATAATGGCTTCTTGCAGGGCAAAAGTTATCCTGGTGGCAATACCACATTTATTTCATATATATATATATATATATATATATATATATGTATATTTATATAATTGTGTTGATTATATACATAGATTTTTTTTTAAATCCCAGAAGAAAAAACATAAATAAATATATACAAAGGGAATATAATAAACAGTGACAACTGGACTAAGCTATTTTGATCTTGCATACATGTTTTGATCTATTCTTTGTTCCCTTTCCTCTATTCCTTCTCTTTCCATAATTTTCTCAACTTACTTTCTCTTATTTCTCATATCTACTTTCCTTACCATCTTGTCATACACAAACACTGTCTTACTTTTCTCTATATTTTTTCCCTACAAAATGCCTTACTGATAACTCTTTGTCTTTTCTGTACCATTTCAAACATGTCCACGCATATTGGGTGCATTTTATACCCCCCAATAATCCACTCTAAGAAGTAGCTAATGTTATCTTTCAAATAAACAATTTCAATCCTAGTAGCCATAAATATCTCAAAGATGATTCTCTTTACAACATTTTCATTAAAGCTGGGGATTTGTTTGGTGTTTTGGTTTTAAACAAACACTCATCCCAGCAGTGCAACTCACCAATATAGAACAGAATTACAATGTACTTCCAGCCAAATTCAGTTTATTGTCAATTTCAGTAGTGTTTCTTATGGTAGCAATTATTCTCTGTAAGCCTGCAAGCAAGCAGCAGAAAAGTGAAATCATCAAAGAGTTTTTATCTGCAGCAATTCCAGAAATGGCAGGTAGCTGATAGTTTAAACTTTAGTTCTCTGCAGTGGAATAGTGCAAATAGTAGAATGCCATCTGCCTGCTCCTGGAGGCTTTCTGAAAAATATATCCAAGTTAATAAAGTTTTGGGGTGGTATCTGATAACTTTGGTTACTATTGCACTGGATGCTCTGGCATATACATGGCTGGGCACTCCTGGCCAGACAAATTTTACAAGTTGGAGTGGCATTATTTTTTTATGTATATGAATCACATAGTTGGATGTTTATCTCAATTTTCTAATTACCTGAAGCTACATCTTCTAAATGTTAAGTTCCTTAATTTAACCTGGTTAATAGACTGACTACTGAAAGTTACATTAGCAGGAATAAGTACAAGAAAGTGTGACCAGCTTTGAACTTATTCTTGAAAGAGTTGTTCTTATGAGTTTTCGAGATCATAGACAGTTACACCTTAAAACAAAGGAGAATGGATTAAGGGATGATTGTAAAATGTCATCCAGTTTATTCTTCCTATTGTTGATAATTTATTTAAAACACCCTAGACAGAAAGTTAATGTCATTTTCTATAAATGTTCTAAAAGAAGATTTTATTTTGTATTTCTTTAATCATTAACTCAACAAATATTTATTGATCTCTCTTATTTTCATGCTTTGTGGGAAACGTGGGAAGGAAAAGCCTTGCAGTTAAAACCATGAACAAGATAGAACTGTGCTCTTAATGCTTATATTCCAATATAGAAGAGTATTAATGGTATAGTTGCTTGAGTGCAATTGTAAAAAGTGTACAAAGTAGTGAAACAGAAGATGCTATAAAGACATACAACAAAGTGACCTGCTCTTGTCTCTAGATTCTTCATTGAGAAATTTGCTGAACCATATAAGGTAAGTTGAAGTTAACTCAGCAGTTGAGGAGGGAGTGTGGAAGAGGCTGTCCAGGAAGAGGGACAGAGTGAGCAAAAGTCTTGAAACAGAAAAGAGCACAAAATTATTTTCAAACCCAAAAGAAATCCAGTGTACTTAAAGTACAAAGAGTAATGGAAAAGTGATGCAAGGTGAGGTTGGTAAGGTAGTCAGGGTGATCGATTTTGTTTCCACCAAATTTGTGGTCTGTATATGAGTACATGTGAAATGAATGTCTGCATAGCCAAACAACATAGAAGTGTGGCACAGAAGATGGGTAAATTTAACAGGGAATGTTCATGTCAGTGTATATCAGCTCATAAAAGAATTTCAAAAAGAGCAGTGCTACCTAGAAAATGAATATGCATGTATTTCTTGAGGAAAGCCATGCCTTAAAAGAAAAAAAAAAAAAAAAAAAAGCAGCTGCTCATCACAATGCAAGACTTTAAAATATAGTTAATAATGGTGAAAACCAGCCAGCTAGGTTTAGAATTATTAGAAATATTAAGCAGGCATTTGGCAATACATGGGTTTTAAACTGCATGGAATAATCTAGATTGATGCAAAATATTGGGGATTATCAAGACACAAGTGGCCATTGAAACTGTGGCTAAAACCACTCAAGGAGAGAAAGATACTTATATTCTGATATTTCAAACTCCAAGTTAGAGGTTAGAGGATGATCAGCAGCAAAGGATGCATCGGTAGAGATGTAGACGGCAAGAACAGGAAAACTTGATTGGCAGGAAGTCAAGAAACACTGTTCTATGAACAAACAACACATGAATCAATCGTGTGTTGCCCCCAAATTAAAACATTGTGTGGGATGTGCACTTGATTCTACTCAACCCCCTTCCTCTTGCTTTCCCTTGAAAAGAAAGGGGGCGTAGAAGCTGCTTACTTGCATTATTCACTGTGAGCATTTTATTCCTTCTAAGAATGAATTTAGAGAAATGTCTGACTATAAGGAAAATTCCCGCTTTTATACAAACAGAATCTGTAAATTTAAGCATAGTGTTCAGGTGGCAGGACCAGTGCAGCTGGACCCACGGGTGCCAACTCTGCCTCTCTTTTATTTATATTTCATTCTAATTTTTTTCTTGTGAATACGGAAAGAATAAAGGTCACAAAATCAGTAACTTGGATCTTACTGGTAATGCTCCTACAAAATAAACAACTCTTAGGGTCTTAGGGTTTAAGGCTTTGTTTTAATAAGAAATTAATAGTAAGACAAACTGCATTCTTATGATGTGTTAATATTAGTGAAATGTGTGGAGTATAATCAGATTCTAACAGTGCTTCTTCCTGCATTTTTCCTGGAGGAATGTGTGAATCTGAAATGCTTACTCTTGTTACAAAATCTTGGTTGCAGTTAAGTTTACCTTGCATGTGTGTGTGTGTGTGTGTGTGTGTACAATCTAACAATACATATAATAATATCTGCAAAATTTTTTAGGTTAAAATTTTATTATGATAATGGAAATGATTTTGATATTGACAAAATGAGTTTTTAGCATTGATAACATTTATTATAATGAAAAAATTAATTGTAGTTATTTGAACATTGTAGTTTACTAAATACAAATAATGTAGGTTCACCCATATTCACCATGACAAAAAGTGTCTATGTATACTTTTATGTATTCACATACTATTTTTATATATATAATTGTTATGTGAAGTATATATTTCAGTTTTTAAAATCTCTCCCTATATTATATATATATAAAAATCTATAAATACTTATGTACTGCATGTATGTTGTATAATAATATATAATAGTATCATTAGGAATAGGGAAAGGTAATCTGTGTCTATGCAGAAGAGATTTACTAATACTTTATGTGTCACTCTATCAATTTTTTTACATCTTACTAAAGCTACTTGGGAGTTTACTACATAGCTTTCTCTTAGCTGTTATATGCAAACTACATAAACATCAGTGCTTGTGTTTATATTCCTACTTTAAACTAGATCGATATTCATAGAAATAAAAAATAGACATCTTTAACATTATTTTAAATGTGCTTTTCAGATTTTTTCTTTCTTATTTTCCTTTACTATTTTTTTTTCTTTCTTGTGACTACTATCATTAGTGTCTCTATGCTTACTCTCCTACCTCTTTATATGACTCTATACTTTGTAAAATTTTTTATGATAGGTATTACTTTTGATCCTCACTAAAGCCCTGTGAAATATCACACGCATAACCTATTAAACTTAATTAGCAGAAAAGGTAACTGATGTCACACACACAATGAGGCAAATGTCTAAAGGTGACTTTAAGGGATGATTTCAGAACCTGGAGCCCACCTTTCTCTGGATCACCAACCTATGATAACTGTACGATTCCACTCTCTACGAGTCCTAAATCCCAATCCAAGGAAAAATTCCTAAGGAGGTTTATACATCTACTACATGGTTAGCACTACTCTGGGTGCTGTGGATGCAGAAACACATCTCTCCTGAACAAGTAGATAAGCTAAGTGGAAGCTATGCAATCTTTTCTTAAAAACATCTATAATAAAGGTCAGTGAGCACAACTGCATAGAGTTTTCTTTCAGAGGGCTTGCGGGAAGAGGTGGTTTTTATGTAGGTTTATTGGAAGTAAGGGACATGAATTTGGAAATTAAGGTAAGGAAATACATATTGCATGGAAAATGGCAGGAATCACATGTATGTTACAGTCGATCCATGGTCTCCTTGTTCAGTTCAATGGTTATACATTACTTAGATAATGCTTCTTCCTCTTCTATGGAAATATAGAAGAATGTTTTTGGAAACATAAAAGTCTAAAGGAAAAATACATAAAAAATGCACATTGGAGAGTAGATACATTTTTTTTCCAGTATAAGTCTACGTTCCTTAACTATGAAAACCCAGTCCTATTTTTTCCACTGCAGATTTGACTATGTTGTAGCTAAATCAATATTTGGAACCTGATGGAATCATAGCACAAAGGTAATGTGTTTTTGTAATGATAGGACTGATTGGATTTCCTCCCAATGGAGGAATGGTTGTCTTTTTCATTTACTAACAATCTGGGTAAGTATTAGGACCAAATGTGCTACCCACCTAATAGTAACAGGACAATAAAATCACATTAACCATACTGTTGTTTTTCTTCTCCACTGCTGGCAGCCAAAGAGAAGAGAAAGAGAGAGAGATCCAGTCCAAACTCATTTTCTCTACATTACTCCTTTTTAATGTCTTTCTAGTATAATGAGTAACAAAGGCTTGCAAGCTATTTATTCCTCTCTTCAAAATAAGGAAGATCTGCCACTGTGAGAATGAGAAGAGAGATCACTCAACAGTCTTTGTCACCAAGTGTGATGTTCATAAAGGAAAGGTACAAATTTGGACTTGTAAATCTATAGAGGATGCTTTGATCCAGTTAATAAAACTTGGATTCAAATTACTCTCTGCTTTTCATTTTTTTCTCCTCTTTTCTGCCCTTTCATCTTCTTCACTGTTCTCTTTACTTCTTTTCTTCCCTTGCTTTTCCTTTTCTGTTAATACAGCTCTTATGTTATAATAAGCATTGCCTTCAATTCAAGAGATGTGTTATAAGTTGTCCCTGCTCTGAAAAAAAACATAATCACTGTGGTTTCCGTGGATCTATGGGGATGAAGATAATATTTATAGAGTTGAAGAATGGAAGAATCAAAGTGTTTACAATAATTGATATAACCACTAAATACTGGAGGTCATAAAAGGAAAAGGAAATTATGCAGAAGAGTTATCAGAGGAAATTTTGTTGATAAGACAGTTTGTAACTTTGACTCTAGTTCCAGCAAATACATAAAAAAGAGCACGCACAAAAAAGATAGCAATCATGACATATTAAGGTAGTTAATTGACTAGGAAGATCTATTTAGAAAAAAAAAAAGATGGACATTTATGGCACCATATTCTAAGGCTTTCTTCATGTTATTGGAATTTTTGTAGGTCACATAAACCAGTTGACACATTTATGCTTATTTCCACATGCTGTAATATGCAAGTCATTGTCACAGGCCAGGCTGCACTGCCTAAAAAGTAGTTAGCATCTTAGAATGTAGATTAAGAGCATAGTGTATGAATACCACATACCCATTCTTTAGAAATTATAATAGCGATTAATTTGAGAACTTACTATCTGTGCTAGGTATATGGCAGTTGGAAATGTTTTAAACAACAAATTTAATTTTATAACTAAAAGTTGGAGTTTCGGGAAGAATTTAGATAATTAGCCTAAAAGTATGTCTTAGAAGTAACAATAATAGTAGTCAATATTCATTCACATGTACTTAAGAAAATATGGGTCCCTGTATAGGATACCCATATAAAATATGTATATTTTTATACATATATGTATATTTTACATGTCAGTGGAAGAGACAGGCCATAAGCAAAGCAAATGAGAAGGTACTTGTCACACTATTTGCTTTTACAGATACAAAAATAATGTTCAGGATGTTGAAGGGTCTGGAAATTGTCTCTCATGTGTAACATAAAATAATTAACAATTAGGGACATTTAGCATGGGAGAAATATATCCTGGAAGGTGTGAGACTTAATACCCAAAGATGATATTTTGCCTCGAGTAAACAGGGATGACCAAGAAAAGACTGGGTCTTTTGCCAAACCTATCCACAATATAGGCACATAGAAAAGAGGTAGGAACAAGCCTGTTTGCCAGGAAAAATTGATGTGGGCCAGCTGTCATTTCATAATTTGTTTTTTATTTGTTCCCTCTATTTTTATTCTTCTCTTGCTCTTTTCGTAACTCCCTGTTGGTTACTTTTAGTTGACTTAATTTTTTAGTTGGTTTATCTATTTTAGTGTTACATTTTAATTTATCTATAGTTTTTTGTATATATATATATATATATCTCTTAGGATAGTTTTTTAGTGGTTGCTCTAAGTATTATAATGTACATACTGAATGTATCACAGTCTATTAGTTGCAATAATTTGCCTCTTTAATTGAATGTAGATACTTTACCATCATTTAGATGCACTTACCTTCTCTTTTTTATGATATATATATATATATCTTAAATATTACCTCTCTATATATATTCAAAACCACTTAAAATACTATAATTTTGTTTTAAACATATATTTTATAACTCTAGAGAAGTACATTTGTGTTATATTTACCCACATATTTATAAATTCAGTTGATCTTTCTTCAGTCCTAATACTCCTACTTTCCTTCTTCTATCATTTACTTTCTTTATGAAAAACACCTTTTAGCAATTATTTAAGAGCAGGTCTACTGGTGATATGTTATCTCATTTTACTTCCATCTGAAAGTTTTTTCACCTTTTAAATTTTTTCCTGAAGATAATTTTGCTGGAGAAAGAGTTCTGTTTTGTATATTTTTGTTTGTTTTTCAGCACTTACAAAATGTTGTACCAATTCTATATGGTTTTCATAGTTTCTGACTAAGAAATCCACTGTTATTTAATTATTGTTCACCTATGTATACCTATGTGTAATTGTGTAATATTTTGTTTCTCTCTGGCTGCATTCAAGATTTTTTTTTAATCTTCAGTTTTTATAAATTTGATTATTATAGTCATTGATTTCTTTGAATCTATTCTGAGTGGTAGTTGCTTAACTTCTTGAATCTGCGAATGTATGCTTTGTATCAAATTGAGGTAATTTCAGCCATGAATATTTAAATATTTTTTCAACTCTCAACTCTTTCTCCTTTCCTCTGGCAATCCTATGATATAAATATTGAACCTTTTTTTACTGCCCTACAAGTTCTTAAGCTCTTTTTATTCATAAAACTCTAATCATCTCTGTTCAGACAGAATAATTTCTGTCAACCTATATTTAAATTTTTTGACTCTCTTCTGTCATCTAAATTCTATAGTTCACTTGTCAAGTGAAGGGTTTTTTTTTGGGGGGGGGTTGTTTATTTCTTTTGTTATTGTACTGTTTAGTTATAAAGTATAATCTGGTAATCTCGTTCTTGTTATTAATATTATCTTCTATTTATTGTATTTATCTTATATTTCTTTGTTGAAACTTTATTTCCTATATTGTTCATAATTAACTCTTTAAGTATTTTAATGGTATTTACACAAAAGTCCTTGTCAGATAATTCAACATTTGTATTATCTTTGCAGTTTTGTCTGTTGACTGTCTTTTATTATTCTGGTTAATATTTACTTGGTTCTTGGTATAATAAATAATTTTTCATTTTTATAAACTTTTTTACTACAATAAAAGTCTGTTTCTTATTAGCATATATTTTAGTAGGCTGTCTACCTATTAGTATTCAGAATACAGATTCTGGCCCAATTTTGTGCATTGTGGTTTGGATGCTAACGTAGTTTCACAAGTTTTTGAAATGTTATTCTGGTTTGTCTCATCCGTGTGCTGCTCTGAGATCAATCTGAATCTTCAGTCATATTCCACTTCATAGTTCATTCCTTAAAGTATTCATTGTACTGATCCTGGACAGTTTTGCATATATGTTACTCAAGAGTTTGCCTAGGACTCGATTCACAGATTTAAAGGAACCACCTTTTCCACATCCTTCCTCTCTATAATTTACTCTCACTATTTAAATGGGAGGGAAAGAGCTGCCACTCTCTATTGCTATTCACTTAATGCAAGATGGCAGGAATAGCAAACAGGGCTCCACAACACAATCTCTGCTTTACTTTATGGGAAGGGGCATGGTGTTACATCTGGTCATTACTTTATAAACACTATTCATTATCATTTGGCTTCCTGTGTTGTTTTTGAGAATTAGCTGTCAATATAATTAATACTCTTTTCTAGGCAATCTACCTGTGTTCTATGGCTGATTCTAGAATATTTTATTTGTCTTTTAGATTCTATAGATACTCTTTGATTTTTAAAAAATTTGTTGTGCTTGGAATTAATTTATCTTCCTGAATTTAAAGACACGTGTCATGTATTAATTACGAAGAATCCTTATTCAACTTCTCTTCCAAAATTGCATCTACACTGTTTTCTTTCTTTCTCCTTTTGTAATTTCTGTTAAGTATATTTTAGACTTTTTCATTGTGTCCTCCATTTCTATTACCTTTCATATCCCTTTTGTTGATTCTCTGTACTGCATTTAGTGAGATACTGAAGCTGATTTGTATTAATACCAGCTTTCAAGAACCAATGATTAAATATTCAGAAATTTTATAAGCTAGTTTGTAAGCCATCATTCAATTGGAAATGGTTATGGCCAGAATATTTAGAGTTGGCAAATGCTAAATATCAGAGCTTATTTTTTGGAAAGGAGAGATTACCAGCATACACTGATTGCATTCTAGAAGATTTCTTCAGATACATCATCCAGGTTTCCAACTATCTCTTCCGCTATGTGAAATGCACTTATTCATTTATTTTATAATTTCAATTATAAGTTTCAACTACAAGTTGAAGTTGATTTTATATCAAATCCACTTTATCATTTTTAATAGTCTTTTGCTCCTTAACCATTCTTATGCCTTCTTCTTATTATACATATAGAGTATGTATATGATATTTTCTTGGATAATTGCAGTGGCTATCATCTTAGTTTGCAGTTCTAATCTTGGAATTCTTTTTTAAATATGATTTTATCTCGTATCCTACCCATCCTTTTAAATCTTTATTTGTAGGCTATAAGAGATAGATGCCGCCAGTGAATTCACTGGGACTTGTTACCCCTCTAATGTTAGCCATTCTCTGTTTTGATCTCCAAGGATTTCTTTTATTTTGCAGTTGATTCAGGAACATAGTTAAAATGATAGCTTTAAAAACATTTTTTATTTCCAAACTGTTTGGATTTGTTTGAAGAAGTTTTATTGCATATCCATTATAGTGCATTGGTAATGAGCAAAGCTGACACCATGTTTGGCGTGTTAATTCAAATGTATATAAATTTCTTAGATTAACATTATGTAATTGATAATCATTATTACTATCATTGATTTTAAACTAGTACATTGGATAATGTCATAATAAAATTCACTAATCCATCATCCAGTGATGTGGTAAACATGATAAGTGATTAGTAAAATTCTAGGTTTTCTCTTCTTCCTTGTATATTTCTCCTTGACTTTAGTAATAACCGTGTGATTTTCCTTGATCAACAAATATGAGCATAAGTAATGTCTATCATTTTGAGGTAAAAGTATTTCATAGACAGTTTGTCCTTATCTGTTTTCTTTGCTTCTCAATCTGGAACAATATGTTGATATGAAGATGCTAGAAGATTGAAATGATCTGGAATGCAGACCCACCATAAGGAGGACATCTGCTTTGAGAGTTACCCAGTCTCTTGATGAATACTGACAGAGTAAGAAATGAAATGTGTAATTTTAAGTCATATATTTATATACACACACACATACATATATATAATTTTTTAATGCTACATAACATAGCTTAGCCCTACTGACACTGTATTATTGTTATGCTCTATGTTCATGGTATGCTAGTTTCTGCTTCCTTAATATTATTACATTATTCCTACTGCTTCATATACACTACTTGTTACTCTCTACCCAGATAAGTTTTTCTTGGATCTTAGAGTCTTTTGGACTCTTTTATCTTTTATTTAATATCCTACAGGGATTTTACAATATAATTTATAAATTCTTGGAGATATTGACAATATGTTAAGCCCCTTTCATTTCACCAAATTACTTAATTTGATATCTGTAGTCTATTTTTGATAACTATTTTTGAAACAAAATATGTTTCAAATGAAAAGAATAAATTTATGATCTTTTTTATACCATTTTCAACAATGTGTCCAACCAGTGAAATGCTAGGAGGATTAGAGTATAATATATAGATTATTTTCTATCCCATAGAATATTATAAAAATATGTTAATAGTCACTATGGTAATATATTTGTAAAATGTGTAATTTAAAAGAAAAATAAATTATTTGGATTAAATAGTCCTTTGAAATAATAATAATAAAAAGCAGGTTGTGCTCATTTATTTGGGCATTCATTCTCTCACTTCAAAATAATACTGACTGGTTTCAGTCCATACCCCAAAGCTATCACACATGTTTTATAACAGATGTTTTATTGCCTGGCACTTTGCAAAACTCATCCATCCAAAATACTATAATATGCCCCAAACTCAACCACTACTGAAAATAAAACAGCAAGCATGCAAAGCAACCCAAAAACGAACCCCCCCAAAAATTCATTCTGAAGCTTAGGAAGTGTTTTGTCCTTGAGTTTCTCCACATGATATGTTTTTTTGTTTCTTAATTAAACTTTGGTCTTAAAAATTGAGAACTGTAAAGTTTTGTTCCTTTGCTTGTACTTTTCACAGTGATCCCTGCTCATCAGGAATCATGATAGTGGGTGATATTACTTATGTCACTACTTTGTCACTACTTTGACCTTTGATTAAGATTTATCAATAATCTCTTCTAGAATTCTTAATGTAATGGCAGAAGATGGACACCAGAGGGGAAAATCTATTCTACTTGATTGTACACTTTTGTAATGATTATTTTACTGCATGTCTGGCTGCCTGATAGTGTTAATCCATGATTTGTAAGGACAAATGCTTCAAGTGTCCAGACAAATAAGAAAGCCAGTCAACATGGAAAGGTAATGGTGGTTAGGAATAATAATGGAAATAAAAAATTACAAATAAAACACATTTAATTAAAACTGCTTTGCTAGAAGAAAACTCAGCCTTTGATGTGCCAGTTTGCCAGAGTAACTGAATATTGCTTGTATTTAACTGATATAAAGATTCATACTGAGAAGAACAGCTTTCATTCAAATTTTTTGGTTTGTGATACTTTTGTAAAATTAGTGGAATGCCCTGATATGTACTGGCACTTAATTCCAGGGCCATTATACCCTTGCATCATTCACATCCCTTGCCTTCAACCATACTTCTTATCTAAGGGACCCACGAATAGCTGCTTTCTATTTCTTTTTCTGCACCTCTGTCACTATCTCCTGTAATTATTAGCTTTTTATTTAAAATGTTTTTAAAGGAACAGCTTTCTTAGTTTCTGTGACCTCATCCGATATTTTGCAGACATTATGAAAATATGAAAACAAGCAGAAGACATTTCTATGAGAAATCATTGATTGTGTGTTTTATGGACAAATTAATAAAGCAAATCAAAGTTTATTATTATTTTGAAGAAGGTTCAAAAGATGCCAATCTCCTTTCGAAATTAGTAACTGGAAATCCTCTTGACACTTGCTCTACCTTTGAAAGCAAATGATTAGAAAGGAAAAAGAAAAGGAAGCCCAGTAGCCACTGTTGTGTTTTGTTATCAAGTTATGGAGAATTAATAGTTTTGTTGTTGAGCTCCAAGAGACTTGATATTTATTATAAGGTTGTAGTTATTATATTCCAGGAGCAAATGGATTCACAATAAGTGTTCAGATAATACCTATTGGCCTGAAGATTGCTTCCATAAATTAGAAGTCCTTATAATATGTGAAAATGTTCCTGTGTAAATGTTTGTTTTATGGTCACCTTGTAACCCCCAGTGAGAACTTCTGCCATGACATATTATCTCCAACCAGTAACAATATCATCAGTGTAAACCTACGTTAGGATCCCTGATAATTCTCTATTACTACATTATTAAATAGGACTGAATTACTTAATCATATCAGGTAATTGAGTTAATCTTCCTTTCTTTGAAATATATGAGGGCTCCTAAACTATAGCAGAAGGCAGAAGGCTTCTGGAAACCTAGTTCTTTGTACACACCTGAAAGGTACCTGAGCAGACTATGGTGGGAAGGGGAGCAATCTTAAAGTAATTAATATCCTTTGAAGAGCACATTACTCACTAGAAGAATTGGGGTTCACATATCTGTATCTATATCATCTATATTATCTATATCTATATCTATAACTATGTCTATATCTACAGTAAGTGATGATTCACAAAGCACTCTTGTAAAAGACCTGGAGAAGAAAAGAGTTTATATAATTCTTTCTTTGGGGCCTTTTGTAAATCTAAAAATTGCCCAATAAGGTCTAACTATATGAGATCATAAAATTTCTCCAATATGCTTTTGATTTCATGGATGAGTTAACATTTGAAAAGTACCCATAGGAAATATGAGACTATAAGAAATCCACCATTAATCATATTCACTTAATTTTAACTTTTAGATATAATAAAGAGGTCCTAGAATTTAGAAGCTCCTTCATTTCTTTTGCCATTGTCTACTTTAGCATGCTCAAACTGGTCTATTTATTTTTTATTTTTTATTTTTTTTT
>CM052443.1:24593589-24635492 GCA_028533085.1 Varecia variegata
ATACACAATTGGTGTTATTCCCAAATGTGCACTTAGGTGATGATCAGGGAAACCAATTTTCTGGTGAGTACATGTGGTGCTTATTTTTCCATTCTTGGGATGCTTCACTTAATAGAATGGGTTCCAACTCTATCCAGGAGAACCAAAGAGGTGTCGTATCAGCATTATTTCTTATAGCTGAGTAATACTCCATGGTATATTTTCTGTATTAAAATTAAGTTACATTAAATGCAGAGCATGGAACTAGGGATCTAACCAGCTGCTAGGTTCCTTGTGCTTCCAAAGCCTCTATAAATGACAACCAGTCCTGGATTTCACTGCACCAGAACCACACCCTGAGTCCCTTGCACCCACAAATGGCAGCACTGCTGCATTCTAAGTTCTGAGAGAGAAAGTAATTTGCTGAAGGACCCCATAGTTCCATCCTATTCATCTTCTCTTGTTGATAAAGAAACCAGAGTACAGCGGCTATTGTAAAGGCTATTTGTGGTATTGCCAATTAAGTGGCCAGAAAAGCATTGTTTGTCTTAAGATGTGTAAATACCAAAAAAAAAAAAAAAAAAAAAAATGGAATTTAGGGCTGTGTGGGGGCCTAGTAACTGAGGCAGAGGCTGCAAGAGGATTTTTTGTTTGTTATTTTTTGCTAATTATGGGGTGACATGTTCACACAGAATACAAGGTTACATTGGGATCTAGATGGAGGCTGGGATGGGGAAAATGTTGGAGGAATGTAAAGTCAGTCCTCATTTGTGAATTCCATGCTTGTGGATTCTCTATTTGCAAATTTGCCTGATCAATAAAATATATTTGTAATCCCCCCAAATCAATACTTGCACACTTTTGTGGTCATTTTTGGACATGCATAGATCAGTGAAAACTTGAGTTGCCAGGTGAGCACGTGCCTGCTTAGGGGGAGCAAGGTAAAGCTCTGTTTTCTTGTTTCAGCTTTCATACCACAAACGAGTGTCATTTATATGGTCTATTTAGGGCCACATTTTTTTCTATATTTCTTCACCTTTTCTTGTTGATTTTACTGCTTAAAATGGCCCTCAAGTATGGTGTTGAATTGCTGTCCAAAGTCCCTAAGTGCAAAAAGTCTGTGACATGCCTTACTAAGAGAGTTAAATTAAGTTTTCTTCAGGCAGCAGTTATAGTGCTATTGTATCTGAGTTCCATATTAATGAATCAATAATATATATGAAACATGGCATTCTTAAAATGACACACATCCAAAACATGGTTATATATTGATCGGGTGACAAAGACATTGTGAAGAAGCTCACAGGAACCTAATCCTGTATAGTTCAGTATTTGCTAATTCAGTGTCCATGGCAACTTATGAAATATATTAATAGCAGCCACAAATAATGAAAATCACATCAACTGTAATTCATTGTTATCTTCTGTATTTGGCTTTTGCGTGCCCAGCTTGGGAATGAACTTCTCTCCGGTGCAACAAGTCAATGGGATTTTTTTCTAAAAGCAGAGCATCAGCTCTAGTCATGCTCCAGATGCTTCCTTTATGGGCGTACCCCTTGGTTATGACTTGTATCCAGCCACACCCTGATCCTTCATGAAAAAAATGACTTTAGGTTTTGTGCAGATGAAAATTTTCAGCAGGCACCTGACATACTTCCTTCAGTGGTGGACAATCCTCTGGCTCTCCAACTCCCGATGTATACTGAATACTGAAGGAGCAAAGCCAAACTCAATATGATCCTCTCTCTCTCTAATTTTATTTTTATTTATTTTCATTTTTTGTCCTTTAAGACAGAGTCAAGAATCTATCAAAATCAGGTTCTTGTTGCTAAATATGTCCTGAGCTAAGGGGGATAATTACTATAGTCACAGACTTCCTCATGTGCTCACTTCTCTCTTCTTTTTTTCTTTTTTTTTTTTCAGAAGTTATGGGGACTGATGTGGAAAAAAAAGTACCATATTTTTTGATGACTTTAGACTCAGTCTGTTTTCAGGAGTGAGCTCAACGAGGATGGGCTCCATCACCTATGTAATCGCCATTCCTTCCAGAGGCCCTGGCTGGCCAGAATTCTGACACAAAGCCTTGCGACAAAGCTGCAAAACATCCACTTGGGATCTTGGAGTACCTAATTCATTGTTATAACATAGTTCTCATAAAATTATGTAAAAAACTAATTTTACAGTTGTCAGGGGAAATAACTACCCGGATAAATAGGCATGAAAATACCGTAACTAGAGTAGAGAAAGCCAATTCGAAATTGGGCCCCAACCCCAGTTTCTTAATTGGCTTTATTATAGTGTCATATGAATGAAAAGTTTTATTAGCAACGGTTTTAAGTTTAGTCCACTGTTCTATAAGATATTGCCCTATATGCATTATTGCTTAGAGATAGTTCTGTATTGTGCTATAACATAAAAACATTTTTACATTGATTGCTACACGAATTTCGAAGTACTTGTGCAAAAATGGCATGAATTTCTGTTGTTTAATTCTCATAAGCATTTGTAGTATTTTATTTTTATATCAGGAAAGACTTTTATTTTAATTAAGCAAGCATCATGTTTTAGAGTATTTTTAAATGTAAGTTTTCCCTTTTCCAGGGCTTCTTATCTCTTGCTACCATATCCTGAAATAGACATTTATAAATAAGATACACTTTGTTCATAATTTATTTTAAAGGAAAAAAGATAACAATTGCACTTTTGGGTTCTCAGAGTCTGAAAGTGTGTGTGGATGAAATCAATTACTCCTAACATTAGGATACAAATTATTTTACTAAAAAATTATGTACTTTAATGACTTTTAAGTTTTAATACATATCTTCATGTGCATATGAGGCTGTATATATATATATATATGCATGACAAAAAACTGAATCGTAATGTTGAATGCAGAATAAAGACAAATCATTATGGATATTAGTGTGCATGTATGTACACAAGCCTATCATAATTAAAAATGGAGGCTCTAATATAATCTCTTAAAGCAGGGTTTCCTTAGTGCATAACCTTCACATTTACTTTTTCTAGGACAAAAAGATATATTCCCTGTTTTCCAGGAATCCTAAAACCTAGGGAGAAATGTTGTGACTTCTTTTCTCCACAAGGACATTTATGAGATAAACCACACAATTAAAGATATATTGGCCTGGGGAGGTGGTGATCAAGATTCTAAACTTAGCAGAAAAAATATAAATCCCTTTGCCTATTTGTCATTATAAGCAGATTTATAACGAAGGAGGCATGATTTGGCAGCAGTTGGTGGAAAGAAGCAGTGTGTTGTGCACTACACAGGTGTGGGAGAATATTCCTAACTCAAGAAAAACAACGCAATGATATCATAACATTATGTCGATGACTTTATGGATACTAAATGTTTGTGTCATGTCTGACCTGGAAAATTAGAAAAATTTAGTCTACATCATAACTGTATTCCAGTATTTAACATTATATTTAACTCCCAAAATGTGCTAGGGAGTGCATCTAACACATACCATCTGCATTATTTTCTCAGGAGAAACTCCAAGAGGATGGTGAGTAGGGGGAGAAAGTGGAGGGAGGGGTGGGAGTGGGTACAGCTCATCTGAGGACAATAGACATAACCAGAGCCTTTATTTATTTATTTTAATTACTTTTCTCTTCCTCCTATTAAATGCCTCCTCCTTTGTTCTTAATTTGAAAGCCTCCCCATCCCCATTTAATTACTGTGCTTTTGATTGACAACAGCAGAGGACAGGGAAAAAAGAAAGCTGTCTCCTTCATGTCCTATTTGACACAATATAATGAATGTGTGATGGCTAGTTTATTTTTTTCCTTGACAACTTAAATATTTGAAGATGAAATGTGGAATTTCAGAGCGTAATACCAGAAAGCGGAGAGAAAAAAAAAAAAAAAAAACAAGAAGAAGAAAGGAAGTTAATTAGACCAGCAACCAAATACAATACTCATTTGTGCGTTTGCCTAATAGTTTAATAACTGCCAATTTGGTGCAGAGATTCTGTGTAATTGTAATAAGAATTTCATCTCAGCTCTTCCCAGGCAAAGAGGAGTCAGCAAATAGACTGTGTCCACCGGATGCCCGGGTCTTGTGTTTTATTGTGTTTACTTTATAATCCCATCATCCTCGCACCACCAGCATGCTTGAGGGGTAGTGAAGACAGTGGCGGCTGCTCCCTCTCGGCCCCCTGTCTTTTAGAGCTACCCTAAGGTACTTAAGAATGACAGTATAAAGAATATCTGTGCAGATGAGCCTGTTGATTTGGGGAATTGGCTGCTTATAGACAGGGATTCTTTTGGTAGACTTAATTCCTTTAGCAAGGGTGAAGTACCATCTGTGGGAATTCCTGTCATGTATAAGGAAGTTAGTCATGCTCTCTGTGGAGTTGAGTTTCTTGAATTTTAATGAAACCTATGTCAATCTGTCTCCTCTATACCCTAGTGTTAAAATCAGTGGTCAGCTACTCAACAATCACAACAGTAAATCACAGTAGATAAACCAACCAGGACAGCTCTGAAGAATTTAAGGTTGTATTCCCCCCTTGGCCCACCCCCCCTTCACAACGAAGACACTGAGAGAATGCATAATGAACTGGTAGCATTTCTGCTTTAAAGGGACAGGCTTGTGTTCAAACCAGGAATCTACATTTTTTTAAATGCCTTTCTTCATTGGGAAGTTTTCCTTCTCTGTAATTATTTATATTCCTTTTAATAGATCTGTCATAGGTTGTGCAGCTTTTGTACGGGTTATGTATGATAAAGATGTACTTTTACAAAATGCTCTGAGAGAAATGCTGATTCTAACTAAAGAAAATGAACTGTTATCCAGAAATTAAGAGAAAATGTTGTGCATGCCACCTGAATATAAATTAACTGTGAATGATGTAACGCGGGAAAGCAGGTGGCAGTTCTATATGAGATGTTTACAATTAGCTGTATGCATCACTCTGAAAGCACAGCGTAGGAAATATCTCATCCAGATTGGATTGGCTCTCAACGGGTTATAATAGCATTACAGACCTCAGTGTAACTTTCTAATTCTTCTACGATGTGTCACCATCATCTCAAAGACAAGGTCATTGGAATGTAACTTTCATTGTCACTTTGTTTGCATGTACAAGCCAAAAATGTTTCTGTGGAGAGGACTAACAGAGCAAGTTGGAACTCAAAGTTCTTTTTGGCAGAACTGCCCTGGCACAAAATGGAACTCTAACTGGTTCCTTAATGGTAAAAGCTACAACCTCCATTTGTCTTCTTGTTTGAGCTAGCGGTTGAAATTACAGGCTGGCTGTTTTCACAGATCTATTGTCTGTAACCTGTGTTGTGTTTCTCTTGTTCTGTTCTTCTTGTTGGTGATGGTATATGCCACTAGAGCAGGCTGATAATTTTTATTTTTTTGGATCAAAATTGACACTCTCCTTTTAAATTAATTAATATTTCCATCTTAATTACTTATTTGGGTTAAAGAAGGTAATATGTCAATGTACGTGCTAACTTAAATTAAATCGCCATTTAAAATATTGCCTATCTTATTAATATTTTAAATTAACACATGAGGTTGTATTAAGTTTTCTTTGTCATTTTTCATGGCTTCATCAATTACTTTCATTTGACATTTAAATGCATCTGGAATTACTGATGCCAGTAATATCACATACTACTGATGCCAACCCTTAATATACAGAAAAAAGATAATGTTGAGAGAAACATTTTACTTTCTTTCAAGAAATAAAGATGTCACTTTGATTTTTTAAAAGAAAATAATAAAGAAAACAAAACAGCATCTCGGATTGCACTCTTAGCATTTGCAGCCTGATCATATCTTACACTTTTTTAGTTTACTCAGTAGAAAGGGCATATACTAGATATCAATAATTATATTTGATTAATGATGATATAATATATTGGTTATATGAGAATTCAATTCTTTAGTTTTATTCATTTGCAAGCTTAGTTTTATGGAAATCTATAAGTTTCCACCTTGGAAGCCAGTAGAGTTCACAAATATTATATACGTCATGTATTAATTAATTTAGTCATTTATTTCAATAAATATTTGTAAGTATCCATTATGTGTTATTTTCAGCTCTAAAGTCCTGTCAGGGTGATGGTGAACAAGAGAGATGAGTCTTTACTTTCTCAAAATTTACCATCTGGGAAGTACCACCTATATGTGATCCAAATGGTTCAATGTTGGTAATACAGATTTCACTAATCTTTCCACTCTTTAATTATATTGTCTACTTTCTTCATGTTCTTTTTCACTCTCCCCTAAAATCTCAGTCCTATTTTTAGCACTAGTTCTATCTATTATAACAAGTAGCTAATCAACTTTTATTCACTGTTGATCTAATTTGTGCAAAAAAAGATGCTGAACTTTCTAAGTTCAAACTTTTCTAGAGAGATATCGTCACTGTATTTGAATCCACCTTGTTGATAGTAAGTGTGCCCAACATCTATTGAGTGCTTACTATGTGCCAGGCATTGTGCTAACTACTTTCCCTTAATTTTTTTTTTCTTTTTTAATACTCAAAATATCCTAAAGGAAAGATTACAACTTAATCAAAGCACATGATTTTTGAAATCAGTATTGGAGTCCTAGAGCTTCACCTTCCTAGATTGTATTCATAATTACCAGACTACATTTCTTCCTTTAAACACACTGTTATGAATCAAGCAGTGCATGTGAGTTGAGGCCTCTAGTAGAAGCCATAGTACGCTATCCCTATTTCCCCATCTTTACTAAAGCACTTACACCCCTAGTTGTCAGAACTATTAGCAGCAGATTGCTCAAATTTGGATTTTCTCTAGAAGTTTTCCTCCATCAGTGTGAGCTTTCTTCGGTTTTGTATCCCTTTCTTGGGACAGCCCTCAGCCATTGACTAGTGAATGGGGAATTCAAAAATCTGGCACTCTTTCCCCAAAGTGGGACATCCATCCAGCTTCAGAACTCTTGTGGGATCGGCTGAGGCCTTTGGTACAATTTTATCACTGTTCAATTTTTCCCTCTGTGTAATCCTGCTTCCATCCCTCCATACAGGAGCAGTGCCCCAAAAGTATGCTCCAATAAACCTTTTAGAAGCAGATTCTATGTCAAACTCTATTTCATGAGAAAGTAAACCTAAATTAAGGGTTTGGAAGCTACCAATGATGAGGTGTGGTCTACGAGTTCCTAGGGATAACATATTTGATCAGGAGTGTGAAAAACAAGCTAACACAAGTGGCATTTGAGATATTAAAAGAGGTAAAAGGAGTTCAAAATTGGTTCTGCTATCATTCTCTTAATATCAAAACAGACAGAATTAAATCAGAAGGAACATATCTTAGTTTTCCCCTTTAGGATGTTTTTCTCTTGTGTCCACACTAACGGATTAGTAAGAATTCAAAGTTGACTTTGCAAATAATGTTCTCTTTTCAATCTCTTTTGCTTATCTGAAATTTCTTATTGTCAATTGTTTGTCAATGTGATTGTCAAACAATTAACATTCAGTTTTATACTATACTGTATTATGTGTTTTTGTTGTATATGTAGGTTTTTTCTTTTGTCTTTAATTAGATTTTTTGAAACCTCTGTGTAAATGGGTGCCATAAATTCAATTTCCATATCTCTCCACATGTCCCACCATTCCTAGCATTTGGTAGAGTTTAGAATGTATAGGAATGTTTCAGCATTTGAGACCTATTAAAGGAGAGAAAAATTCAGTGCATTCCTTTAGAGAAGCTTTGAAAATTATTCAGACAATTGAAAATAGTGAGTCTATTGAAGCTTGAACACTTCATCTTCCCTCTCTTTCCTGCCTTTTATAATCAAAGAGTTAGCTATATATACTATCAGAATGCCATCTTACAATTATGAGTTTTTGAACCTGAGTTCTAATATTATCTATAAATAACTATACCGAAATATTAAAATAAAGAACAGAAAATCAAAGATGAGTCAAAGCCATTGAAGGGCATGTTGTCTGATTTGTTAGTATAGTGTAGTAGAGATAAAGACTGATATAAACAAAAATAATCCAAATACTTCATTTTTTTCAGAAGACATGACTATGGCATCTACTTGCAGCTAAAAATAACCAAAAATTAATATTTCTTGCCAATATTTTTCTTACTACAGCTTCTATTTTTCAAAACATGGGTCTCGGTACCTCGATAGCCCCATACAGACTGTTTTTGTTATTGTTGCTGCTCTTTTAAATGTTACTGTGGTATTCTCTGTTTATTTTTTTCTACTGGTATAAAGAGGCTGGACCTCAGCAATTTCTGAGATATTAGAATGCTCCTCATGCTCAGGAAGGAAATTCATTTTATGCAAGAAACCCATTTCTTAAGTTGGCTAGAAAGTCATTTGATCAGTTGTATGCAGTCAAATATCATCAAGATCCCTTTCTCTTCTCAGGTATAATAAATGGGGTGATTTCTTTCTCATTTTATTTTGGAAATCCCAGTAAAAATTAATCAAGCACGTTTTAGTAAACCCCAGTTGTTAAAACTCACAATTGATATATTCACTGCCTCTATTTAAAAGGGTGGAGAGGGATAGGGCAGAAAGAGTATTTGTTCCTTTTCATTAATGCACATAAATAGATTGTAGGAATTTCAATTACATTATTTGCACCCATGGCTTTATTTTTAAGATTGAATTTGGTGCCCCATGATTGCTTATTTATTATTCATAAAGTATATGTTACTTTGATTTTGTACATTAATGGTCTTCTCATCAGCAAAGATATCACATCCAAACCACTTTCTCCATTTTTACTGACATCCATGAAACACTGCTTTTGGATATTTCAGGTTTTGTAATTTTCAAAAAACTGTAGTTTCAAGCCAAAAGAATACAAGCATTATTTTTCTAAAAATATATGAAAAAAATCAATGTCACCTCACTGATTAGAATTAAATATGAAATAAGAGAAAGGACAGCAATGTATTATTGCTGATAAAAAATATTGGTGATATATGTTGGGATGCATTTGGGGCATTTTATTAAAGCAGTTCACAAAGTCAATCTCATTTTCATTCCTATTTATACATATGTTCTCAGTTCTAAATGATAGCTTTTTAACTGTTCTATCAAGATCCATATAAAATTACCCTTTCTATGAATCCAGTTTAAATTGATAACCGTTGTTAATTTCTCAGTGTGAATAATTGAATTCAATTCTGTTTTTATTAATATCTTCTTCAGGATCTACTATAGTACTGGGTCAAAAGGAGGCACTCTGTAAATCCTAGTTATTAATAAATAAATAACTAGTTATTAATAAAATTACTAACTAGTTATTAATAAAACAATAATACATATGTTAAATGATATTATGATAGCATTTAGAAATATAGACAATATAAGTTAATTCTCTCCCATCTTTCTCCTGTTTTTCTCCAAACTTCCCAGCATCCTTTTACTTTCAGTTGCTCTTTTCCATTTAGTGTCTACAGTAAAAGAGATGAAGCCATGAATCCAAATGATCCAGTGATAGCAACTGAGTATTATGTGAAACCTAAATTATAATAAATATTAGTGAAACATCCCATCTCAACCAAAAACAAGTACTGAAAGAGCCACGGTAATTGCTGCTATGGAGGAATACAGACGTGAGAAGTCAGGATTCCTGATTTAAAGGGTGTATCACTGTAAGTGGAGGGGAACATTTATCCTCCTAACCCTAACATATACTAAAATTGAGATATCAAGTTTTGTATGTTATTGCATAATAAAGGAGCATTTAAATTTTATTTCAGAAGAGTAACTGTCTCTTTGGAATTTATAATCTGGCATAGAAAATCACTTACATAAAATATACTGCATATATGTCATATACTGTATAATGTAAAGTGAAATTTCCACCTTAATTGTTTTCCTTACATAATGAGTAGTATAAGGTCAACAGTTTGCTAAGCACTTCTTTCTGATATGAAATTCGATTGGGACCTTGGAGTTATAAATTTACTTTCTTGCATTAAAAACATATTCAAGTCAGCAACCCATATGAAACAAATAAAAAATTAGCCTTTAAGATATCCTTCAGTACATCTCAGAAAGAAAATAGAAAGTAATGTGCCATCTGAGATGTTAACATTCATCTAATACTTTGTACAGAATGGACATCACACAGTTCATTTAAATGTTCTTTAAAGTCTCAGTTTAAACACACAGTGTTTTCACCCAAAGCTCAATTTTTTTTTTATTTCAGAATTTTATGGGGGTGCAAACATTTTGTTTACATATAACGCCTTCCCCCATACAGTGCACACTGCATCCATTAGTTGTGAGTTTACCCACCCCTACCACACCCCTCCCACCAAACTCGCACCCAGTGAATATTACTTCCATGTGAGCACCTTAGTGTTGATCAGTTAGTACCAATTTGATGGCGAGTACTGTGGTGCTTGTTTTTCCATTCTTGTGATACCTCACTTCAAAGAATGGGCTCAAGCTCTATCCAGGATAATATAAGAGGTGCTAGTTCACCATGGTTTTTTGTAGCTGAGTAGTGTCCATGGTATACATATACCACATTTTATTAATCTGCTCCTGTATTCATGGGCATTTGGGTTGTTTCCACATCTTTGCAATTGTGAATTGTGCTGCCATAAACTTTCGAGTGCAGATATCTTTATTAAAGAATGTCTTTTTTTCCTTTGGCTAGATGCTTGGTACTGGGATCACTAGATCAAATGATATTTTTATTTTTAGCTCTTTGTGATATCTCCAAATTACTTTCCACGGGGGTTGTACTAATTTGCAGCCCCACCAGCAGTGTAAGAGTGTTCCTATCTCTCCACATCCACACCAGCATTTGTTGTTTTGGGACTCTTTGATAAAGGCCATTCTTACTGGAGTTAGGTGATATCTCATTCTAGTTTTGATTTGCATTTCCCTAATGATTAGAGATGTTGAGCACTTTTTTTAATATGTTTTCTGGCCATTATACTGTCTTCTTTTGAAAAGTTTCGGTTCATGTCCTTTGCCCACTTTTTGATGGGGTTGTTTGATTTTTTCTTGTTAACTTTCTTAAGTTCTATATAGATTCCTGTTAACAGCCCTTTATTGGATGTGTAGCATGCAAATATTTTCTCCCATTCTGTAGGTTGTCTATTTGCTATAATGATAGTTTCCTTTGGCTGTGCAGAAGCTTTTTAATTTGATCAGATTCCATTTATTTATTTTTGTGGCTGCTGTGATTGCTTTGGGGGTCTTCCTCATAAATTCTTTGCCTAGGGCAATGTCTATAAGAGTTTTCCCAACATTTTCTCCTAGAATTCTTAAGGTTTCATGCCTTAGGTTTAAGTCTATTATTCATCGTGAGTTGATTTTTGTGAGAGGTGAGAGGTGGGGATCCAGTTTCAATCTTCTGCATGTGGTTATCCAGTTTTCCCAGCACCATTTATTCAATAGGGATTCTTTTCCTCAATGTATGTTTTTGTCTGCTTTGTCAAAGATTAGATGACAATATGAGGATGGTTTTACATTTGGGTTCTCAGTCCTGTTCCAAAAGTCTATATCTCTATTCTTGTGCCAGTACCATGCTGTTTTGGTTACTACAGCCTTGTAGTAGAGATTGAAGTCTGGTAAACTGATGTCTCCCAATTTTTTCTTTTTGCTTAAGATTGCTTTGGCTATATGAGGTCTTTTCTAGTTCCACATGGAGTGTAGAATTATTTTTTCTAGATCTGTAAAGAATTTGATGATGGTATTTTGATAGGAATTGTATTAATTCTGTAGATCACTTTAGGTAGTATCACATTTTAACAATATTCTGCTGATCAGGTGCAGAAAAAGTATTTGACAAAATCCAACACACTTCTATGATAAAAACTCTTAACAAAATAGGTATAGATGGAACATATCTTAAAATTATTAAAGCCATATACCATAAACCCATAGCCAATATCATACTGAACAGAAAAAACTGAAAGCATTCCTGCTTAGAACTGGAACCAGACAAGTTTGCCCACTATCTCCACTTCTATTCAACATAGTGCTGGAAGTCCTTGCCAGAGCAACCAGACAAGAGAGGAGAATTAAGCATGTTTGAATGGGGGCAGAAGAGGTCAAACTCTCACTCTTGGCTGATGATATGATATTATATCTAGAAAATCCCAAGGAGTCAACCAAGAGAATCTTGGAATTGATAAATGAATTCAGTAAAGTCTCAGGATACAAAATCAATGCACACAAATCAGTAGCATTCATATATGCCAATGACAGTCAAGCTGAAAGTCAAATCAAAGACACAATAGCTTTCACAATAGCATCAAAGAAAATTAAATATTTAGGAATATATGTAATGAAGAAGGGAAGAGACCTATATAGGGAGAACTACAAAACACTGAGAAAAGAAACTGTAGAAGATGTAAACAGATAGAAAATCAAAGCTCAATTTTTGATCAACATAATGAACAATAGATTCTGCTTCCACTTCCTGACTTTATGCTAGGAGGTAAAACTAAAAGTCAGTGACTCTGATTTGGAGGTAATTTCATTTTAAAGTTGTTTCTTTTTAAAATTTTTCTTTATTTTTAAGTAAATTGTTTTTTAAAAAATCATCCTTAAAGCCTCTGAACATTATACTCAATTGTGTGTTTTTTTAAGATCTTCTTCAGGGTGTACCATAATGCTAGGCCCACAGAAGGCATTCTGTAAATTATAATTGTTTGTAATTAGATTAATAGCCACCCACTAATTAAGGTATCTGAAATAAAAATGAGGAGGTGAAATACAGAGAGGTAAGCATCATAATAAAGACTTCCAATCACTGAATACTATTAAACTACTCCTGGATTTGATAAAACAATTCAGTAAAGTTTCAGGATGCAAAATTCAGTAGCTTTTCTATGTGTCAATAATAATCAAGCTAAAAACCAAATTAAGAAGTCAATTGCATTTAAAATAGCAAACACACACACAAACAAAACAAAATCACCTAGGAATACATTTAACCAAGAAGATAAAATCTGTAGAAGGAAAACCATCAAACACTAATGAAAGAAATTATAAATCACACAAACAAATGGAAAAACCTTTGATGCTTATGGATTAGAAGAATCATTATCCTTAAAATAACCATACTGCCCCAAGAAATCTACAGATTCAATGCAATTCCTATCAAAATACCAATGCCATTTTTCACAGAATTAGAAAAAAACAATTCTGTAATTCACATGAAACCAAAAAATAGCCCAAATAGCCAAAGAAATCCCAAACAAAAAGAACAAAGCTGTAGGCATCACCTTACCTGACCTCAAACTATGCTACCAGTTTATAGTAACCGAAACAGCATGGTACTGGTGTAAAATTAGACATACAGTTCAATGGGACAGAATAGAGAACTCAGAAGTAAAGCCAAATACCTAGAGCCAACAGATCTTTGACAAAGCACACAAAAACGTATACTTGAAAAAAGATGCCCTATTCAATAAACTGTGCTGGAAAATTGAATAATCTCATGAGGAAGAATGAAACTGGATCCCTACCCATCACCACATACAACAATTAAATCAATATGGACTAAGGACTGAAATGTAAGACCTGAAACTATAAAAATTCTAGAAGAAAAACTCTTCTGGACATTGGCCCAGGCAAAGAATTTATGACTAAGACCTCAAAAGCAAATGCAGCAAAAACAAAAATAGGCAAATGGGACTTAATTAAACTAAAAATCTTTTGCATAGCAAAAGAAATAATCAACAGAGTGAACAGACAATCTATAGAATGGTAGAAAATGTTTGCAAACATTGCATTTGACAAAGGACTAATAACCAGAATATACAAGAAAACTCAAACAACTCAACAAAAAAAACCCCAAATAACCTCATTAAAATGTGGGCAAAGGACATGAATATGTATTTTTCCTAAGAAGACATACAAATAGCCAACAAGCATATGAAGAAATGCTCAATGTCATTAATCATTAGAGAAATGCAAATTAAAACTACAATGAGATACCATCTTATACCAGTCAGAATGGCTATTATTATGTCAAAAAATAACAGATGTTGGCAAGGATGTAGAGAAAAGGAAATGCTTACACACTGTTGGTAGGAATGTAAATTAGCATTAATTCTATGAGAAACACTATGGAGATTTTTCTCAAGAACTAAAAATACAGTTACTGTTAGATACAGCACTCCCACTACTAGGGATAGACCCAGAAGAAAAGAAATCAGTATATCAAAAGGATACCTGTATTTGTATGTTTATTGCAGCACTATTAACAGTAGCAAAAATATGCAATCAACCTAAGTGTCCTTCAGTGGATAATTGGATTAAAAGTGTAATACCATGGAATACTACTCAGACATAAAAAATAATGAAATCATGTCTTTTGCAGCAACATGGATGGAACTGGAAGCCATTACCTTAAGTGAAATAACTCAGAAAGTCAAATACTGCATGTTCTCACTTATAAGTAGGAGCTAAATAACGTGCACACATGGACATAGAGTGGAATAATAGACATTAGAGACTCAGAAGAGTGAGAAGGTTGGAGCATGATGAAAAATTATTTAATGGCTAAAATGTAAACTATCTGGGTAGTATTTACACTATAAGCCCAGACTTCATAACTATGCACTTACTCTACGTAACAAAACTGCACTGTATTCTCTAAATCTATAGGAAAAAATAAATAAAATAAAATAAAAAATAAATTCCAACTAATAAGTCCAGCATGGCTGAAATTTAACAACTCTCATTAATGGAGCTGCCTCCTTTTTCTTTTTACTGAAGAGGTCAGTGACCTTGTTTTGCTTTATGAAGTCCTCTCTGAATTGTTAATAGTCTTGATTTCAATTTCAAAAGCAGAGGCTCACAAGCTAAGATTTCTCTTTGGTCAACAGAGAAAGTTAAAAACAAGTCAAGTAAAACTATCAAAAACAAAACAAAACCATAAAGTGCCAAAGAGAAATGTTTATAAGTTTTCAAATAGAAGCTGAAAAACACCAATAAAGTTTGGATTCAGCTCAAATGTACTATCAACCTCAGGCAGCTCCCCCCACCCTACTCCCTTTTAATGGTCCATTTGTCTAGTCCTCCTAGAAGATCTATAGAGAAAATTACCAGGGCAGAATGTAGATCCAATTGCACATCCTGCTACAGGAGAAACGATTCCTGTTCTCATCATTGGGATCAATAATTTGCTAACACGGTATTAGCAAGAGCAACAACTCCACCAGGTTAAAGGAGTTTTACACTGAATAATGACAGCCAAGGAGAGAGAAAAGCTGAGCGAGTAAATCCTGGCAGCCTTTACTATTGAGAGAGCACATGCCAGTGAATCAATAGTGGCTCTGGTGAGTCTGGGCTGTAAAGATGCTTTATTGTTCTGCCTAAGTACATTGGCAGAGTGCTCCTCTTAATATCCGTACACAGAGATCCAGGCCTGCCCTGTTAACGAAGGCATTTCCTCTTCAGAAGAATGGAAGTCCCATTAAGGGCCCCAGAACATGGCTGCATCATATATCAATAGAAACCCTAAGAAAAAAGCAAAGTGCTGGGATGAGAAAAATAATCAGGGAAGCCCCACTGAGCATGTAGAAAGGGACCTAGAGCTAGAGAATGCCACTTTATATCTACAGATTTCAAGAACTAATCAAGAGACTTTTCTCCTAGATAGATGTCTTCCTGCTTAGTCATTTAGCTGAATCTGTATTGATAAAAACAGAGACTATCAACATCAATGTGTTTTTTGGTTGTTCTATAGGAAAAATGAATCAATTCTTAATAAGAAAACAAATTTTTGGAACAGTGACTCGATTTACCCAAAATCATCAAATGCAAAAGAGCTAGTACAGGAATGGAATACCTTATGCTGACCACCAAGATAAAGTGGTCTCCCCACTGCCTCCAATGATAAACTGCCATTTATGTCTTTCTTTTTTTTTTTTTTTTTTGAGACAGAGTCTCACTTTGTTGCCCGGGCTAGAGTGAGTGCCGTAGCGTCAGCCTAGCTCACAGCAACCTCAAACTCCTGGGCTTAAGCGATCCTACTGCCTCAGCCTCCCGAGTAGCTGGGACTACAGGCATGCGCCACCATGCCCAGCTAATTTTTTCTATATATATTTTTAGTTGGCCAGATAATTTATTTCTATTTTTAGTAGAGACGGGGTCTCGCTCTTGCTCAGGCTGGTCTCGAACTCCTGAGCTCAAACAATCTGCCCGCCTCGGCCTCCCAGAGGGCTAGGATTACAGGCGTGAGCCACCGCGCCCGGCCGCCATTTATGTCTTATTTATATTTTTGTCAGTCTTCTTTCAACAAGTAGTTAAGGAAGGAAGTCTGTTCATCAAGTATTTCTCGCTTCTTACTTTTGAGGCACCCAGGGGAATTGTACATTCCATCTCTATTGTGGTTGGACAGGCCATGAGACAAGTTTTGTTAATGAATTGTGAGTAGAAGTCCTTCCTGGACTGGAGCAATTATTTTCTTGGGGTAATAGTTGAAGTGAACAATATGGGTAAGAAAAAAGAGGTTCAATGTGTGTCTCTTCATGGAAGACTGTCAGGCTAAGATTAACCTATGGTTAAGAGAAAGGCATGTAGCTGAGAATAAAGAGAAAAAAAAAACATTTAAATATGTCTAGCAAAAAAAATCTATGGGTATGGCTTTCATCATAGGAAGTTTGCCATACTTAAGTAGATGAGAAGAAAACTAAGTTTCTCAAAGAGTTGTACTTCCAATGAACCATTGGCCTGAACGAAAAAATTACATCCACTGTTCATGATTTAAAGCAACTCTTGGGCCGCCCACCATCTATGGGCAAAAAGTAGTCTGTGAAAACTACTCAACCCTCAAGAAAAGTAAAATTTACCAACCCATTTCAGATGTTGTGTGTATAGAAAAGGAAAAGGAAGGGCCTTCCACAGCAGAGCCCAGGGCCATGGAGAATAGTGATCTGGGTGTTCTTCCCATGAAGCTGATTCGGGAACTAATCAACAGATATTTCCCACCGACAGAGTAGAGTTCTCCCTAAATCTGCCAAGAGGATTTCAGAATTGCTGCAGATCAGATTTAGTCTTGAGTCTTTCCCTCCTGAATGGGAGCATTTCTGTGATTATCTCATCCCTGTTCATTACAGTTTGTGAACTGAGTAGAAGCTGTTAACTTGCCTTTTGAATACACAGGTTTCGTAATCAAAAAGGGCTTGGTGGACCTCATTAAATTAAATTAAACATATAACCCCTGATGTATTGTTAAAGCCATGTTCCTTAAGAACCTGGATTTTCATCATGATGTCCTAGATAAGACCTTTTGGGTTGTTTCCCTTGAGGAGGGAGTAAATATATTTTGCCTGCGGAGGGAACGTGATCTGAATGTTATATGAGCAGAAGGATAAAATTTGGATAAAATTAATGCCATTTATCAAATATTTTCCATTCTCTGTTATCTGATTATATGTTTAGAGGATACTTCCTGGACATTTTGTAGTTAAGTAAGGCCATGTGACTAGCCAAGGAGCTCTGAGCAGCTGTGATGTTTGTTACTTCTGAGCCAAGACAATTAATTGACAATTCCAAACCCTCTGGAACTCTCTTTCCCTGGGACATCTTTTGACGTAGTGGTTGCTTGGTAGATGAAATGGTAGAATGAGGGGGTGTAGAGCAGACCTTAGTCAAACTACAATAGACCTGTAGACAAACAAGAATAAGCACGAGTTGTTATAAAGCTTTATTATGTTAGAATTTTAATTCCTATGGCATAATCTAGCCTATTATGACTGGTGGAGAGTCCTTGCCATTACCTTCTCTTGCATATCTAGCACAGCTAACCCAGTGCTGTACTTATAATAGGTGGTTACCATAAAAAGAATAAATAAATGAATAAATAAAACTGGAATATAATAAAAACACCTTTAGAAGGAATTATCTACTTCTCTCTTGAAGATTTTTCTCATTTCTATGTCCTGAAACTGAAAACCTGGGTAAACATACAAACATGTGCTATGACATTTTTCTGCAGTGAAAAGTATTTTTTTTATATTCTTATAATAATTGTTCTGCATAGTTTTCATAAGATTGTATAATGTCTTCTTCAAATGACTACAGAAGTAGATATTCTCAACCAGCAACCAAAATCCCTTTTATAACATTCAATAGGTTGTAAAGAACACTACTAGCTGGAAATTTTCCCACACGGTTCATCACATCCTTTAAATGGCATCTCTGAAAATCATTTCCTGAGGATGACTGCTCTAATTTTAGATCCATGATTATAAAATGGCATCCAGACATTGGTCACTTGATATGCTTCAAAGACTTGGGGATTTGATTATTTTCTCAACTGGGGGACTGGATTTATAGATTCTCATTGCACGTATATATTTGGAGTCTATTCCATGACTAAGGGACTGTACTTAGGGATCTACCACAAGCTTTGAAGTCTTATGGGTTGGCACTTTGTGGAAAAAGGAACTACAGCTATAAAAATGTAATGACCTTTCACATTGAAAGCCAGATTAGATTTATGTAAAGCCTTTCTCATATTTGTTTTTCTAATGTGCCTACATTATGCCATTGCCCAAGAAAAGTGGTTATTTGGAGCAATATTTTCCAAAGTAATCTACCTTCATTGGAGCACACTACCTGCACATTTCAGGAACATTTAGAGAAACATTAACTATATTCACTAGTACATGGTTTTTCAGAGTTCATCCAAATGGAATAAGTGTCTGGGAAAAATATCTCTATTCTCAAATTAATCTCATTGGAGACAGTCAACCCCCAAGTTCATTATTATTGGAGAAAATTTATGGGGGGAATGTTCTCTCCTATTAATCTCTTGTTCCTTATCTGAGGGAATAAGTTACTAAGAGTTACTAAGAGTAGAATTGCAAAGCGCTACAAACTGTTCCTGAAATCAACCTAAATAGGAAGGAACTGATTTTTATCATTGTACCAACAAATGGAACGGAGTAGATTTCCTAAGTTATAATATGACCAGTCTCACAGAATAAAAGAAGATTAGAGATAGAGGGAGGTTTATGTACTATTTCATCATTTTAGAGGAGACTAAATTGAGGTCCAGGTATGCAAAGTACATCCCAAGTTAGAGAGGTATTTAGCAGAAGAGGCACTGTTGGTACTCCTGGACACTGACTCCCTTTTTGAAACATCACTTATTTTCAAGTTTAAACACCTGACATTCGCATGTCTAAAGTAGTTGGCAAAAATTATACCATATAATTACTTGTCTTACCAGATCTCTTTACAGTATGCAAAATGCTGTAATAAATGAAATGATTTCTTTATACATATCAGCTAAATTATATTTATTTCAATGCCTTGGCTCAGTGCTTTTCCAGATAGGTTATTAAGTACCAAGCTTTCCCTAAGATAACCCATAGGGAGCTTGAGCATATAATTTATTGTCAAAACTAGAGCAAAATTTGACACTGATTATAAATTCGCCAGGCCCATAGATGTAAACCAGAACTATACTGGTAAAATTGGTAAAATTGTATACACAGTTACCTTTCTCAGTGTCTGCCAGAGTAAAGAAGGCTGTTCCTGAGCATAGAGCAGGGAGCAAGTGTACTGTGAGTTTCTCTACCCAGATTCAAATAGGAGAGATCTACTTTTCCAGTTTTAAATATAGAACTGTCATACAATATTTTATTTATTTGAAAAAAAATCCATAATAACAACAAAAAGATTGGGAAACCACTGCTCTAAATGAATCATGATCATTCAGGTACTCAATATAGTTATAAAATGAACACAAATGGCTGCCTATAAGTCTCTTATAAATCAAGTCTTCCTTACCCAATGTAGCAATCAGAAAAGCAGTGATTTCCTGGTATCAGTCCACTCACCTTAGCATTTAAATTCTATGTCTTCTTTTTCTTACCCCAAGTTTGGTACTAGCTGAGATTTACACATTTAGTTTTATCTGGGATGGAAAATGAGAAATCAAGACAGGAAGGGAAAATTAACATACTCTTCATTACCCCCTTAGTCACATGTAAGTCATCATCACTGAAAATGTCACCAAAATAAAAGAAGGATGAAGTATAGAAATGGGAAGTGAGTAAGAGTAACAGAATTTCAATCTTTGATTCCGTAAACAATTCTTCTAAGGAATTCCAAAGAGAAAGGTTTATGTTTTTTGAGCAGAGTGATGTGCTCAGAGGTCTTTCTTTGGAAACTGTTGAGTACCCTGCACATTTCTGAAGAACTTAAAGGAAGACAAAAAGTGATATACTGTCAACTTTTATTCCCCAATCTCCCAGGTAAAGGTTAAAATCATGGGTAATATGCTGAAGGATAGGAGACGAATCTGTAAAACAATTTTCATATTCTACTAAATAAGAATACCTTTTGGTAGGGAAGGACGAGTGTGTTCTTTGTAATTCTACTAGCATGTCTTTCCGTCTTCACACACTATTTCCTTACTTCAGTTTAATTTTGACAACCATGTATTCTGAACACTCCTGAGCAGTTCTTAACCAATGTACTCTTTAGCAGCATGTATTATTCAGTGACTAGATACATGAGATTAAATTATCATAGAACTGTTTTTTCCTAGGCATTTTTGCTATGCATGCTTATAATTTCAGTCCCTGGAAATTTCAGAGTGTCAAAGTGGAGTAACTTATTAAAGAATTCAATATACAATGTACACAACCTTAAAATGCTATTTAACATCTCTAGATCTAACTTATTCAATAAGCTTAGATTTTACCATTTGGAAAATTTCCTCAACTACTTATTCTACCTTAGACATCCATCAGATCATATAACCAAATGTATTTATTCACTTCCCTGTGCTTAGAACTATCCACTTATTCAGGTACAGAAAAAAGGTGTGATCCTTATTCTTTAGGAGTTAAAAAAATCCAGTGATGGAGACAAAATAAATTGAAGTAGTAATGTCTTGGGATATCCAATAATTAACAAAATGTGAACTACAAATAACAATTGGTTTAGAATTTATCAAGAGAGTACAATCAATAGATGCTGCAGTAAATTGGGAAGGCTTTATCTCTGAAGTCATACCAAAACCAAATTGCTAGGTTTTGGTTTTGGTATCCTTATTCTCTTTCCTTTATAACAGAACACAGACCTCACCATTTTCAGCATTATTGCCAAACTAATAAACCATAGTTTCCTGTCTTCCTTACTTCTGATGAGAGGGGTGGAGGACACATGATATAAATGTAACCAAAAAGATAGAAATGGAAAATCTACTGGATATTTCCAGGATTTTGTTTTTCCTGGTAACAATTCTATTTACTTCTTATGGCCATTTTATTCTAGTTTAAGAAGGCTTTATGACTATAGAAGTAAAGCAAATGACTTAAGAGCAGGTGGTAAAAACTCAGATAAAAGCTACATGCTTCAGGTGGCAAAGAAGGAAGCTTAGAAGAGCTCCTTTCTTGATGATCTACTCAAGTAACCATACTAACCTTACTCTGGCCACCTCCAGGGTTCTAGGTGTGGTCATAAAATTTAACTCCTCTTTGGTTAAGGTGCTGTAATTGTGTTTCTGTTCCATGCAATCAAACACAATCTTTGGCTGGTAACAGGGGGGTTGGGTTAGACTTTTCCAAGTGAGAATAGAAGCATGCTTTGGTGTATGCAGTAGAGGGAAATAAACAGACCAGAATAGAATCAAGCATTCTTGTGAGGGGCATGTCTCTGTAGCATGGAATAAGAAAAAATGACACCAAATTTGCTCAAAGACAATACAACTGGAGCTTTTCTCTTTCTTTCACTCTATTTTTATGTAAATGCTAGAGTCATACTATTATCTATGATCAATTTCATCTTTAATAATCTGCCCTTCATGTAAGAGCCCAAAAGAGAAAAAAAGATGCACTTTTAAAAGTGACTATTCTTTTTCTTTTCTTAGTTTTATTCATATGTGTTATGAAGGCCAATATCCCCTTCCCCTAATCTTATTTTTCTATTTATACTTTCTTGTATTAATTTTAAAATTAACACAAAATGTATTTTTCTATTGTCAAACAAACAATAGAGAAACACACAGAATAGAAAGTTGAAACTCTTCTTATACCATTTCCACTTGTTCCCTCCTTTCCCCTGAAGCTTCATTCTTCTCCATAGAGGGAGTCAATATTATAAATTAGATTCATGTGCCTCTGTATGTTTTTAGTAGGCAGTTATATATTTTATATAAATGGATACAATTACAAAAAGTCTTTCTGTTATTATACTTTGTTTATGTTTGTTTAACATTAAAAGGATCAATTTACTCAGATAAATTTTTATTTACTTTTTTTTAACTTAATTTACCTTGGAAATCTCCCCAGGTTAGCATGCATATCTACCTCTCCCTTTTTAGTGGCTGAATCATATCTCATAGTCTGTTAGTCAGAACAGGCCTGGTTATGCTACATTAACAAACAAGCTTAGTGACTTAAAATAGCAAAACTTTTTTATTAACCATGATACATTTTCACCTTCATTAAGTGTGAGATATGCTCCGTGATGCCTGGCTTGGAGACTGACGCTAATAGAGGATCCATCATCTGGCATGTTGCATGTTTCTGTGGCATGGGTGAAAACATAGCTAGTCACACACTGTCTCTTGAAGTTGTCTGCCCAGAAGTGACACACATTACTACCACATATGCTTTCTTGGCCAAAGCAGACCGCATGTCATGCTTAACTTCAAGAGGGTGGAGAAATATATTTCTACTATGTGTCCAAAAGAAAGCAAATTTAAAAAGATCCATTCTCACTTAACCTCCATTTCTTTTCTCTAACTAGTGTATCACAATGGAAATTTTGATCCCCAGGAACTATCTTCCATTCAATGTCAGTATCCAGTAATACCTCAAAACTCTGGGAATTTTCCTTTCCTCGGTGCAGAATCATCCTGGTCAATAACCAGAGATCTCTTTCAGCAAAAGTTAAGAAATAGATTTAGTTGTGGCAGCACAGTGGGATCATTTCTATCAAGATAAATATGACATCTGCTAATTTAAAGGCATCTGGATCTATGAACAAACTTACGACCGGGCATTGGATCAGGGATTGCAAGACTATCATGGAAATATGACTCTCTTCAAAACTAGACATCGATTTTATTCTTAGCAACATCTTAGCAACAATTAGTCCCGTCAAAATATCTCTGTGGTTGAGCCATTTTGAATCCTGTTCCAGTTGTACTCCCCGTGGGAGTAGCCAGACCCAGCTTGCCTCCAACAGTTCAGCACTCCAGCTGGACTCTGAGTTTCCTGATTCAGGAAATCAGGAAGTCCACTTAGTAGTGATAGCTCTTCCTAAGATCCCTTGCTCTCAGAGGCCAGGCTCTGCAGAACTATTTAGAGGTGCTTGTGCTCTTCTCAACAATGTTTCTCAATGTTGTGGTGAAAGACTCTGGGTCTTTTGGAGATGGATATGCAAGCCCACTTGCAATAAATCAAATCCAACACTTCTCTCCCTGAATGTTTATGTAACTCTTATCATAGCATTAAAAGGAATTTCTAACATTTCAATTGTAATTGATGTAAAAATTATGAGTCTAGGTTTTAGGAAACCAATTACCCTAATGTTTGAAGACCTCACATTGCTTAGTGCAAACTGCTGAACCCAGAATCTCTGGTCAGTGCACTAATATTGATACATTCAACATGATCTATCTTAGAGTTTCATCATTCTTGGTCTAACACCTTCAGGATCAATCCCCACAAGTATTCAAATATTCAGCAAGTTTCTGTGTGTCTATGTGTGTGTGTGCGTGTGTGTGTGTGTGTATAAAATTCTTGTGATTCTTTCAGTGAAAATGTTTTTTTTTTTCCCTGGGTCAGACTATATTTTAAGACAGAGAATGAGAGGTTTATACAACCTCTGGAAGAAAGAGGAGATTTAAATTAGGGGTCCTAAATTTTCTTGGTTAGTTCTTTACTTTTGATGTAAAAGATCTGCTATGTCTTTGACTTCAACATATGCTATAATTTAACCATCAGCAAGTCCAAACATTGGGTGTGATATTCAGAAATATTATCCTTGAGTCTTTGAGAAATAAGAGATCCTTTCAGATCAAACAAAGAAACTATCTTCTCCTCTGACCAAGCCTTGGCCTGATCATTTAAATTCCTGCATTTGTCACTTTCTTCCTGTAACCTTTTCATACAGTCTACTCTACAGTCCTCATATTCATATGTCATCACAGTTCCACCAAGTTGTTCTATTCCAATGGCATTGGTCCCCAATGTCTTGCCTTTCATAGATGCTTGACTTCAGACACCTACATGTGATCATGGAAATTGTTTCATCATTGTCTTCAATTGATCACCAGGTTCACATTTTACACAGGCAAATAACCATCTCTGATTTCAAATCTAATAGGACCAAACACCTATTCCAGATTGTCATTTCTGAGATTGTTTTTCCTGGAAAACGCTTCCCATATGACATATTGTTTCAGTCAGAAGCAATTACTATACTGTTGATGCAGATGACTAGAAGCTTATGGAACCATTGGAGGAGTTAGGGGGGTAAATATCAAGGAAGTTATTGCCAATATTATCAATTTGCAGCATCAAAATGGTGGCCTCCAAGGGTTTGCTGGGAAGCCATAGGGACATATAGAAACTCCAGGAAGCTTCTGCTAAGTTGTCTACAGTGAGTCAGATTGTGCTCACTCTAAATTAAGTTAGAGTTACCAATTTTTACTTCACAAATGATTTTCCAATGTACATTCTTCCAATAACCATGAGAACTTATATTTTCTCACAATTTTACCAAAAAAAAAAGATTTAACTACTTAATATATGCCAATACAATGGGAGTAAAATACTTCCTTAGAGTTAAAACCCATTTTCTAGCCATTTGAATAAATTGGTATTTTCTAACCAAGGAAAATTTATTGTGCTAGTTACATTTCTCTATCTACTTAGACACTTTTAGAACCTTTCATATCAGCCTTTACTGTGGATAAGTTTCTCCTGGGTTTAGGATCTAATCTCACACAGCATCTGAGGAAGCAGATAGAAAATGGAGAGAGACATATGCATTTTCGTTTTTGATGATTGATTTGGTGCCAACTCCATGAGTTGAACATCATCCGCCGTCACCGTTGCCAGTTACATACATAAAATATCATGCAGGCAATAGATTTGAAAGGACCTGCCAAGTACAGTGTTGAAAACCCTAGAGATATTGATTTTACAGTTTCTCCAGTGATTCTACATCATGCTCTTTTACTTTCTGGCAATCTTTATAACTTTTACACTGACATAAATTGCCATAAAATAAGCATCCAGTACACCCCTCTTCTTCCTCCTCTAGAAATGGTTAAGGACACTCCATTATTCTATTAACATGTTTGACCATTAATTCAGCTGATCTTCCTGGGAATGACGAGGTGACTCTAAACTTGGAGGGCAATTTGTACTGCCCAGCAGATTTATTATTATCCTCTCTAGTGGAAAGCACATGAATTCATCTAAACATTTATTTTCCTTAGTGTGCTGCTATTTTTCTTTTTATGTTTTTTAAAGCAGATTTAGTGGCAGAATATTAGCAGCGAAGGATACCAGAGCTGTTGTCTAGGCAGCATGGCAGGCAGTTCAGCTCTCTGAATATGGCCTCAGACACGTAGATTTTCCTTTGGTTGTAGTGAACAAAACCTATATGGAAAAAGAGGAGGGCATCGCGAGCTTCCTAACTGGTGGGGAATTAGCCAGTCTTCAGGTGAACAAAAATGGCCCCAGGCCATAAAGATGTTACATAGACAAGACCACTGCTTAGCTTATAATATTGCTGTTTAGTTTTCTATTGCTTCTGTAACAAATGACCACAGATTTCATGGCTTAAAACAACACAAACTTATTATCTTACAGATTTGAAAGTGAGAGGTCTGACACAGGTCTCACTGGGTTAAAATGGAGGTGTCAGCAGGGCTGTGATCTGGTCTAGAGGCTTTAGGGTAGAATTCGATTCCTTGACTTTTCCAGCTTGTAGAGCCACCTGCGTTTTTTGGCTTCTGGCCTGCTTCCATCTTCAAAGTCAGTGATGGCGACTTGAGTCCATAGACCATTTAATTAAAGGCAGACTTGGTGGGGACAACCCTGGCGAATGCAGATCCCTTCGCTTAGATAAATGAAAAAGTGTTACTGAGGGAATTGTCAGGCTGGGCTTAAAGCACTTGACTAGTATCTGGCAATGCAGTTATTATATTCAGGAAGAAAGCAAATGTGAGCATTATCTCAGAATGAAACCTTTCTTAGGGCAATGCCCACTGAGTATGAGTGTGCAGCATGGAGAAATGGGGCTGTTGGAAGACCTCTGCATTAGGAAACACACCAAGTGTTTAGAGAATGTGGGAATTTTGAGACACTGTGAAAATTGAGAGAAGAGCCTGATTCTGGTCTGATCTCTGCCATTATCTAGTTATTTTACCTTAAGGGAAACATTCTAATTATAAGAACGTCAGTTTTCCTCTGTGAAAATAATAATTATTATCACAAGCTTCCTTCCTATTTTAGAATTCTATGAAGTCAACTAAAAAATCAATATGCACCTCATCCCATGTGTCTCCATTTATTACTGCATTTATATAAGACTCTGAACAAAGAAGGGCTGACGTTACTATCAAAGGATCAAACACAAAGAAAGCACCATAAATAAAGCAAGGTTATTTCCTAAAGATAAGAATTATTCACAACAAAAAAAGCATACCAAATTTTTAAAAAGTTGCCCAACTTAAAATCTTTACAGCCTTTATAAAGGCGTGGGAAGATCACTTGAGCACAGGAATTTGAGGCTACAGTGAGCCATGATTATGCCACTATGCTCCAACCTGGGCGACAGAGAGAGACCCTGTCTCAAAAAAAAAAAAAAAAAGATACTGGTGCTGGGTTATGTTTTGATCAATTCTATTCTCAACCACAGATATAACTTGGCAAGTGATTATTACTTCATATGAATAATTTTAAGTTTTAAAGAAAAAATAATTATATTTTCCTTCCCTGATTTACTGGGTAACCATTCTCATTACATACTTACCTAAAACTATATCTGAATATTTTTAGATACATGTAAAAGAATTCCTCTACTATAATTCTGTGATTACAGATATATATTTTTTCTTGCATTTAAAATATTTTAAGATAAAAACCGCACCTTCGGTATAAGAAATATCACATTAGTCCATACAATGGAACTACATCACTAGGCTGAGGAGCTGGAAGTTAGTGAAGCATGGATTCGACAACAAAGCCAGATAGAGAGAAATCATTAATTTATTTGAGAAATGAAGTCATGCGAATTATGTGCCTTTTTGGTAGGTCTTCAGAAATGTGAAATCCTGGCATAGAAAAAAAAAAAAGGACTCATCCTCTATCCAACTCGTATTCATTTTTCAGTTAGTCAAACGACAAACATCGACTCAGAATCTGTTTTGTAGAAGTGATTGTTATGTTCATCATTGTTTCTCAGCTGTAGCTCCCTGTACAGAGGAAAAAGCAAGTGCTCTGTTGGGATGAACCGGGCTTGTTCCCTAGTGGTGACATATGGTCTGCCTTCCATGGAGAGGAGGGGCGAGACCATTCTAGGCTGAGGAAATCACATGGGAAGTGGTATTTAGTTTAAATGTAAATAGAATGTAAACATCTGAGAACTGCCATCAAAATGGCACGGCTTGAGTTAGACTCAGGGATAAAATGGTAGATAGGAGAGGTGTGTTGAAACATGCTGTGAGAATATACACCAAAGCTATTGCAATACTAAGTTGTTCAGTTGTCTCATCTTCCAGGGTTTCATACTTCACTGTAAGAAACAGATCTTACGTGCCGATAGCCAGCCTGTCCCCATGCTATGTGGAACAAAGCTGAGCAGGATGATTCATGTATGCATATGGTATTTTTTTATTATAGGGACGTTCAGTGGCAATGATGCTTTGTCTTTCACCCACTTTTCTCTCCTAAGTAGCTCCAACATTGCTGTCTGTATTCCGCATTTATCTCAGCACTAGTACAGTGAAGCCAGGCACATCTTCAGGCCTAGTTAGCTTCAGCAGTTGACAGGAATTGAAATGCTAATAATCTTTTTTTTT
Source organism: Varecia variegata (assembly GCA_028533085.1). Lineage (NCBI taxonomy): Eukaryota > Metazoa > Chordata > Mammalia > Primates > Lemuridae > Varecia > Varecia variegata. The sequence goes on from CM052443.1 coordinate 24,621,591, forward strand.
TTTTTTCTGAATTCTTATGAAGATACAAATGAGTCACACAGCTGCAAATCATCTGATGGCAGGAAGAATCTCTGACAGCTTCATTTGAAGTTCCAAAGTTCTTGCTTTATGGCTTGTTTAATGTTTGGTAAAAGATAGGCTGTTTAAATGAGAGAAAACTCGTGGTAGAATATATAGTCTCATGGTGAGTGACAAGTTTTTCCCCAAAAAAATTCAAAAAGAGAAGAAAAGACACAATTTTGCAAGCCTGTGAAAAACAAATAGTCTTTCCTTTTCTGTGTTTTATTTTTTAACTGTTTGTAGAGTGTGCAGTAATAGATAACTCAAATATTTTCCTCGATTTGGCCCATTAGTTTAGGACTTCTTCCTGCTTTACTCAAAATTGTCTTTTGTATATGTAAAACAAAACATAGTGAAGATTAGACTAATATTCAAATATTTGAACAAAATAGCAAGTAAATCATGATCATTCTCAAATTTACACTAAGAGATGGAATTATTGGAATGGGTGGTCCAAAGTGATTCCTTAATTTTAGGTTATGGTCTATGGGATAGACACACGTTAGGTCCTGGGGGCCTTGTTATCAGAATGGTTTTATCTTTACACCTCCTGAACCCATCTTTCCCTTTTTTTTTTTTTTCTTCACTTACATGGGTTAGAGCTCCAAGTCCAACATTGAAAGCAACATTGGTGAGTCCATGGGCAAATCAACTAACCACTCTGAGTCTCTCATTTCTTCCCTGTGAGACAAGAACCCTGGGTCAACAAGATAGACAAGGCTGCTTTTTAGTTCTAAGACACTTAGATGTATGACTACAACTTGATGGTAAGCAACTTTATTATCCCCATTTTAAAGATGAGGAAATTGAGATTTTTAAGGAGAATATGTTCCTAGAACAGTGATTTTCAGTAGGGGCAATTTTGCCCCCAGCAGACATTTGGCAATGTCTGGAGTCATTTCTGGTTATCACAGCTGGGTGCCAGGAGAGGTGGCTGGAACAGGAATCTAGTGGATAGAGGCCAAGGATATGACTAAACATCATACAGTACACAAGATGGCCCAAAAAAGCATCATCTAGCCCAAAATCTCAATAGTAGTGTGATTAAGAAGCCCTATCCTAGAGCCACAAAGTCCAGGTTTAGAAACTAGGTCTTTATTCCAAAGTCTGGACTCCAATATTGCACTAAGCTGATTCTCAGTGATAATAGTTTAATCCCTATTTCTCAGGGATTTTCTAAAGAGTGAAATATACCATAACAGAGAGATAAGGGGAGATATTGGTGATCTGACAGGTACCTGAGTGCACACTTCAATTTATCCTGGTAAGCAGTGAAGAGCTCCACCTATTTGCAATGGGAGTTTTGCAATTAGCAGTTTGTCTTAACTTTTTCTTGCCAAATTGTGTTTTTATGTTTTTAGGGAACCCCTGCCTGTCTTTGAAGGTTTCTTTCAAATCACTCCATGTTCCTCTTCCTTTCTGTCTTGACCTATCCTTTACCTTTTATCTTGATGGATACTTATCAACCTGCCCTCTCTAATGTTCTAATTTCCCGGAAACCTGCAGATGAATTGAATCCAAGCAGGGCACCAGTAAGACAAAAGCTCTGAAAGTAGCCTTATCACCCAAAGGTCTCATTTGAGATTGACTGAATATAAAGTCTGGACTCCAGAGCCTTAGTAGTGTAAATTGGTCCCAAACAAGCAGAACCGTCAGAGAGAAGTGTCTGTGTTGTATTTGTTATCCAGGATTTGTAATTGCTGAAGAAGTTAATGGAATTGTCAGACCATTGATAAAAGTGGATCCTGAAGAACAAGAGGTAGATTTACTGAGCAGCTCACCTCTGTCCTCGCGATGCAATACACTTGCGATCCGAGTCCTGACACCCCTTTGTTCCAATCTTTTCTAACACGTCTGACTTTCCACAGAGAAAGTGGTCAGTTCTTCCTATAATTGTTTCCAAACTTATGTCTGTGATAAGTGCTTTCATTTAGCTTGTTCTACAAATCGCCCCTTTAAGGCCCATTCTAAATATGCTTCTTGGAGTATGTATAGTGATTAGATTGAATGTGCTGCTTTACGTAAGGTCTAACAAAACGTACTGTATTTTTTCCAACAATAATGGAGCTGAATAATCTTTAATATAGGTTTTTATTAAAATAACTAATATCTCTCTCCAGGTCAATATGCTGCAGTACTTTCCCATTAAACAGATATTATGTCCTTTTATTACATTCTACAAGACTCATTATTCTGCATTTATCTGCATTGAATTTTCTATCTATTAGCCCAAGTATTTAAGTGAACTAATTCTTTTCCTACCTGAGGATTGTTTTTCAGGGTTGACCTTTCCTCCCAATTTAGCATCATCTGCAAACCAGAACACTGTAGTGTAAGTAATGTGCTTGGAGTCAGTTATTTAAGATCCTTAATAGCAGGATATCCAATACCATTTTTGGACCAAGGTAGCTCTGCCATGAGTAGCTTAGCTGTAATTATGTTCTTTATCTCTAATTTCATAACATAGAAGTCTTGATTAGAATAAAAGCAAGAGAAAAATCTTAATTAAAACAAAACCTCATTTTAAGTAGAAGTTTCTTCTGCTAGATTTCTTTGTAATGCGATGTCTGTCCTCCAAGATGAATCTGCAGAGCACCTCTCAAATCCTGGCAGGTAACTGTTCACTTTACAACCTTGGGTCAACAAGATAGACATCACTTAGACCCAGAAAATTGATGCAATTAATTCTAGGCTTCTACTTCAGGAGTCCCTGAACTGGTGACTGTGGGTCAGTAATTCAAGGAGGGAGGTGGAGAGGAGGAGAAAACAAGGCTTAACTATGTATCTGCAAGGATTTCCTAAGTTAAACGGAGGAGATGTGTCAGGCATCCCTTTCATGCATACACCATGTAGGGAGAAACCACCCGCCTATAAAATGTTTTCACCTTCAAATCTGCATTTAATACTATCTGATGTTGTCTGAATAAAATGTTAGAGACAAGGTGGGTCTTTCAGAGTGAATCAATCGCTGCTTTGCAATCCTCTTTTAACCACACACTCCTGAATGAAAAGGCCGGTGCTTAAGGGACCTTGAAAAGTTACACAGTTTTAGAGTGAGGAGACTTAGCAACCACAGAGGTAAACAAATGCAAATCGTGCATGTGCAGAGTATGGTTGTTGGTCCAAAGCATAAAGATAAGGACAGCATATCACTTTATTAAAGAATTGAATTAGTTATCTATTGCTGCCATAACAAACCACTGTATATTTAGGGGCTTATAACAACACAAATCAATTATCTCACACTTCTGTATGTCAGAAGTACATTATAGGTATCATCAGGCTAAAATGAAGGTGTTGGCAGTATTGTGTTCCTTTCTGAAGGTTCTATGGACAAATCCATTTCCCGCTCATTCAGGTTGTTGGTAGAATCCAGTTCCTGGTGGTTTTAGGACTGAGGTGCCATATCCTTACTAGCAAGCAGTTTGAGACTAATCCCAGCTACTAGAGACTTCTGTATTTCCCGGTTTGTAGCAGCCTTCATCCATCTTCCAAGCCAGAAATGATGGGTCAAGTTTCTCTCACACTTGGAATCTCTCCTGCCTCTTCCACGCCTCTCTGACTTCGACAGGGAAAAGATGTCTGCTTTTAAGAGATAATGTAATTGGATTGCGTTTACCTGCGTAATTCATTATAATCCCCTCATCTCAAGATCCATAAACTTAATTACGTCTGTGAAGTCCTTTTTGCCATGTAATGTAAATATATTCACAGGTTTCAGGAATTAGGTCATAGATGTCTTTGGGGACCATTATTTGTCACACCACAGGATTTTAATGTATTTGATTAGGACTGGGTTTACAATTGAACAAATTTTAATTTTATCACCAAGTTAGTTTTGGCTGATTAATCTGCTTTTGTGAACATATTTGACATCAGCATGTTGGGTTTGTAATTTTAGAGACAAATAGCCCTTCCAGGTCTCAACTATATGAACCCCAAACATTTCTTGTTGTATTAGTAAAATTTTTATATGTATTAGGATAATGTATCTTGTTCATTCATTTATTTATCCACATTCATCAATATCCTACTAGACCATAGACACCTTTATTGGCATGATTGTCAATCCATCTCCCTTGAATTACCTTGATTAGGTCAGTCCAAATTTACTGTTACATTTTATATTTAAGATATACACTTTTGTTCCTGCACAGTCCTGGGACAGAAATCTGGACATAATTCCAATGGTGAGCATGTCCATATGTTTGAGGAGATGAGGCCCTGACACCACCTCAATTTTAGCTGAGGGAGATCTATGCCAGACTTTGAACACCTAGAACTGTAAGAAGATAAATTTGTGGTGTTTTAATTCTCTAAGATTGAGGTAATTTGGTATAGTAACCATAGGAAACCAATACAGGCTACTAGGAAACAAAGCAAAGTCTTCCTTTTAAACCCACTTTATAATGATGAGTAATATGGCTCAGTTTTAATCAATCATAAAGCATTTTCAGAATATTCTGCCCTGAGCAAGGATTGTAAAGACTACTTGAAATATTCTGGGATTTGCATAGCCATTACTAAAAATCTTAAAAACTGTTTGACTAGATATGTTAAAAATATATGAAATGTTAATTAGCAGTACACAATATAGGTAGCATTTGCTATTATTAATATATTGTCCTGTGTGCCTTGATTTTCTCATTTATGAAGTTGAGAGGACCAGTTTGTATGCCATCTGGAATTCCACTGACCTACTGATCGAGAGCCTATGATTCTAGGATCATGGAGGCTAGCTAAAATACAACCATTGTTTCTCTTTCCCTGCACAACACAGTTCATTGTATATTTTTTATAATACTTTTTCTAACACAATATTCACAAACTTTGATGTTAGAGCATTGTGATCATTTTAGTGGTCAGTTTAACATAAATTAAAATATGTCATGTCCTAAAAGTAGTTCTTGAATCTTCTAGACAGAGAAAAATGTGTATAGTTGAAGTGAATCATGTCTATTTACCTCTGAGTTATTTGCAATTAGGTGGTACAACCTAGAGGATAGTGCTATAGACTCTGAAGTCAGGTTAGCAAGAAGCTCATATATCTGTTAGCTTCCCAACTCTACATTTTTCAACAGAACAGGAAACATGCTTTCACAGTAATAAATTATAGCTATTATTGTAATTCTCAGTTGGTGTGAAATCTCTGTTAAGAAGCATTGCCACATTCTTTACACTCTCTGGGTATCCATGCCTCACAAGCCAAGATTATTATCCTTCTCTCAGGTGATGGATAATGGAGACAAGTAAAGCTACTGGTCTCTCTTTGTTCCGTGCCTAGGAAACAATGGAATGAAAATAGAAAGAAGATGGCAACCATTTCATTTAATCCTGTCATCAAACCTACAATAAACAGGGACTAAGTGCAATTAAATATCCTACCAAGGTTACTCAGCTAGAAGGTGGAGGAGCTGGCATTGGGATTTAAGTCTCTCTTTCTCCAAAACCCAGAATCTCTCTACTAGACACCCAGCCTCTCTGGTACAACATACACATTATGAAGTTCAATGTCGGTAACTCAATGTTTTCAGGCCTGATTATGAATGCTACAACACCATGTAGAATTTTGAGCTAGCATATTATTTAATATTATATGTGATTTTTTTAATCAAATCTCGTCAACCCTGAGTCTCAGCTTCCTTTCCTATAAAGTAGGAATGCTTTTCTATTAAACTAACAGGGTATAATCAGCCATAAAATGATGTGAAAACTCATTGTGGAATTTTTTTAAGACTCTCGCTTGGTGTAGTTCATCTAGCACCCTAAAATTTATAAAGATCATTATGCCTGCTGAACTTCCTGATTAAGTATGGATTAATTCCCCACTTCCTTAGCAGGTGTTAGGATAATCACTTTTATAGGGTCTGTTACTTTCTAAGAAGATTCCACTTGGTTGGTGATGGGAGTGCCCCTGACTTAACTACAACCTGAATGTCTTAGCTAGAAAGACAGCTGGTGCCATTCGAATTAGACTTTAGGTGCTAGTGCTATGTCTGTCATGAGAGTAAGGCTGGCTTTTTTTTTTTTTTTTTTTTAAAGCATTCACCATGGCTCACTTTGAGTTTCTTTTTCCTACCAAGCAAATACCTTAAATACCTGGCTATTGTTAATAAGAGCAAGAACTGCATGCTACTCGTCCCTTTAAAGGAAGGTGCCAATGTCCTTGTCTTTAGGACAGCATGAGGGAAGAGGACATCAGTTTGGTCCCAACCACTCAGCACCTACTAAGACCTGCCGCAGAGGTTTCATTTCCTCCACAACAGACAAGGAAACCCCCAGTTTCCCTGGGGACATGTAGCCTACGGTAATGACTTCACCACTCTACTTCACTGTTGTCAGCATGATTAGATAGCTGAGAAAATGTCATGCTTAACTCCATTCTCTGAGGAAGAAGCTTCTCCTTCCTTTTCTTCTGAGTCTTCCAGGATGGGAAATGGTGTTAAAGCTTCCCGATGTTTTACTATGTATGCTGTAATTTTGTGTCTCTATAAAACGCCCACCCATTTTGAAGGTTAAGAACTTGTCTTCCTAACCTCCACTGGAAACCTGGCATTAGTCTTTACTAAGATTAATACAGTTCCAAAAGGGTCAGATGGCTTCAATCTCTTCTGAGGCATAGACAAATGACCACCCTCAGACCAGAAGATCTACAAAAGGCAAAAATCTGCTATACTGAACATAAAAATAATCATTTATTTCCTATTAGTGGTGAGAACAGAGTCGTATTTGCTTACTAATATCATATGGTGTGTCCTTTATTCTTCCTCATGCTTTTAATTTTTTAAAAAATATATGTATTATATTCACTATTATTTTGGACAATTTTCAGAAATTGGAGAAGTTGGAGCAATCCTTTTTCTGCTCTTCTGAAAACTTTTACAATAATGCCCAATGCCCCAAACTATATCCATCTTCAATGTGGTTCCACCAAAAACAACAACAAAAAGCCACAATCCAGTGTCATTTAGCATTGCAAAAATGAAGTAAATTTAAGACATAAAGATAGCTTGATTTGCGATGCTCGATTTTGTGATATCTACTTATAATACGTCATCATGACACTTATACCTAGATGAAATGCAGCAAAACAAATAAATAAAAAAGCAATACAAAAAGGCAGAATAACCTTAGTTACCTGAATCTAGCATTAAAGATTGAAAATAAGATTTAAAGGCAGGAGAAAAAAAAAAGAATAAGAGAAAGACGTAAATAAAATCATTTGCAGATGGCTTTTCTCTGAAAGCGGAAGATGAATAAAATCTCTTTCTAGGGTCTTAAATAATTTAAATTCTATCAAACACATATTTCCCCCTGTAACAGGTTCACACAATTTTCACGACACTATAAGCTGTTACTTTCTTTGGCTTTTGCTTTTCTGCACTCCCTGAGGATGTTCTGCGATGATTATTTCTTTCTGTCTTTATTTTGTTTCTTTCTATTTTTTTTCCAGCCCCCTCCTGTTCCCGGAGGAAGTACGCAGCCATAATGCTGAAGCGCTGCTAAATGCAATAAGGCAAAAATCATCACTGCTTGATGGCACCAGAGTGCCAGCGCTTTGGATAAAGAATTATCCCACTAACGCAGCATGAACCAGCCAAAAGGAAAAAGAAGAAAACAATCCCCAAACTCATGGCGTATTTATTTTTTATGATTCTAAAAACCTTTATTTAAAAAAGATAAAATGAGAATCACTGGATGAATATATTTGAAGGTGGGAATCTCAGAGGCAATTTGGACCAGCCATAGCTTTTGTGTGCTGGTTCTCAGCACTGGATTTTCTGAGCTGGGAGACAGATATATATTGTCCACTGACTTCAACCTGAAATAAAAGATCCCTTCTTTGATTTGTTCTTTGCCACAAAAGCTATTATTTAAAAATTAGTTTTGTTTAAGTGGAAATTTAAAGGGAATTCAATGACTTGAATGAGTCCTGGGTTTAAAGTAGAAAGGAGAGAAACATTCTCTTGAAATCTCAATAACCTAGGTTATTACAAATATTAAATGAATATATTATTTATATTATATGCACATATAATACCCTATGCCTTTATCTTAGCGAGCTTTACCCATTAACTAGGAACTTTTCTTCTTACTCTATTTATATTTCTCTTGCATTCCTTCAAAATACAAAGAGTCATGATGGAACTTTGATTTAATCTTTCTATTTCTCTCTCTCTTCGTGCTCAAATTCAGATGCAGAATTTTATCATCCTGGACTTCGGCATTCAGTGTTACGATGTGAATCATAGGCTAATGAATCTAGGCTAATTTAGCTTGGACATGACTAAGGTTTTTCTTATTTTCACTATAGAAAGACTTATCGTTCATCCACATCCAAATATTACTCATTCAGAGTTTAGGTAGCTAATTCATTTTCTTTTGAAATTATTGTATGCATTTGTGTACAAATAAATATTTATTTACTTATTCTGAGGTTATCTCCATCCTGTTTTTCCTATTTCTTATATTTCTCAATTTTATTTAGATAATAAGCAGAGTAGCCTCCACTGTGCTAGACAACCTGAGACCATTGTTAGTTTAGACATCTTTGCAATAAGATTTCAAATTGCAGACTCCAATTCCTAATACTGAGTACCACATTTCACATAAAATTACTGCTCATATAAAAGATCCTGCTTGATTATTTTACTTCTGGAAGTTTTATTTAGCTACTAATAGGATTTTAATGTGATATTACTAACTATGTTAAGAGACAAGGCCCACAGGTCAGTCCTGTTAGGGATGTCAGCTTTTTATTTTCTTGCATGGCTCTCTGGATTACTTCCTTCCATATCTGCCATACTTTTGCCCTTTCTTCTTTGAAAATCCCAGTTATGGATGATGCTGTTTCCAAGATGGAATTGCTGAAGAATTAGTAACTTAAACAAATCTTCTTCTGGAATTTTTAAATTTCAGTGTTCTGTAGTCATAGAATTCTAAAGATAAAGGCAGCGTTACGGAGCCTTTATTTTGTGCTATTGTTTAATACCCTGATGACATCACAAATTAACGGGGGGAGGGGGGGACTAGTAAACAAGTCCTTATTTACTGTGTTTGTCTTTAAACATTCATTTTCTGAGCAACAAAGTCCCAAGCAATGCTTTTGTGGTCCATTTTCTGTCAGTAGTTTTGTGACCCATCAAATGACACTGCAATGATGTTATCACCACAGCTTGATTTGTTTTTTTAACAGATATTGTCCTGGCTTCTGCCCCAAGGGTGAGGCATCATTGTGAGTTCTGAGATCATATGAGTTCCCGGGAAAAGAGCATTTTAGAAAATTGGTTTCAACCTGAATCACATCATCAGTATAGAAATCTGTACCTGTAGGTATGTGTGTGCATGTGCATGTGTGAATGTGTGTGTGTGTGTTCACATGTATTTAAATTAGCATTCCAGCAAAGATACTTACTAGTGTGTGAACTGGGATACATTTTTAATTTTAATAAGTTTGATTTCTTTTTTTTATTTTTTAAATGATATGTTATTCAATTAGGTCAATTGCTACAACAAAAAACACTCAAGTCACAGTCATTTCAAAAAAGTTTATTATCACACATGTTACTGTTCATTGTGGGTGTTTCTGCTTAGGTGATTTTTGGGGGATGATTTTCCTCCAAGAATCTATTCAGGGAAAGAAATTCCAACAACATCCCCAAAAGAACTTTGAGTCCCTCACTGAATTCTCTGTATCTGGTCAGGATGTTAAGGTAAAAAAGAGAACATGTATTATTATGTGAGTAACTTTTTAGGGGGCAGTCCTGGAAGTAGGGTTAATCAGATCCATACACATTTCCTTGCCAAGAACTCCATCCAGTGACAAAGGTGGCCCTGCCAAGTATAAGGCTAGCTGGGACATTCGATATTAATTGCATATGACACAGAGTGTAACAGGATATGGAGAACACATAGCCTTATCTCTGTCAAGTAGGATAAATCAGTGCCTCATTCTCAAATATGTTGTGAGGACAAAAACAGATGTTACCTGTAAAATGATGTCTAGAACTTGATAGACGTTTGTTTATTGTGGGGGGAAAGCAAATAATGTAAATAAATAATTGTATTTTGTAGGACTAAAGTGATAAATACTGTCAGAGAGGTAAAGGCAGATTACTATGGAACATGCAGATTGTGTTTGTGGACTATGATAAAGTCCAGTGGGGTCCTCTGTGAACCCTGATATTGGTCCTAAAGAAAGGAAATAATAGTTTCTTTCTTACAAATGTATTCTCATGAATTTATTCTCTTGTAGAGGAAAGAAACTCACTGGAGGAATTATTTTTTCAGAGAAAAACAGCATCCCTGTTTCTGGAGAAGCAGCTTCTATTGGTGGAGGCTCCACAGCAGTTGACTTTCACTGGGAGTTCCCAAGTGGCTATCCTTCCCCCTCCTTAACCTGCTTGCACAAGGTCCTTCCTCCTCTCCCACTTGGGCTGCTCTCAAGCCCTGTTGGCCCCTCTGTGCACAGCCAGTCTTGAGCTACGATGGCGAACACGTGTCCGGCAGCTGCTACTTCATGTCTCTAAACTTCCTCCAGCAGCCGAGTGTGAGCAGCTTTGCAACAGCACGTGGAGGTCTCTTCTCAGAACATTTTGTTGTGGCAGCAGCTGGGGATTTATCAGTTTGGGGAAATTAGTATTAAAAGAGAGGAATGGTCAACAGAGTTCAGTGGGTAGATACAGTCTCGGTTTTCCCCTTCTTCCTCCGGTGTAAAACTCCAAGAAAATGCATTTTGCATGATTTATTATTGCAGAAAACATAATATTTTTTTTCTGATCACTAATGTTAGTGATTCCTTAAAGAAGTCATCTGTAACACGTCATTTTCTTCCTACCTATAGAACATTCTTTTCCAGAGCTCAACTATACCTTGGATTCTTCTGATTTCAACAGAGCAGTGAGTTCATCAGAAAATTAGTAATAAAACTTCTTTTGAGCCAGGCTTAATTACTATGGTTATGTCCTGGTTTCACCATCTAATAAACATAGGGCTCTGTCTCTGATGAGGACATCAGGGAAAATTTTTATTGGGAAACTTGAGAGTGTATTTTATGATATAACCTATAAAATTGGAGTGTCTTTTGTGATATCTCCAAATTCCTACTATGTCCTCTTAAGAACTTATCATCCAAATATTCATTAATTTATTCTTGCTATTATTTGTGCTTTCAAGTGGATATTGTCACCTGGATATACTAAAGGAATCACAAATTTTACTCATTTTTTGTGCTATTCCCCTCCCCATCTCTGACAACATTGCTCTGATATTTGCCATCCCAATTAATGGAAGTAATTTACCCTCTGTCACACAGGCAAATCATCCTTAGCTCTTTTTTCTTTTCACTTATCTCTACATCCAATTAGTTACTAATTCTTACTTTCTACCTAAATCTCTCTTACATCTATCTAGCTAGCTGTTTTTTCGCTTTCTGACTACCGCTGTCTTAATTTAAGCCTTTTAATCTACTGGTGGAATGACTTTTCAATTAGCTTTCTTGACTACCGTTTCTTTTCACATCCAATTGAATTATCTCTTTAGAGTGTAAATATCATATAAAATACTCCCCACTTCCTTATGAGAGAACACAGTCCTCACTATTAGGCACCTCGGGGTTTGGTCCCTATCACTTCCTACACTACCTCTCTCAGTCCTCATTCCCTAATTTTCCCACACCCTTCCTCACAAAGACCATGTTCCAGTAACACCCAGCTACTATCAATTTTTCAAATAAGTCATTGTTTCATGCCTCTGAGCTGCTGTCTCTGCCACATATACTACTTGGAGTATCCTTTACTTCTAGATAACTTGCAAACATCATTCTCAAGTTGAGACTCTAGTATTCCCTCCAATTTTATTGGGGGGTGTTGTTTTTTACAGTTATTTTGCACATAGTTTATTTTTGTTACTTATATTCTACTGCAGTTATTGTCAAAGTCTACTATCTATTAATGTCTGTCATTATCTCTATCTGTCCTAGGAGACTACAATTTTTGTTGAGAGAATAATCAAATATACTTACCATTTTATTTCCAACATTTAGCACAGTGAGTTCACAAAAAAAAATGTTTGCTGAAGGACCAAATGCAGGAATGCATTGGAAAATATGAGTGGGCAGTAATTAGGAGTCATTCATAAAAAGAATACACTTTTGAAAATAGCACAGCAAAATGTAAAGCATTTTAATGAATTAATAGGTAACTTAATTCATCTAAAGTAAAAGTTCTACATGATTCTGTAGGGCAAAACATCTCCATTAGTAACAAGGCTGGAATCATAACTTGAGGAACTCATATTTTACCACCTTTGGACCATTAAGGAAACATTAGGGGACTTCCTGCATCTATCTTGGTTATCTAGATAATAGTAAGAATATTTTGTCCAGGTTCCTTTTTACATAGTGACTATTACCACCTGGATTCCATGTAAAGACAGCCACCATGCATTTCACCTGTACAAGCCCTACTAAAAAGAACAAATGGATGTGCTTTTTGTGTGTGACTTGAAGGTATCTTAGTGGCCAAATTAGTCTGTAGCATTGATGAGTCAATCAGCTCAGCCATAAGGCAGCTGCAAATCCAGATCATGCACAGAATGCTCAATTTGTTGTCCATATGTAGGCATTGACTTTGTGATGAATAAGCAAGACTAAACCAAGTCTTTTCTTATATGGGGAGTGCACATGCATGTTGATGAGCCGTAAGACCAATCCTCTGCTGACTCGAGAAAGCAGAAAAGGAAGTCCCAAAAATCCATCTTTTCCAAAAAGAAAATGTACAAATTTCCACTAAGTTTCATTTGCCTAGAGATTTAATTTATTCATACCTGTTAAGGACACAAAAGCCATTCAGTCTATTGACTTCTGGAATCAGTAAATTTATTACTGAAGATCTGTACATGGAAAACGCGGTCAATGGAGACAATTCACTACTGCAGAAGGTCAATTGGACACATTAATGGCCGATTCTCTAAAGCATGAAGGATCATTTCAGGGCTAGCATTACTATTTGTAGTTAAATAGGCAGGTAAATGTTAAAAGAGCAAACAAATTTCATTCCCCTAGGCATTAGCTAAGGCCAGAGAGAAGAGGAAAACAGCCACAGTTTCTACTCATCTGTCCCAAGCTCTCTGACTTCTGTTCTGGGGAAAGAAGGTTATTTCTCAGTGCCCTCTAGCAGTCTTTGGTGGAGGTGGCCTTGGTCCTTGACTGGCCCAGTGAATACCAGGCATGCTGTGAACAGCTGTGCTCCAGCTGTGCCATGACCAGGAGGAAGGCCTCTTCTGCAGATTTAGGCAGAATTTCAAAATGTGAAAAGTGTGTCTTTAATGTCCTTTTAACCTTAACTCTGTCTTTATCTTACCCTATTCCTATCAGGCACCCTGGAATTTAATGGACACTCCCTCCCACCAACCATGACCCTGTCACTTCACCATAGAACTTCGTCTATGACAGTTCTCCCAAAGTAGCACCATGAGTATGTGATCTAGCTCTCTGTAGCTCCTCATTAAAACTACCCTGTCCTTTGGGCTATTGCCTATGGAATTGCCTGTCAGTAAGCATTAATTTGACAAAATACATTAGATAAGTGTGTTTAGCAAGGCTTCTGATTATTTTAATATGAAAAAGAAACGTTTGTGGAAACTTTAGGTGGCCCGGTGAGGTATAAATAAGTATATTTTGGCATAGAGCACTTTTGGAAACTGCAAATCATACCACTTTTATGACTGGTAATATGACTCTGAAATTTTCCATTATAACAGAACAACAACAACAAAAAACTTAATACCATAGAATTTTTCTAACAGATATCAATTCTTACTTCCTTTGGAAAGTATTCCCTG
>CM052443.1:24635992-24680273 GCA_028533085.1 Varecia variegata
ATTCTAAGCTCAAAGGCATCATGGTTTGCAGAAGGCTGGAGACTGGCTCCAGGGTTTGCGAACACGGTGGAGGTTGTTTCACCTTGGAGTCCCTGAATCCCAGCCAATTCAGGTTAATAGTGCTCAAAAGTCGTTTCCTGGCCTACTCACATGGTTGGAAGGGGATGGCAAGACAGTGGCAATTTCAGACATCCACCTCCCAGATGAGCATGACCATATGGATCAGAGCTGGAAGGGAGAGGATGATGAGTTTGGAGGCTGCAAATATGAATGGGTAAGAAAGCAATTTGAGCCAGGCTGCTGGGGAGAGCAGGGCAGAAATGAGGAAAAAATGGTTTAAAGGAAACAGTTTGTGGCCAGAGATCAGGATATCTGAGTTTTTTCTGGCTCTATCTCCATTCAGCTCAGTGACCTTGGAGAATTTACTTATATTATCCAGAAGATTTGTGTCTGTGTGTGTGTGTGTGTGAGAGAGAGAGAGAGAGAGAGAGAGAGAGAAATAAAATGAATTTAATTGTCTCTGCAATTTCTTCCAGCTCTAGAATTGTGCAGAAGGGACTCTTGAACAATATTGTATTACCAAATAACTATATTATACTTTGCAAATCAGTAAATGTAACTCCATGTCAATAGTCTCTATTTATATGTGAAATTCAAAGTACCCAAAGCTGCTTTACAGGGTCCTCAAAGTAATCTAATTTCTAATAATATGAAAGTTAAATACAGTCATGCACCGCATAATGACATTCATATCAATGACAGACCACATGTACCATGTGCATATGTAACTACACACACAATCTTATATATAAGATTATAATATGGTATTTTCACTGTATCTTTTCTATGTTTAAATATGTTTAGATACACACACCCTTACAAATGTCTTACAATTGCTTACAGTATTGAATAGAGTAACATGCTAGTCAGGTTTGTAGCCTGGGAGCCATAGGCTATACCATAGAGCCCACATATGTAGTGGGATGTACCACTGAGTTTTGTGTAAGTACACTCTATGATGTTTTCACAATGATGAAATTGCCTAATGACACATTTCTCAGAACATATCCCCAGTGTTAAGCGATGCATGAATATATGTATAAATTATACATCTACTTTCACATGTGCTCTCATTAAATTTTCTCAAGAATTCTATTAAGTATTATTACCCCTTTTTATGGATGAGAACACTAAAGGTCAGAGAATATAGCATTTCCTCATGCCACATGTCAGATGAGCATGTTCCATGATAGACACGAAAAATGGCACAGTTCCTGCTCTCTGTAAAGCTTATGAATTCTCCATGAAATCAACACGTACATACACACACACAGAGCAAAATTACAACATCAACGTGACAGATGTCAAGGATAATATTAATATAACCAATACACACACAAGAAACTCAATAAAATACAACTAGTGCCAAAATCCATAAAAACTGCAATAAGTTCCATATACAGTCAAGATTTGGGAAGCCAATAATACTATTTATTCATTGAGCACCTACTCTATGTATCTGTTTCTCTAATTAGTATATGAATATTATTTTAAATTCAGACACACACACATCACAAACTTTGTTTTGCTGAATGAAAAAAATATTGTCCCAAAAGGTTACAAACTGCATGATTTCTCTTCTGTAACATTCTTGAAATGACAAAATTATAGAGATGGAGAACAGTTAATGGCTGCCAAGAGTTAAGGAAAAGAGGAGGGGAGAAGGTGAGTTTGTCTATTAAAAGGTAACAGGAGTGGTCTTTGTCATGAGGGAGCTGTTCTGTATTTTGACTGTTGTGATAGATACATAAACCTATACATGCTAAAACTATGTAAAACTAATACACATACAAACATACAGAGGATTGCATGTAAAGCTAGGAAAATCTAAAAAGGTCGAAGGAATGTACCAATGTCAGTTTTCTTGTTGTGATATTGTACTACGATTATGTAGGATGTAACCATGAGGGAAACTGGGTAAAGCATATACAGGACCTCTCTGTTATTTCTTACAATTGAATGTGATTCTATAATTATCTCAAAATATAAATTTAACTGAAAAATAAGAGGGAAGCTTAAAAACATCAAAGGTCCTTATTGAATGTAAACATTTCGACTTTCAAGGAGCAAAATCCTTCAGGTGTTCTCATGCAATGTTTTGCATTTTGCAGAAGGAAAATGCAAGAACCAAAGCTGTTATATCTCGAGTTATTGTAGAAGTTTTGTGGCAATAAGCTCTTACCTTCTGAGCCTGCTGTACGTGCTTGCTACTCAAAGACAAGTTGTTATGCTTGTTCACTTGGCTATTCTTCCTCCAAGACTTTTTTGGACCACACAGGTACCAGACTATCTGGACTGATCCCACATGTCTTGCAGCAAAAAAAATTGACAAACTATATTTTTGGGTGTTGATTGCTGCATTTCCTAAATGCCAGGTTTATTAGGTTTTCTGTCTTTTCCTATCACCAGGCAGGGATGGGTGGAAGTGTTTCCTGCTGTGAAAAAGAGTGTGTTTTTTCTGATTTGTAAGCAGCTCTTCTTCATGTTCCTATATAGACCAGCAATGACTCATCACCTTCCTTCTCTTATTGCAAAAACGGGGCCTGGGAGAGTAGCACATACATCCCAAATGTTACATATTAGAATTGATTACACCAACACAACTATTAGACTTTCAAAGGCATAATGTTTTAAGCCTGCTCAACTAAAATGCTATAGTCTATGCACAATCAAACCTCTCTGAGGGGATTAGGAGGAAACCATTTTAATTTATCCATTCTGGAGTGTGGTGCCAAGAGTGCTACAAAGAGGAAAACAAAGAAACTACTGAGTGAGCAATTTTTTATCCATCAGCAGAAGTTAGCTTAGAAAAAGAAGGGAGAATACCATCCTTTACTCATCTCATACACTTAACAAATGAAAGGCACTCCTCTAATCAAGCTCCTAGTCGACTCTTGCTCACACAAACCTCACGTAAACTTGAGGTTTCAGAGAACTTGTTTTCAGTTCATATTTTCTTGCTTTGCCTATACCAGAGCCTCCTTTAGGTAAGAGGTTTCCTAATAGAGCTCTGTGCAACCTTAGCAGGGTTTTGGGGCATGTCCTAAAGTCAACTTGCTGGTACTATGTTGCTACTATGAATATGAATGTGTATCATTTTATGGGACATGGGAAATTATAAAAGTATATTGTAAAAAGTATTCCATAATTGAATAGGAACCACATCTTGACTCTGATCTGTACATATAATAAGGCCATTTATCTAGTGGATATACCTTCTAAATTACTGATACTTTTCTGAGGCTCCTGTAACGATTGAGGCAAAAAGTTTGAGAAGAGAGAATCAGGTGCTTCAGAACCTTTAAGGAGGACGTCTCATATGACACCTATCGTCTGCTGATCTTTCTTAAAAGCTACCTCTTCTTTAGATGGAGGGAAGAGATAAAAGCATTCAAAAAAATAAGGCAAGTAATATTTAAAGTCTACACTATTAAAACATTTGTAGAGTTACCTGAAGGGAATAGTAGAAACTATTTTTGATGTGGAGGTCTTCTAAGAAAGGAGACAGAAGTTTGAAAGTCTCAATACCTTGCTTACAGCAGGATTTTTGCTAAGGAAGTTGACTTTTGAGCTCTATATTCACTATTTTCTTGTGTATGCCCTTTTGCTCTTTTTGAGCATTTAACTAGGCAACCTTCGTGTCTGTTCCTGCGAAGAAAATATTATCCCTCCCTTACCATCTATGGTAGAAAATATCCTGTCCCAAAGCAACTCTGCTTGCTTTCTGCCTGACAGAGTGCAGATTTGGTAGTTCTGTGTGCCCAGGTACAATGACTTTTTCCAACTCTAGGGCATGCATGATGGTTGGTTTACCTTGTGAGCCAACACTGAACAGCAATGATATATTCCCAAAAACATCCTCAAAAAAGTTCCTTGTAGGTAAAAGCATTTAAAGAACCTATTGCTCTTTCAGTGCAGATATTATAGAGCAGGTATTAGCAAACTGGTCCACCACGCCATGAGACTTGTAAATAAACTTTTGTTGGAACACAGGCACACACACTCATTTGTTTATGTATTTTCCATAGCAGCTTTCATACTTTAAGAACTGGGGCGCTTAGTTGTGAAAAAGACCACATGGCCTGCATGATTACTATCTCATCCTCTTCAGGAAAAGCTTGCTGAACTCTGCCATGACTCGAGGACATCAAACCATTATTGATACATTGAATTAACTGAGCAGAATTACTGCCAATGCAGCCAAGTTCTGTTGAGATGAAAGAGAGAACTTGTCATTTAATTTAGTTTTAAAATTTGACTGGCCAGGCCAGGTGCGATGGCTCATGCCTGAAATCTCAGCATTTTGGGAGGCCAAGATAGGAGGACAGGAGGATCACTTGAGGCCAGGAGTTCCAGACCAGCCTGGAAAATATAGTGAGACCTTTAATCTAAAGAAAAAAAAAATTATCTGTGTGCAGTGGCATGCCCCTGTAGTCCTGGCTACCTAGGAGGCTGAGATGGGAGGATTGCTTGAGCACAGGAGTTCGAGGCTGCAGTGAACTACAATTGTGCCATTGCACTCCAACCCGGGCAATAGAGCAAGACCTTGTCTCTAAAAAAAAAAAAAAAAAAAAAACATATATTGAGTGGCTTAAAACGGGAAAGGTTTAGCATTTCTGAAATTAGGAGTTGATTGATCAAATCAGCAGCTCAACAATATTATTGTAGATTTTTTATCTTTCCTTCCATCTCTCTGCTCCATCATTTTTTTTTATTTAGAATATTACAGAGGTACATTTTGATTATGTAAATTGTTTTTATACCATTTGAGTCAAAGTTATAAGTGTGCCCATCCACCAAATAGTGTGCATTGTACACGTTAAGTGTCAATTTACACATCCCCTCCTCCCCCATCCCACCTGCTTGATATCCGATGAATGTTATTTCCATATGTGCACATAAGTGTTGATCTATTGCTGTAACGATTATTTCCTTGGCTGTGCAGACGCTTTTTAATTTGATATGGTCCCATTTATTTATTTTTGTTGTTGCTCTGATTGCCTTTGGGGTCTTCTTCATAAATTCTTTGCCTAGGCCAATGTCTATAAGAGTTTTTCCAATATTTTCTTCTAGAATTCTTATGGTTTCATGCCTTAGGTTTAAGTCTGTTATCCATTGTGAGTTGGTTTTTGTGAGTGATTAGATGTGCAGATCCTGTTTCAATCTTCTACATGTGGCTATCCAATTTCCCCTGCACTATTTATTGAATAGGGATTCTTTTCCCAGTGTAAGTTTTTGTCAAAATCAGATGGCAATATCTCTTATGCTCAACACTTAAGATCCTAAGATAGTTGGAAAGTCCAAGACAACACTTTCTCATATTAACCAGGCCCAGGATCATAATAAAGATATACTTCTCTTCATCCATTCTTTATATTAGGAGATGAGAAACTCCTTTATACTAGGAGTTTCCAGAAACTCACCTGCAAGCTTTCCCTTAACATTGTTAGATTTCATCTTTCTTCATTTTCTCCTTCCTTGAACATTAAAAAATGAATCCTAACATGGGAGACATGAAGCCATCTCAAATTATAAGAAATATGATTTATTTTTGGGAAAAAAAGAGAAAGGAGTGGAATCCAAAAGGTAATAATGCTTTCAATGCTGTGTATGGTGTGTCACATACAAATTTTCAAATTTTTAACTCACAGAAGTCAACACATTGGAGAGAGGACTGTTCTAACCATAACATCTGGAAGAGCAGGTGGCATTGTACCCAGGTGTTCATAGAGAACTGGAACGGGAAAGCATCCTAAGGTGAAGTGTCATGGCTAGCTTTCTACATCCATGACTGCAACTATGGTGGATTTTAGAAAAGTATTCCTGATATGCACATACTTTTTTTTTTTTTTTTTTTTTTTTTTGCCTTTCAAAATCTCCCTCAAAGAAAATACCAGCCCCAGGTTGTCTGACTGAGAGATACCTTCAGAAGACTGCTCATTTGACCAGCACCATTTTATACCAGAACTACAGACTCTCAGATGCATTTACTAAATGGGATTTTCCACTTTTTTAATGATGCTGAATACATGTCCAAATATAGCAGGTGTATTTGAACAATTATATCTGTCCAGATAAGCACTTGTAAATGCCATATTCATTTCAGACTTGTTCTTCACTGGGCCTGTACTTGCCAAGAACAAGGGGAAAATGTGCTTAATGGTTGTCAAATGACAATAAATAAAATAGGTCTTCCTTCAAATGGTTATTTAGAAATCCTCCAGTACACCTGTATATTTCAGCTATAATAATTATTCCAATGACATTTTAATTTCAGAAAAAAGACTATTCATATGTCAAAGAACAAAAAGTTCCTTATCATGAAGACATAGAGAAAAGACTTTTAGAATAAATGTGTGTAGATGTTAGCTTATAATATTTTTTGTATTGAGTTTATGGGTTAAAATAAGTAAAGTAAAAGAATATGGGTAGTTTGATTTGGGAAGCATTCAGAAAGCTTAATTTCTAAAAATAAAATTCATTGGTGGCTTTTGCTTTGAAAATAAATTCTCCATTACTGGTAACTATATGTATAATAACTTATATAGAATGAGTTTGCTTTCTTAATATAATAAATTATCCAGAAAAAGAAAAACAGGTATGGGTGATTATGCATCCTACATATAAATGCTTATGCACACATATACATATAAAAACTTGTGTATATTGTAATCAATGGCTATATAAAGTATCATTCTGTTGACTTTGCAAGAAGACAGCTTTTATCTCAATAAGACACAGAAATAAGAATTGGTATGTGTAATTTTCTTTTCTTAAGATTGATTTGATATTAGGATTGTACTAATCAAGTAAAATAAGATAAAAGTACGGTTTGTTCTTCTATATTTTGAGAAAATTTGTGAAAAATGGTGCTTTTCCTGAAACACTTCAATGTGTGACAGAATTCACCAATGAGACTGTCAGGGTTGGTATTTCTTGAAAGAAATTTTAAATTATGGATCTAATTTATTTAATAGATATAACACTATTCATATTTTCTATTTCTTCTGTCTTATTAGAGATTTGTTTATACCGAGGACTTTTTTTAAATTTCATGTAAGTTGGTAAGTTTATTGATATGAAGTTTGCACATATAGTCCTTTGTTATATTTTTAATGACTATAGAACTTATATTGATGCCCCCTTTTTCATGCTTATTATTGGCACTATGTCCTTTCTCTATTTTTTTCTACTGTCTTGATCGCTATAACTAGAAGTTTCTTAATTTGATTAATCTCTTTAAAGAACCAATTTGGCCTTGATAATTTATTCTACTACATTGTTGTTTTCTATTTTATGACTTCTTTCTAATTTTTTTTCTTGGGATTTAATGTATTTTGTTTTATTTTCTAATTCTCCACAGTAGAGGCTTAGAAGACTGATTATAAATGTGATCTTTTCTGACGTATTACATGGCTATAAATTTCCCTCTAAGAATTACTTTAACCCAAACTCACACATTTTATTTATAGTTGTATTAAAATATAACTGATACACAATAAACTGCACATGTATAAATATAAAATTCAACACATTTTGACACAGTACACATCTATGAAAAACTATCACAACCATCAAGATAATGAACCTGTTCACCACCTCCAAGAATTTTCTGATTCTCCTTTTAATCCAGCCTTTCACCTCTGGATACCCTCTATCACTAGGCCAACACCGGTCTGTTTCCTGCTCTTGTAGTTTAGTTTTCATTTTCCATAATGTTATGTACATGACACCATAGAATATGTGATCTCCTTTGACTGGCATATTTTACTTAGCATACTTATCTTGATATTCATCAGTGCCAGTGTGTGTGCCACAAGTTTCTTCCTTTCTGTTGCTGAATGGCATTCTATTGTATTGATATGCCACAATTTATTTATTCATTCACCTGTTGATGTACATTTGGGTTATTTCGGGTCCTTGGCTGTTATCAATAAAGCCAGTGTGAAAATTAGGATGCAAGCAATTTTATAGAAATATGTCCATAAATATTTATCTTGAGAAAATATCTAGGAGTAAAATCACTACAGTTTTATTTTCCTAAATTCATTTGTTGGTTTTAGTAGCTTTTTGGTATAATCAAGGAGTGGGCAAACTTTATTCTGTCAAGCGTGCAGATAATAACTATTTTAGGCTTTGTAGGCAACATGAGCTCTCTGTCTCCTCTCCTCCTACTACTCCTTTTCTCTTTTTTTTTCTTTTCTTCTTATTCCCACCTTTAATAATGTAATTTTTTTTTTAAGTTTGAGGGTCATACAATAAATAAGAAACAGATCACATTTGATCTATGGATGATAGTGTCCTTGCTAGATTTTCTACTTAGTTAATCATATCATTTAAGATTAAAGATAGTTATACTTTCCTTACTACTTAGGTGACTTCTACTTTTTTTTTTTTTTTCTTTTTCTAATTCCACTGTTTAGAATCCCCAATATAATGTGGAATACAAGTGGCAACAGTGGACAGCCTTGTCTTGTTTCTGGTCTTAGAGACAAAATATACAGTGTTTTTCAGAGATGCCTGCTATCAGATTGAAGGTTTGTTTTTTTTTTTTTCCCCCAGAAGCAAATTACCTGAGGGTAGAAATGAATGTAAATATTACATTTTATTGCAATATGTTAATAAATTTTCTTTCACAACCAACTATAAGGACTGCTTGATTAAAAAAATTACATGGCTACAAAACAAAAGTAATGTCATTTTTGTTTGAGATACTAAATTTTGCATGAAGTCATCATTTTTGTGAAAAAACCAATAAAGCCATATTTCTTGTCTATATTTTACATATATTATTCAATAATATTTATTCAATATAACCTTTAATTCAACCATAAGAGATTCCATTCACCAAAAGAGTCCCACAGTATTATGAGTTCATTCACCAAAATAAGATAAATAAGTGAATAAAAATGTTGTTAGTTTTGCAACGCTAACAATTTTTACCTCAGTTCAAATGGTGTGCAATAAATACAGATGTGTTTTAACACAATTAGTATGTTGTGAAAATACACAAGAAGATTTGTGTCAATAATTAACATTTTCATAGAGTAATAATCATGTTTTTACCCTCATTCCAGAATATACTGAAATGTTAGGCATATTTATATCTCCTTGATGTTTCCTTTACTGCCAATAAGTTTGTCCTCTACCAATGGTGGTCCCTGGGTTTTGTGGAAGACAAATTTCCACAGATGGGTGGAGCGAAGCAGAGCTCTGCAGCCTGGTCCTCTAAACTCAGGTGAAATTTAGGGGGGGCGGTGCGGTGCACACAGCAGGAGCGGTGCACACATTGGCAAAGCCAAAGCCAATGTTTTGCTGGCTTGCCCACTGCTGTCCCCGCCCCCCTGCCCCGGTCCCTGGTCTCTAACAGACTAGTACTGGTCAGGGGCCCAGGAGTTGGGTACTGCAGTTCTACGACACCTGATGAGATGAAATCAAACTCATTGTTTTAGACACAGATCACATAAGACCACCCGGGTGATGTCTACTCATCTATTCTAGGTACAGTAAGCTGTTCCCTTTTCTATTTTCCTAGAGGTACCTCTAATAAGGCACTTATCACACTGAAATATGATTTGTTTATATTTCTGCTTACCTCAACTTAGAATTTTTTTAAATTATAATTTTTTATAATAAGATGTAAAAAGAGAGACTTGTATTCCTCATGCCCAATATCATGCACATGAAAACCAACAGTGATTTTTTCCAGCAGTGATTTATGAATGACAGTATGAATGAAGGAAGGAGATGTCAAATTCTCTGAGTTTTAAGAGAAATCAGACATTCAAATTTTGAAAGAAATTTTCATTGCTCCTCCTCAGCAACTTTAGTCAGGAAGAAAAACACCAGAGAGTGAATAAAAATCTATAACCACTCTGCAAAGCTGTCAGTGGCCTTGAAAAAGAGACATAGATAAGAGATAAGAATCTGAAAATCAGTGGGACTAAAGTGAGAATTGACAATGGGCTTGGAAACATCTTTGGCTTTGGACCCTGCAGAAAAGAGCAGAGTTCCAAATTAAAGACTGTGCAGGAAAAACAAGTAGAAAAGCTTGAAGCTGGGAAGCTGGGGGTGAGGTACCTGTGTGGGCTGAAGAGACAAAAGTTAGGTAGACATTGCCAGCTTTTTGTTTCTGTGCCTGCACTTTGCTATCTTAAATGTGGCTTTGTTCACATCTGTTAGAGAACTGAACTACAGAAAGCTTGGTGTTAAAATTTTTGAGCCCTTTGGGCATTAAGGGGTCATCTCTTTATTTCATTGTTGTCATATGATGAGGAACGTAAGTTTTCACTGGGAAACAAATTCAACTATGAGTACCCAGTCACTCTTGCACACGCACATATACACACACCACTTCAGTTTGAAATGAAATAATTCAATCACAAAGAGTTCCTGTTCTTTGACAGGTCAATTTGATTTGCCCCTCAGCCTGACAGTCGAAACATGACTGAAGAGGACATATTTCCAACAGAGTACCCAAAGCACTAAAACATCCCACACTTTACAGTAGATTATTAACACTGAAAAGGGAATTTGACCAACAGGGAAAGATGCCCTATTGGCAACTTTACAAAGTTACTGGGAGGAAAAGCATCCCTATACGTTTGTTCTTTGAATACTTTATGCAAATGTGTTGATGTATATGCACATGTTGGTGGGAAAATGAATGCAAAAAGACAGAATTTCCAACGAATGAATATGTTGAATTGCTAAAAGCAACATATTGCAACTTATGTTCTGAGAGCTCTTTGCTCACCATGAAATCCCCAAGCTGAATGTATTCAGAAGAAATGCAATAAGGTATGGAATAGTTCCAGGTTCAGATGTGAACACAGATACAAACACAGTGAATGTCGGAATGTGTGTTTGATGCTGTTGTGCAATGTTGAGAAAATAAATTGGATGTTGTTCATGTTGCTAATGCAAAAACAGAATGAATGTTAAAATGAAGTTATCTGCTGATTTTGGAATCTCATTTATCCCCTGCTGATTCATATCATCTGTTTTGGTTAGACACGTGATGCAAACATTCGTTTTGCGAAATCCCACTCCTAAGTCTTCAACAACTTTACCCCAGCTTTTGAAAATTAGCACTAGTTCAAATACCAAGAGTATAAAGTAATTGATTTCAAGCTGGTTGAATGAGTATTTTCTGGGCTTGATGCTCTGTGGAAATAAAAATTTTTTAAATTGTAAAAAGAAAATAAAAAGAGAAAGATGCTTCTTGCACGCAGTAGGCATATCAAAATATTTGTTTACCTAGAAAAAACTCTGTCACTGACCTAAGGAAGCTGAAAACACAATTGGAAATGACAAAGAATGTATCTGTTTGACACCATTAAATTAAACTACAAAACAAAACAACAATCACAATATAAGTCAATATATTTAAGTGTCACGTTTAACAAGAATAAATTGCTATAGGAATTTAAAGAAGGAAAGTGTCATGGGCTGAATTTTATGGTGAGGGTTGTTGAAGGATTTTATGGTCAGACATAGAGTTGGAGCACAAAAGGTAAGTATAACTAAGCTGAGCATTTGGGGGAAGTCTTTTCCATTGATGGACCAGGCTAAAGAAGAAGAAATAAGAATGGATTCTACATGCACGATAAATTAAGGGAAAAATAAATTCATTATTTTGCTTTTTATTTGTTTTGTATATACTTTTTAGATATGGAATTCCAGGATTTTGAAGAACCTCTAGAATCCAGATTATAGTTGGCTGCTTGTGGATTTATACACTCTCTTTTTCCTATAATATTCAACTAATTAATTGAAATCTAGTCAACTTGATTTATTCTTGACTTTTACAATAAGTTTATTCTCTAATAGAATAAACAGAATATTTTCTTATATAAAATATATTCACTGTACAATTTAGTGGAGAGAATTCATGCTGTGGGGACGGTTGACTTAGCCTCTAGATTTAGAGTGTTCTTGAGTCTGCAAATTTAGTTAATACATTTCTTATTTCTTTTAACTGACTACAATATTTAGTCAATAATAGAGCCCCAGCTTAGTGAACCAGAGAATGGTAAATAGAGTTTAGTGTGGCAGAAGGTGTCAGAACTGATTGAATAATTTAAAGAAACCTGATATATATTTTTTAGGAAATTGTATTTGATTAATTTTTTTGCTTATTGTTTATACCTCATGATATAATATCTGTAAAGACCTCTCTGTTATGAGTGATTTTTGTTCAGATAATCATCCATGTGACACTCAACATCCAGGTAGTTTCTAATTTCTAAATATAGTCTCACATATAGAGAAAACACCAAGACTTATCAGTGTGGCAGACTGAGCTCATACAAGAAACCTTTCTTCTTCACTCCAAACACAAAGAAATCCTGTCTAAAATATGACAAAGGGATGACAAAGGGCTTTGGGGCCTGGTTGGGAAAATTAAGCCCAGCATATACTTAGGAAGTGAGGTCTTTATACTCCTAAGATTCCTGAGGCAAAGCCTAGGCTGATGCATGAAGTGGAAAGGACCTGGGTCCTCTGAGTCTAGGTAGAGCCACAAAGGTCTGTATGCCTCTGTTTTGCTGTTTTTTTAATTTATCCATCAAACAAGTGATGGTTGAGGCTCTATAGTGTGGCAAGGACTGGTAGAAGGAAGGAAGAAAGGAAAGGAAAAGAATAAAAAGGAAAGAAGGAAGGAGAAAGCAAAACTGTATGCCCTTGTGAAGCTTACATTCTAGTTTGTGGAGGAGAGGGGAGACAGAGATAAAATAGTATACATGGCACTGTGACAGATAATATTGACAAAAATAAACAGTCAAGAGATATAAGGAATATGGTGATTTCTTCAAGTGCAAATGGAGTCACTTGAGAACACTCAGTACAAAGTAATATCTTGAAGAAGATCAGTCAAGACTTAAAAAGGCATATCCACATCCATTCCTGGGGAAAAATAATTTAGGCAGAAGAAGCCACAAATACAAAAGCCCCCCGTCAGGAGCCTTCCAGGAAAGAGTAAGGTGACCATTATGGTTGGAACAGAGTGAGCAAATATAAGGAAATTGGGTCAGACTGTTAATGAGCTGGCAGATCATATGGGTACTTTTAATGTATTAATAGATAGGGGTAAAAGTGGGAATTGTAATTATATGGCTATGGTAACAATCTGAGTTGGAGATGATGGTGGGTTGGACCAAATAAGTAACAGTGAAAGTGATCAGAATGGTCAGATTCTGGATAAGCAGAGTCACTAGGATTTGCCAACAGATTATATATATATATATATATGTGCGTATATATATATATGTATATATGTGTGTGTATATATATATATATATATATATATGAGTTAAAGAAAGTCAAAGATGAACCCAAAATATTTGTTTGAGAAGTGGAAGCAGGGGGTCATTAATTGAGATGAGAAAAACTATTGGGAATGCAATTTTTGTCCAAAATATCCAAACCCTGTCATAAACTATGCAAAGGTTCAGATGCCTGTTAAAAAACTGAGTGTAGCTCTTAAGTAGACAGTTAGATCTACGAGCCTGGAATTGATGGAAAACGTCTGGGCTAAAGATGTAAATTTGGAAATCATTAGCGTATAGATGATATTTAAAGCCAGCAGACAGTATGAAATCACCAAGGAAATAAATGTAGATAGATTAATAGTTATTAAATCATGTTCTTGAAAGAATGTGTCTTCTGGTCAGGGGTAGGCTGAAAACTGGATGCCCAGGGCTATGGCTGGGAAAAACTTCATGCATTTACTATTAGAAAATCAAATCTTGTTCATATGACAAGGAGGGGTCTGAATTTATACTACTCACCTGCAGCAGAAGCTTAAGTTTAGAAATTAAGAAGTCTGGCCCAGATTTCATGTAAACCATGAGTCTCTGGAAAAGCAAATAAAGATATGCACCTTCAAATGCTTTCCACAGTTGAGCTTATGAGTCTCCATAAAACACAGTACCTGTTGAAAATGACACAGCAGTAAGAATTTACAAACCACCATAAGATATCAGCAGAACTTTTTTTAAAAAAGGCAAAACGAATGCTCAAAGAACAATATTAAATAGAGCAGCCTATAAAAAATCTAAAATAGATTTTTTAACAAAACATTTAAAAATAAATTTTTCAACAAGTGGGGGTATGAATAGAATACACAAAGTGAAAGTATTAATAGTACATTAAAAACAAATAAATGCTCTTTTTGAAAAATTGTCATTTTTAGTATATAAAATTTATAAAAATATTAATTAAAAAAAATTGATAGCTGTGTTATAGAGTAAATAACACATACATGAGGAAGACATGGTACATTAGAGGAGAGATTTGAGGATAGAGCCCAGATGGCGGATCAGAGATATAAGCCGCCAGATCACCTCAGAAATAAGGAAAAGTTTTAGATGAAAAAAAACAAACAAACAAGCATAGATGTATAATTCCAAAGGAAATCTGCCAGAACCTACCAGAAATTCCATGGGAGAAGTTGTGAAGCAGAACAAGAAGCAAGATATCAGCAGAGATCAACCCCTGAGAGCCTTAGAGTCCAGTGAGAAGGGTAAGTGGGGTGGCTTATTTCTCCCTCCCCCACATTTCTAGAAGAGATCTTCTACTCTTATGAGCCCAAAAGATGCTGCTACCAGTGAACTGGGCACTTCCTGAAGACAAAGCACTTGGCTGCCAGCACCCTTGGGGCCCCTTCACATCCCCACAGACCCAAGCCCAGACGGCAGGCACCATATTGCTTTTCCACCCACTGTATGCCTTTGTCCTCCCCAGG
Organism: Varecia variegata; assembly: GCA_028533085.1. Taxonomy (NCBI): domain Eukaryota; kingdom Metazoa; phylum Chordata; class Mammalia; order Primates; family Lemuridae; genus Varecia; species Varecia variegata. The sequence goes on from CM052443.1 coordinate 24,650,799, forward strand.
GGGTTTCAGTCCCTCAGTTTTCATCTTGCTCATTCCCACACAAACATTTACCAACTCCAGCCCAGACTGCAGGAGACACAAGAAGCCGGTGGGTCCTGGGGGATCTGCATGACCCCAGAACCTGAACATTCTGTGCAGACTGTCTTCTGGAGAGAGGGACAGAGATGACTAGAGTGCTAGCTTTCTTCCATTCAGACTCTTTTCCTCCCCTTCCTCTCACCCACCTGCGGCTGCTGAGAGAGACCATTGACCTGGGGCTCACAGGAACTGCTCTTCCCCTCTGTTGGTGCATCCACCACACTGGGGCTTCCACAGAGAGTGGGATTCAACCTTTCCTCTTAAAGACCTTTAACAGACTAAGAGGTGGTTGGACTGTGAGCTCCCTGCTCACCTGGCCTCCCCAGTGCTGCTTGTCCAGCTGCTCTTTCACACCAAGACACACTCTGAAGCAGAGAGACATCAAACCTGCTTGAGCACCCCGTAGGCAACTCGGGACCAGCATGCTTCTCCCTGGCACAGTCAGAAATTGATGTCCAGGAACCCGGAGATAGGTCTGCCGACCAGATCCTATATCCCCAGGACTCCATTGTGTTGTTCAGGGGCATGGAGGGGAGATTTGTGAAGTAGCCTCGGGAGATGAGGGAGCCTGCATGGGCAGTACTGAAAAGAGAATGCAGCATGGGTCCCAGCAGCAGTGCAATCATGGGGGAGCTCAGCTAGTTTGAGCTTCTGCCTGCCGGCAGAAGGCAAAAGTGGGAGAGAGACAGTGGAGCAGGGAAGAGAGGAGAGAAGTGATACCTGCTCCTGACAGCCACATTGTGAATCTCAGACAGCTCTGCCTCCACGAGCAGACTTTCTGCTTGAGTGGGTATACTTCAGCCCCTACCTGGCAGCTTTATCCAGAAACTGGGAGCAGACCTTTCACTCCTGCCAAAACAGCTATTTTGCCAGCCCTTGTGGAGGCTGAGGGCAAGCTCACCTGACCCAAACCCACCCAGCTTCACTGGGGGGAAAAAGTATTGAGGAATGTTTATCCAGAAGCTCTAGGTAGGCATTCTCTGATATTCCATTTTCCAAGATTAGAGAGCATGCCCATTCCTATGCCAATTACTGGAGGGGAAAAGGGAGTTATCATAATTTTCTTAGATCTGTTGGTCAAGAATCAATGTTGAGGAACCAATCACAGGAAGAGAAGGGGAGCTGGTGAGGACTATAGAGCTCTAAGTTCTTGTATCCGTTTGGAGGAGGATGAACACATTGCTGTATTTTACTATATTTTATTGAGATATACACAGATATACACTAACTAAAGCAAAGCTTGTGAAGAATATTAATATTAAGAATATGAATAACAAACAAAATTGTATATTTAAAGCAGAGAGCATTGCAGGAGAGAAAGAGGTGTTACTTGTGATAAAAGAAATAATACTCCAAGAAGATATTACAATCACAAGACTTTATACCTATAACATTGTTTTAAATTACAGAAAGCAATTGAAAGTTTTGTCATAACTTTATAACCTAAAAATTCATGCTTATTTTGATTTTTCTCAAGTGATTGCAATATTTAAGTGCTTTAACCCTCTCTGTGGTGGCCCTGTTGGTGCAGGGTTTGCTTCAAGAGACAAGGGAGCTGGATCTTTCTAAATGTTTGCTTTAATGGAAGTATGTGGCCTGTTAGCGCAGGTACAGCCTAAACAGTAACATTGTCCACAGTACACAAAGGCAGATGTATACGGGTTAGGCACGCTTGTGGCTCCGACTTGGGCGGTGCAAAGGCAATATATGTAACCAAAATGTTTGTACCCCCGTAATATTCTGAAATAATAAAAAAAGGACATTGAAAAAAGAAAAAAAAATATTTTCTTTTCTTTTCTTTTTTTTTCTCCCCTTCATTTTGACAGGACAAAATCTGGTTGGTAGAGTCATGGAAGTTGCATGCCAAGTAGGGAACAAGAATTAAGAGCCAATTAGCTTAAAAATAAGATTTATCTGTCCTTGCTTCATGTACCCAACTCACTTCTGTTAAGTGCGGTGGAGAGAAGGGAGAGGGTGTCTCTAACCACTGGCAACCGCACCATGCAAACACATAACCAACAAATACATAGTCTCTTTATTCTCTGCTGGATGTGCATTCATGTCTTTATTATTTTGTGGTTAGGTTATACATTTTGGATCACAACTTCTCTGTATTTAGGGAAAGATACTGCCATGAACAACTTCTCAGGGAATGCCCCAGAGTTGACTGGTGCATCTACATTACACATTTAAGCTGTAGATTGGTCACTGGGATTCAGAGTTGTCAATCACCAAGAAAATCAGTTAAGAACTGAAATGACTTTTAGATAAGAACTTCAAATTAAGTAAGAAGTTTGGTTTTTCTGGAGAAATTGAATCAGGATAAAGGATTCTAGAATTTATAATGAATATAATAAAAATGACAGGTAGATTAGCATGTAAGGTCAGAAAGATGGAGAAAAAAGCCTGGTGGTTGAAAATAACTTGAATATTGCTGCTAATACCACTTGAATTGAAATTCTAACTCTGCCACTTACCAGCTGTTTGACTTTCAAGAAGTTTTATTTAACTTCTTTGAAAACATTCTTTCATCCATAGAATCAGGGTTGCTGTGAAGACTAGAAAACATGTTTACTATGTATCTTCTAGATTTAAGAGTTGACACTTATTGAGAAAATTATTAATAAACAAATTTCACCTGGTTTCAGGATAGCTAGGACATTTTCTAAAGGTGTCAATACAATTTTTCCTCATTCGAGTTTGATACTTGGATTTGGTACTTTTAAGTTTAATAAAATATTTTCCACTCATTCTGGAGCTATAGAAGCCAGAATTTATGTGTTCCTTAGTATTTAATGCATTTTGAAAATACATATGTATATAATGGGATACAGTCAAAAGATGGTATTCCCATTTGGACTAAATCTTCAAAGGGAATCTGAGAAGTACTAGACACACAGTAACGGTGGGAATTTCAGGAAGAAAGTTCAGAATAGGTGGATATGCATGAAAATGACTGTGATACTTCATCATCAGAATATTTATCCCTTAAAGGGTTTTTTTTTTTTTTTGTGGTTGTCATTGTTGTTTTCTGTTGAAGCCTAAGTCAGGCTAGTATATTTTTGTAGGGATGTTGTTCCTTTGTATAAGTTCTCATGTTGTAAAAGAAATGATTAAAACATTGTGATTAGTCAATTAGATGACTATGGAGCAAAAATAAAATATAGACTCCATAGTGGGGTTAAATGTCAATAGTAAGACTTAAATATGTGATCCAGGAAAAGAGGAAGCATACTGCACAGCATTATATTTAAACAATAATACCAAATACCTGAATGAGTTTTCAAAATTAAAAAAAAAAATGTCATAGGAGTGAAAGAAAAAGAGATACTTAGAGCTTTAAGAATCCAGGGAAAGTCTTCACAGAAAAAGTGTGCATCTTAGTACACAAAGCATGGAAACAGAGATTACTACCTCAACTCTCCTGCCTGTTTTATTTCTCTGTCGTATTTCTGTACAAAATGATAATATTGCTATTTCTAATATACATTTACTTTTTCTATATCCACAAGATACAGAAAAATAAGGAAATTTCAAGCCAAAATAACGATGTTCTAATGCTTGGTTAATTAATTAGGTCCTCTGTGTTTGTTTTGCCATATATAAAGTATGTCACTAGACTAGATAATTCATAATGTCCCTGTGAACTCTAAATTTATAAGGACTTGTTATAGGCACAGGTTGAATAGAAGCTCATTTGAATGAGACCATTGATGATCAAAGTGCCAGAAATTCTTCTGGAAAGAATCTCCTTTTGCACTGACAACTGTCTTATCCTGGCTTTTTAAAATATGCAATCAGTAGGAGAGAGAAAGAATATACTTTGGTGTTTCGCCCTAAATCGTGAAAGAGTTCATCATCTCCTTTTCTCCTGGCAATGTCAAATCTGTAAGAAATACAGCAAAACTACCAGGAGTCAAGAGGACACAAAACAAAAACAGAGCATACCAAAGGCTTTCTCCTGTATTAATATTTTGCTAAGGGCTGGCTTGAATAGTGATACATAACCCAATCAGTCCTCAGAAGAAGCAGATTTGTAAATGGGGTTGAATAGCAACCTAGTGTTGCAGCTGCAAAATCCCACATTTTAATTTTTGAATCTCTGATTTCCATGCACACAACAGTTAAATTCATTCCTGACCTTGTTACTAAGACTTTTACTGAAACAAATAATTGATGCCCCTGACATGTTACAGCATGGAAGCAGGAAGTCGAAAGTCTAATTAAGTAAACTTGTTCAATAGCAAGTGTATCTATTAGTCAGTGATACAAGTGTCACCAAGTTGATGAATGTATAAATATTTCATAAAGTATTTGCATGCCTTCTTGACAGTCATTTGTCCCCAGATGTACATAGTTATCCATGCTAGGATAGGAGATTAAGGCATTTCCAAAAAAAAAAAAAGCTTTTGCTAAGGAACAGCTTAATAAATTATTATGATGCAAACACTCACTTAAACAGTTCAAGAAATTCCAAGATGCCAGCACCCCAGAACCCCTCACATAACTCACCCTAATAACAAATTCTTCTCCACCCCTTCTTCTACCCCTCCACCTACCTTAAAAGTAAAATTAAAGATCATGTTGACTTCTGTGGTAATTTAATTATTTTGTTTTCTTTTAGAGTCATAACACTTTAGTTTGTACCTCTAAACTCTAAGTTAGTTTTGCACACTTTATGAAAGCCATTCATAGTAATTTACATCACTATAACTTGTTCATTTTCATTATACAGTATTCTATTGCATGACTATACACATTCACTCTACCAACATGGTCAATTGGGTTGTTCTCAGTTTGAGGCCATTTCAAATGACATTCTGATGAACACTTTGTATATGATTTCTGGTATGTACATAAACACATTGGGATATATATTAATATTTAGTGCTTATCATTTATTCTGTATATATTATTTTCCTTAACATAGAACTGCAAAGAGTTTTCCAAAGTGGTTGTAAAATTTAAATTCCCATAAATACCATATAAAATTATTGTTGTTGTATTAGCCAACATTTTTTATGTTATAATTTTACATTATAATGTCACTACTACAGTTACAATGTTTACTAAATAGTGGATCATTAAAGGTCAATTCAAGATACAATCAACTGAAAATGTACCCTTCGCTTGCTCCGTTGTGGTCATAACTGATACAATGGAAGGTCTGTGTTATTTAGAAGAAGGAAGGGTAAGGATTAAATGAAGTCTGTTACCATAAAGTTAGGTTATTTTTTCCCCCTTTGGGCACTACATAAAGTTGTTCCTTTATAGAAATGAAGATCTCTGGCTTTGCTAAGAGTGTCCTGGGATGTCTGTATTCCCAAAACAGAACCAGTGGTTTCCATATCAATGTGGAAAATTATTTTTTCACACTCATGTAATTTTCTTCTCGACCATTCCCACTGCACCAACACTGTCTCCACCGATTCCCCTAGGAGATTGTATTCTTTTAGAGAATTGCTTGCCCCATGAATGCATATTATCTCTCATCTCAAAAAATGCCAATAAAAAAGCAAATTATATTTGTTCTCTAAGATGTTTGCTACAAACCATGACTGATTAGTGTTATATGTGACATCCACAAGAACAGTAATCAAGGTTATGTTAGCATTGATTTTTACAGAGGTGAAGTCCCTTTGATGTATTACTCCATCAACACCTGCAATGACAAAATTTGCACATGAAATTAATCCCAATTAATTATACCGTTTGTAGGTAGCACTGGCTCTTTTATGTTGCAAAATAAATATTAATTTAGTGACTTTTTGTCACCCTGCAAGCCGTATTTAGTTAAGGGAAGGGGCCTCTATTGATCAGTACCCTGAAATATAAAAGAAAGGTTAGACAACTGAAGGGGCCTAGAAAACTAATCTGGTCATTTGGGAGCCATTCAAATCTTAAAGCATTGTAACACTATTTTATTTTCATTTTTACTACTTTAGCTTTGAATTCAGGTTTCTGAGAAACAGGGCTCAGTCCTTCATGACCTATACTTAATACTGACGTTTACCTACATATGGACTCATTGTACCTTTTTATATACCTTTTGGCCAGTGAGTCTTATTGCCCTACTCAGCCTCCAATGTAATGGGAGGGGGGGGGCAGAAAAGACTTGAAACACATCATGGTGAAGACAGTTAGAACTGGGCACTGATATTTGTTGAGAGTCTTTTCTGTGGTTTCTTTTTAAAGAATTCTGTGAAAACTGAACCCATGAAGAAGGGTAGTTTCTTTACGTTCCCTGTATGTTGGGATAGCATTCCACAATTGTATTTCTAAGGCAACTACAGTTTATTTAAATATATATTTAAATACATATGGTTTAAAGACTTAAAATGTATATAAATATGTATATTAAATACACACATATATATAATGCCTTATATTAAGTGTGTGCATTAAAATAAAACACTCTTACTTTGTACACCTCACTAAGGGGCCTGGAGAGCTATGACTCTCCAGAGTATGCATCATCATTGTACGTGTGAAGATTATATTGTACTTCATAACTGGGATTTGTTTTTGAAGCATTTTTCCCTACAGTAAGTGGCCCCAGCAATCTGTATCTGTCCAGCACTTTCATTGGCATCTCACTGTTCATAGTTCCTCTTCACAGATTCTGATATATTAACTCATTTTATATTTAATTGTCTACTTGACAGAGGATTTTCCATACTTTATAAAAACTTATAAATTTTTATAGTTACATTTCTGTGCATTCAGAAGTCAACCCTAACTTCTATGTGATCAAATTCTAGATGACTGAGATTATTTTGAGTCTATCCCTGGGAATTGATATCAACACCCTTCTTATATTCTAATAACCACAGCCCCCCAATTTATCTAATTGAAACTTTTGAGTAGACATGATTTGACCTATAGTACTGACTTTGAAGCTGTCAAGCAATGAGCTTAGTGATAATAGTGAATTTTGATTTTTTAAACTTTTTATCAGTCCCTCTCTCAACAGGCAAACATTTCTATTGTGAAGGGGCAATGTGGCACAATATGCAGAGATTAGGCTGTGAAATCAGATATTGTATTTCTATCTGGCTGTTAAATTTTCTGGCTACATGACCTTAGGCTAATTATATATACTAATGTCCTTTATCTCTTTTTTATACATTAAAAATATTTTATAAAGCATCTGAAGTAGAACTCAATAAATAATAATTTCTGTCATTATACATTTTGCCAGAACCTAAAATGCTAACAAGTAGTCACCAAAGGTTAGGTGATATATTTAATTATCTCTAATCCTCATAATGCCCCTGAAAAGTGAACCTATCACACCACCTTCACACTGTAAAGTGGATCCCTTGTTCAGAGACACTTTTATGCAGTGTCCACTGTTGCCCTCCAGTAGTGGTGCCAGCATAGATACTTGCAACTGGGAAATCAAATCCATCCTGAGGAGAGAAAAATTATGGTAGGACCAAATTGCTATCCTCTAGAAGATGGGAGAAGTCTGATGTAATCAACTTCTCAAGAGGTTTGCTGGTCTTCTCAAGGTAAGATATCATGACTAGGTCTCACTGCAACTCTGTTGCTAACAGCACAGCATTTAGCAATGCTGATGGCCAGATCAGCTTGGTGAGATGGAGTACAAATGTGGACTCATTTGCAGTATATATTTCTGAAACCATTGCTAATGCATCTGGGGGCCTATTGTGCAAACACTGCAGTGGCTATGAACGGTGCTAACCAACAGCCAGTAGACAAGCCAATATGCCCACCCGGTGGGCAAAAGCCTTTTCCACAGTAAATGGTTTCAGGTGGACATTGAAATGAGAGAAAAAGACTGGCATACAATGTGCTCAATACCATAAATTCATCTGCATGCCTCTTCCCAAATTCTCCTTATCTCTGACCTGACAATCTTGCTTCTTCCAGGCCTCTCATGGGCTAATCCATATGCCACTGCCCAGGAGTTTCTAGATGGCCTCCCCTCAATCCTGTCTCCCTCCTTATAGAGTTCCCAATTTTAAGGAAGGATTCTCTCCCTCACTGTCCTTTAGGACCACCCTACATGAAACTGTGTTGTCGTTTGAATCAACATACTTAACTGATGTGCTCTTGATCCAGGCATGGGACTTTTCTTCTTCATCAGCTGGTTTTGGGAAAACTTCCCAAGAGGACACGAGTGTGAGCTGAAGGAAAGATAAGTGTGTAACAGAGGGTCTGGGACAAGTGCTTGTGTAACTGACATGTGCAGATTTCTATCATATGATATTTGCTACCAGGGCTGCTCAATGTCACAGCATGGTGAGTATGACAGTACCCAGTTCACGATGGAGAACTCCTGTCACAAGGTCTTTGATGCCAATTGTCAGTCTCCCAGTCTTCAGCAGGGATTACTCCTGTATCGGAAGCTGCTTTTCAATATCTCGTGGAGTTCTCTGCCATCGAAGGCATAGCGACTCTGGCTTCAGGCAAAATTAGAGATGGGTTGAGTGAATGTGATTTGGGCTCCAAAAGTACCCGATTCAAGGAACTTCCACTCTTGTTTTGGGCATTGAGGTTGGGGTATTTGTGGTAATGATAGAACAATTAGCTATGCAAAATTAATCAATTAAAGAAAATATTTACTAGACACTGTTATGCCAAACACTCTTGGATACTGTGAAAGAAACACAGAAAGCCATAGTCTGTAAACTTAAGCAATTGGAATTAAAGCAAAACCCAAACCAATAACAAAACATAGACAAAAAATTCAAAAAGAAAAGCTGCATTAGGCAGTTGACATTTATGTGATGGCAGCAATGAGACGACAAGAGAAGGGTAATTAGAGTGCTAATTTTTCAGTAGGTATAATGACTTAAGCCAGAGCACTTAGGCCTCTGGCTTTAGGCACAAGAAGCAAGAGTGCTCTCCATTCACAGGTTAAATTGAAGGGGATAACTGCAGTTACTGAGAGTCTAGTGCACAGTTATGAGTCTATAGCATTGATAGAAACTCCACTTGGGTTGAGGGGCAGCATGTTCCAAAACCAATACTAGTGCTTCCAGCAAACTGCAAGGCAGTGAGCAGGTGCCTCATGTTTCTGGAGTTCTTTGTTCTCTGATTTAGAGGGTCACTGAACTTCCTTCCAGATTCTAAATTATTTTTAGAGTTGGAAAATTAGAAAAATTAGATAGGATTATTTATGCAAAATGTCTTGGCTTTTCTTTCTTGTTTTTGTGGCTGTCTCTTGCTTTCAGATATTACTCATTAATCTCTTAGTCATAAAAATCATTCAGACATCATTCATTTGGTTTATTTAAAATGGATTTTCTTAACATTCATAAAAAGTGTATATCTATAAATAAAGTGTACATTTGTCACTGCTTCTGTGTTATACATTTTTAAGTGTAACCATTTGTGAATATACGAAAATACACCCAAGTATTCATTGAAGAGATTATTTTGGACAAGCCATTTGCCTAAGAATTATGAGTACCAAAAAAATGAGGCATTATATACTGATTGTACTGCCAAGCATTTGCAACCTAAACGAATATATAAGTTGTGTATAATGTGTAGAATAGAAATAGGAGTTGAAATAATAAATACCAAAGAATAAAAGATACAACCAGAGAAAATATCAAATATTGACAAAGAAGTAGAATGGTGGATGGTGGGGTTGGATTCGTGGGGAATGAGGTGTTTGGGGACAGTGAGAGCAGTAACCCAGGAGGTTTGACCTGGGCCTTGGAAAACATTATGGATAAGGCCAGGAAGAGAGTGGATAATAATATATAGACATAAGAGTAGCATAAAAAATGGAAAGGCTGTGAGTTTAGAGGACTAGATATATTGATTTGTTGAAAATGTAGAGTTTAAATGACACCAGAATGATGAGTTCATGCTGGATTAAGAAGAAAAAGTAATTACCAGGATGAGTAAAGATTGTATTTATTAGTCAAAGAAAATGATATGAGTTTGCAACTTTGCTGCAACAATAATGTGCATAGAACTCAGACTACTAGTGTTTTTACTTTCTGCTTTTAATGTTGTTTTTATTTATTATATGTATATGCATAGATTCTACTGACTCACAAATAAGGTCTATCAAGCTGAAGAGGAAAAACAACTGGTAACAAGTTTTCCTTTATTCTTTTGTTTCTGATGTCAGTACAAATAACTGAATACCTCTTGAGAAATCTAGTAGAATCTACACACATGCTGTTTGTCAGTGGACGTTAGTCAAATTACAAAATTTAACCACAATTCCTAGGGATCTGGTAAAATCCATAGGTCTATGTTGTCCATATTTACCATGGGTGTTTTAACACACCCAAAAATACCAGTGCCAAGTACAATGCTTCCCTGTTGATATATGTTAGTATGTTCAAAGAATCTGAGTCTCTCTATTTGCATATGAATGTGAAATAATTCTATGAATGTGCGTGTGGGATTTAATTGTTTTTTAAACAATATACTCTTATCTTTCTGGAAGCAATTCAGGCCATCAAAGGGTTGTCAGTGATGAGCTCGCTAATTACTTTCCAATACTTAGCCTTGTATTTCCCTTCATTATTGGTGCTCTGTTCCCTCTAGTTTTACATTTACTATCAGAAAGTTCATTTAGAATCCAGTCAATCTTCCAGGGCTAATTCTGCACTTTAAATTTTTCATTCAACAAGGACACAATGGGAATAATGTTTGTAGCTGCCAAGGAGATACATATAAACTTTTTCTTGCATTGTCTGTGCAAAATTTGATGGAAATTATAACTAAGAAAAGAATAGATTTCAGCTATAGAGTATTCAGAACAGGCACTGTCATTCTGGGCCAGAAAACAAATTAAAAATGAGTTAAATCATTACATTAAATTCATATTTTTCAGTGACACAGATATTGATTGTTAAGTTTTACTTACCTCCTCTTTTGTTTTCTAGACCTTTTTAGTAGCCAATAACTCAGAAGGAATCTAGTAGGATGATTGTGTGTCTAGTAGGATCTTTCAGCAGCAGCTACAGTATCAAGGTATGTTTCTGAATTTCTGTTTTTGTGGGGTTTTTGTTTTTATGTTTTTTTCTGGACTGAGCTCTGTAGGGGAAATTTATAAAAGCATTATTAGTAAAATAGATTATCTGAGAGTGGCATTATCCCTTTCAGCAGACTGGAATAATAGTCTTTGAGTGTGTTTGCACCATGCCAATCATAGATATTTCCAAACATCTGGGCCTTGGGCATCAAATCAATAAAACATCTGGATAATTGATTATCACTGTACTTGTTTGTATAATTGTGTAGATGTTACAGATACTTCCTCCAAATTATAAGAAGGTAGACTGTTTGGCAATAGACTCAGAATCTAACGGTTAGGATTTTATGACTTGTTTCCATGATAAGGTGCTTAGACAAGGCCTCCTTCATGTTTAACTGAGTAAGACACCCTTGCACACATTTTTACAATCACTGATGAACAAATTTAAAGTCTTGGCAAACCTTTTCAAGTAGTGAAAGACTTGGCAGGTAAGGTGGGAACAATTAGGGCAGCCAAATAGAGATTAAGACTGTGATGACAGTTCATTTAAAAGATGAGTATAGGCAAATGCCAGTAAATCTGTCAGATATTCACAGTTTTGATGAGGGCTCAGGGCTTGTGTGATATTGAAAATGAAACACTTGAGCCATGTGTGAGTCCAAGAAAAGAGAATGCCCGGTGAGAGGGAACATAATCACAATCTTATTTTGAGTCATGTATATTAAGTGGTCAAGGTAGACCAGTCATCTGGACTGGTAGACATAAGACATTCAGGACATATTATGAACTAAACCAGAGTGGCCTGAAAATGTTGGAAATTCTTAAACTGTCCACTTTGATTTGGAGATAAAGTCATGTAGACTATATTCACTATATTCTAACATTTAACAGAAGCCATTCCCTCCTATTTGGATATCTATTTCTATTATGTCTTAGTATATTTAAAAGTCAGATAATTAAAGAATAATAAGAAATTTCTTCAAGCAAGTACTCTAAGTACATGATTCAAGCTAACTAAAAGGATCATAATTATAATAACCTAATACCATGATTGAGTGAATTATATTACAAAATTTTGTATTCTATTCCAGAGTCTAGGAAGACAAAATGTCTGTAACATACATACAGTAGAACCAATCTATACTGAAGTATTGACTAGTAGTATTTATTAAATAAAATAATCATTGCAAAGGTAAAGGTTTTACTAATGTTGAGTTTTATATTTAGGCTATTTTATCACATGGCTTAGAGCAGCGGTCCCCAACCTTTTGCAGCAGGGACCAGTTTCACGAAAGAGAATTTTTCCGTGGACCAGTGAGAGCGGATGGTTTTGGAATGATTCAAGTGCATTACATTTATTGTGCAGTCAAACCTCTCTGCTAATGATAATCTGTATTTGCAGCTGCTCCCCAGCACTAGCATCACTACCTCAGCTCCACCTCCGATCATCAGACATTAGATTCTCATAAGGAGCACGCAACCTAGATCCCTTCCATGCCCGGTTTACAGAAGGGCTGGCGCTCCTATGAGAATATAAGGCCACTGCTGCTCTAACAGAAAGCTGAGCTTATGCAGTGATGCAAGCAATGGGGAGCAGCTGTAAATACAGATGAAGCTTTGCTGGCTTGCCTGTGGCTCACCTCCTGCTGTGTAGCCAGGTTCCTAACAGGCCAAGGACCAGAATGGTGGTCTGTGCCCCAGGGGATGGGGACTGCAGCCTAGAACACTATCTAGGTAACTGTCTGTGTATGAAAACAATGACTTCTCAATTAATCATTTGTCTCCACTATGTGGGACTGGGTTCCTCCTGAATTATCTGAGAATACTCCTTGGGTGAGACAGGCATAATTATTTACTTACTGAAGTGAATGGCAGAGATGCTCATAGGTAGAAGGATGAGTTGGCAGAGAAATGTAAAGCAAATAAACAAGAGCCAGCTAAAATCTCTTCTCATCTAGAATTGATTTTTCTCTATACATCCAGTCCATAATGACCTTCTGATTTCATGACATTTATTGTTTTTGTCACAGACATGGTAGACTTGTATTGCCAGATGAAAAGTGCTACCTTGTCTTACAACTTTAGACAATTTTTATTACTATATTTAATTATCAAGTGATGAAGATGTCTTTGATGCACAAATGATTAAAGTTACAAATTATTATATACAGTCACAACTTTAAAGGCTTGTCCTCCAGCAACCTAACCCAACTTAGGGAACTATATGTTTAAATGAAGTACATTGTTCAGAACATACATTTGGTACTCAGTAAATGAACTACTATGATGGTTGAGAAATTTATGAAATGCTGGTTTGTGAGAGATAATATTGAGAATTCCTTATTTTTCGTTAAATCCATGTCCTTCCTGTTAATTATAGAATCATTTTTTATAAGATATAGAAAAAAAAGAGAATATCTTATGAAAAAAATAAAGAACTTGTCTTTGAACACTTGCATGGCTTGATGGAGAAAGCTATAGACCACATGCTAAGGCATATTAAGCAAGGCATTGAACCTGTTTTTTTTTAATATATATGTATAAATTGAAGAAAACAATGTTTTCTTCAATCTACCCTAGTAGATTGTTGTAAGACTACTATCCACCCTAGGAGTTTGTTGTAAGAATAAAAATTGAAAGGCAGTAGAAGCATTCAGAAAGCAATTGATGCTACAAATGTAGATACTATTATATTTGTAAAAAAAAATCTTATTAGATTTATATGAGAATCTAAAGAGAAGATTAAGTTATTTTCAGGCAAAATGCTCTGGGCTGAAATAAATCAGTATATGCCAAATGCACTTGCTATCCCATGAGAAAATCCATCTTGCATGTGCTACACCAAGTACAAGCATTTGTGAGAGAAACTAAAAAGAAGAAAAGTTTTTAAAAGTTTCAATTATAACACAATACAAAAATAAAAATATCTTCAGTTTTCTCATTTATTTTTATTAGTTGGGTAGAAAGAGAAATGTGTAGATCTTCTGACAACTATAACAGTTTATGAACCATAAAGTTAGGTAATAGAAGCTGTTGATTAAAAAATACAGATTTTTTTGAAAAGTATTAAAAATAATAAGACACCCTGATGTTTTAAAGGTTTGAGTGCATAAGTCTCTTGTTTTGACATTTATATCATCACTGAAACCCGTTGATTAAACATTTAACCACTGTCTGAATTTTGTTTGTTCTCAAATTTTATATCACAATTTGGTTCAACCTCTTGCTTCACCGATTTAATAAAAAATGCTATTAACTGTTTGCAAATTATTAAATTCTAGGACTTTACTTGGGATTGTCAATACATCATATAGGCATAAAATAGTGGTTAGCTTGGGAGAAGGATGTTACTTATATACACCATTTTTCACTTTTCCTGATTTTGGTCACTTTGTTATGTTGACAACAGCTAAAGAAAAAGGCTGTTCATTTCTTCAGAAAACAAGTTCATGGTTTGGGAAGGTAATAGGTAGGGGGTGTTTGACCTCATATGTACTAAACTACAGAAGGAAAAGGGAAAAACCTTAACAATCTTAAATAAATGTGTGTGAGCTCATTACTTACATGAAATACATAAAGAAAGAAAAATCCTGTAAATATATTTCATAATTCAATTGAAAATGTGTGAGTCTTTTTAAGAGTACCACTTATTTCTGAAAGCCAGTATGCATTTTTCCTGATGGTCTGCTAGTCTGAAGGCAATGTCACTGCATACCACCTTGTGTAGTTTGGATATTTGTCCCCTCCAAATCTCATGTTGAAATTTGGTCTTCATTTTTGGAGATGGGGCCTGGTGGGAGAAGTTTGGGTCATGGGGAAAGATCCTTTATGAATGGCTAGGTGCATTCTGTTGGAAAAAGCCTGGCACCTCCTCCTCTCTCTCTTGCTTCCTTCTTCTCCCCATGTAATGCCCACTCCCCTTTGCCTTCCATAGTGAATGAAAACTCCCTGAGGTCCTCACCAGAAGCAGTTGCTGATACTACACTTCTTGTGCAGCCTGTAGACCTGTGAGCCAAATAAACCTCTTTTCTCTATAAATGACCCTGACTCAGGGATTCCTTCATAGCAGCACAAATTGGACCAAGATGTCCCTTGAGCGTCCCTTGAGCATGCAGACTTTAAGCCATGTGGCCCTGAGCTTTGGTCCCAATTCTGCCATTTTCTAGCTGAGTGACCTTGAATACACTACTTAGCTTTCTAGTCCTCAATTTACCTAAATTGGAATACTAGCATCAGCATGTATTCATAGAGTTGTCTAGCAATTAAGTGAGATGATATAATTAAAGTATATGGCATACAAAAAATCAAAAAAAAAAAAAAAGTATATGGCATAAAGGAGGTGTCTCTCGAAACACTGGGTACTCAGCTCAGGCTGTTTATTAACTAGTGATTTCCAGAGAAACAGAACCAAAATATATTTCAAGGTGCCAAGAGGGTTGATTTCTTGTGAGTCCTTTCTTCCTGGCATGCAGGTGGCAGCCTTCTTGCTGTGTCCTCAAACGGCCTTTGCTTTGGGTATGGACAGAGTAAGAGGGAGAGCTCTGCAGTCTCTTCTTATTTCTTAAAAGGGCACCAGCTCTATTGGATTAGGGCCCCACTCTTGGGACTTCATTTAATCTTAGTCATTTCCTTAAAGTTTTTACCTCTAATACAGTCACCTTGGGGGTTAGGGCTTCAACATATGAATTTAGGGAAACAAATTTCAATTCGTAACACTGGTCTTATTTTCCATAGCATTTTCTCGGTATCCGGGGTGTCTCTGTCTTAAAGTAGTTGTTTGTTCTTGCCCTATTATATTATGTCATGTCTGACCCATGGTTTATGACTGGGTTGTTCTCAGATTTGGTCAGAAGCTCATACCCTAATTAGTTTATAAGAACCTCTAATTATATTGCTCAAATATCGGATTCTGTTCCTGCCTACTTGATGCATCTCTAGATCAAGGTTTAGTAACTCAATAATCTGGAGTGGAGGGTTATGTAAGGGAGTCATAGGGGACCTGTAAATAATTCAGAAAATAAGATACAGAGGTAAAAAAGTAAACATTTCTGATTTGGGGTGCTTGCAACAAACTGATGCCAGAGGAGGCAAGAGTCACATTGTACATAGCATAGCCTGTAGACCCTGTTAAAGGCATTAGTAAGTGCAGAATAAGCTGCTGTGATTGGGAAACCCCAAAATACAGTGGTCCAGACATGGAGGATATTTGTTTCTCCCTCATCGAGGGTTCTCGAGGTGAGCAGTCAAAGGCTGTTAGGTGACCCTGCTGCATAGGTCCTCCAGCTCTTTGTCATGTGTTTCTCTGCCATTGGTGATATAGTAATCCAGTATGTCTATGTGACATAGTGGAAGAGAAAAAGGAATAAACGCATACACTATTTAAAGGTATGACTCCTTGTTTATACATATTGGTCCCCACTTTAATGCACAAAGAAAACTAAGGAATGTAACCACTACCCAGCTAAATTTGCAGCATCTGTATTGTTAAAAGAAAGAAGGAGAAGGAGGGTGATTGCTAATGGAGGCCAATTACTAGTCTTTGCCACAGCAAGAATGTGCATTTCACTCTAAGTGTATTAGGAAGCTCTTGTAAGTTATTCAGTGGAAGAGTCAGAGAATTTAATTCACATATTTAGAAGATTATTTCAACTTTCATGGGGACAATAGAACATAGAATGGCAAGCAAAAAGAATGGAGATGAGTTAAGAGGTGATTGCAGCAGTCCACATGAGAGATGAAGGTAATTTGTGTTAGGCTGTTGTAGGCAGAAGTTTTAGGTTCAAGACATGCTGAGGGTAAGTCCAAAGGTATTGCTAATGGTTCAAATGGTAAAAGAGAAAAACAAAATGGTAATAAAAATCCCTTCTAAGATGTTATACTGAAAATTCGACCTTCCATTATATTTGAGCAATGTGTTGAAAAATATACTTACTTATGTACCTATTATTAAATATGATTATGCCTTAAGGTTGCTTGTTTGTTTTTTTTTTAACAGAAAAAGCCATTATATGTGCCAAGATCTCTGGTAACACTAGTTTGGTTATTGTGATATCAAAATGCACTATCAGCTCTCAGTTCCAGAGTATTAGCAAGCACAGTATCTCTTTTGTGAATATCAATCATCAAAGAAGGGACTAGGTGATTCTCCAAAAGAGAGGACTCCAAGATCTACTCCTAGCTTTATAATTAAAATATTGCCTAACTTTGGGCAATTCATTCAACTTTCAAGGGCATAGATATCCTAATCTGTACAGTGGGAATAATGATACTAGTCTTACCTACCTCAGAGGATCATTGTGGATCCCAATGGGACAAGAGATGTGAAAAGACTCTGTTTAAACTGTTAACATCCTGGTAAATAATTTATATCACATTTTAAATTTCAATCTGATTCCTCTCATGATACCACTTGGTAAAAGCAACCACTTCTCATGCTTGTTTTCTCCAATTCCCATGGCAATTTGCCTTCTCAAAGCAGGTCTAGCAGACAGCAAAATAAACTTCCAAAGTTATAATCTGTAGGTTTGAGATAATTGTCTCTCTCTCTCTCTCTCTTGCTTATTCTTTCTTTTATTCTTTATTTGAGAATTTGATTCATTATTTGTAATGAACATTTCAAGAAGCTTTATTATTAAGACTGACAACTATAGTTTTCTGGCTAGCCACTACCATATTTATTTCAAATAGTATGTATAAATTATCAGAGATGCTTGACCAAGTTCCCCTAATCAGTCAGTAAACCTGAATATTTCTCACATATTCTGTATATAAGACAATGTGTTTAACACATTCTGATAGATGTGTGACAATAATTTGCATTTAGGACTAACAGAATAAGCTAGAATTGGTAAAGGATCATTAGAAATATGAGATAAATCTTAATATTCATTTCCTTCCCAGAACCCTCATTGGAGAGCCATGCTCATTTTTTGTTATACCCACAGGTTTTGATCATCGGCTTTTCCAGAGCAAGGTTGCACTTATGCTGTGTACCCAGAGGTGATGCAACCCTGTATTATAATAAACACAGTACTTCTTCTTCCTAGTACATTGTCTGTTACTGGAAGATTTCTGGATTAGGGATTAAAATTTTTTTCATATTATGTTAACATTAAAATAAAAATTGACCTATCATATATTTACTGCAAAATTTGATGATTCAGAAAAAAAAAAAAAGATAGGAACTTAAAGAAATATTCATTAGTTGTGGCAGATCAGCCTAAGCTCCTAACTTCTAGGCCTTGGGTTTACTCTCATTTCCCATTAGAAAAATATCAATAAAAATATCTAAGAAGAACAGCTTTAGAATCCTAATCAGATTCAGATGATTGATCCACACAAATGAAGTATTTCTTGAGCCCTTATCAGGCCCGTTAAACTGTGCTAGACAGAGTGGGCAGAAAAGCCTTTTGTGATATATTTTTTCCTCTGAAGTTCTCTAGGGTTACCTCGTAGAGGCAACATCCCACCAAGTATACTATAAATGCCAACTATCAATAGTCTAATATGCCTAGTATATACAGCTTGATAAAATTAGGTTTGATTTTGATGTTAGACTAGATTCTTTAGCAAGACATTTATTGGATGGCATAATTAATCGGGAAGCACAGGGATGAAACTGACCAGAGGCATGATAGAATCCACAGCAACCTAATATTGTCTGTGGGGTTTTAATTTTTTTAATCTTTTGGCTTAGTCTTTATGTGTGGTCATACATTTTCCTACTGTGCATGCTTTACCTACCTTTGATTGTGGGGAAAAAAAGGCTTTCACAATAATATTGATTAGTGCACTCTCCTGAATATGAAATTTCTCATGCTCCTATGTCCCCATAAGTCCAATATGCCTAGGGAAGATAACCATAAATATTGCATAGATTGTAATATAGGTTATATCAAACAGATTATCCAGTTATTTTTTGCTCATATCCTAAGCCCTAGTTGAGGATGTTGCCATGAACTTGGGAAGGTATGTTTGGGAACTTAAATATTATAGGCCCTTTGGTCTTATAAAAAATAGTCAAGTTCGTATCGCATTGATAGGACCTTGAGATCTGTGAGGTCAAGAAAAAGGCTGAAAATGTGCCTGACCTCTAATATGACTTTACCAAAGTTTGTGATGACAGACAGTAAATTGAATGCAGTGTTTCACTGAGTTGATTTGACAGCTCGTCATAAGCTGTAAAAGTTTGTAGAAACCTCAGTTTCTGTTATCTCAAATACATGATTACAGTGTAGAAAAAGATAGAATCCTACCACATTTCATGTGCAGAGATAGTATGTATGTAGAAACCCATGTGCACTTATACGTACCAAAAAAAGCAAAAATAACTAATTTTGTGTGTTTACTTTCTGCTTTAAAAGATTCAAATTATTTGAGAATACTGTTTAAATTTTTGCAAAAAGCCTTTGTCCAAGTTTGCAGAATGCTGATTAATTAATATTTCTACTTTTTAGCTCATGTCTGAAATATAATTACTGTTAAGAAAATAAGCTTTGACTGACAATTTTATTTTGTAAAGCAACCTTTTTTGAAACATTAAGAAACAAGAAAGTAATTTATTTTTTCCTCTCTTCTCTTTTATTTAGGATCAGTTTATACTTTGAGCTAAATAAAAACATGAGAGACTCAAATCTATTCTTGAGCACAGAAGTATGTTGGAAAAACTATGGCCCAGAGAGACACAAATTGATGGGAAATTTCAAGACTTGTAGAAGAATATCGATGTTTCCTCTCTCCATGAATTCTATTTAACAGTTGGCCATCGATGTACTGAAGTAACTTGAGAAATTTTCCCAAATTGCTCTATCTCTATAGACTTCTGTCTGATGAGCTCCAGACACTTGGACCCTTACTACAAGATAGTTATCCATTTATTTATGCTAACTATGGCATGCATAAAATTATGTAGTGAGGGACAAAGATTAGTATTAAGCAATAGCTTTGGAAACTAATGGAAACATCTTACATCTGTGTCATCCTGTGTCCAGGAAGTGTTTTCTTCCCATTCTTTACCTTGCAGCCCACATGATATGCGGGTTGGAGGTGGGGGTGACAGAAACACCTAATAAGGTGAAGAAGTAGAAGGGATAAACAGCAATATTGCTTTGTTTACAAACAAGCAACAATTCAACCCAATCTCTCATCCTTTATTCTTTCCCTTTTTCCTTTCTGCTATCCATTCGTCTTACTTCCTTGAACATTTTTTGCAACTACAATACTGGAAATTCTAAATAGAACTCAATTCTTTTCATTTTAATTTTATTGTTCTTTCACTTATACCAAAATATGTAATTTCAAACCCTCCCAAGGCATTGACTTCTATTAGGTCAATTCTAAGCTACACTGTGGATTTATTTTTATCAGTATAAATGCTATGGCTAGAAACATACTGTTCGATCTCTTTCTAAATGCCTTTTCTGGGCAGTCATAGGTTATGTGCTAGTGTGTTGTTCTCACCTAAAACTTAGATAAGCTTCAGTTCATAAAAATATTTACTTCTGGAGATCAAGTAATTGGAAATTCTTTCTAGTGTATTCTCATATCTTTATACTGAGAAACAAGTTCATTCCTCTATAGTAAAGATGATCAATATGCTTGTTCTTGTTCTTTCTCATTAAATTATGAGCACTACTGTAAATGGAATGCATATTCCATTTGCATTCAACTTGTTAAAAATGTGTACAGGGGTATTTTTGAGTGTAAGCTTGCTAAGGAAGATGGGCCTAGGATCTTTTAACATTCATAATCAAAAACATAGACACATTATAGTAAGATTATTTGTAAGTACTATAAACCAGGTAAGAAAAAAGACCATATATAGAGAATGTTCTGGATGGAATTATTGTCAGGATCCCCCTAGACACAGAATTAATGATTTTGATATATCATCTAAAAAATAGAGTTAGAAAGCAAGAAGTTCTTGGATTTTATAATAGTTGATTTATGATCCTTTGGAACCTCTTAATTTCAAATAAAAAAATAGAAAAGAATAAGGATAGTTTATATATTTTAATTAACTTTGGGAAATTATTACTTTTAGATACCTTAAGAACTTGAATTATAGAATTATCATATATTCTATTTTAAAGGAAAAGCAAAATTCTTGACAGACAGATTTTGTTAAAAGACTATATTCCATTTTTTTAGCTTAAGGAAACAATCAGTGCTATATAAAAATATTTATATACAAAAATGTATCACAGAGTTATTTATAATAATAAAAATTGAAAGGACCTTAAAATTTGATAAGAGGGGATTGGGTTTAAATTAGCATTCACATGAGGGCACTAAAAGTATTTTTGCAGAATGTAAAAATAAATAGAAAAAGTATTAGTGTATTGTTAAGTGTAAAAGGGAAGGTTACCCATAAGTATATCAAGAATGGCCTCAATTTCATTTTAAACACATACAGAGTAAAAAGTAAAATACTATAGAAAATATGCTCATATTTTTACAATGGTTATTTTAATGGTGGGGAGATTACAAGTGAGGCTTTTTTTTCCCATTATCTATATGCTTTCCTGTGTATTTCAAATTGAGTAAAATAACTCTCATTATTTTTGTAATAAAAAGGTAAGATAATTTTTAAAGGGTAATACATAAAAATGCACCCCTATAAGTCCACCTTTTACTGTTATCATCCATTTCCATTTATCTAGATGTTTTAGGAGTCCCTGGATTTTCCCCCTTCCATACTATAGAAGTACAATACACTGCTCCAATCAGATTGCCCTTTTAATCCTCTAATCCTACCATCTTTTGTCTGTTTATGCAGGGACATTTTAGTGCAACTAAAGAGAGAAGTGCAAGGGCAGGAGAAAGGAGAATGGAGAGGACATCAGAAAGGAGGAGAAAAGGAAGGTGAATGATAAAATAATAGAGTTTATTAGGAGTTTAAAAACCAGTTAGGTTTTTCTGTGCCCACAGAAAAACACTCCTCTTATGCAACAACTGATCTAATTTAAAAATAATAATTAATAAGTGCATTTCATATTCTTTTTTTTTTTTTGGAAGATTCTTTTTTTTTTTTTATTTATTTATTATAGCTTATTATGGGGGTACAACCGTTCTGGTTAAGTATATTGCCCATGCCCCTCCCAAACCCCCGAGACTGAGCCTCAAGGGTGTCCATTCCCTCAACAGTGCACATCGCTCTCATCATGTAGGTAAACACCCGTCCCCTCCCCCACCCCCAACACCCCGAGTCAGATCTTCAAGTATGTCCATTCTGTTAAGGATTTTCAAAACATTTCTTACCAATGGGTTGGACTTTAAAATTAGATCCTTTATGGAGTTTGTTCCTTCACTTCCATTTTGTAAGTACAACGTAAGACATAGTTTCTAGAAATTCAGGTCATTGCTCAGGTCCTTCAACTGCCCAATAAATATGATTTGCTTCTGGCCATATCTACATTTTACGCTTAAGAAGGAAAGGAAAATAATCACTACCGTATTTCAGCAGCTTTGGTTCTGTTAAGAAGGTTCGTTATATTTGGGTCTTAACTCTCCTCTGTCAACAGAAACCAGCATTTCATTCATGATGGACTTTTCTCATCCAGGCTCACACCAGAATGAGCCAGAACAATTAAATTGGGAATTTGTACCTAAAAGTAAATATTACTAGTACCTTACGGAGAAGTCTTCAGTGTGCCAAGAACTGTGCTTGGCATATTTTTCTAGGCTCCAGGTTCAGAGCTTTGATTGCCTATTGCTCCTGTTGTTACACAGGACTAAAAATATCCTTGCCAGTGACTGCATTGCAACATGGGCCCAGCTAGAGATCTCACTGCTTATGAACAAGACAAACATACAAGCATAGGCCTACAAGAAATTGAATTATAAGAATAAATAGGAAAAATGCTAAAAATGTCAAAGGAATTTGTAAGATTAAAATAGATACTCTTTATAAATCAGGAAGAAAAGATTAGAAATATCTGATATATGTCCTCAATATATTTAATGACCTCGTTTTTAGCAAATGAGAACAGACCAATAAAAACATATGATGAAGGATAGTGAATAAATGAGTATCTGCAGCTCGTTCTCAGAGATAGGCATATAAGTGAAAAACCTGCAATTACAGAAAATAAAATCATTCATACGGAGGATAGGCTTTAGGAAAAACAAACAGGACAAAGAGGAAATGAACAATAAGATCAAAAAAGTGATAGAATGTAATGGGATATGGATCACTAGGTCATGGAGATCTAGCCCATAATGATTTTGGTCTCCAGAAGAAAACATTGAGGAGGAGGAGAAGGATGCAGGGGAGGTTGAGGAGGAGGAAGAGGCCACTACTAATAAAAATACATTTTTTTATGTGTCCACCAAACATGATCGATATTCAAAGAAAAGAAAATAAAGAATTATTGAAAACATCAACGTAAGAGCAAAATGAGGGCAAGTGTGATTATATGGTGAAAAAGTGAAGAAAATTTAATTTACACAAATGAGAGGTGTTAGTTAAGTACTTGATCACAACAAAAACTAAATCATGCAAACTGTGGGTTATGTGAGGGTAAACAAGTAAATATTAAATGTGATCAAAAAAGAAAGCACAATGGAAATGTAAATATCATAAAGAGGACAATGTTATGACAAGTATGCAAACTTTATTAACCTACATGGATCAAAAACATTTGATAAAATGTACAATGTAAAGGGTATTTAAAATGTGAGGCAAAACAGAAACAGCATTGTCTCGAAGAATATTTCTGAAATTGCATTCATACACACATATATACTCATAAATGCATCAATGTAATCGTAACATACATAGAGTTATACCAGGCAATCTTTTTTGTTGTTGTATTTTTCTTTTCAAACATTTCCTTTCTCCTCTCTTTCTCTTCTTAAACGCTTCTATCCCATTCTTTAGGAAAGCAATATTAATCCTATATATATCCATCCACCTTTTTTCTTGCTAAAAACAAACTATTTGTATAAAAGTTTGTTCTTGCTAATGGTTGATGATATTTCAGAGTAGAGACCTAATATAATTTAACCAATCATGAACATATTGATTTTTATTTCTTTTACTTATTTTTTTTCTTCTGTGTAAAATGTTACAATACAAAATCTTCAGACATGCATCTCTTTGACTTATTTTTATTATGCTTAAGATTTCCAGGGGTAACATTGTTGAGTATATTTTTTCAAATGTTGAGTACACTTATCTGATTGCTTTCCAGAAAGGCTGTTTCAATTTAAATATCCACAAGCCACTTTTTCCCACCTGCAATAAGTGTTATTGTTCTTTTGAAATTTTCCCCAGTCTTATGGTTGTAAAGTAGTAACACATTTATATTTGTGTTTCCCTAACTACCACTGAGTTTGAGTTTTTGTTTTGTTTTGCCATTTGGATTTGCTCCTTTATGAATTTTATCCTCACATTGTTTGTCAATATTCTTGACATAAGCTAAGAGTGAAGCTATATTATAGATCTTAATCCTTTGTCTAACCCTTATATTGTAATTTTCTCCCTAAATTTGAAATGTATCTCTTCAAGCTTTTAATCTTTTTACAAAAATATTTCCATTTTTATGGTTAAATATTATCTATGCTTTCTTTACTAGCTTCTTGGTTTGCAGCCTTATTTTTTAATAAAATTTCTCTAAGTCTCAAATTAAAAGATCTTATTGGAACAATTTTATTATTTTGTATTTTATGGTTAGCCATCTAATCCATATAAAATTTTCTTTTCTGTATGATATGATATGGGAAAACTGTTTTATTTTCATATACAGGATTAGCCTTTTGTACCAATATAATTTATACCACCTTTGTCATACAATAGTATATGTATAATGAATACTATATGCTACGCCAAGGTCCATCAAATTTTTTTTTGTAAAAACCCTGAAAGTTAAGTACCTTAGACTTTTCCTGCCACATGGCCTCTGTCACAACTACTCAACAATGCAGTTGTATCATAAAAGAAGCCATAGAAAACATTCAAATAAATGAGTATATTGTATTCCAATAAAACTTTATTGATGGACAGTGAAATTTAAATTTCATGCAATTTTTTGTTATATTTCTCTTCTTCTGGTATTTTTTTCAATCATTGAAAAATGTGAAACCCTACAAAAACAGGTGGAAGTTAAGACATGGTCCATAGCCATGGTATGTAAACCCCTGTGTTATATGAATATTTTCTCCATTCCTATAGCAATGCAATGTTGATTATATCACAATTGATTAATTAATTTAAATATTAATAGTGTGCTCTGATAGCAGATAAGGACATTCTGCCATAAGTATTCTTTTATTTACTACTTTTCTTGGCTGTATCAGGGAATTGTGATAATATTTTTCATTGTAAAATGAAATTAAATATTTATACATTATTAATACATTAATTTTGGAAGTATTTACTCTTTTTATTTTTGTTAACTTATCAAAGAACATGACATAAATTTCTATTTGTTTGGCTCAAATTTTTTACCCATCATAAACTATGTAGTTCAGTCCCTCTGTGTTTATTCCTAAATTGTTTTATTTTGCTTTATTTATTTATTTATCTATTTATTTATTTATTTATATTTTTTGAGACAGAGTCTTGCTCTTTTGACCAGGCCAGAGTGCAGTGGTGTCATCATAGCTCATTGCAACCACAAAGTCCTGGGCTCAAGCGATCCTCCTGCTCCAGCCTCCCAAGTAGCTGGCAATACAGGTGCATGCCACCATTATAACAGGAATATTTTTCCATTCATACTTACCTATATTTATTATATAGGGAGACAATTATTGATTTTGTATTATGTATACATAAATCTTCCTAAATTCATATCTTAGTATTTTAAAAATAAAAATACAAATATCTTATCAGAATAAAGCACTATTTACATTTCTTTTGAATGCTTACTTATATCAGTTATTTCATTTTCTTATTTTATTGCATTTACTAGAACCCCAAGGCCAACACTTAATAATACTGTATACTAGGCATATCAGTCTTATTCTTTTTTTTTTTTTTTTTTGAGACAGAGTCTCACTCTGTTGCCCAGGCTAGAGTGCCGAGATGTCAGCCTAGCTCACAGCAACCTCAAACTCCTGGGCTCAAGCAATCCTCCTGCCTCAGCCTTCCGAGTAGCTGGGGCTACAGGCATGTGCCACCATGACTGGCTCATTTTTTCTATATATTTTAAGTTGTCCAGCTAATTTCTTTCTATTTTTAGTAGAGACGGGGTCTCGCTCTTGCTCAGGCTGTTCTTGAACTCCTGAGCGCAAACGATCCTGCCACCTCGGCCTCCCAGAGTGCTAGGATTACAGGCGTGAGCCACTGTGCCTGGCCCATATTCTTTAATTGATCTTGTTTAATTGTTTAGGATAATATTTTCCGTGAATTTATGTTATTTTGATGTTATTATTTTTAAGCAATTTTCTTTTATTCTACAGAGGTTTTATCAGAAAAATATTGATTTTTTAAGTGCCTTTTCTTTGTCTATTTGGGTTTTCTCTTTTGTTTTGTTGATTTAATGGTTTATTTCAACAGATATGTATATAATCTGAAGGGATGTTCAGAAAAAATATGTAAAATCTGAAAAGATGGCCTGTAGAGATATGTGGAGAAAGGAGAGAAGAGAGGTTGTTTCTGTTTACCAAGTTTTCTTTGAAATATCTCGTGTTCTTATTCCCTAAGGCAGCGGTCCCCAACCTTTTTGGCATCAGGGACTGGTTTCATGGAAGACAATTTTTCCTCGGACAGGGGTTAGGGGAATGGTAAGATGCTTACCTGCCACTATAAGCCTGTCACCAGATGCAGCTTAATTGTCACTTGCCACTCACCGATCGAGTTTTGATATGAGTCTGCAAGGCATTGACTTATTATGGTCTCTGTATAGTCAAAGCTCTCTGCTAATGATAATCTGTATTTGCAGCCACTTCCCAGTGCTAGCATCACTGCCTGAGTTCCACCTGGGGTCATCAGGCATTAGATTCTCCTTAAGGAGCAAGAGCGCAACCTAAATTCCTTGGAAACACAAGCACAGTTTATGCTAGGATTCGTTTCTGTGTGAATGTAATGCCACCGCTGATCTGACAGCAGGTCGATCTCAGGCGGTGATGTGAGCGATGGGGAGTGGCTGTAAATACTGATGAAACTTCACTGGCTTGCCCGCCGCTCACCTCCTGCTGTGTGGCCAGTTCCTAACAGGCCATAGTCCATGACCCAGGATTTGGGGCCACAGTCTTAAGGAGCTGTGAGTTAGCTAAAGATGTATGAAGAGTCCTTTCTGCCCTTTAAGCAGAGAGCATACGAGCATTTGCCACCCTTTTGGCAGAGCAGACTAGGAAAAGGAGAGTCACGAACCAGGTAAAGAGACAAGATACTGTTAACTGCCTCACTCTTGCACTACGTAACCCATTTGGGTGGATTCGCCACACCACTTACCACTCATGGATTTGCCGCTATAGGCTCAGAAGCTGGACCTAAGCCACAGTGGGCAAGTAAAAGAAAAAAATAAATAAAACATGTGTTAAAAAAGTTAAACACATTTTCCTAAATGTGATGAGAACTAACGTATATCTAGAGGAGATGGCCTCTAGCAAAACAGAGCTACTGAAAGTATAGATCAAACGATAACTTGAACCAAAAAAATTATGTATATGTATATAAACACACACATATATATCAAGAACAAATAAGAAAATTTTATTGCAAGACAGAAATTCTGTGAGGAATATAAAACCTGATTTGCCTACTAAAATTTTTAGTAGCTGAAACATGGAGAGGAAAGTTAACTGTTGAAGCATAATTAAATTTGAAGAAAAACAAGTAGTAGAAATAACCCAATCAAATAGGTGGAGAAATATGAAAATTCTAAAAATTGTAAAGAAAAAGCAAGAGACTGGAAGTTAGAGTTGGAAGACCCTACCATGTGAATAGTAAGAGTTCCATAAAGCAAAAAAACAATAAAATTGGAGAAGCCTTAGCAAATATAGCTAAATGTTGTGGGTAGATTAGGGAAAGCATGTTAGAAGTTGTAAAGTGAGATGGAATTGGACATTGATATCAGGCATACTTTTTATTAAGATGCATTTTTTTTAAATATAAGGATATTTAGAAAACACTACTATGTTATCATTAAAAACCAGGAAAAATTGATAGTTTGCTTATCATGATGTAGATCTTAAATCTATTGTCAGTCCTGCAAGCTTTGGTTAAAATCTTCTTTGACTCAGTATACGGTGCTTGCAGGCAAATACTGCTCAATTTGGGTGCCCAATGTCAGTTTCCCAAACCCTGTCTGACAAGCTGTGAGCCCTCATTAGTTTAAAAGGAGAAATCAGATAACGATCATTACACTTAAGATTAAAAATTAATGACATTTAGATACACAAACATAAAAGCAGTGGACATAAATACACAACAAAAGTTATGACAAATACAATAATAAAATTCTACAATATTAGGTACAACACTAAAAATTAAAACTATATAATAAGATTTATTACAACCAAAGTTGGACCCAGAAGGAAATGCTCCTAAACATTTGCATTATTAAAATAAAAGAAAATGTTTTAAGTAATTATACATTTCTACAACAAATAAAATTTTCAAAAATTAAAATTATATTTTTTAAAATAAAGAAAAATTAAAAAAATTAGAGTTCAGAAAAAACAACAAAACTGAATGTTTGTTTTTAGGACAAAATCAAATAAACTCTTGCAATTTAATCTATTTAAAATTTTATATAATTAGAAGTGAGCACAACAGATAAATTACTTTTTCATGAAAAAGCAAGTACTATATGTGATTATATGCTAATTAATATTTATTTATCATTCTAAAATGAAAATGACTGAGGAAGAAATTAAATTTTAAAACACTATTCTAATCAAAACTTCTAAGAAGTTCCAGTGATTTTACTAACAAATTATGCTAAACTTCTAATGAGCAGGTACTACATATGGTATATAAACTATTCATCACATTAAATAATGAAGAGGTTTACATTAATTCTCAAAAGCAAACAAGGCAGATCCTATAACTTGACAAAATTTTACCCAAAACAAAAACAAGGACCAATCTCATTTTGGAAAACAGATGTAAAAAAACCAAATAATTTAAAAGAAAATGCAATTTAATGACATACATATAATAGGCCAGCTAGATTACACAGTGTTTATCTCAAGGAACCAGTGAAAGAGTTCCATCATTACAATGCATCTTTTTTTTTTTTTTTTTGAGACAGAGTCTCACTCTCAGCCTAGCTCACAGCAACTGCAAACTCCTGGGCTCCCGCGATCCTTCTGTCTCAGCCTCCTGAGTAGCTGGGACTATAGGCACGCGCCACCATGCACGGCTAATTTTTTCTATTTTCTATTTTTTCTATTTTTCAACTATTTTTAGTTGTTTGGCCAATTTCTTTCTATTTTTAGTAGAGATGGGGTCTTGCTCTTGCTCAGGCTGGTCT
>CM052443.1:24680773-24727810 GCA_028533085.1 Varecia variegata
GAAATCTCACACCAGGTCCAAGACAGAATCACTTCCACAAAACAGCTTGATCTGACAACAGGGTCAAAATAAATTTGTTTTCCCAGAGCTTCCCAAATCATTTTGTGACATTAAAATATTCTATGACCCAAAGTATTTCAGAATTTCACTCGCACTTTAAGTTTACATTAAGTTTAAATTCTCCCACATTGACCATAATTTTACATCGGTTATTTCAATAGATCTGCACATAACTATTAATTGGACTGATTGAAAATCTGATTTTTCTAGATTACAGAACTGAAGCATTAACTAGTCTACCAAAAGTTAAAAAGTTGCTGATGTGGGTAGATCCACTACTACTACTACTATCCAGTCTCCATGTGTTAGCCCTTTTACCAGGTGTGCCCCATGCCTCATTTCATCGACTTTCCAATAGGGTGTCTTCCAGAACTCAGGTCTCCAGAATCCAGTTTTTCACCCAGGTTTTCCTAATATTTTCACACTTTCTTCTTCCCCTCCCTCCCTTCCTTCCTTCCTGCCTGCCTGCCTGCCATCCTACCTTCCTTTGTTCCTTCGTTCCTTCCTTTCCTCCTTCCTTCCTTTTTTCTTTCTTTCATTCCCTCCTTTGTTCCTTTTGCTCTCTTTCTTTCTTTCTCTCTCTCTCTCTCTATATATATATATAATTTTTCTCTATTCTTCCTTCCCTCCTTTCCTTCCTTCTTTTCTTCCTTCCTCCTTTCTCCCTTCCAAGTCAACATTCAGCTTTATCTGTTATTTGAGTCATCTCTTTATTTCTTTGTATATAACTGAGCACATCAGTTCTTGTCCTAGCTGGGGAAAATAATTTGAATAATAATAATAACGATAATAATAATCTAAATGATACATTAAATAATACTAATAAAAGCTAATATTTGTGTAGTACTTATTACATATCCACATCACAATGTGAGGACAGGAATTTTATTGTGTTTAGTCCCAATCCTTGATGTTGAGGGCAGTGCTTGCTACACAGTGGACCTAATAGAAAAGATATTTGACCAAATGAATGAACATTGGTACTGTGTTAAGAATTTACATATATTATTTCATTTAATTCTTAAAACATCTCTGTAAAGTGATCATTGTTATCCCCATAGTATCGTTACTCCAGGTTCAGTGGCTGGGCCAAGGTCAAAGTACTCCTGAGAGACAGAAGTGGGACTCAAACTCCTGTCCTTCTTAGTACATAAGGTTAACCACTAGACAAGTTTGTCCTATGTGTGTTTAAAGCCTAGCATTAGCAAGTGGTGTTTATGTTTTAAAATACTGCACTCTATGACTGCCTTTGCTGGTGAACACCTTCTGTAATTTGTCTCTACCTATCCTGCCTACACCCAGAGTGTATCAGGCCAGCTGTTGTGAGGTGACATCAGCTATGAGCCTCCTGACCTGTTTTGCTCAAGGTAGCCTCTTAGTAGGGTAGCAGGAAATAAAGGAAAGTGAGAGTGAACAGAGTCACTTTAGCTACCAAGATCTTTGTTAGTGACTGTGTCCCTGCTTGGCCTTATGCTGCCTTCCCTGCTTCCTCAGATCTGGTGCATTTTCTGGTTTTTGCTTCTTGGAAAAGTGTTTACCCTGAAGCTCTGTGTTTCTACTGCAAACTGACCATTTGCCTAGATCTGGTTCTATCATTCTTACAGTTCTCCTTCATCGTCTCAGACTCAGCAGTCCTGCAGCCCTGACCTTTGCGTTTGGGAACATTCTACCTCTTTTTTTTGTTCTAACTTTCCTCGTGTCCATTCAACTTGCTGCTGTATGCACTTGCACATGACAGTCACAATTCTTGCTCCCCAAGACATTTACTCTTGTCATTAGCATTGCCACTGCTGAAAATCTCCATATCAAGTCCCCCAGCGGTGGAAGGATATTTTGGGAATGCCAGCTGGTAATTAAGATGCAAACCCAATCTCACAGCAAGGTGAATAGGAATGTTATATATTAAATGCATTTCCACAGGGCTTCTAGTGGCCATGCCCATTTTTCTCTGTGCCTCTCTTTTCTCACTTTGTGTCTGCCTCACCCCTTCCCTCTAAGCCGTAGTCTTTGTCCTTTTCACCCTCAGCAACGGGATTCTGCTCCCTAAGGAGTTTGCCCTTATAGATCCAAAGCTCGTGAATGTGCATTAAAACAGAGGCCTGCAGATTGTTGATACACTTGCTTTATATTAGGAAAGTTACCTTGGAAATATTCGCTTTTCCTAATGCTTCGACTGCTTGTTGTACATGACAGGCACTTGCACTGTGAGACCGCAGCATCGTGAACAGATGGCATAGCACCACTCTTGGTCATGAAGGATAGTTTCCTAACAAAAGAGGTTTTATTCTCCCCTGTATTTCTCTTGCCCATTGCAGGCTTTTTTTGCCCTTATTCTTTCCTTTTATTTTTTTCTTGGACAGCATATCTTGCCTTGGCCACAGCTTCATGGCATTTTGCTCATTGATCAGCATTAGCTCAGAACTAATAATAAATCTCTTTTCATTTCCTCCCGCTGGGATGCATTAGGGTTATGGCTTTGGAAAGTAAGTCACACCAGCTGGGTTATCTCTGTTGTCTGTGCCTCTTGTGGCAGGGTGTCGTCATGAGGATGCATTTATGAATCCCAGATTTGTTATCCAGTTTTTCTTTTTTTTTTTTTCCACCCGAACTGTGCCTTGTAGTACCATGGAGCAGGTGTGTCACTCTATAGCAATGATTACAGGAAAGGAAGCCAGAGCTATGACCTTTGAGGTTGAATGAGTTAGAATAGAATTTAGTTTTATGGAGAACATTTCATGCTTAAGATTCCTCAAAGAGCTTTAAATATAATGAGTTCCGTAGTGATAGTCCAGCAATCATGTAAGCAAATAAAGTAGCCTCCCCATTTTTGGATATATTTTGCTTGTTACTAGTGATTTTAAAGGGTATCTCTATAATATCATTTACTTTTAAAAGACAGATTATTTTCTGAGACCCTCCAGTTATCTGTTTTTCTGAAAAGTACTCAAGAATGTACTAATGTTCTCAACACAGTTTATGGATATTAAGATTACTGTATATCCATATAAGAAAGTGGCCAGTTGCCTTCTAAAAAGCCCATGGGAACATCCAGACCAAACAATGAGGGCAAGCTTCCCTAAACCTTTACCAAAGAAAACTGTACTCCGGATCTTATAGAACAAGCTGGCATTACTCATTTTTAAACTTATTTTTAATTTGTTTGCAACACAGAGGTAGCACCAATGATCCTTTCTATGACTTTAAATCATCATAGCACAGCTAGGAAAAATTTCAATTGTCATCTAGCCCATTGAGACTCTTAGGGAATAGTGACATCAAAATCCAAATGCAGCTTTATGGCACAGGCTGAAAAATCCTCCAAAGATTCCGGCTTCCACTCTCTCTCCTCTAAGTCTCCTCCTCTCTGTTTCCTTTTTCTCCTCCTCTTTCTCCAACACTTAGCACTGTTCTCCAAATTACAGCCAAATGGACAGAATGGGGGTGGGGGCAGGAGGAAGATAAATGGTATATTCATTTAAACTGGAATAATAACTTTTAGAATAATAGCAATTAATTGATGCTCTTTATTGTATTGAGGATTAAATAATCAGTAAATTGAGAACTTGGTTCAAGCTTTTCACTTTCTATTTATTACACATGTTAAATAGGCATGACCTAATATAGTGTCTATATTTGTGTATTGTATACCAGTAACAATAGTAGTATGTAAGAGAAACTGTGGAAATACTCATGACACTCCAGAATAAATCTTGGATTTTGGCAATATTTGGGTTACTTAAGACATTCTAAAGAGGAATGAACGTAGTTCCCTATTTGTTTTCCTGACAAATTCTGATCACCTAAATTGATATATTGCATGCTCTTAATTTCTATTCAACTTTGAAATGACTGAGAGAATGTTTTAATTACAGATTTTCCTTTTTGGTGATGTTTTTCTTGGACAAACAATGAAATTAGTTTGCATTAAATGAATAAACATCAAGTGACCACAGGGGCAGACCCAGCTTAGCATTACATTTTTGCTGCAGATAAAATGCATATGCACAAATGAGTGTTGATACTACACAAATAAATGAAGATTATATATAAAGAACATATTCAGGGAAAAAAACATTTTTTTAGAATGGAGATATAGGGCAAAAACAAAGAGAAATGCTAAAGAAAAAAGAAAGTTGTCAGCATCTCTTTGATATATCTGGGAAGACTTCATGGAGCCAGAAAAAAAAACAAAAGTTGTAGTCTACCTAACGGTTCTTTCCTTCCATCACGGAATATTGAAGTCAAGGCCTACGCAAGCATGACTTCTTTTCACCCGGGCTAGAGTGCACTGGCATCATCCTAGCTCACTGCAGCCTCGAACTCCTGGGCTTAAGTGATCCTACTGCCTCAGCCTCCCAAGTAGCTGGGACTACAAGTGCACACTACCACACCCAGCTATTTTTTTTTATTTTTAGTAGAGAGAGTGTCTCTCCCTAACTCAGGCTGGTCTTGCACTCCTGACCTCAAGCAATCCTCCCACTTCGGCGTCCCAGAGTGCTAGGATTACAGGTGTGGGCCACTGCGCCCAGACACAAGCATGACTTTTTGTTAGGGACCAAATCTGCAGGTGGCAGATACAGGCCTGGAGGGCAGTTCCTAGTGGGAGAGTAGCCAGGGAAGGGACGGCAGGAAACCTGAAGCTAACAACCACAAAGAGCAGGAACTTGAGGTTTTGAGGCACACACACACACCTTTGGAGCTGCGACTTCCTTATAAGAACACCTGTCTGTCATGTATATCGATCATCTGGTAACATCCCACACCTCCTGTAAGCCCACCCCCGGACTAGGCCAATAAAAGGAAACACCTGAGAGTCCTTAACTCCACTCGTGGAGACTGACCCATTCCTCTCCAGAACATTCTACTGCTTTGTATAGCTCCCTTCTTTTCTGCAATAAAAGCTGTTTGTGTGGAATTGCTTCCTGTCTGTGGTCACTCCGTCATACTGGCCCTGCCTGTGAATTTTCCAAGCAAGGAGCCAAAGAACCAGGACAACAGTCCACCAAGAGGCTGGACCTGACACTTTTGATAAGTTTGGTAACTAGAGGATCGAAGAATCATTGTGTTGCTAAGTTTTGCTACCGTCAGCAGCCTCCGATACGAGCTTTAATTCAGTAGTTGGATATCCTGCAGCATTTGTTCCTTGAAGGAATGACAGCCACCAAATATCTCATAGTGAAGGTATAGAAGCTAGGAAATTTATACAGCCTGTTAGAGTAGGCTGGGATAGCTGAATATAGGCAAATAGGGAGCTAGAAGAGATTTTTATCAGAAGAATTAGAAACGGTAATATGACAGAATGTTAGCTCCATCGTTCCTATTTTGTGACAGAGGGTGCCTGAGTTTGCAAAATGAAAAGATCGTGAAAGATATCCCAGAACTTCTCATTTTCAATCTTACATGTGAATTGAGCTATTTGCTCATTTATAATGATTCCTAAAACTGTCCTTCTCTATTTCCTAGAAAATTGCACTATGAACACCTGTCAGAGCAATTAATTTTTTTAAAAAAAAGGCTAATGAATGTGCCTCCACCATCCTATCAAGGTCCTAAGCCAGAAAACCTGAAATCATTATTAAGCACTTCCTATTCTTCCCTAAATGCTACAATGATGTTCAATTGATCTAGCCAACTATGATATTAGA
Source organism: Varecia variegata (assembly GCA_028533085.1). Classification (NCBI taxonomy): domain Eukaryota; kingdom Metazoa; phylum Chordata; class Mammalia; order Primates; family Lemuridae; genus Varecia; species Varecia variegata. Next base: position 24,686,479 of record CM052443.1, read on the forward strand.
TACCTAAGATCAGTTGGAAACTTGATGAAAGAGGCAAATAATTAAAGAAAGTCTTAGAATATAAGTTACAAACACACACACACCACTGCTCACTTATTTCTCTGTCATATTTCTATTCTCCCCAATTTGTCCCATTGATTAAGATTTTTTAAGAACTGAGTTTTGCCAAATTAAAGTTTTCCCGTAGTAACCATACAAATGTTTTCAATCTTTTTTGTGGAGGTTATCCAACACAGAATGGTCTTATTTTATTTCCTACCCACTAACCATGGATTATATGAAATTTCGTCCCATTAAATTTCATCTCTGGAAATGAACATCTTGATGAAAGAAGGCAATTCTGGCAAAATTGATACATGCACAGCAGAACCTGATGTGACCGAAAGATTCAGTACATCCTACTCAATATGCCACCTTGGCAACAATCACAGGTTATCTTCACTTCACAGCCAAAGTGGGCCTTACTTTACCAGAGGGGAACAATCCATGAAGTAATGGGAAGAAAGCTGGCAATAAAGACAAAAGAACTGAGTTCTAATCCAGCTCTGCTTACTAGCTTGGGAATCTCATGTGGTCTCAGTTTCCTCACCAATAAACAGTGCTAATAATACCTGCCTTACCTATCGTATACAATATATGTAATTAATCTGTGCACATAAAAACACTATATAAAGTCCTGTAATTAGCCCATTAATATAAATAATAAATCTATAATTTTGTCATTGTATTGGACTAAGTTGAGCTACATAGCATTTTTCTCTATTCAGCAAACCAAAAATCTAATAAATATGGAGAGAAACGACTTCTAGTGAATGTCCTTGATGTTTGACAAAATGGAGAAAAAATGAAACCGAATAGATTAGTTTTAAAATACTATATGCTGACACAGAGATGAGATTCTAAATCTATTTTCTACATTTTAGCTGAAAATGCTTTACCTGCCAGAATTGGTTTTGGCCAAGCCTTCAAAAGCTTCCTGAATAGTAATTACTACAGTAAAAATAAGTAGGCTATGAGGAAAACAAGTAGGAGGGATCCAGGTTTTTCTACTGTTTAGCAGATGAGGAAAGATGAAGCAAGGGATATTGTTGGGTAACTCTAGTATAGCCTAAAATTTAATATTTATCTGTGATTCTTTAGTAAAAGAAATAAAAGCGCCTTGAACATATACTATGCAGAAGTTACTCTCTGAACTATGTACTCTGCCAAGTATTGTGCTAAATAAAAAGGAGTATAAAACTTGAACTGGGCATTTAAGATGCCTACAGCTAATATGGGAAGAGAAAGCCTATGGACTTAAAATGTTAATTAGTAATGGAAAATGGCAAGTTCAGTAGAATGGAAATGGAATAGATTTCATTAGAAATCTTTGTTGTACGTTCTGACATAAACTTGTGTCAAAATTTTGTACAAACTATACAAGCTTGGCCTATTTCCTTCACCTCTTTCTAATTAATTAAGCCTTACCCAATATTATAATTCTATGATCCTAAATGATAATACTCATAATAATGTAATGATATTAATGTTTACTTTTGAAAGAGATAACGGTGAAGTTAGGAATAGTCTCAGAGAACAAGTAAAATGTAGGCTGTTCCTTACAAAATGAGTAGGATTAATGTAGATGAAAGTTGGCCTAATTTCCCCAGGGAAAGAAATATCATGCACACTCTTCAGGATATAAAAGGGTGTTCAAGAAATAAAGAGTCTACTGGTGAATGCAGATGGTTCAATAAAAGAAAATAGGGAGGAAGTTTTGAAATTAAATTGGGACCAGAAGTCGGAGGTTTTGCATGACCAACTCAGAATTTTGTACATTCTGCTGTACACAATGAAAAGGCACTGAGATTTGCTGAACACTCTAATGTCTTCCTGACAGGTCTACTATCTAACACACCTTTAACAAGTATGCATATTAGCATTGCTTCCAATGCTTGTCTTCAAGGCAAACTTTTTCCCAAAGTGAAAAATTTTAGATCCATGGTTCCAGCTGCTTTCTGAACATTAACTCAAGCATCGTGACTCTCAACAGATTCTAGACTTAAAAGTTGTTAAGCAACTTGTAGGAGCTTAATTGTGCAGTTGAATGAACTGGCCATGAAGTTCTTGACATCCACACTTAGGCGTTGAAAGATGAGAACAAAAGTTGGTGGATGAAAATAATAGAATTAAATATATGCATAGAGGAAACAACAAGAACAAAGTAATGGCAAAACATCATAGAATTTTAGATGAGTGATAGTGGTCATGTTGTACACAGATATACTAGGAATGTTTACATGACTACAGTGCTAGAATGGACCTGGTATTGACAGAAAAATAAAGTATCAATTACACAGCAACTGCCACAGTAGAATCCAGAAATAATCATGGTATGATTTAAGAGGGTAGCAGTGGAAGGAAATGAACTTTCAAAATAATACGTAGAAACAACCAGCCAACTCTAGGTACTGATAGAATGTAAGTGGAGGGCAACAAAGAGAAAACATATTTACCCATGATGTGCAACATGTATACTGAGAACTTCAGATTTAAGTTACAAACACCAAAAAGATTAGACCTTGGATAAAAGGATGAGTCCTCTCCTCCTCTTCCAGGATAGCCAGACAGGGGCAACAATGTCCTGTGAAAGTGAATTTTATTATATGTAAATTTTAAAAAAATACATGGCATTATAGTTTTTGTAAACAAATTGTGTTCAGCTTGTGCTAGGTATGATACTTATTTCACAGCAAGATCTTGACAAAGATTAGGCATTGAGAAAATCCTACTCAACTTTAATGGGACAAAGAACTGAAAGAAAATAATACAGTGACATATAAAAAAAAGCAATCTTAAAACTTTGAAGCCCCAACTTCCTTTTGAAAATTGATTTTATGTTCTTTTCCATCTTGCCTATGCTCTCTGTCTACAGTCGTTTTGTTTCTTTTGCTTTTTTCTGTGGACAGATGATTGTAACACCTAAGTCCAAATCTGTAGCCTGCACTCTAACCACTGTGTCTCTTCCTTCTCACCTGTATCAAGTTCCTTTGCCTCTATCATTTGTTTGTGTCAAGGAATATCAAGAAATCTGTGAAAATCAATATTTAATAAGTTACAGTAATATTTTCAATATCTTATCATCTACTTTAATGTACATGGTTTTCTGTCACTCCTCATCACTCACTAAATCCATCTTGTAATCAGTTAGATATAATTTAGTATAAAGTTAATCCTTTGCTGAGTGACCTAAAATTTCACTGCACTGCACCAGAACCAGGTCTGCTGGACCAATCATTCTTTGGAAGTTGAGAAGATGAAGAAAATAATGACAGAGGCAAAAGCCACATTCATCTCTAGTAGCCACAATCCTACTATGTAGGGTCTGTGGCTGGAAAAGTTAATAGAGTCCACACTTGGTATCCATGGGGGGATTATTTCAGAACCCCTGTGGATACCAAAATCCATAAATGCTCAAGTCTCTTATATAAAATGGATAGTATCTCCATAAATGTAAGCACATTCTTTTGTGTACTTCAAATCTTCTCAAGATTACTTATAATACTTAATATAATGTAAATGTTTTGTAAAGAGTTGCTATACTGTATTTTTTAAATTTGTGTTATATTTTATTGTTGTATTGCTTTTTTCAAATATTTTGACCCATGGTTGGTTGACTTCAAAGATGTAGAACCTACAGTTACTGAGGGGCTATTGTATCTTGACAAAAAAAATGAATAATAACTTGGGCCTATAATTCTTAGGTAAATTCATATAAATGAGGTTTACAGTGTTGGTATTTGCCTCTGTGTGAATTACCAGGTTCATTGTTTCACCAATACATAAAGAGAAATTGGACCCACAATTTCTGAGTTTGGGAACTTCAATGGATGAACGTTTTAAAATAATTTTCAAATAGATCCTAGAGTTTCATAGAAAATCTTTTCAACTCACCTTGACATTCCACAGGATAGCTCTGAAATGTATTCAGATGGCTGTTTGTGTTTTCTGATAAATCCATTGTGTATGTGCTAGTTTTGCTTTTTTTGTTTTTAGTTTCAACAACTCGAGGTAGGATATACTCACTAAGTAATGCTTAAATAGAGCAATAAAAATTTTCACTTTTAATTTTGTTACTATTACTATATAAATATATATACAATAAAATAATTGTATTATTATTTTTAATTGAATATATTGTGACCTTTCCTATATGTTATTAAAGTATTAAAATGTGTTTATTACTACAATAAAGATGTCTAGTTTTTGCAAGATGGCAAACAAAAATAACTTTAAAATCCTTTCTAAAACATTTAAAATACTCATTAAATACCTTAACAAAAATAAAAATATAATGTGTTCCTGAGATTGTGTGGAAAAACAGAAAAAACAACAAAACAAAATGAAACAAAAAAATAGTACAAAATTCCAATGGTGGAATAAAAGGCAGTAAGACCCAGAGGCAATTGTTTTCGTCATCTGATATGCAGTGGGTGCAGGGGCAGTTAGGCACTTGGGTATTAATACTTATACAATCAAGCAAATCAAAGCATTAGAGCCATAGGAGAAAATAATTTAGAACTGAGGCACCTGGATGAAACCTGTGACAGGATGGGTGAGAAAAACTTAACCCTTGCCATAAAAGACCACAAATAAGCTTGTCTCTGTCTGGTTTTTACCTCTGCCCCCAAAAATCACAACTCTGGACCTCTGTTTCTAGGACAAGGAAGTTATATAAATTGAGTCCAGCAGGTGATAATAGAGGGTCCCTGGCATAAAAAAATGAAAACTTCTGGAGAGATAGATTCAAAGTCCAGGAAATCCTGTATCCTCACTGAAGGAGAGCTTAAATGTAAAAATTAATTAACACACAAGAGCGTATCAACCATAAGTGAGAGTCAGCAGACAGCAGTAAATAATGGCATCTTCAACTCATTCCACTCTTTTTACCTTTAATTTCTTTGATTTTCATTATTGCAATAGCTAGACCTTCCAGCTCAATGTGGAACAGAAGCATTAATGGACATTCTTACCAGGTTTTTTATTTTAGGGGAAAAGTTTTCAATATTTAACCATTAAGTATGAATTAATTTGTAGCTTTTTGTTTGGTTGTTTTTTTGTTTTTTGTTTTCTGCAAGATGCCCTATACCAAGTTTGCTGAGCAGTTTTTTATGAATGAGTATGGAATTATTCAAATATGTTATCCCAATTTTTTGAAATGACCATAGTTTTTGTTCTTTATTCTATAAAAATGGCAAATTACATTGAATAGTGTTAAATGTATAGCTACTTTTCATTCCTGGTCATGATGCATTATCCTTTTTATCTATATGTATTACATTTGCTTATATATTGTTAAACGTATTTGCAACTTTGTTCATGAGGAATATCTGTAACATTTTTTCTTCTTTTCTTCTTTCTCTCTTTCTTTCTTCCTTTCTTTCTTTCTTTTTCTTTCTTTCTTTCATTCTGATGTCTATGTTGAATTTTTCTCTCAAGCTTATGTCTACTTTATAAAACAATTTGGAAAGTGTTTTCCTTTATTTTTTAGAAGTACATTGTTTATCATCGGTTTTACTTCTTTTTGAATGTTTGTTATGATTCACTGGAAAAACCTGGTCATTTAAGAATTTCATAGGTGGGAAAGCTTTAATAATTACTTTACATACTTTAATAGGTATAGAGCTATTTATCTTTTCTGTTTCATTTTGTGTAAATTTTGTAAGTTGTATTTTAAAGGAAATTTTTGCATTTGTACTAAATTAGCATGACAGTGTTCATAATATTTTAATATTATTCTTTTAATATACATAGCATCTGTAATAACCTCCCCTTTCTATTCCTGATATTAGTGCTTTGTGTAGTTTCTCTTTTTCTTGTATTGAGAATTGCTAGACATTTCCCAGCTTATCATTTTATTAGCTTCTTTATTATATATCTGTTTTCAGTTTCACTGTTGTAAGTTTTTATCTTCATTTCCTTCTTTCTACTTTGGTTTTGCTTCGTACTTCTTTCTCTAGCTTTTAGAAGCAAAATAATTGATTTTTTAAACCTTTCTTAGTTTCCAAAATATTTAAAGCTCTAGATTTTTCCTAAGCACTGCTTTGGTTGCATCCCACAAATTTTCACTTCTTTAATTTCAATTTTATTTTATTTGACTAATGTTCTAATTTCTTTGTGATTTCTTCTTTGATAATATGCTTTAGAAGTGTATTGATTAATTTCCAAATGTTTTTATTACATAGGATATATTAATTGATTTCTTAGTTTATTCCATTGTGCTTGAAGGATACTTTATACAATCATTTATTTTCTAAAGGTACAATTAGGTAAGATAGTGGATGTTCTATGTCTTTGTTGATATTTTATCTATCTCTACTTGTTTATCAATTGCTAAGAGAGCAATGTTAAAATTTCCTACTATACAATGAATGTATGTTTCTACATTCTGTCAATTTTGCTTTATGTATGTTGAAATTCTGTTTTACACATCCATGTTATTAATTACTATATCTTCTTCATAAGTTGCTCATTTATCAATGTGAAAAGTCTCTCTTTGTGTTTGGTAAACTGCTTTGTCTTGATTACTATTATATCTGATTTTAGTACAGTTACTTCAACCTTTTATGCTTTTTGTTTGCATGCATATGTTTTTCTATCCACTCACTTTCTAATATCTGTCTTCATATTTAAATGGTTCTTCTTGTAGGTAGTATATAATTGGCATATATGTATATGTAGTATATGGTAGTATATGTAGGCATTATGATTGTATCCTTTCTGGTAATCTCTACCTCATAATAGAAGTATTAAGTCTATCAGCATTAAATGCAATTATTAATAGGAACAATTTTAGGCCTATCATTTTATTATTCATTTTTGTTTATCTGCTCTCTTTTTAGCTTCTCTTTTACTTTTCTCATCCTCTTTTTGATTAAGGGAGGTTCAGTTTTATTTTTTTAGAATTCCTTTTTAACTATATACACACACACATGCAGACACACACATGCATGCTTCTTTACTTTATATTTTTAACTTTTCCTCTAGGGATTACAATATATATTCTGGCAACCTAAATAACAGAGAGAGAGAGAGAGAGAGAGAGAGAGAGAAGGAGAGAAAGAGGAAAAGGGAGAGAGAGACTCTCTAAAAGAAAGTGATATTTATTTGGGAACGGGCATTGCAGTGTGGCTACACCTCCCATGATAAATTGTATATTCAGGGAGATAAAGGAAGAAAATTGTTTGTAAAGAAAAAATAAAGGAGGTTCAAATAGTTGCTTTGAATTAATTATTCTTGGCTATAACAAAGATGGCACCAGTCTGAGTTTGGATAGGAATTTACTGGGCAGATGTCCTGGCAGAAGTATTTTTGTGTATAAGATCCTCATGGATTTTGTGCAAGGTTTTGGCTTTTACAGACTCTTTTGTGATAGGTCTTGTTATCAGGTATTCAAGCATGAGAACTCTCCCGCTTCATGGACTTCCTGGGCTCTGTTTGTCAGTGTTTTTAAATATAAGTGACTCTGTTGTGATTCTGATGACTTTTATAATCCTTAACTCACCCATGCCACTTTCTTCCAAAGTTCGACTACCCTCTAACTTTTTTTTTAATTTATATTCTAGAGATATCAGGTAGTTATTTTTTTGTTTGTTTATTTGTATCTCATACACAGCTTATAGTTATTATGTCACAGACAACTAATTTGTTGGATGCTTCCTCATTCCTGTCAAATCCATAATAATGACATTTTATGAGAACAAAGAAAGAAAAAGACTATAAATATTTACCACTTATAAACCTCTTATTGAAAGAACTGTGAATAAACTTCAAGAACAATAACGTTAACAGAGGAAATGGAATGCTATAAGCACTACTGAATGACTAAATTGCTAAAGCTAAAGGTGAATATAAACTAACATTGACTATATAAGAATAATAACAATGAGGAATATTGAATTAGAAATAAACTAATAGAACTTTCTATGCTTGACATACCCAACATGTCATATCAAAGAGGGGTTGTGAACTCTTTAGAAATAATTGCAGCAGAAAGAAACAGAAAACCTGACTAATGGTGGCTGAATCCAGTAGCTGCTTAGAATGCACACAGTTAGTGTTAATGTTTTTTATAGTGAAAGACAGTGAGGAGGAAGCATCATTAAGAATGTATTTTGGGTCAGCCAATCATACGGCTTCATTTTGATAAGTTGGAATAAGTGCATGTAGCTTTCAAATTCTTTAAGTAAATTATATGTTCTAAAAATATAAGGGTGGCCATTAAAATAAGAAAAATGGAATGGAAAATTATATATCACTAGAAAGTAAAACTAAAATAGCAAAGGTATAGTAAATTCAATAAAAGACAAAAGAGAAAAAAGAAGCAAAGGAATAGTTGAAATAAGAGGACACCAAGTTTTTTTTTTATCAAAATGCATCAGTAAAAACAGCAAATGTGAATAGCTTCTCATTAAAATACAATAAATCTTAGATAAGAAATTTAATAGATATATCACCATATGTTATTTACAAGTATGCAAATCTAAAGCATAATTTATCAGAAGGACTCAAAGTGAAGAGATGGTAAAAAATAAGTTGATTATATAAATATCAGATAAAATATAGTTCAGGTTAAAAATAGCATTTAGGATAATGAAAGACATTATCTAAATATAAAGTGCATGATTCCCTATGAAGATATAACAATTTTGAACAGGTATATTACTAAACACATATGACAAAGTACATAAAGAAAAAATTGACAGATTACAGAGAGATTTAAAACTGTTATTCAATCTCTGACATTATTATGGTTATCAGTAAGAGGCAAATTTAATATCGTTAACCCATTATCATACTTGAGCCTATAGGATTTCCTTATTCCAAAGAAACAAAGAGAAATGGAGGAAGTCATTTATTTTCACAAACTGAAAATAGCCTAAAGTCAATACTACAAAAATCACAAAGGTACTAACATTGGTCTCTTAGCTAATGAGACACAATGAGAAAATTGATGGAGTTGCAGTTTCTTTTATCTTTTTCTTTCCCATTGTTTTCTTTCCAAAGAGTTCATTAACAAAAGGAAAAAAGAGAAAGAAAAAAGTAAAATGAAAACCAGACTGCTATGAAACACAAGGCTTACAGAGCTTCCTTACAGATTATACCCAAGAGAGACCTAAGATGAAATTGTAATGTATTCTTGTTTCTAATTCACAAAGCCCCAAAATTTCCTTATATCTCTGCATTATTAAAATTATCACTACCTCCTAGTCTTTGATGTGTGAAATCTCTTTTTCTGGGACAAAATTTTTCAATCAAATACTTTCAGTAATGATAAGAACTCATGTTAACTCAGGGAAATAAGTCTACAGTTTTAATTTCTGCTAAGGTAGAAAGGACTGACAGAAGATCTAAAATCAAGGGTTCTGATTTTTATTATCTTCGGTACCTGTGCTTCCAGGGCAATATCCATGGAAGTATTAAGAGCCTAGTGGGCTAGAAACAAAATAAAGAGGGGAAAAATGATTTAATCAAAGAATAAAAGCACAAAAGTTATTGACAGGAAACTCAGGGAGTCCCATACTAATACAACTTCCTTCCTCATATAAGCATGGCCATCCTGTTCACATAGTTTTTCTAGGGTACTGGGGTGTTATGCACTATATGTCTATGTCCTTCTAAAACTCCTATGTTGAAATTTTAACTTCCTATGTGATGGTATATAAAGGAGGAGCCTTTGGGAGGTAATTAGATCATGAGAGTATAGCTTATGAACAGGATTAGTGCCCTTATAGAAAAGGCAAGAGAGGTAGCTGTCTTTCTCTCTCTCCCTTTCTGTACCATGGGGAGGATACAAGGAGAAGTCAGCAATTTGCAACCCAGAAAAGGACCCTCACCAGAGTCCAACCATGCTGGCACTCTAATCTCAGACTCCTAGTTTCTAAAATTGTGAGAAATTAATTTCTATTGTTCATAAGCCAATCAGTCTATGAAAAGTTGTTACAGAAGCCCGTATTAACTAAGACATGGGGACAACGAATCTGAAGATCTACTGTGCAGAGAAGGCAAACTAAGGCAATTTTACTTACTGGAAATTTTGGAGATATCCCACAGTGACAGTTTTTATTTGTCTACTCTACCCATGTCTTCCCCAGTTGAACCAAATAACCTTCCTTTGGGTGCTAAAGGAATACAATGGAGGCTAAAGACTATATAATCTACAATAATCAGAGTAGCTTCCTTTATAATCAGTTGAACTATAGTCATAAAACCTTTACTGCTGGAAAATATATATTTTCATAATTCACTCTATTGTATCTCATGAATTAGTTGTCAAATGTTGAAATAATCTAGATGTCAAATATTTTGGCTTTCAAAACCTCCTAGGAGAAGAACGTAAGAAGAAAAAAAGAGAGTAATTTAGGATACACAAGCAATATGGGATTGTGGACAATAATTTTATCGATTTTATTTAAACATTATTAGAAGTTACCAAAACAGTCTGATTATACTTATTTGCAAACCATTATCCTATTGCAGAACACCAAGATGGCAAATATTTAACCATAGCTCAGGTTCTGTTCCACAAAGCACTTGGCTTTTCTCTTCACAACCATTATTTTGTGCTTGAGTTGCCTCTGGAGGACTCCAGATTCTTCTCCCCATTAGGAGCAAGGTGTGATGTTGCAATGGGTCTATTATTGTGTGTGCTTGACTAAACATACTGAGTGCAGGTGATTGATTTCTCTTGTTTCCATGGAACCACAAAAGTCTGGAAATTCTCTGTTGCACAGGAAAAGGCTCCTTGCCTTCTCCTAACCCTTCTTGTGACCCTGCTTCCCAGAGCCTGAAGTATTTTCCCCGGAGGGGAAGGCGTGCCACAATTGTTTTCTGTTATTTCTTTTCAAACTTCCCTCCCCACCGTGCACACACACAGTGTACACAATTCTTTAGTTTTTAATATTCTCTCTTTTCCTATCAAGTATCTGCTGTTTTCCTGCCCTATGTATGATGTCTAAGTATCAGGAACCATTAATTGTCTCTGGCTCTTGAGTTTTCTTTTACTCCGTGCTTGGGTAAAATCGACTATTTAGACATTGGAAGAAATTGAAGCAGAGCTTCCTTTAGACCTACGTAAGTTCTAGGGATATCTTACCATCTGAGCATGCTACACTTGGTGTCTATGGAGACCAGGCCAGCTCATTATAATTACATTGGGGTTTGATAATATAGCCTTATTGTTTATTTTTATTTCATTTTGTTTTGAAGGTTTTGAAGAAGTTTTCTTTACCTTGCTTGTTCACTGCTTTCTCAAAGGGAAGTAGACATTTGGGATAGTTCGGTGTACCCTTACTATTCTAAATAAATATGAAATATAAAAATAATTGTGTCATATAATGTAATTAGGATGGATTTTTGTGGCTTATCCATTATTTATAATATTTTTCTACTTTCTTCCTTCATGAAAATTGCTAATGAACAGGTAATTGGATGACATCAAGAAGAATATATTGAAATTCTTAGCCTTAATGACAAGATTGATTTAGACTAAGGTTTGGAAATGAAGGCCAACTGTCTGAATTATGTAAGTAGATTTTCTCTGTCTCTCAAGACAGATAGAAAGATAGACATATAGATATGAAAGAGAGAGTTTATTTGTGTAGTTTGGCCAGGGATTAGAAAATAATCTTGAGTATAACAAGGTCAAATAAGAAATTCTCCAGTTATTCACAGAAACTACCACTTCCTATTGTCTCAGCCTCATCTCAGTTTATACATTTTATTATATTCTTGAACCCTGTGTGCATTTGAGTTTGAGATTCCTGGTTTGGAATATTCAACTGGGCAATTTTACTACAAAAGCTAAAGTAGACAAAGTTCCATTAAAATAAAATATGTGGCAGACTCATGAAACAAAAGTCAAATGTTAAAACAAGTTAATAGAACCAAAATTCTATCGAAGGCAGCATTTTCTAAACAGTGTCAAAAATGTTATGCAGAAAAAATGAGGACTACATGGGCAAATAAATATTGAAAACACTACTTTAAATAAAATTAAACTGATAAACTGATTTTTAAACCGTAGTATTCCATGTAATCCAAAATGGATTGTATTGAGTCATCAAAGTATTTATTTATGGTATACATGTGTTCAGTGTTTCATAAGTGCATCTTGTAATGTAATCTTGTATGGGTGTGCAACATCTCCTGGAATGACTGCTTCTTGAATCAGTCTTTAAATTTCCTATATTTTTTGTACCATCTAAGTAGCAGAATTTACACGAAGGACTCTCTTATTTTTCCAAATTTCAACAAGAAGGATGAAACAAATACCCACAGACATGTCAATTAAACATACTAGACAAAGGCAGAGAATGTTGCTAAAGTTTATCCCATAACTGGCTTCACTGCTAAATGTTTCCTACAGGATCTTATTATCTGTACTTCCATTGTAGACACCTAAGATCTACTACCATACATTCAAATTCAGTAGATTCAAAGGTTTGGAGAGCTTCAGCATTATTATCTTTTAGAAGGATCCTCACTTGAATCTAATATAATCCAGATTTGAGGTCCACCTCTCTTGCTTACTAAGATATTCAATACATCTATGTCTAACGAACTAAAAAGGACATTATTCTTCATTTGCCCTTACCTGCATTATATGATCCAACTCTTGCTAACTAGATTTTTTTTTTCTCCTGGACATTTCTGCTACCCTATTATCCTGTATGCCAATGGCAGGAATATATATACCCAGACCCTGAGCTGATCACCATTTTAGTTGTTAAAACTGCCTAAGACTTTTGGCAAAAACCTGTATTAGCTTCTGCAGGAAAATCTTCTTATTCTAATGTCCAAGAAAATTATTTATATTACTATATTAGCACTTAGTGACCACAACAAGAAAATATCTAGTAGCTGAGAAAAAACAGGATTACGTACACTGATGATGAGCAGATTTTCATCTGAGATATTATATAAATAAAACCTGCAAGCATTTAACAAAACAATACCAGCTGTATTCAGCTTTCAGATATTGCATTACAGTGCATAAATCTAATGAAATATAGCCCTCAGGTTAAACAGAGATGCTTCCTTTAAATATATGAATATTAACCAGCCCATGACATTCTCAGTTTCATTAACTAGCCCCGACTAGTTATTTCAGCTGCTGCATACACAAGCTGGCCTTCCTCAGGGACCAACCCACCTGGGGTAATAAATTGAAAACTGATGTCAGGAGAATTGCAGATTGGTTTCGAAGCCGAGAATTATGGTTGGAAACATAAATGCTGTTGACAAAGACGTCTCACTGGTGTTCTGTATTCTACCATCAACAATTCCCACATGGGGACAACAAAGAGAATGGTCCCATTTGAGTCTCACTTTCTTTTCTTCCTTTGTATTTGTGGCTTCCTTTGTTTACTCTCCTTTTGTTTTTTTCTCCTCTATTTATAACAGAAAGGAGAAGTCAAACAGCCAAAATACAGACAAATGCCCTCTAAAATACAAGCTTATGAAATAGTAGAGGTCTTTCAGTCTACTTTCTCCAATCTTGATTTCTTTTCGTTAGCGCTTATCTTTACCTGAATTAAGTTTTTATCAAGAAAATATCACCACATCCTGCTTTACTTATCTTATAACCTCTGTCAGTCATCTACCGGAAATTATATTGGGCTGTGTAAATAATTATCTTTGGAGATTTAAAAAATTAATTGTGTTGAGGTAATTTTCAATTTGATAACTTAATTCAATGTCAAGGTTACCAGTGACTACCACATTACTAAAACCATGGTCAAGTCTTAATTTTCATCTTACTTTGCATATATGAAGCATTTGACACATCCCTTTCTTCTTCATACACTTTCTCCATTTGAGTTCCAGGAGCCCACATTCTCCCTGTTTTTTTCTTAATTCACTGGCTGCTGCATCTTAGTCACGTGTCCTGGTTTCTCCTCATCTCCTTGTCCTCTAAAAGCCAGTGTCCCCAGAGTTCAGACACTAGATCTCATCTTTTCTCTAACTACACTTAGTTTCTTGGGGGATTTCATCTGGTCCTAAATAATTTCTGTATTCTAATAACTTATGTACTAGAATCCAGACCTGCTGTAACAAATTACCATAAATTGAGCAGCTTAAAAGAACAGAAATTTATTCTCTCACTGTTCTGGAAGCTAGAAGTTTAAAATCTGGGTGTTCTCAGGGCCGCACTCTATCTGAAGGCTCTAGGGGAAAATTTGTTCCATGTCTTTCCCTTAGCTTCTGGTGTTCCTGACAATCCTCAGTGTTTCTTGGCTTGTAGACACATCACTCAACTAACCTGTGGCCACATCATCACATGGTGTTCTCCCTTTATGTCTGTGTCTTCTTCTTTTCTTATAAAGACAGAAGTCATATGAGATTAAGTGTCCACCCTACTCCAGTATGACCTCATCTTAACTAATTATACCTACGATCACCCTATTTCCAAATAAGGTTACATTGTTCTGAATTTACATAAAGGTCATGAATTTGGGGGATGCTATTCCACTCAATATAATTTGTAAATTTTTTTGCCAGCCTAATCTCTCCTGTGAACACTGAAGATGTGTATCCAAATTCTCATTCATAGCTGTACTTGAGGTTTAACAAGCATTTCAGATTTAAAACATATGAATCCAGATCTCTGTTCTGCCACCCTAAATCTGCTCTTCCTGAAATATCTCCACCTCATTTCATAACAACTCCATCCCTCCAGTCACTAGTCAAAAACTCTGAAGGCATTCTTTCTTCTTTCTTTGTGTATCCAGAGTCCAATCTCTGCTTGCCACTTCCTTTCTTCTAAAGCCCATCAAACCAGTTTCTTATGATGACTTCCAAACTAAATGTCCTGCTTTTGCTTTTGAGTCTCTTCTCATGTATATGCAGAGTGTGAAGTGATGGCATTAAAACAAAGTCAGACCATGGCATTCTCTGTTCTGAGTGCTCCTGCAGCATCTTGTCTCATTCTGAGTACAGCTAAGCCCCTTCCCGAGATTCTGAGAGTTGTCTTCTGCCCCCCTCTCTGACTGGGTCCCCTAGACACACTGGGCTTCCTGCTTTACACTTCACACATTAGGCACAGTCTTGACCCAGAGCTTCAGCACTTGCTTTCTCCTCTGCTTAAATTATCTTCCCTTGTTGTCCCTATGGCTTTCTCCACCACCTTTTTCAAGTCTTTATTTAAATTCCATCTTCTCTATGAGGCCTTCTGTGAATACTCTGTTTAAAATTTCACTGCCCCCAACTCTCTATTCCCCTTCTCAGTTTTATTTTCTCCACAGCACATACCACTGTATAACAGACTTGGTACTACCTGTTTTGCTTATTGATTTCCCCTCTTCGGAGTGCAAGTGTCGGAGCACAGGGGTTTTATGTGCTTTGTTCAATGTCTCCTGTGTTTGGAAGAGCACCACGCAGTAACGCTAATCACTATTTGCTGAAGGAAAGACTGGGCTGTGTCTGCTATCAGAAAATAGGAAGACTTGGGGATCGTGTTTCAAAGTCGCAGATTCTAGCCCCAGCTCTGCTGCTTATACAAAATTTGCTGTTCAGTGAGTCTCTCAATCTCATGAAAGTTCTGTTTTGCAAACAATCCCCCACTGTGTGAACCCAATCGTGGAATCACTGAAACAGACTAAGGAACCATGCTCACTCTCAGTGTGGCTGACCCAGTATTTTTCTGTGCATGTGGAAGACTCATAAAGGACTAACGTTATACCAGCAATAACCAAATTCTCTATTTGCCATGGTTGAATGGATCTCTGTCCTAAATTCTACAAGTATATTCAAAGCTTTTAACAGTGATTCTACAGCAGGGGCAGTGTCTCTCTTTACAGACATGTTTAAGTCTCAGGCCAACTTTTTAACTGTGTAGGTATTTATAGATCTCGATTTAGTTTGAACCAAAAAGATGAAAGAGGAACACAAAGGCTCAAAGGAAAAACAATTGTGAACCTGCTCTTGTTTATACTGAAGAGACCAAAAATGCTACAAATCCCACATATTATTCTTCTATCAGTTCTCCACCAATTGGTATACAGAGATAACATTTAAAAACTACTGCTTCTATTCTCTTTTTAATTGCTTCCAGTACTAGAATTTATCTTGCTGATATGTAAAAACATTTTTTCTGCAGAAATTGCAATGTTTTGGAAAAGGGAAAAAATATTTCCCAAAGTATTATATTAATGAATGTTTATGAGTTTCAGTTCTGGCAATTCAAAATGCTCCTGAGATACCTATTCAGAGAGCTCAATTCAACAAGACAGACATTTAGTTTTACAATAAACCAGGGTATTTCATGTAAGATGTGGATCTCTCCTTCAAATGTTAACTAATTTTCCCATTCTGAACACCGATCACCATGAATTGATTTTATTTTCCATTCACAGAAAAATATCATCAAATAACATACCTTTACACAGATTGACACTATGAGAGGTTTTGAACCTCTTTCAATTTTTCTGGTATTATAAAACACAATTATGAGTAGAATTAGACCATTCTGGTATACAAGAGAGATAAGCAATTTTCATTGAGTCAGACAAACACCTGCTTGATTGGTCACAGAACTTACTTCCTATCAGAACTTAAAATGGGTTCAGCTGATCAACTCCAAGACACACTTGTGAATGTGGTTTGGGGAACTACAGACAATCTTTTCCAGGGGAGGTATTTAGCATAGCTCTTTTACCATGCTTTGTAAAGATGGGCTTTCTAATAAAATCAAGTTTGAGAATATTAATCACAACTAGTGAAATTTTTAAGAACCTTTTCCCACAATGCATAAGGTATTAATATCTTCTGGCACTGCAGAAATGAAAGAAGAAAAATTATTTCTTTGTGATCTATTATTTTTCTTTCTCTAGAAGATGATTTAGAATTCTCTATGAACTCTTTTGAGACTGTGCAACTTCTGCCCTCATAGGTGAATCATCATATTCTGATTACTCAGTAAGGAAGACTTCAGTTTGAAATAGATCTCATTATTTTCTTATATAAAAGAACTTTCTTTTATATAAATTACTTCCACTTATTGTTGTCTTCTCTATTTTCTGTATCACTGAGGATGTGAAGCTACACGAAAGACAATGAAATCCCCAAAACATAGGGTTAGAAACCATCCAAAGACTGTCAAAGGACGTTTTGTGAGTCTCAGAGAAAGTAGAGTGGAAACTAGCAAGACTTCCATGACTAAGCACACTTAGTGATGATTTGGATCTAACTGTCTCGCCAGGGGGAAGTATCCAGAAGGACTCCTGGGTTTCTGGAGTATAATCTTGAATTGATGATTGATCTAGATGGTGGAGAGAAAAGGAGCCTATCTCAAAGGGGACCAGATTTTATGTATGCATGCAGTCACTTATTTGGGCATATTTAATTGAAATGAATTTGGAAAATCAGAGCGGATGTGTTGACTAGATAGTTGGCCGTATAGTTCTGCTGCTTTCTATGCATGAAACTGTAAACACATCACTGCCATGTGTCTCGTGAGACTACTTGGCAACAAAAAGAACATAGGAAGGACTGAGGAGGATCTTGGAGTGATTCCTGACAATTTCTAACAATAGTAGGTACCTAAAGGTGTTACCTATTTCCATATTCTTCCAGAATAAAACTTTTTGACCTTCACTGCAATCATATCAAACATCTGGTCAAAAGACTTCAGTGCCTTTAATATCCATAAAATAAATGCAGAAACTTTCTCACTAGTATCCATGACACCTAAGGCCTGAACTCAGTAGACCATTCTAATTTTATTTCCAAGGATTTCTTTTAGTACACTCCTAGCTCCAAAGTCTTCCTCTACCTCCTTCTCTAAGATTTCCTACCTGTGTGACCTTGCACATGAAATGCCCTTTACATGTAATGACCGGGTCGACATGCCTCACCTTCTGTGTATGCTTCAGCTTTCTTCAAGGCCCAGCTCATGTGCTTCTGTTGAAATTGACAAGGATTTTCTTGGTCCCCTCTTTTCATTCCTCTAAGATAGTGTCTGGTTCCCATTATATCACATGCCCTCTGAATGTAAGCACCATGTTTTGTGACATGACTTATAAGGTGACTTATAAGGTGACTTATAAAGTGCTTACCATAAAGTCTCGTATGTTGCACGTATTCAAACATTTTCACTTGGCTTCTCTTGTGTCTATCACATTAGCATATGTGTGACCTTGTATGTAGACATTCCTTTAAGCAACGTACATTTATTGAATGAACAAAAGCTTGAGCATATTAAATAATGTAATGTAACATAGATTAAATGCTTATGGTACAAATAATGCTTCTCTGAGTATACATATAAAGGCATTTACAGCCTTGTTCTATATAGATTTTCCTAGATTTTAAGAAAGTAAAAAAAGGAAACTTGCCTGTGAGACCTGTATTTTTACCATTGGTCTGACTCTAGACAAGTTAGTTAACCTACCTTAATCTCAACCTTCTCAATTCTAAATTAAGACCTTGATACTTTCCACTCTTATTCATCAAGTTATTATGAATATCTGGTTAAGATGAGCTCACTAAAAGTTATTTTAAAAATTTAAATTTCTGTAGACATTTTAGATCATATTGTTTTTTTGTTTTCTTATGAGCTGTGATAATATGAAAAGGTACCCTTGAGGACTTTAATCTTAAAATAATAGAAAAATTTTCTATTAGGAATTAGTAATAATAGGCTTTTTTTGTAAAGAGATACATGAAGAATGCTTTAGGATAAAATGACATCTATGTCTGAGTTAATAAAGTAAGAAATAAACTAAATAGTTGTGCCAGTCCTTCAGATCCCTGCCCTGCTGTGGATTTCAGGACATTGGTGTCAATGGGTCCTCTTGCCTTTAGGACTCTGGTTGAGTTTAACCAATGGCAAGTCATTGGGGGACAAAAACAGAGTGACTTTGGGACTCATGTTTGTCTGGTCCCTTCCTGCAGGGTGGAAGTTTGACTGTGTTCCTCCTCGGAGGGGCACAGCTTGTTCTCAATATTTTTTCCCTATAGCTACTCCCTTTGTTTGTAGTGATTGTTCCCTAATCTTGCCTCTTGAGGTTTAGGAATGGTAACCATGCTTCAGTGTTTCTATCTCCTGGATGTTCCACTCTTCCTTGTTTACAACTTTGTAAAGTCCATTCAACTCTCCACAATTCTTTGATGTGGCCTGCTTTTTGCCTAGATTATAAATGATACAATGTCACAGTAAGGTTTTCTGTTTGTTTGCCTGTAATACCACACTAATGATGCCACTCACTCATACATTCACATTCATAAAATATAATTTTCATAATGATGCTATGATTAAAAATGTAACGTGAAAAGGTGGATTATTCTAGAAATATGTAGCATGGAAAATAGTCACTACTTTAAATATTCAAGGATCTGCCATTTTGGGGAAAATAAATGAATAGAGTTGTTCAGTTTGTCCTTAATTATTAGTAATAAAGCCATTTCCTTTAACAAAATATAATCCACTTTTGATGGGAGGAACAATCTTCTAAGAAGTAGAGACATAAAATGAGCCTTACCTCCTCAGAGTTGGTGAGTTCATTCACTCTGAAGTTATTTGAACAAGGTCAATGTATCCATTTCTAGGATTCAGGAGACTTTCTTTTGGTGGGAGATTGGACAAATAACCACAAAGTATTTTTAGACTTAATGACTTTATGAATAACTCATGTAATTAATCTATACAGCAGAAGTAATGATTGAGGATGACCTGTGTAACTGCATATACACATATTACATAAAGAATTATTTTAAACATAAGTTAATAATCTGATTGTGATTGTACATTTGAGATCTGTTCTCAAAGTAGTCTTTAAGCTAAAATATGAATGAGATTTCAATAGTTTTCGCCATCCTGACATCCATGTTCATATCAGGATGGTCTGGCCACCCTGCTATGAATCATTCATGGCCAAGATTTCAGGGATATAGTACCTATACCCATCAGTCTGAGATGCTTGTTTTTATTCCAAATATTTGACATCACATAGATTTATTCATGATCTCCTTGTTGCCTTCACTAAGGCTCAGAGTGTTTCTTTCTTCCTTCCCTGTTGTAAGATTCCCTATTTGCTGTCTGCCTATCCCTATACCTGTGGACACCACAGTGTTTAACTTGTAATTCAGAGTGTGACTGTGTCTCACAGTAGACAATGAGCATATTTTGAAATTGAAATATGAGATACAAATTAAATTTATCTAAATTAAATCTTATCTGAAAATGATGAAGAAAGTGTAGGATACTGGAAGTAAACATAAAAAAATAATTTAATTTAAACATAATTTGGGGAAAATTACTTCTCTTTGTATATTTTTCCTATAACTCTATTTAATTTCATATTGAGAATGCTTATAAGAAGAAAATGTTTATAATTTAGAGTGGATTTAAAACTAGTTATATCTTTTATTCTGTTCATATAATTTCCCTATTGTAGCTATTCATGATATTGTGCAGTTGTAGATCAGTGCACTCTGTAGAAATTCTAGAAATATAACTACATCCCAAGATCACCTTTTGGGTGTTTATAAATTATTGAGTCACCAATGAAACTATTAGAAAAATCAAATAACCAAACAAAACTCAGACTTTTTGTTATACAAAGTTGAATAGTTGCACAAATTTGTGTACCCTTTATTTCAGACGTAAAGCAAGAAAGACATCAGAATCTCGGATCTGTCCCCAGAATTCCCCCTTTAGATTTCTGTATGGAAAATGTCTTCATCAAATGTCCTTACAGAGTTAACTGTTTTGAAACAAAATTCACTTCCCTTTTAACACACATTTATGTTAGAATATTTTCAAAATAAAATGGTAATAAAGAAATTAAATTCTTAGCTTCACTATAAAGTGAAGCCTTGTATTTCCATGTTTTTCCTTTCCTCAGCCATCACTTTTGATATGCAATTGTTTAAGTCCTATTATACCATCTTGTGTCAATCCATAGATCTCTTTCTCAGTTAGAATTAAACCCTCTTGGAATTAATATAAGATCTTCAAGACACATAACTAGTCCAGTGACCTCACTTAAGAGTTGAAAATATTACTGCCCAGAAACTTGAATAAATTGCCCAGTATTCTTTGGCAAACCAGGGTAGAACCAGATCCTCAGTGTTTCCCCAGAGCCTGCTGCATTGCACTACATAGACAAGCACCTAGGGTTAGAATCAAAAGGTGTGACTTTTGTTAAGACTTTTTTCCTTGGGCAGCTTTCGTGATGCACATTTTAGACATCATAAATTTACCCTATTCAAGTGTACAATTCAACAAATTTTGGTAAATATACCTAGTGGTGAAACCATCACCATAAATCGCTTTTAGAACATGTTCATCGCCCCAGTAAGACCCCTCATGCCCATTGACAGTGAATCACCATTCCCACCCCCAGACCCAGGCAAGCACTGATCTGCTTTCTGTCTCTATAAAAATTCTGACATGACTTTTAAGTCTTAGATTTTAGTTTATTCACACAAAAATAAGGATAGCAACATGACCTTGTGAAAAGTAAACTAAATAATGTTTGATATAATGCAAGCACAAAACTATTTTAGAAGTAGTAGTAATGGTAATATAGTCATTAGCAGTGCTCCCAATAGAAGACAGAGACATTAAAGAAAACTGAGATCCTCAGCTTTTGTGTGGGCATTTGGTTGAAGGCTAGAGTTCAAATTCAAATCAGTCCATCCATTACTACACTTTACCAACTAAAGCAGAATGGACTGAGGGATCTTTTACTATTTCTCAGCTTGCGCTTCACCCCCAGTGTGTTCCAAATGCTATCTTTGACATTAGGCCTCAGGAAGTGATGAATCAGTGGAATCCTCCTCTTTTGGCCCGAGAACACCTGTTAATGGAGCCAATTAAGGCAGAGGATGACAGAGATTTGGAGGAGATGCTGACACTTGTCCAGGAGGAACTGTGCCGAGACTGCCCATTGAAGTCCTAAACAAACCACCAAACAGCTGTTGAAGGGGAAGGATTTTGAAGGTCTCAGCCCAAGCCAAACTTTAATAACTTTAATGAAGTCCATGTCTTTGGATCCTGTGGTGGAAGCAATGTGCCTTCCTGGACATGGAGACATCATAACATCCCTGCTTCTCATCGTAAAGTCTTATACTGGAGAAGAATCTGCTGAAAATAATTACTCTTTACATTCCAAACACCTCTACATTTAGTAGTGAATCAGGTGAGAGGAATGGGAGGAGTCCCTGGTGCTGATAAGCTCGTTCGTTTTTTTTTTTTTATTTATTTTTTTTTTATTCACCCACCCAAGGACATTTGAGTTGCTTCCAGTTCCTGACAATTAGGAAAAAAGCTGGTATAATATTCATGTTTGAGTTTGTGTAGAATTATCTTCACATCTCTAGGGAAATACCTAACAGTGGAACTGCTAAGTCAGAACAAAGCTTTTTGTGTTTTTTTCTTTCACGGAGCTTTTGGTGTCATAGCTAAGACCTCTTTGCCTAACTGCAGATCACAGACATTTTCTCCTATGTTTTATTCCAAAAGTGTTCTAGTTTTGCATTTTACATTTAGATCCTGTTTGAGTTAACTTTTGCATAAGGTGTAAGGATGACATCAACATTTTCCTTAATCTGAGGATGTCTTTATTTCACCCAAATTCCTCAAGGATATTTTCACTGAGTTTCACGCAGGTGTAACTCACAGCGTACTGGAAATGCGGGACCACATCCCTGCTTTGGAAGAAGTACTGGGGACACCTTGAATGTTTTTTTTTTTTTCTCCATATTGATTAATTAGAGCCAACTCAAGGTATGTATAAGTTTTCAACATGAATCACATAAATGAACTGAAAATAATTAGTTCATAGTGACTTTGGGCTTATAATAATAAGCCCCAACTTAAATATACTTAGTCCAGACAGCTAAATGTAACATGGAAAGAAGGAAACAACCCAAAACCTTTAGGCATTTTTTTCCTATGTAGTTCTCCTAATACACACAGAAGGTTCTGTTTAATTGGTACACTTGATTAGGTGCCCAAATGTGGAGTACCACGAGGAATGAAAACATTGTACTCGGTAGTCACATATGAGGCAGAAAAACTCTGGAGTAGAGGATTAACAAGCAAAAGTGAGGTTTCAAAAATACTTGGCAGTGCTACTGTTAATCCCTAAATTTTACAATCCCTGTCTCCGTGTTTAAATATGATCCCTTCCTTTTTTGTCATATTTCCTTGATTTCAATATTATTGGGTTCTTAAAATTACTCCATAGTCTGCCCTCCTGCCACCACTACCACCAAATCATATCATAAAAGCAACACAGTCATGATTTGTTTTGGTTTATAATTCCAAGTATTTAATTTCATTGTAGATACTGGTCTTCACTGGAGCTTTCAGTTTAAAGAATTGTGTGTAGCAAATGCTATAATCAAGAAACTAATTCTGGTTATTTGGACAGTTTTTGAAAGTTCTTTGCAAAAATAAATGAAACGTCCTTCTTCCAGTTGCTTATGTGCTTATAAAAAGGAAGTTGATTCACTTCCTTTAGAAACATAAGGAAAGAGAGATCCTGTCATACCAGTCCAGCTAAATGAAGACAATTGGGCCTCTCCAAGAAATCCCAAAGGGGATGTTCACAGTTCAGTCAGGAGTCTCTTCTATAATATAAAATGAATAACTGATTTAACTACGCTGCACAATTGACCTTAACAGTCAATATCAATTTTAAAATAGTTTCTTCTTAAGACACTTCTCCACCAATCAAACACAGCACACAATAAATGCTAGCCTATCTTTGTCAGTTGACAGAGGATTTCCATTGTTTTTGTTTGGGCACATCAGTGTATGTTTGATGGGTCATAAGTACCATCCCAAGGCTCAGTCCTTTGCTCTCTGTTTTTCTCTTTTTTCAAGAAGACAACATGCATTTGCATGGTCTCAGTCAACCTCTTTGCTAAAGCTTTACAATAAGATCCACAGATTAAAGTTTGTACCAAAGTCCATTCTTGTATCTCAGACTACCACCTACACATTTTCAGTGTGAGTAAATGTTAATGTCTCTGGTATCAAACTTGCCACAATTCCTTATAAACAGCTCTCTCTCTGCAAATAGGCAGGCTCTTATAACACCACCTTGGAGAGGGGTGGGGTACCATAGGTCCCTTGTATTCCTTCTCAGCACCTTCTTCTTCCTTCCCTTATAACCACACTTACCTCTCATTTCATTTCCTGTAATGGCCTCTTGTAAGCCCCCTAGCCTCTGGGCCACTTCTCTACTTCCATATTGTCACCAGGCTAATTTTTCACTAGTGTGCTATGGTTATTCAGTTTTTTTTATTCATTCATTTATTGATTGGTTTAATCACTCAGTTGTTGAGCATCAATTATGGGCCAGATTTTATGCTGGTGCTAGTTTTCATTGAAATAATGTTCTACTTTAAGACATCTACTGGTTATTTGTATAGTTACAGTTGTCTTCCACCAAGAATTTTCAACTTTTCTGTCAATATTTTCCCAATACATCCTCCCTTCCATGGAATAGGCAGTTGCTCCTCTTTTGGAAGGTTCAAATCAGCACCTCTACTAATCCAAATATTTTGAGTGTTTTATTTTTAAAACAATGTGCATTACGTTTCTTTTCACTTTTCCATTATCTCATTCTTTTTCATTACCCCTGGAACAAGTTGTGTCTTCTCTCTTTTCTTCAGCCACTCAAGAATCACTTATTTTTTCTTTTTCTTTCTACAATGACTTCTGAATTGTCCCTCCATTGTTGCTTTCCAATGTTGTATATCTGTTTGTTAGTAGTAGTATATTGTATATTGTATTGCAAGTTATAATTCTTTGAAGACCAGAAAATGTATTTATCATTCCCTTTTCTCCCTACAATGTAAACACACCCGGAGCCTTGTCCAGTATTAAATATAGGAGAGATGCTTTATACATCTATTTGCTCTACTTTCTTTCAATTCTGTCTCTTTGATCAGTATCACTTTTCACCTAAGTGCCTCATCTCTATTCTCCCACCTTGGGTGCTCTTAATATATTTTTAAAACTATACGTCCAGGAATTTTTTTTGAAGTTTATAAACTACAAATCAAAATTGCCCATAGAGTCACTAGGTAATCACATATTTCCTGAATTCCTTCTTGCCAAGTTTTTCTACTGTGTGTGTATGTGTGCGTGTGCACATACCTGTATATGTTTTTAAAATATAGTATGATTGCATCAATGAGTATTACCTACTTGCCCACATTATCCTAAACTGGACATTTGGTGACAGTAAATAGGCGTTAATGAGAAGAATTACGTGAAGTGACTGAAGGTTAAATCTTAGGACACTTAGGAGAGCAGCAAAAGCAATAGCCTCGATTTCTACTCCTCTGCAATCCTGGTTGTTTTCCTGTGGCCCTTACTGCCTTCTGCATTCAGTGATCCACCTTGCCTTCTCTGCCATCTCTCTGTCCTATTGCTTACACCATCCATTTGTCTTAATTGTTTCTTTGTTTACTTCTATCTTCTCTTAGCATTCAGATAGTTTGAGAAGAACAAAACGACCGTGCAAATCCACATTGGAAGCATAAAAGAGAAAATAACTTGAGGAATGAGGACAAGTAAGGAGAATTAAATCTGGAGAAGAGCAAAGTTAATTTTCATTCCCCTATCCTGAATCCCTGAAAGGGATTGTTTTACAGAGAGAATTGTTTTCTGATATCAGGCACTTACCTCAAGCCATTCACATCTCTATTGCAATGTTCCCTGACTGGTTAATTGTTACTTGTCATTGAGCCAAAACAAGGAGAAGGCAAAATAATCTGGGAAACTGCAGAATAAGGCTGCCAATAGAGACTTTAAACAAAACAAAGAGAAAAATCCAAACATCTAGGCATTAAATCTAAGAAAGCATCTGTCAAGAAGTGCTAGAAATGTACCCGATATGATCTATTTATCACTTAGTATTTCTATTTATATACTTTGCTCTTTTTCCCTGTTAGCTACATTCACATTTTATTCCAAAATAGTGTTTTGAATCTAAATTCTCCCACCCTCCTAAACAAAATGATAATTGAAATAACATAATAAATGCAACATCTTTTCCATTTCTCCATCTTAAATTTTTTCCTTGCATTCCAGACATTACAGAACCAAATTACATTTTTGCATATTATATCAAAACAAGTGCAATCACAATAACCATTTATTTCTCAGCATTTTCATTTCTTTTTTAATGAACTTTCCCTGAGGACATTCTCACAATTGAGTATTTATTTATTACAAGCAACAAAAGAAATCTTGATTGTTCCAGCTGTGACAGAGAAACTTAGTTTGATAAACATACAGTATATGAAACAAGTAATAATAATAATGATAAGCATTTTGATACTTTGGAATCTAAAGAAACAAAGAAATAGAAGGAGACTCTGGGTTAAGATGTTCTCTTTTCCATTTTCCTGTGGAATATTTTATTTTTCTTCTCCAGGATTAAATGAAACTGCTGTACCAAAATATCGAGACACCCTATAAATTACATTAAAAAAATAAAACTTTTACTGGTTAAAAAAATGCCATAATAAGATCTCTGAAAAGCAAAGCTTTATGGATTGAATATTCAGTAGTAGTAGTAATATTTTTAGCAGCTAGATCATCTTTGCTCATATACCAATTTAGTTCATAAACTGCTGGCCCACTTTTATATAGCTGTTTAATATTCATCCTTCCATTCATTCATCTGCTCATTCATTATATATTGTATTTCATGCTTCAGGGGGGCCAAAGATTTGTCATTGTTTGGGTCTCTAAAAATGAATTCAATGACTTTCCTCCTCATCTACATGACTGATTATGAGATCTGCTAATATCGACCAGAAACAATTCATTATATAAGTTCTACCAGTTTCCAAAATAATAGGCAATAATGCAGTCAATTAATGTGTCAGATAACAACTAGTGAATAGAAGTTCAGAATAAAGAAAAAGAATCCTTTCCCACTACTTTTTCTACATCCTTTTGACTCTTAGAAATATGTAACATCAAATTGTACTATCCTTCTCCTTTTGTGATGTGTGTGTGTGTACATGTGTATGTGTGTATGTGTAATAGCATAGTCAAAATAGCATCTGAAAGTCATTCATCTCTATGAAGATATTAAATATATATTAGATTTTACTTTGCCCTTAATAACTCCTCTCACTTCTAATTCTCCTTCACCTTATAGAAACCTCAACTTGCTTTTTTTAAGCAAGAATACAACTAGAGGAAAGCCTGCATAAATACTCTCTGGATAAAGGAAAGAATAATTAAACGAATGCCTAACTTACTAAATACACAAAGTACAGACAAGCATTGGCAGTTCTGTTCTTCTTTTAAGGTAAATAGGGAAACTGGATTGCAATAGAGATAACAATGGTACAATTCATCATTCTGGAAGGATAAGGTATTTTAAAACATAGCTTTAGTTTGTGGGATTTGGTATAATGGAGATCTTAATGTATGATATAATTTAAATGTGAAAACCATCAGATCTTCTTTATTTAAAAAAAACAGTCATTTAACAAAATTATTCACAAGTAAATTAAAGAACTAAATGTGAATGACAAAATTATAACACTCTAAGAAGATGACAGAGACAGTACCTCCATGGGCACAGGAAAAAAATATAAGTAATGCCCTAAAATGACCCAAATAGGGAAATTCAAAGGAAAGATACATTAAAATAAAGAACTTTCATTTACAAACAACAAAAACATCATAACAAAGGGAAAAAGCATAAACTTCCAACTGGAAGAAGATATTTGTAACCACGAAACTGATAACTCATATCTATTCAAATATGTTTGAAAAAAATAAGTCCTAGAAAATAAGAGAAATTATCAATGGATTTGAACAGGTACTTCACATAAGAGAAAACTCAAAGGGCCAATAAACATATAAAAATATGCTCCATCTAATTCGTATCAATGAAACACAGATTTAAATCCACCAGAATAGTTGGAAGGAGAATGTCTGACCATACCACATGTTGACAAGGATGTGAATTGATAAAACCATTTATGGACACCCAGGTGTTTCCCTAGATATTGTCTTACACAGGTGCACCCAGAGAAAGATGCCTGGATATTCAGAGCACAGATATTGTTAGTAATAGCAAAAGCTGAAAATAAATGATGTGGATATCAACTGTAGAATAAAACATATTTATAATTGTCAACATAAGTAAGTATAAAAAACGTGATAATAAAGAAAGAAGTATATTCCGGGAAAATAGATACTGTATAAATAAAATGATATTATGTTCGAAAGGGAATCAGATGAAACAATGTATTATTTTGGAATCCAGACAAACATGAAAGCACTAAGGCAAATGACAGAACTATCAATAGAAAAGTCAGCCTCCCAAGGAAGGGAGCACGGTACAACTAGAGTAGGGCACGGAATGGCATCTAAGGTATTGGTAAGGTTCTATTTGTTCTTTTCAGTAGTAAGCTTAAAGGCATTTTGCTTAATTATTATCTTGAAAGTAGTACACACATATTTTACTTACTCATTACATATGATAATTATTTAAAACAAAATAAATACAAAAGTAAAAATGAATAAAATTGTTAGATGACACAAACAGGAGTCCATTGCCTATGCAATTTCTGGACAAAGATCTTAAATATTGTCACAATGGTCCCTAACAATCATTTTTTATCTCAACAAAAAAAATGCTCAGAGATATTCTCAAAGTATAACCCACTGTAGTAGTCATGGTAGCATTTTTGGACCATCCAGATGCCCATGGATTACTTTTTCTCTTTCTATGAGCACATAATGCCTCATCCAACTTGTCTTGTTTCCACTGACCCCTACCTGCGGTGGTCCTTGCAGAGATGCCTCTGGATATGAAAGAGCCATGTTAACCACAAGTTGGAAGTGCCCTCAACCTCCAAGGCCCTTAGCCAATGACTGCCTAGTGCTGGTTTCTGGAAGCTCAGCTCCCCTGCCTTCACACCACGAGACACACCATGAGGCATAACTTAAACTCCAGAGGTCCCCCATGTGATCAGGATGAGGATGGAGTTTTATTTCTGCTTGGCTTCTCATTCCCTGACCTCATTCTCCCCCAAACTCTCTTGCACACTATCCTTCTCTCAGAGTCTGCTTCTGTGGAGTCCAAACTCACACACTCATGATATTGATGACATGTCAGAATCCATCCATATCTTCTGTTTGCTTAGAAAACCATTACTTGGGCTGTAGCTTAATTTTTTTTTTTTTTTTGAGAGTCTTAACAGGCAATGATTTGGGGAATGAGTCTACAACAATGGCAATTTTTGCTTCCTACTTTATAAACGATAGTTTACATGGGCCCAACATACATTTCGATGGAACTATTTGAAATGCCAATGAACTATAATAACATTCTAAAGACTAATATAAAATAAGATACCCAGAAAAGAGAATCACGCAATACTACCAAAGATGGGATTAAATATATTCCTAATATCCTCATGGCGTAAGGCATAAACAATGCATTCTGGCATCTCCTTCTCCTTCATTCCCTCAGATTCTTTCTTTCTTTTCTTTTCTTTCTTTCTCTCTTTCTCTTTCTTTCTTTCTTTCTTTCTTTCTTTCTTTCTTTCTTTCTCTTTCTTTCTTTCTTTCTCTCTTTCTCTTTCTTTCTTTCTTTCTTTCTCTTTCTTTCTTTCTTTCTTTCCTTCTTTCTTTCTTTCCTTCTTTCTTTCTTTCTTGGAGAAGTATCTGTCATAAATATATGTGGAATAAAAGAGTGAGTAATACTTTGCCTTTTTCATACAAGGGGAAGCATGATCTGTGGTTTTGTAACAAATTCCACTTCTGGATTGGATAATGTTGGGCATATGACTACATGTTTCTTCTGGCAGAGAGACATACAGACTTAGAGAAATTAGTGAGAATAAAAAAAAAATTCTCCTGGGCTTTAATTGACACTGATACTTACCCCCTCTGAAATTTTTTTCAAATGTTATAAGAACATTGTATTAATTTGCTTTGGCTTCCATAACAAAGTACCATAGACTGAGTGTATTAAACCAGAGAAATGTATTGTTTCACTAGAAGGCCAAAATCAGGATGTTGGTTCCTTCTGGAACTGTGAGGGAAGAATCTCTTCCAGTCCTCTCTTCTTCTCCTATAGATGACTTTCTTTTCACTGTGTCGCTTCACATTGTTTTCCCTGTGTGCTTGTCTCTGTGTTTACATTTCCCTTAACTATAAAGACATGGGTCATGTTGAATGAGAGCCCTCCTAAATGACCTCTTTTTAACTTGATCATGTCCATAAAGATTCTATTGCAAATAAAGTCATGTTCTGACTTATAAGATGTTAGAACTTTGAAATATGAATTTGGGTGGTACAATTCAACTCATAACAAATATTAACTACAGATATGTTTAAAGTTAATGAAGTGCTCTGAGTTGTTTAATTTTCATATTGGTTTTAATTCCACTCATAAGGCTGAATTCAGGGACGTCCAGTGGTATACTCTAAGTCACAGAGGTAGGTAGCAAGAGGTAGCAGGTGTTAAAATGTGACATTTGATGAGAGGCTAAGATCAGAAATCTTCACCACTAAAAAGCAGAATAAGATTATATATTTTTAACAAATCAAAGAATTTCTGTTTGGAGATCATTTACTTTGACTTTGATAGAAATCTACAAGAAAGATATTTTTAAGCAAAAGCTATTTTTGTTTGCAGGCATACCTAATAATGCTTTCTTGTTGTCTTCTCACTTTCATACTTAATGAGACTAGAAGGAATCTGCAAGCCCTTCCCAACATGACTACTGCTCTTACCCCCATATGAGAATGTAATAAACCTACATGAATGTCCATGGAAGAAGAAAGACCAATATTTTATTACGTTCATGAGACTCATTGGTTTTCTATCATTGTTACTAGCACAGGTAGATGAGATATTGGAGAAGCAGCAGGAAATAGACTCAGACTGAGGCCACCCTGATAATGTCATCCCTGGAAAAATCATACTCAGCATATTTTGCTGATTATTTTTGTTTCTGTTTAAGACTAAGAAACTTTAACTTTGAATACATATTCATTCTTATATGTAGGTTCTCTCCTGTGAAACTTCAAAATGGCAGATTAAAATCCCCTGTCTGTGAGACTGTGACTCTCTTTCTACTTTTCTTTGTTCATCTATAAATTGAAAAGAAGATATTTAGATAATATTCTCCTCCTGGCTCTCAAAGCTAATGATTCTATTCCCAGGGAAGAAGTATTTACCCATATGCCTTCTGTATTTGGGGCCAATATGTGCCCATTTTGCTTTTTTAATGCCTGAAAAGGAGGAAAGAAATACCTAGGTACCAATAACATTTATATTTCTATAATCATGTTTCTGCTTCCTCTTTTAACTTCTAGAAAAAAGAAACAAGGGGTAACTAGCCAGGATGGAAAAACATTTTAAAATCAACTGTAAGTGAATGGTCAGTTATTGGGATGGCTCATATGCAGTCATTCTAGGATTGACTAAATGACCTTTGGAGGATGATTCCAAGTCTATGACTCAATAATAATACTTATCAACCTGTTCTTGTCGTCAGGCACTAAAATGGGAGTGGAAGGGCAGTCTATTATTAGCTGCAGGCTTCTGATTAATCTTTTAAGCTAAGGGAGCTTGTGTTTCAGCCAAAATGTGAAGCTGTCTCCTGAGGTGAGGCCATTAACATGCCAGGAACGAGACAAGGTTATCATTAAGGAGGCATTAGGCCCTGATGACCATAGTGAAGTCAAGAATGGCTGGCTGGCCAGGCAAAGCTGGTTAAGAACTAACACAAGGTCACTGTAATCAATGCCAAGCCATATGTTCAAATTGAGGATAGCTACACATCTCCCTGTTTGTCACCCTCTAGGGGATTACAGTCAGCAAATGAAGGAAAAGGTGTTAATAGTTCTATGAGAGTTATAACAACTATGGGTTATGCTGTGCATTTCAAGATTGGGTGTGTATACGTGTACACATGCGTGGCCATGTGCTTGTGTGTGTTTGTGTGTGTGTGTGCACGTGTGTTTATTCTTCCCAATACCTATATAAACAAGAACTAATCTTTGACTTTTAAAAATACATTAGCAACTGAAAGTGTTTACTTACTTGCAAAAGTTATGCTCTTTCTCAAATTATGTTTCTTCCTATATAAAGAGATCAGAGGTAAAATTTATAAATATGTACATGGTTTAAATATCTTAGATACCTATCAGATGCTCAGCTTTCATCAGTTTTATAGAATAATTCGTCATTGAGGGTAAGGAATATCATGCCAATTAATCATGCAAAGCAAACCTATACAAAAGAGTTTAGTGAATTAGTTTAAAAAGATCAATGAACAAATTAAATGTGGTTTATTCCTCTTCCCATGTTTCTTTCTTCTTGGTCAACATATGATGCGACAGATATTGCTATATAAAGGTAGGTGAACTGGTGAAAATAATCAAGATAAACTTAAAAATCTTGACTGTTAATGAGTTCTATGACTTACATGTGGCTTTGGTCAAGAGTCCTGGTTTCTTTACATGTAAAATGGGGATGATGATGACCTTCTTTCTATCTAATTGCCATTAGAATTAAAGGCAACAATGTGTGTGGAAGTATTCAGAAGCTGAATAAGCTATATATGTTGTTGATGTTACTGTGTTTATTGTCATTGTCATTGTTACTAACATGAGGGTGGGCACTGTTCACCATTATCCGAACCATATCTAATAAAATGGTTGGTACATAGTAGTTACATACTACATGTTGAGCTGGTTAATGAGTTAGTGTATATTGATATATAGTTATGAATGGTATAAACATATGCTCCTATATGTAGCATAAAACTATCAATTTAATGATATATTTCATATATGTAATATAGTTGTAAGTAAACATATTCCACACACACATGATTTTCAAGTTTGAACCACAGATAGTTTAATCTTCTTTTTATTTATCTCATAATTATTATCTTTATTTCAATCTTTGACATCCAATCATCCATCTACCCACCTACCTTACAAATAAAAAAGCAGATCTGGAAATAGTGTAACTGATTTCACATTTTTACTCAGTCGCTTACCTTCTCTAAACACCTATTTTCTCATTTCTAACAAGAATAGTAGAAGACCAGTCTCTTTTTATGATGCAGGAGTGGAGAGTACAATTTATTTGTCACGTTGGTGCCTCAATAGAGCATCTCTAATACTGAACCATTCATTTGGTTTCCTACTTCAGAGGGACCTCTTCCTCCAAACACATATCAACAGTCCAGTTGGATTAAAAGTCTGTCCAACTTCTTCTCATTTCCTTGTCTTTGAATGAAATGTAAATGTCCTTGGTCCTTCTCTTTGTCATCTGTCCCGAAGTGGCAATAACTCCTTCAGACTTATTTTAAGATTTGGATTCAGTGGGAGTAGGTAAAAGGAGAATTAGGAGAAGGTAGAAAAGACACAGAAATAGGATAATGGACCTATCACCTGCATGATTTGCCTTCTGTTCCTTCTTACATGAACCAACTGCAAAACTACAGAGAGCTGCTCCAACGATTTCAAGGTCTGGATTATTTCACCCTTCAATATTTGCCCCTCTGCTAGAAGTATCAGCATTTCTGAAATGACTCCCACCAAAAAACAGGACAGGAATGGGAAGACAAAAGAGTTTAAAAACTACTTTGACACTGCAAGGTTGTTAAATTCGGAAAACAAACTTTAACTAGTGTGCAGAAGGAGCTGCATTCATCATTTTGCTCTTTTTATATCTGATATTTACTCACTTTACTCACCCTCAGTACAAATAAATGTTAAAAATTTATAAGTGTGCACTAAAATTTATTAGTATTATGCATTCATAAATATTAAGAATCAAGATAAATTACAAGCATTCTTATGCATTCTGATTCATGTACCCTAAAATATAAACATATACATGTACATATATAAATGTTATAGCTTGCGTGAATCAAAACGACCCAGTACTTGCCAATTTATCTTATTATTTAATATTCATTAATACATACTTCATTCCTATAAATGCTGGGAGTTAACTGATTGTTGTATCTTCAGAGGGCAATGGAGTCAGTTCTATAACCAGAAAGCAATGAGTGTGACATTTATTCATTGGACTCTGAAATGGATCTGTAGCATTAGGGAATTAAATAAGGCCATGGTACCCAGAGGTATAAAAAACAAAAACTGAGCAGCAGACACAGTGGCTTAGGATGATTGTGCCATCTTTTTTATTACCTTTGCTCTGGCATCAAGGTTAAGTTAACCTTTCCTTTAAACTCTTTACCTCCAATTCAATGTCTTTCTTCTATGCTAGGCACCAAGCATTCTCCTTTTGCCTATTGTCTCTTGTAAAAAGAAGTTGATCTAATAAACATATTCATACTTATTTAATGTGATATTTGTTTCAGTATAATTTGCATTCTAATTAAGACAGTTGGGAGAGGGCAACACTTAACACAGATAAATAAAACATTAATAGTGGGACTGTAGGCATATAGTGGAGAAGATCTTTTCAGAATGGGAGACCATGACAATAACACTTGGTTCATACAAATTAGAAAACGATTACAGTGCCTACGCATAAGGCCAGCGTAGAAGAAGGGGCAATCTCATCTCCACTGTTCTACTGGTGTTTATGTGGGTGTGGGGGAGATGCCATAACAAGTAGCTATGCTGGAAAGCTCTTCTGTCCCTGGTAGACATAAGAGACTCAGTTAGATGAGAACTGTTCAGATGTCCACTCTGGGGAAGGCAGACAGCATTCCTCATTCCTAAAGCCATCATTCAGCTTTTATGCTAGTAAGTATAGTAACATTCAACAAGGGTATTTGCTGATTGGGCAAACTAGAGATAAACTACAAATAGGATCAAGTTCCACCCCTTGGACCTACTGCAGGGCCTTGTAACCTCACTCTTATTCTGTATGTTTTTATTCTCTCAAACCCTGATTTCTGCATTTCTTTGCTTACTCAATAGTATGGAATCACTATTTCTTTTGTTCCTAAATGCATACTTCTGATCCAGAATAAGCCTTTTAAAATGATATCCAATGTCTAAGTATTCACACTTAAAAATTCTCAAGTAAAACTATAATAATGCCCCTGGTGCTCATCCTGATGATGGCAGTGACGATGACATATAATTTGCATTCGATGTTTACTATGATAAGAATTCAATATGCATTACCTGTGTTAATCCTCATGGCACCTCTAATAGAGTCAGTAGTATGGCTATATTCATTTTATAATCTATTTAAAATCATAATTATGATAATGGCCCCCATTTTTTTATTTATAGGTGCATGCTTATGGACATAATTTCCATTGTCGTTTCTCTTTAGATCTTTACCACATTTCTAGGTCTCTATATAACTGGGTCTCTATAAAGGGATGAGAGAGATTTGCTCTTAGCTCTCCTTAGTTTCAGAAACAGTAAAGTTCCTAACTGCTTTACGCAAGAACAATTTGGAGCCTCCGAAGATCATAGATGCTTGTACCTATTCAGTTTCCATTTTTCCAACAAATTTCATTGTCTTGTTAGCCCCACAATTAAGAAACAGCATGATATAATGGCAAGAATATTTGCATCTGAATATGTGGCATAACTTCAACTTCTGCATCGTATTTGCTCTGCAATTAACTCAGAGCTTTTCTATAAACTGAGGTTTCCTGCCTTCCCACATCTTGGAAGTATTATATAAAATTTGTCAAAGCATCTTGTAACTCTAAAGCTCTATGAACAATTTGACACATCATATAGAATATATGATATGGCCATGGTTTATACATATTTGGAAGCCCAAATTATACCTAAGAATACATAATCTGTGTGCTTTGGATATCTGTGCATAGTCACAATAAAAAGAGAAAGTAAATGACATACTTAACATGACAGCGGCTCAGCAGTGGTGATATTGTCATCCAAGAATACCAGATATGCATATCCTGAGAGACAACCAACTTATCTTTGCTGGATACATTATCGTACTAGTTATGTAACTAATATATGAATGCCCAATGCTCCTTCATTTTTCTGTAAAAGTAAATGATGCAAGTGTTCTGTATCATGTGGAATGTGGGTGCACATGACCACCATATTCCTATAAGTAAATCAATCAAAATCCTGTGTTTTAAAATATCCATGCCAGCATTGCTATGAAAAGTAAATGGACACTCTAGCTACCTATCTTTAGCTATTACCTTACATCTTTTTCCAGTTCTTTCTACCAAGATCTTTTGAAGCATTATCCATAAAGGTGATATCTCAATTAAATGTATTCTGTCTTGGCCAATATAACATCATTTTACATTGAACATAATTTATAGAGGAAAAAGGTATTCTAAGTATAGTAAAAAAAAAAAAAAGGCACTTGGTTGTGAGTATTAAGTGCAAGACATTGACAACATTTGAGGTTCAAAAGCCTAAGGCATTTAAGGAGTAAGAAACAGAGAAGTCAAATAAAGTGTGCAGTGTCCAAGTAGGGACATGCATAGGGAGCAAACAAAGAAGGCTTGTCTTCTGTTTTGACATAATATAACCTAATTTAAAAACATATGTGTGAATAGATAGGTAAAGCATGATTAAAAGTTAAAGGACAATGGGGTTATTAGATAGGAGCAGAAAGCAATTACATTTTGCAATATTCACCAAGCCAAAGAAAGCACATTACTCTCCTTAAGATTGGCTGATGGACTTTAAAAGAGCTTGCAAAACTGAAGGGCAGGGCTCAGTGCAATTGCAAGTCGTGATTAACAATTTCTAACTTTATGGACCTTTGTAACAATAATCATGGCTTTCTCTCTGAGGGCAGTTCTTTCTATTTGTCTAATAGTTCTCTCTCAATAGACTAGAGGAACTGAGTATCTATTATTGAATCTTATTTATAAGATGCAGAGGATTGGGGAGAGTATTGCAAGTGGCCTCTCTCCTCAGACCCATTTCTGGGAGTGTGAAATCAGAACTAATACATTTCTTTACCTCACAAAGCACACTAAATAAGGAGAAAAATGAGATTTAAAAATATTTGTTGTAAGGCCCAAGATCGTTGCTGTGTTTGCTCACCTTATGTGCATACATATTTTCCAAGGCTTTTGCCTTTCTGCTCCGTTTCAATTGTATGGTCTCAAAACTCAAGCACTTCCATCTCTCCCCTAGATTAACCTCTGCTAAAACAATAAACTACACTCAGGAAACTGCCTTGGCACATGCTGTTTTATTTGGTGTTCTTGAAGGTCATGAGCATTCTGCGCTCTCCTTAACCGATTAGACAGATCATATGGACAATTAATCTCCCCTAATCCCTCCGTTAGACCGTGGGAGGAAATGCACATGCAATAAGGATAATGCTTTTGTACATCCGAGGCTTCATTCATCTGAGGATCTCAAAGTCCTTGTTACACATGTCAAAAGCTCCCTATCACTCTTTCGAAATGGGTATTACAAGATTAATTTACAGAAGGGCAAAGGCAGGCACGAAAATGTTAAGAGACTTTCCAAATAGTGTCTCTTACTCAGGATAGACAGCAATAACATTCTCAAGTTTTGGGTGTCTATGCCCTGAGGGGATAGAGGACATTTCAATATACAGGAGGCTTATCTTTTAGGAAATGAGGTCTCACTAAACAGAAAATGAATTTCTTTAGGTTATCATAGGTCATAGGGTTGAATAAAAGACCTCAGACTCGATGCCTTGCTTTTCTTTTTCTTTTAGTCTCATGGGTTTAGGAGTGAGGGAGGAGAGGCTGCCCTCACTGTCTCTAAGGCATGTATATGTGAGGAGTGATACTGCGTGCGAGCATCTGCCCAGGAATTTTCAGTTTTATTCAAAGGACTACAAGGGCTTATGAAGGTCCTTGGAAAACCCAAGTGTGAGGCAGCCAAGTTTTTGTTTGTTTTAGTTGTTTAATAAACTGTTGTGAGGACTAATATATTAGGCTTAGTTAAAATCAGAGACTGACATAAAAATAGATAATTCTGTAAGACTCTTTTGAAGCTACATGTTTGGAACTCAAAACTTAAGGTTTCCTTCAAAACCATGTTAAAAAGTTTAGATTCCTAGACCAGCCCCATTAACTTACTATATCGATAATGAGGTTGAACTATTATGCTCTACTATCCATTACTGATTAACATCTATAAATTAATGTAGGGGTAGTTACTTTGTGGAAAAGAATATTTTGATATTTAACTTTTCTAAAACTTTGTCCCTCACAACAGATCCGCGGTCAAGGAGACTTTAATCAAGGAATGAGAATGAGCACTTTATACATACTGTTTGCAGAAAAAGGACAAAGGCTACCCCCACTTCTGAGGCTGTGACTCCAGCATTGGTGGAGGAGTGTAGATCTCTATGAAGCATTTTCTAACACAACTCTAGCTCTGACAGTGATCAAAAGGAGTATTCTATAGGCCTGGAAAGGTCAGGAGGCAGGACGATTCCTCCCATGCTAGAGAGGACCTCACCTTTCTAGATTTAAGATCTTATTGGGACAAGTGGAAGTTTGGTGCTTATACTTCCTTTTCCTACTCTACTTATCCATTCTCACATGGGAAGCACAGAGAGGGGTTTTCAATAAACATTAGCTTATTTCCAACCCATGTTTCTCTACACACTGCTTTTCTAGGGTGTAGCAATCAACGTCCACTCAGGACTCCCATTTGTACGTTCTGCCTGGTTTGCTTTGTCTAAATATCGCTAGAACTGGTGCCTGTCCCTGAAATCTAGTTGAAATGGAAGGTCCCTGGTACCATGCTAAGCTTCTCCAGCCCTTTTTCATAAGATTGAATTCTCCAGTTCAGCTTCTATGTGTTTCTACTACTGAATTACCCAAAAGAAGCATAGCCTGAAGCACATCTTAACTAGGTACACCTTTTGAATACTGTTTCCTTCGCCACCTGACTGCCATCTAGAACAACATCTAACTGGGCAAATTTCTTTTTTCTTTGGCCTCACTCCAGAGTGTAAGTCTTCTCAGGTATTGACTTGATCCTTTCCCTTAACAGGTCATGCTGGTGGAAATTCACCATAGCATGCACTGGAGATTACCAGATGTTGTTCATTGCATGTCTATGGCATTTGCTGTCTCGTAAAATCTTTTAGGGGTTAGCCTATGTCCTTTGCCAGTTGTGGGAAATGGGGGAAGCAGCTGTATTTCTTTCCCATAAAATAGTGAGAGGAGCAGACAAAAGAAAAACAAACAAAAAACACATTATAAAGCACATAACTATGTAATGAAGATTATGATAAAGAAAAATCCATGAAGAAGAATTAAGGATATTAGGAGACCATATCAAGGAAGAACTGACCCAAGGTATCCTTTGAGTTAGAGGAACAGTATAAATGAGTCAGTAGATAAACCAGGAGTTAATTTCACTACCTTCTTCTGTCATTATTGTTCTTTACAGGGATGATATGTGAGTTATTCAATGTCAAATCTTAAAATGTTCCAAACACCACCCCTCCTCTGCCCCACTCAAGATTTACCTGGTTGAGTTTTGTTTGTCAGGGAACCTCCCAAGCTAGAACTGAAGATGTGCAATGCAAGAATCAGAGCACTTGATATAATGGAGTTTATTAATTCACTCTCTTTTTTGGCAGTTTTTTTTTAAGTATTACTTTGATTGTTTTCACATTATCATAACCTAATGCAAAACGTGTCACAATCATTACCTGAGTTTCAACTATATGTATATCATCCATCAGCTCATCCATCCCCTGTCTAAAAGTCTTATCACCATAAATTACATTTGAAAACCTAAAGTAGATGTTATTCATCTCCATTATTATTGAACAACAGGGGATGCACATGTTTTTTAAATCAAAATACTCACTCTATATTCACTAATGCCTTTCGATATCTTATATTCAATTTGCAAATTAATAATGAATTTTTTCTAAAAAGGAATGATGCCCTTAAAAAAATAATTTCAACACAAACCATTTTGCAGAGGATAAGCATCTCAATAATGGTCTGATGATCCCTGCACAGCTGGGGGGAGAATCTCTGCCTTTCAATCTATTCATTTGGACTCCTATGTGTTTGGAAATACAGCATTATTATTCTACCCACTGAATTAATAAAAAAATGCAATTTTACAGATCTTTAAGGTTACTTGTAAGTCTTCTCCAAGGTCATTCTCCATCTCTTATCCTTTCAAACTCTCTCTTCCCCTCCAGCAAGGACCATCATGCTAGTTAGACACAGTAGCAGCACCTCTATTGTCACCACCGTTGACATTGTCATCATTATCAATAAAAACACCATGTTATCAAATGTTTTCTTAGTATAGAACAGTGAAATAAATGCTCTAAGGGACTTTTGATCTAGGTAGGAAGTTAAGCATATAATACTCAGGTACATTTAAGGCTAGAAATTCTACTAATACATTTGGAGGAATATTCATATATGACCTTCAAATGCTGTCACCTCTATTCAACTTATAATGCTTTCGTTAATACTGATTATTTTCCCCTTATATTCACCTTATTTGTCACACTGTTTCTTATTGATGTGAACACTGAAGTATTTCAGCTAATAATGGTATTTATTTAATGCATGCCCTCAAATGCTGAATGTACTTTCTGTTCAGAGTTTGCATGTGTCCTGAGTCCATGTGGGGCATTAATGCCTACCTGACTGAATACCAAAAGGGCAGTATTCTGAGTGCTATGCTCAGTGGCAACCAGCACTGCTGCCCTATTGAGATACATTATTTTCACAGGTTTACCACCTATCAAGTAAAACCACCTGACAACCATTAAGTTAAAATATAAGACTACCAGGCAAATAAATGGTGTATAAAATATATAACGTTTTAATATTGAGAAATTTAAATTGTCCATTTATCATATATTTTATGGTATTCAGTGTGTCTTTTGATGGAGAGAAGAATTATTTTTTCCCTTCTAATTTCTCTAATTTATTGATATGTAATAATCCTGAACTCAGGACATTGAAGCAATTTACCACACATAATCACAAGGATGAGGACTGCTGATTTTGAAAAAATGTTCTAGCACAAACTGTTTTTATGACAAATTTGAAATGATTTTTAAAATTAATTTCATAGTTATTGTCATTTACTTTAATTACTATATAATTAAAATTATCCAAGACACACATGCTTTCAGAAAGAAATGAAACACAGCATAGATTAAAAAATATTATTTTAAACAAAAATTATACCAAATCCCACTGCCAAGCCCACGTTTGTTAGATTATAATCTTGAATAATCCAACACTCTCTGTTGATTTCTTAGGCTATGCAGTGATAGCAATAATCATAGTGACTCTCTGTTGAGATAACCAGACCCTGTTCTCAGACTGTTACGCAAGTGACTGTATCCCA